>CM070604.1:37939661-38539661 GCA_036346395.1 Hsuehochloa calcarea | reverse complement strand
CTAACCAAAATTCATGGAGGAGTCTGTGGAGCACATCATTCCTACATAACACTGTCAGTAAAGCCTTCAGGCAAGGATACTATTGGCCAACTGCCCTTCATGATGCAAAAGAGCTCGTGGACGGCGCGATAATGTCATTTTCATAACCGATAAGTACATCACCAAGCACAAGCTCGCAAACAATTCCTCTTTCTTGGCCTTTTGCAACCTAGGGACTAGACATTTTGAGACCTTTCCCAAGAGCACCGGGCTTCAATTCCTTTTCGTCATGATTGACACGCTTACAAATGGATCGAAGCCGAGCCGCTTGTTAAAACTACAACCGAGGTCGCTAAGAGGTTCCTCACGCATGGTACGATTTGCTTTGCCTATGCGCAAAAGAAGTTGGAGGATTATTATGCAGGTAAAGGTCCCCTTTCCTCAATACAAGAGTTAGGGGAAGCAA
This sequence comes from Hsuehochloa calcarea, assembly GCA_036346395.1. Taxonomy (NCBI): domain Eukaryota; kingdom Viridiplantae; phylum Streptophyta; class Magnoliopsida; order Poales; family Poaceae; genus Hsuehochloa; species Hsuehochloa calcarea. The sequence continues at coordinate 38,539,216 of CM070604.1, read as the reverse complement.
GCTCCAAAAAGGAAAAAGATGGCGACGAGGAGATGGAGTACCAAGAACCTCAGCACACTGTCGACATGATCTTTGGAGGATCTTCATCGTACGACTCGCGACGTCATCTGAAAGCCGTGGGCGGGAGGTCAACCTAGCGAGTCTCCGATCAACATCAAGCCTTGAGGTGGTCGGCACGATGAATCTCCTTCGGCAAAGAAGACTGCTCCGTCTCGTCGACTCGACCGGGTAGGTTCCCTATTATAGTTGAGCCTACCATTAATAATTGTAAAGTCAATAGAGTCTTGATAGATGGAGGTAGCTCTTTAAATATTTTATTCTCGGGAGCTTTGGAAGAAATGCAGGTTCCTAAATCAAAGGTAAAGCCAGTAAAATATGCCTTCCATGGCATAGTCCCTGGCTCTACCACCAAACCGATAGGACAGGTGTCCTTACGATTCGTTCGGAAGTCCGATAACCACGAGCGAGAAAGGTTTCGTTTACGTGGTTGATTTTGAGACCTCTTATAACAGGATCCTTGGCCGTTGGATCTAGCAAAATTCCTGATAGCCACGCATTACGGTTATCAGAGTTTGAAGATGCCAGGACCAAAGGGTGTCATCATGGTTCGGGGAGATCAAAAGATGGATTATGCCTGTGATCGGAGATCTTTAGAACTGGTCGATGAGCTTCCGACCAAAAATATTGACTCTTACTAATGCGGGTCAAGCACTCTAGACCAAAATTGACACCCAAACCATCCGTCGGACAAAAGAGGTGCTACTCGACAAAGCGCTTCTCGAGAGCGCCGAGTTGGGAGACAGCGAGTCCATTCAAATTCTTGATCGGTGAAGGGCTCAACCCTAAATAGGAAGAGTCGCTCGTCTCTTTCCTCCGAGCAAACCAGGACATTTTCTTGCGGCGTCCGACATGCCGAGTCTCGGAAGTGATCGGCTGAGCGCTCTCGGCGACAAAAAACCGGTCAAGCAGAAGCTAAGGCGTTTTTCACCTGACCGGAAGGAAGCAATCCAGTCGGAGATTGACAATCTCCTCAAAGTTGGATTTATTCGTGAAGTCTATCACCCTCAGTGGCTTGCCAATCCTGTAATGGTTAAAAAGAATAATGGGAAATGACGAATATGTATAGACTTTATATATCTTAATAAAGCTTGTCCGAAGGATGATTTTCCCCTTCCTCGCATTGATCAGCTTGTAGACTCCACCTCCGGGTGCGAGTTACTGAGTTTTTTAGATGCATATTCAGGGTACCACCAGATTAACATGAGTAAAGAAGATGAGGAGAAAACTTCCTTCATCACTCCATATGGCACTTACTGTTATGTTAAGATGCCTTTTGGTCTCAAAAATACTGGTGCAACTTTTCAAAGGTTAATGCAGAAAACTTTTAGCTCGCAGGTAGGTCAAAATTTAGAAGCCTATGTGGATGACTTGGTTGTGAAAAGCATAAACTCTGACGATCATATTCTTGACCTACAAGAAACTTTCAACAACTTGAGAAGACATAACCTCAAGTTGAATCAGAAAATGTGTGTTGGGTTTCATTGAAAGCTTCTTGGTTTCCTAGTTTCGGCTAGAGGTATCGAAGCAAATCCGGCTAAGATAACGACCATCAATCAGATGCATCCACTGACAATAAAGAAAGAGATCCAAAAGCTAATTGGCTGTATGGCAGCGCTAAGTTGTTTCATAGCCAGGTTAGGTGAGAAGGGATTACCTTTCTTTAAACTTCTTCGGAAGTATGGGAATTTTGAGTGGACGAAAGAAGCCAGAAGCCTTTGAAAAACTCAAAGAGTACCTTGAGCGCCGGTCTTAGTCTCTCAAGACCGAAAGAAAGCGTTGATTTACGTGGTACGCCGCAGCTATCGTGTATTGGTCGTAGAGCGTGAAACGTTCAACGACGATATATTCATGTGAAGTCTTACATGGACCAAAGGAAAGATATCCACATGTACAAAAGTTGCTCTATGGTCTCCTTATGGCTTCAAGGAAACTAAGGTATTACTTTCAAGCCCACAAAGTGGTCGTACCTACAGGATATCCCCTAGGTCAAGTCCTTGGAAACAGGGAATCATCAGGACGAATAGCAAAATGGGCAGTTGAACTTGGGACGTTCGATCTCCATTTTATCTCACGAACGACTATAAAGTCTCGGCAATAGCGAAATTCATTACGAATGGACAAACCCGAACCTAGCGGGAACTCGAGTACGAGCACCACGGCAGTGGACAATGTACTTTGATGGTTCATTAATGCTTAAAGGATCGGGGGCTGGAGTCGTCTTGATATCCCCTACTGGCGAACACATTAAGTACGCCATCTAGTTTAACTTTCCCGCTACTAACAATGTAGCGGAATATGAAGGTTTGCTGGCAGGACTTCGAGCAGCTCATTCGCTCGGGATTCACAAATTGCTAGTGAAAGGCGATTCTCAACTAGTAGCGAATCAAGTAGGGAAAGAGTATCAGTGCTCAAGTACCAAGATGTCATCTTATCGGTGGAATCGAAAAGCTTCGGAAAGCACTTGTTCGGTTTTCAGATCCAACATATTCCTAGAAAGGAAAACTTTCTAGCAGATCAGTTGGCATGGATGGCCTCCACTAGGTCAACCATCCTGCCGGGAGTTTTTCTTGAGCAACTCGATTCACCCTCGGTAATCGAGCCTCCCGAGAACATCAATGGTTCACATTAGGTCAATCCAATTGATCCTGGTCACATAGATGCTCCACAGATCGGTGACGATCATGGTAGAGATTGGATGACATCGATCTACAATTATCTTCAGCATGACCTAATTCTAGAAGATGATGTGAGGCTGATCGTATAGCACGAAAAGCCAAATCATACACTCTAATCGAACGTACCTTGTATAAACGAGGATCTCATGGAGTGTTGATGAGATGCATATCTCACTCGGATGGCATTAAGTTGCTAACCAAAATTCATGGAGGAGTCTGTGGAGCACATCATTCCTACATAACATTGGTCAGTAAAGCCTTCAGGTAAGGATACTATTGGCCAACTGCCCTTCATGATGCAAAAGAGCTCGTGACGAAGTCCGTACAATGTCATTTTCATAGCCGACAAGTACATCAGCCGGCACAAGCTCTGCAAACAATTCCTCTTTCTTGGCCTTTTGCAACCTAGGGACTAGACATTTTGAGACCTTTCCCAAGAGCACCCGGGGGCTTCGAATTCCTTTTCGTCATGATTGACACGTTTACAAAGTGGATCGAAGCCGAGCCAGTTGTTAAAACTACAACTGAGGCTGCTAAGAGGTTCCTCACAAAAAACGTGATTACACGATTTGGTGTACCCAGTCGTATAATCACGGACAATGGTACCCAGTTCTCCAACGGTAATTTCCAAGAATTCTGCGATGACCTTGGTATCAAAGTCCATTTCGCTTCAGTTGCTCATCTGCAGAGTAACGAAGTAGTTGAGCGTGCCAATGGTATCATAATGCAGGGGGCCAAACGCAACGGTCAGGAGCTTGGGTTCAAGAACTTCCTTAGCTTTTATGGTCGATTCATACGACGACCGATCAGCGACCGTGAAACACCATTCTTTTTAGTCTATGGGGCCGAAGCCATACTTCCTCCAGAACTAAAAATTGGTTCTGCCCGCACTGATTGTTTTGATGAAAACGATCAGGAAGAAAGATGACTCGACGACATTAATTTCCTTGAGGAACGACGAAACCAAGCCTTACTGCGTTCGCAATATATCAACAAGCCATGCGAAGGTACCACAGTCGTAAGGTGCAACCTCGCAGCCTAGCTGTAGGTGATCTGGTTCTCAGAAAAATTTAGAGCCTAGCTAATCGCAACAAACTTTCTCCCAAGTGGGAAGGTCCTTACAATGTGGTCGAAGTCACCCGACCAGGTTCGGTACGATTAGCCATGTCAGACGGCAGGGTTTTGTCTAATTCTTGGAATATTGATCAACTGCGTAAGTTTTTCGTTTAATTTTCATTTCATTTCCATTCAGTTTAATAAATAATAAATCAATTCAAAAAGCAAGTGATGTTATTTATATGACAGAGCCTAGCTCTGGTCGACTGCGGTTCATATGCTTAAGACTACGGAGATTATATTTTTTATTTTCAAAATTATGTTCTACTCTTGTTTGGCTACTGGTCGGGACACGGAAAACCTCCTAGTCGAAGTCTCTCCTTTTTCGCATGTGGTTCCGCCCACTGGAAGGAGCTTCCTAGCGACGGTCCTTTTCTTACGATCCTCACGCAATCGGACTAGAGCATGAACACGATGAAATACAATCCATATCTTCATTTCTTAGCAAGTTCATTCCGACAGTTGTGAGCACTTGCATAGAAATAAAACCACTTCGTTATTATATATGTCTTTGCATATAATTTCCTCTTGTCAAGAAAAATATTTTTCTTTCGACCATATATTGTCTTAGTAAGTACTTTGATTACAAAAACAGATTTACAACTAGTCGAAACCTAACACGGTTTCACCAAAAAGTTTCCTAGTATTATCACGATCGTTTTTCAACAATCAGCATACTTTCAAACAATGGTTGAGACTTAAGTTCATATTCTTGGCCTAGCTTTTATAGTAAAGTTCTTATACTATAAAACAATGGGGTTAGGTAATATATGATAAGTCGAATCGGATAAAGAAAAATTCTTTTTCATTGATAAGAGAAAGGTAAGTTTTACACATTTTTGCATACTCTTTCTTTCTTTTTGCGTGGTTTTTACTACTAGAGATTGCCTCCATTAGTCACTGGATGGAGATCCGACCTCCATTTCTTCGCAACCTTGTTTCCAAGAGGTTTAACTTCCTTGAGAAACTTGGTCGCTCCTCAAGCAAGGTAAAAGCTTCTTCAATAGATTGAAGATTGGAGAGGGTTTAACGCCTTCATATTTGCTAAAGCAATACTAACTCCACTAGCAATAGATTCATTTATGGATTGGGCATAATTCTCTCTTGTAGTTTTGAGCAAGCCCTTAAGGTCCTCCAAAAGATGGCCAAGGTAATTTACCTTTTCCATTGGATCACTTAAGGAAGGCAACGTTGATCCCGATCCCATATCAAAGATCATTTTATTGAGTGCAGAATCTTTAAGTCAAGATTAAGCATGATTGCTGCCCCCTTGTCCTGCTTAAATTCCAAAGCTTTCTTTACTTTGGTTAAAGCTTGATTTTGTTCCGCATAAGCAAAACAAATATTAGGCTAAAAAGGATCAGAAGAGATATTAAGTCAAGTTTACGACTAAATTACCTTCGGACTTCTTCTTGGAATTTTCTAAGATTTCTTTATTTCTGGTTGTCAGTTCTTCGATCAACCGGTTTTTAGCTTGATTCTCTTTTTCAAGCTTCAGTCTTCTGGCTTTTTCAGCCTTAACTTCTTCTTTTATTTTCTCCAAATCTATCAAATATGATAAGGGAGAATAATTAAGAGAGAAAAATGGAGGCATAAGGAAGAAAGAATTAAGCGTAAAAATGTTTACTTTCTAATTCGAGTGTTTCTCCTCCAGATCTTTATTGCCTCAGGCCTCCGATCGCATGAAGTTTTCAACCATATGCTACATAAATAGCATTTCTTTCTCAAGTTTTTTAATAAACTTAAAGAGAAACATGAGAGTAGTTGAGGACACTTATTTGAATTGCCACATCATTATAATCAGCAAAAATCTTATCAGGATTTGCCTTTACAAGGCGATCTGATACTCTCCTCCAAGCATCATCGAGCTCCTTATCCTCGATAAATCGAGGAGAAAGGAACTTGTTAGTCCGGGAGGAGTTCCTTTCGGGTTGGAATCTGTGGATATGCAGAGATGTCTACCTCCGACGAAGTAACAATCACCACAGATTCAAATCGGATTCCAACACTGAAGTAGGCTCGGGGGCTTCCCTAACAACTTCCTCCTCAGGATTTCTTGCCCGAGGAAAGCCCTGGTCGGAGGTACCCTCGATCACCGACTGGAATAACTGACGGAACGATCGAACTCCAATAGGTCCGCGCAAAGGAAAGGAAGTTCGAGTTCAAGTTTCATGATTGACACGCTTACAAAGTGGATCGGTTGAGCCATTGTTAAAACTACAACCGAGGTCGCTAAGAGGTTCCTCACAAAAACGTGATTACACGATTTGGTGTACCCAACAGATAATCACGACAATGGTACCCGCTTCTCCAACGGTAATTTCAAGAATTTCGCGATGACCTTGGTATCAAAGTCCATTTCGCTCGCTTGCTCATCCGCAGAGTAACGAAGCAGTTGAGCGTGCCAATGGTATCATAATGCGGGGCCAAACGCAACGGCCGTGAGCTTGGGTTCAAGAACTTCCTTCGCTTTATGGGTGTTCATACGACGACCTGGCCATACCGTGAAACACCATTCTTTTAGTCTATGGGGCCAAGCCATACTTCCTCCGTAACTAAAATTGGTTCGCTCAAGACCGATTGTTTTGATGAAAACGATCAGAAGAAAGATGACTCGACGACATTAATTTCTTGAGGAACGACGAAACCAAGCCTTATCGTCGCTCGCAATATATCAACAAGCCATGCGAAGGTACCACAATGTAAGGTGCAACCTCGCACTAGTCAGAGGTGATCCGGTTCTCTAAAATTTAGAGCCAGCTAATCGCAACAAACTTTCTCCTGGGAAGGTCCTTACAATGTGGTCAAGTCACCCACCGTGTTCTAGACGATTAGCCATGTCGATCTACAGGTTTTGTCTAATTCTTGGAATATTGATCAATCATGTAAGTTTTTCGCTTAATTTTCATTTCATTTCCATTCAATATATGTCTTTGCATATAATTTCCTCTTGTCAAGAAAAATATATTTTTCTTTCGACCATATATTGTCTTAGTAAGTACTTTGATTACTTAAAAACAGATTTACAACTAGTCGAAACCTAACACTTGGTTTTCACCAAAAAGGTTTCCTAGTATTATCACGATCGCTTTTTCAACAATCAAGTACATACTTTCAAACAATGGTTGAGACTTAAGTTCATATTCTTGCCCACTTTGCTTTTATAGTAAAGTTCTTATACTATAAAACAGTCGGGGGTTAGGTAATATATGATAAGTCGACCGGATAAAGAAAAATTCTTTTTTCATTGATAAGAGAAAGGTAAGTTTTTACACATTTTTTGCATACTCTTTCTTTCTTTTTTGCAGGGTTTTTTACTACTAGAGATTGCCCTCCATTAGTCACTGCTGGATGGAGATCCGACCTCCATTTCTTCTGCAACCTTGTTTCCAAGAGGTTTAACTTCCTTGAGAAACTTGGTCGCCTCCTCAAGCAAGCAGTTAAAAGCTTCTTCAATAGATTGAAGATTGGTAGAGGGGTCGAACGCCTTCATATTTGCTAAAGCAATACTAACTCCACTAGCAATAGATTCATTTATGGATTGGGCATAATTCTCTCTTGTAGTTTTGAGCAAGCCCTTAAGGTCCTCCAAAAGATGGCCAAGGTAATTTACCTTTTCCATTGGATCACTTAAGGAAGGCAACGTTGATCCTGATCCCATATCAAAGATCATTTTATTGAGTGCAGTAATCTTTAAGTCAAGATTAAGCATGATTGCTGCCCCCTTGTCCTGCTTAAATTCCAAAGCTTTCTTTACTTTGGTTAAAGCTTGATTTTGTTCCGCATAAGCAAAACAAATATTAGGCTAAAAAGGATCAGAAGAGATATTAAGTCAAGTTTACGACTAAATTACCTTCGGACTTCTTCTTGGAATTTTCTAAGATTTCTTTATTTCTGGTTGTCAGTTCTTCGATCAACCGGTTTTTAGCTTGATTCTCTTTTTCAAGCTTCACTCTTACAGCTTCACCTTAACTTCTTCTTTTATTTTCTCCAAATCTATCAAATATGATAAGGAGAATAATTAAGAGAGAAAATGGAGGCATAAGGAAGAAAGAATTAAGGTAAAAATGTTTACTTTCTAATTGAGTGTTTCTCCTCCGGATCTTTATTAACTCCTACGGGCCTCCGATCGCAGTGAAGTTTTCAACCATATGCTACATAAATAGCATTTCTTTCTCAAGTTTTTTAATAAACTTAAAGAGAAACATGAGAGTAGTTGAGGACACTTATTTGAATTGCCACATCATTATAATCAGCAAAAATCTTATCAGGATTTGCCTTTACAAGGCGATCTGATACTCTCCTCCAAGCATCATCGAGCTCCTTATCCTCGATAAATCGAGGAGAGAAAGGGAACTTGTTAGTCTGGGAGGAGTTCCTTTCAGAAGTTGGAATCTGCTGTGGATATGCAGAGATGTCTACCTCCGCTGACGAAGTAACAATCACCACAGTATTCAAATCGGATTCCAACACTCAAGTAGGCTCGGGGGCTTCCCTAACAACTTCCTCCTCAGGATTTCTTGCCCGAGGAAAGCCACCGCCTGAGGTACCCTCGATCACCGACTACTTTGGAATAACTCGATCGGGAGCAGTGGAACTCCAATAGGTCCGCAAAAGGAAAGGAAGTTCAGAGTTCAAGTTTGCTAAGAATATAAAATGTATGCATTCATATGATAATTTCATTATCTTGACTACGAGCGCGTTGGCTCAAAGTCTGTAGCGCTCGCTTTTCTTTTCTTTTCAAGCAATTTGTCCAGTCATGAACTGGTAGGGTTGGTTGTACCCTCTACATCCTTCAATGAACGATCGGATGTAACACTTTCAACCAAGCTGTCGAGAGTAGAATCCACGATCGTTGGATCGGAAGGTGTAGGTTCATTGGTCACCAAGCGGTTGTTTCAACGGCCTTGGCAAATCTTGAGCAATCAGATTTCATTTCCATTCAGTTTAATAAATAATAAATCAATTCAAAAAGCAAGTGATGTTATTTATATGATGAGCCTAGCTCGTCAGATTTCATGTTCATATGCTTAAGACTACGGAGATTATATTTTTATTTTCAAAATTATTTCTACTCTTGTTTGGCTCTTGGTGGGACACGGAAAACCTCCTAGTCGAAGTCTCTCCTTTTTCGCATGTGGTTCCGCCCACTGGAAGGAGCTTCCTAGCGACGGTCCTTTTCTTCGATCCTCATTGCCGTCGGACTAGAGCATGAACACGTATTGTGAAATACAATCCATATCTTCATTTCTTAGCAAGTTCATTCCGACCAGTGTTGAGCACTGCATAGAAATAAAACCACTTCTCGTTTATTATATATGTCTTTGCATATAATTTCCTCTTGTCAAGAAAAAAATATTTTTTCTTTCGACCATATATTGTCTTAGTAAGTACTTTGATTACGAAAAATAGATTTACAACTAGTCGAAACCTAACACTTGGTTTCGACCAAAAGGTTTCTAGTATTATCACGATCAGTTTTTTCAACAATCAGTACATACTTTCAAACAATGGTTGAGACTTAAGTTCATATTCTTGGCCTACTGCTTTTATAGTAAAGTTCTTATACTATAAAACGGTCGGGGGTTAGGTAATATATGATAAGTCGACCGGATAAAGAAAAAATCTTTTTTCATTGATAAGAGAAAGGTAAGTTTTTACACATTTTTTGCATACTCTTTCTTTCTTTTTTGCAGGGTTTTTTACTACTAGAGATTGCCCTCCATTAGTCACTTCTGGATGGAGATCCGACCTCCATTTCTTCTGCAACCTTGTTTCCAAGAGGTTTAACTTCCCTGAGAAACTTGGCCGCCTCCTCAAGCAAGCAGTTAAAAGCTTCTTCAATAGATTGAAGATTGGTAGAGGGGTCGAACGCCTTCATATTTGCTAAAGCAATACTAACTCCACTAGCAATAGATTCATTTATGGACTGGGCATAATTCTCTCTTGTAGTTTTGAGCAAGCCCTTAAGGTCCTAAGATGGCCAAGGTAATTTACCTTTTCCATTGGATCACTTAAGGAAGGCAACGTTGATCCTGATCCCATATCAAAGATCATTTTGTTGAGTGCAGTAATCTTTAAGTCAATATTAAGCATGATTGCTGCCCCCTTGTCCTGCTTAAATTCCAAAGCTTTCTTTACTTTGGTTAAAGCTTGATTTTGTTCCGCATAAGCAAAACAAATATTAGGCTAAAAAGGATCAGAAGAGATATTAAGTCAAGTTTACGACTAAATTACCTTTGGACTTCTTCTTGGAATTTTCTAAGATTTCTTTATTTCTGGTTGTCAGTTCTTCGATCGACCGGTTTTTAACTTGATTCTCTTTTTCAAGCTTCATTCTTCTGGCTTTTTCAGCCTTAACTTCTTCTTTTATTTTCTCCAAATCTATCAAATATGATAAGGGAGAATAATTAAGAGAGAAAAATGGAGGCATAAGGAAGAAAGAATTAAGCAGAAAAATGTTTACTTTCTAATTCGGAGTGTTTCTCCTCCAGGATCTTTATTCGCTCGGTCAGGCCTCCGATCGCAGTGAAGTTTTCAACCATATGCTACATAAATAGCATTTCTTTCTCAAGTTTTTTAATAAACTTAAAGAGAAACATGAGAGTAGTTGAGGACACTTACTTGAATTGCCACATCATTATAATCGGCAAAAATCTTATCAGGATTTGCCTTTACAAGGCGATCTGATAGCCTCCTCCAAGCATCATCGAGCTCCTTATCCTCGATAAATCGAGGAGAGAAAGGGAACTTGTTAGTCTGGGAGGAGTTCCTTTCAGAAGTTGGAATCTGCTGTGGATATGCAGAGATGTCTACCTCCGCTGACAAAGTAACAATCACCACAGTATTCAAATCGGATTGCAACACTGAAGTAGGCTCGGGGGCTTCCCTAACAACTTCCTCCTCAGTATTTCTTGCCCGAGGAAAGCCCTGGTCGGAGGTACCCTCGATCACCTGACCTGCTGGAATAACCTGATCGGGAACGACTGGAACTCCAATAGGTCTGCGCAAAGGAAAGGAAGTTCAGAGTTCAAGTTTGCTAAGAATATAAAATGTATGCGTTCATATGATAATTTCATTATCTTAACTCTGAAGCGCGTTGGCTCAAAGTCTGTAGCGCTGGCTTTTCTTTTCTTTTCAAGCAATTTGTCCAGTCATGAACTGGTAGGGTTGGTTGTACCCTCTACATCCTTCAATGAACGATCAGATGTAACACTTTCAACAACTGGTCGAGAGTAGAATCCCTGATCGTTGGATCGGAAGGTGTAGGTTCATTGGTCACCAAAGCAGTTGCTTCAACGGCCCTTGGCAAATCTTGAGCAAGCAGTATGGGACTCAATGACTCTGCTGATTCAACAAACAAAGTTAGTCGGGTGATGAACATATCTTTTCATCTAAGCAAAAAGTATTTCCTTCGGTTACCTACCTCTACACGATCACTAGTGATCATAAGGTTGGTCGGTTCATCAATTGGCTCACAGGTCTCCGTGGCCTCATCAATTCTTAGACCAACCGACTACATATCAAAGAGGATTTTTAGGTAAACACCGATCGGAAAAGATTGTAAAGGTGAAAAATAATTATCATGCTTACCCGAAGTCTCTCAGCCCTCTCTTCAGCAGTAGTAACTGCTAAGATCAAAGGGAAACCAGCCTTCTCATTAGGCTCTCCAGCACAAATCATTTTGATACGGCTTCTGATCTCATCAGAAGACAAGACTGTAATAAAAAAAGAGGTCTTAGGATTATAAAAGCATTTAACCAGAACGGTATGCTGGTCGGATTCTTACTGGAACTTACCTTCCCTAGAGTACTTGGTCGCATCATCACGACCAATATACTAGAGCATCGAATGAGCTCTGGCCTTCAAAGGACTGATTCTCCACATGGAGAAGTCCCTCACCACGTGCCAGGAGGTTAAACCCCTGACACTCAGGAGATGGATGGCTTCAACCCATCTCCCAATTTTCCCTTCTTTCTTCGAGGAGAAACGCCATTGCGGGTTCTCGATAGTCTTCTTACCACTGTAATAAAGGCCATAACCCTGCGTAATCTTCATGTAAAACCAACTATTCTTCCATGACGACCACGAAGATTTGGAGTACATAGGAATGTACTCATCAGCCTTCCCGTCATGGAGACGCAAAGTACACTCTCCAGGTGTACCGGTCGTCTTCTTCGCATTCACCAATCTGTAGTAGTACCTAAAGAGATCGAGTTCTTTGGAATTCCAGTGCACGCTAGCAGAGGTAGAAGAAAATGCTGAGGTTGGCTATGGCGTTGGGAGCCAGATTGATCAGTTCTACTCCATAATACTCCAAAACTTGGGAAAGAAAGGAGTGATCTGGAAGTCGGAAGCTGCATTCGATATATGCGAGAAATACCAGAATTTCTCCATCCTCACCGCTTGGAGAATGTTCCCCAAATGCTGATCTCCATAAGATCAGATTTCTGTCAGGTAGTAGCCCAACCGTTTCCAAACCTTCAAGTTTTTTCACACTCAGATCGGGGATCGACCAGTTGGTGAAAAGATCCGACATGGTGATTTCTTTCGGGTGAAGAATTCAAAGGTGATCGGAGATGGTTTCTTGGAAGATGAAGAGGAAAGTAAAAGGCGTAGAAACCCTAACACCCAGTGCTAAGGGGCCTTTTTATAGCCACAACACTGTAACCGCTCCGGGAAAAGTCCAATGGACAAAAATCATTTTTAAACCAGCGGACAAAGAGTTCTTTCAACTTCCAAAGGCAATTTCTCAACTTAAAAAATGAATACGGACCGCCTCGAATACCACAACATTTAATGAGGGGTCTGCCCGATACGATTGCATCGGGAGTAAGCATCTATACGACCAATTCATTTAAAGTTCGGGGGCTAGCTGACGAGGATTAAAACCTCTACTTATTATTTAATAGATAAAGGACCATAGATCTTCGTGGTCGTAACCCCTAAGGCTAACGATCTCATTGGTCGTGAGGATTCCTGAGGTTACACAATATCTAACCTGGTCGGAGAAGGTTCCCAACCTTGACTCCGATCAGTCAAAAGCTCACAAAGCCTGGAACTGATATCTGGATGTAGTGCCAGATATATCCTCTACCGTGTGAAGAATGGAACATGTGCTGTATATTCCATACCACGCGGTGATACGTAACTCTAAGACACATAAATACGATCAAATGGCTCACTGACATATAACCGTACAACAGTTGACACATTGTCAACTGACGCCTCTCTCCGACCAGACAGCGCTGCTTCTCAAACAGGCGTCTCTCCTAGAGACAACTGCCAACACTTCATCAACTACATAAGGAGGACTGCAAACTGAAGTGGAGAAGGCCCGGGACAGTGAAGATAGATTGGAAACACTCAGAAGAGCATTGTATTCCCGAGTTAATCTTCAGTCTAGGTTACAGACACCCATTGTAATAGCCAATTCATAGCAATAAAGAGTAATCTCATTACTTTCCAGGAGATACGCGCTATTTTCCTCTTTTTCTTCATATATTCATAAGATCGGCGATTTGATCATCGACAATCCTGTATCCTCCCGCACCCGAATCCAACCGAATCGAATCCGTATCCCCTTCAAACTCGGGATTTGACTCGTGTTCGTCTCGAACTCGACTTGGAGATTTCCAAATCTGGCACGCCCGAGGCCTATAAATAGGACCCCTAGGTTCGTCTTCTCGCCATGATCCCGAAACCCCAAGTCATCGCAACCCTCAAGCTCTAGCGCCGCCACATTGGAAGTTTTAGGGTTCTACTGCCGCCACTCGTTTTCTTCAAATTGCGCCGTTGTCTTTGTCTCCTCGTCGTCGTTGACCACGTTGTTGTCTTCCCCATCACCAGAGTTATCTTCAGCACCCATTCACAATCACGAGACGCCATTGGTGTTCATCGTCGACAACAGCCGCACCTACTCCGCCGCTTCGTCGCCAATTCTGGCCAACTCCGATGACCTCCCGTGCCAATACCAGTACCAGTATATGCGCAATAACCTATTCTACCCAGTGCGCGCATCCGCTGCTAGCAAAGCGCCGCCGTTCAACATTGTTGGACGAACTCGAGCCCGTCGACGTCTTGTCAACGTGTCGTGCCACCTCATTAGCCACATCAACTCGTGAGCACACGATTCGTGCCACATCAACTCGTGGGCTCTTGGGTCATCCCACATCTACTCGTGGGCGCATGTGTCTGCCACCTTATCTGCCACATCTACTTGTGGGCGCACGTGTTTGCCTAATCATGACCATGTTAGCGCACCAGTGCCACCTCGCAACCCTAACACAGATCGAGATCTTGTCAACCCAATCCACCATACACCGTGTATATGCCATGTGGGTCCTATTGTTAGATCCACTCTTATGTGAACCTGTGAGCCCGTAGACCATGAGCCAATTCTGTGGACTCGGTCCATAGACCGTGGGTCCCACTGTCAGCCATTGTAGTTTTTTTTTCGGATTTATTTTAATTCAGAAAATCCTTGCTTACATCAGCTGACATCATAATTCGATTTTTCAGCAGAAAAGTAATTCAGAAATTCTAGAAAAACCATTTTTAGGTTTTTCTTTAGATTTAGAACTTCCAGAAGCCATATCTTCTTCATCCGAACTCCGATTGAACCATTCAAATTCCTAAATTCATCTAAATTCAAGCTCTATTTTTTGAGATTTTTATTCAATTTTTGGAGTTTGTTTTTCTCTTTGTTTTTATTTATTTGTTTCATTTTTTGGGAAATTTCGAGGAAGAAGGAGTTCACCAAGACCAGCACCAGTATCATGATCTATTCCAAGGCAAGTTATACCTTTGATCATGTTGAACCCAGTTTTTTAAAACGACTTTGATTAAAAGTACTGTATTCTACTTTAAATATTTATTTCAATGCTTTTGGGTGTAGTTATTAATCCTAAGTGTTTATATCCACCTTGCTTATTGTAATGCCATGATCTTTTGTCACCCTAGTTTGGTTAATTATTAGTTGGTATTATCATAGCAACAGCGTGGGTTGATTAGACGAATAGTATTGCTTAGCCTTGCTACAAGTCACACATATCATTTGAGTTGCAATTATAAATTTAACTAAGTGACTATGAAACTTTTTGTAAAACTGTGAGCTATGTGTTATTACTTTGTGATAGCATGTGTTGAACTTAACCAATAGGGTGAGAAAGTATTTAGACTGAGAGAAGTGGTGGATACTAAGTGATATGATGGACATTTATGAATATGAGCGATAATCTTTGTGGTATAGTTAGAAATTGAAAATCTCGACTTGTTCAATTAAGGACTTAACTTTGTGCGCCATTGAACTGATCCTTACTGTACGACCACATGCCTGGTATGGGACAAGCCTAACTTAGTAAGTAATGGATTCTCGACATTGACTACTCAGGTTGTAGGTTAGGAGCTCAATGATGGGCGGAGGTGTGAACTATCAGGTTAGATCATATTTATGAGTGGTTAGCTGTCTTTAGGTCAACGGTGTCTGTCGTACCAAAGTACTATGTATGGGTTGGATGACGGTAAAGCACATCGGGAGTGTTAATTGTCGAGATGAAGTTTTCGAAAGGTTTTGTTATGATTAGTGCTTGCAACACAGATTATATCGTGCGAGTAAAGTGTACAACCTCCGAAGAGTGTTAAACAATCTATTCGAATAGCTACATCTGCTGTCATGGATATGCTCGGGGATTTCACACAAGAGATAGATTTTCATAAAACAATTAGGAAGGGTCAGCTATGTGAGATAACCTATACAACTGTGTGAAAGAATTTGATTAGACTTTGTGTCCTTTGTGAAAATAAATATTAAACTATTATTGTTTATTTGTTTTGAATTACATTTTCAATCTATTATTTGTATTCAAATGCAAATGTTGCTTGTATGCAGAATAACCACAGAAGACATTTCCTTTGGAATAATCCATCATATATAAATTGCATTATGTGGTATGACTTGCGAGTACAGTTGTGTACTCATCCTTGCTATAATCAATCAACAAAAGTGGAGGAGTCTTCGCCTGCCTTCGAGGAGTTCCACGAAGGTGCTGATCGTTAGTTTATTATCCCAGTCGGTTGCCTGTGGTGAATTGATGGGTTTCCGCTGAATTTTATTTTGTTCCACTGCTTATTTAATTATTGCCAGCCCTGCGAGGCTTAATAAGTGTAAACTCGATCATAAGTCAAAACCTTTATTTTTTATTAAAATTAATCGTTTGTGCTATTTTTCATCTTGTGTGGATCAATATTCGTCTATGTTGATACTTTGTGCTCTAGCGTGCTCCTAGTCATGTGCAGAATACATAGAGGGTCCATAACTGCATTTTTGGGTCCCGACAACAGCTCAAGATAAAGCGATGAATTTTAATAATTTAAGCAAAGCTTTAAAATCACCAAGTTCATCAAAAGAGATCCTAAAGTGATAATGACCATGACAGAATGTCAATGTGAGATCAAGAAGCTAACAAAAATCATTTAGAGACAAAAATTCTAAAAGTGAATCATTTTGCTCAAGGTACCTTAATCACCCAATTTTTAACAACAATTTTAATTTGCAATGAATGTTGAGGTTGATTAATGGTCTATCTTAGTGAAGAATATTCTAGACTAGGAGTCATATACAAACTCTTTCTAAGCTTCAACCGGGGTGACAAATCTTGAGGTTCATGTCAATTTTACAAGCAGCGCTCATGAGATCGTTTGGATCATCAAACTATCTCCAAGTTTATGTATTTGATATACAGTCTCGTAAAAATAGGTTGACATAATTTAATTACATGAGAACCTTAAAAATTTTCTTTTGCACAAGAGCATTTTCATATTCACAAAAAACAAGAAGCTCAAGGAATGTTCAATCCAAGATTCAAGAGCTAACAAAGCAATTTTGACATGGTTAGTGTCACAAAAAGATCACTAATTGTGCAACTAGCTAAACGATCCATATATTTCAATTTTTAGTTTAAGTTGTCTTAAAATTCTAGCTCATTAAGTAAAGACTAAGCTACACATGTGAAAGCATGATAATTCTAGCAAGTTAATGAACTAGACAAGGATTGAAATACTAAAGCTCAAGAGAGTAATAAGCAAAGCTTCATCAATTAAAATGACAAGCAGTAAAGCTTATATTATAATGCATCTTTATGTGATTTTCATATGAATGCAATATGATACAATAAGATGCAAGAAAAACTCAAAAGCCTAAAAAGATCAAAAAGATTAGCAAATTCAGAAGAAGGTCAAGGAAAGATCAGATGAACAGCGAAAGCTCAGAACAGAACCAACACCCCATCAAACCAACCCATAGGGGTAAATTACCCCTAACTCACTCCTCAAGGTGACAAACCAATTTGGGTCTAAAGGATTGGTGTGGATATCAACTAACTGAGTCTCGGACTCCACAAATTCTAGCACAATATCACCCTTCTCCATACGGTCTCCAAGGAAGTGATAGCTATGTCAATGTACTTGGTCCTAGAATGTTGCACAAGGTTATTAGCAATATTAATGGTAGAAGTGTTATCACAGAGAAGAGGAATACTATCAAAAGCTAACCAATAGTCCTTAAGGGTGGATACCATCCACAGAATCTAACTACAGCAACTAGTGGCGGCTACATATTCAACTTCTGTAGTAGATTGTGCAATAGAGGATTGCTTCCTAGAAGACCAAGAGATGAGAGAAGTGCCTAAGAAGTAACAAGTGTCTGAGGTACTCTTCCTATCTAACCGACAACCAGCAACATTAGAATAGGAAAACCATCGAATGGACAAGAAAGATGAGCAGGAATACCAAATGCCAAACTGGAGAGTAGAGTGAAGGTACCTGAAAATGTGCTTAACGACTTAGTAATGGGAAGTCCTCGGAGACAGCTAAAACCTCGCACAGAGGTAGACCATGAAGTAGATGTCCGGTCTTGAGGCCATTAGGTAAAGGAGGGAGCTAATCATGCAGCGGTACTCGTGTTGATCCATGTCTTCTCCTTCCTCGTCAGGATCCAAATCTGTTGAAGTCGCCATGGGAGTGGCAATCGGTTTTTAGTCACTCATCTAAAAATGCTTGAGAAGATCCTTTGTGTACTTTGTCTGATGGATGCAGATCTCTTCCTTGCATTGCTTGATTTGAAGCCCCAGAAAGTAGTTGAGGTCTCCCATCATACTCATCTCAAATTCCCTGAACATGGTCTCAGAAAAATTGAAAACAAGAGCATGAGAAAAACCACTGAATATAATATCATCTACATAAATATGAATAAGCAAGAAGTCATTTCTATATCTAAGAATGAATAGGGTCTTGTCTACTTTACCCATCTCAAAGTTATTCTTAAGTAAGAAGGTCTTAATTAAGTCTATCATACCAAGCTCTAGGGGCTTGCTTAAGACCATACAATGCTTTGGATAACTTGAAGACATGATGTGGATGCTTGGGATCCCCAAAGCTTGGGGGTTGCCTAACATATACTTTCTCCTCTATTTAACCATTCAAAAATGCACTCTTGACATCCATCTGATACAACCTAAAGCCCTTAGATGCAGCAAATACAAGCATAATGTGGATGGCTTCTAATATAGCAACAAGAGCAAAGGTCTCATCAAAGTCTAACCCCTCAAGTCAGCTAAAACCCTAAGCTACCAATCTAACCTTATTTCTAACCACAGAATCATCCTCACTTTGTTTATTTTTTAACACCCGTCGGGTGCCTATCACATTATGACCACTAGGAAGCTCTACCAGATTCAAGACATTGACCCAACTCGAATCAGATAAATCATGTCATATATCGCGGGGTTTGAAAGAAGCAACAAATGCAAAATAGGAGTAGAGACTCAGATCGTGATACCTGGTGCGAGTGACTCACTCATGAAGCTGACTAATCATCTGATCCGGAGGATGACGCATCTGAATGTGAAGTAGAGCACCCGGGGGAGATAACATCTCTTCGACCTCTGTAGTTACTACTGACGATGAAGATGCAGTAGGATCCTCAACTGAAGGTGAAGTAGTGGAAGCAGGTTCTTCAATTTGAGCAGGAGTAGTAGCAGTAACAGACGGGAGACAATCACCAGTTTCATATTCATCTTCCTCCACAAAGATGCTCTCTGTCGCCTGTGTATCACCTGAAATGTCTAATCTAGCCCTAGGGCTAGTGTCAACAAAGGTGATAATGCATGTCTTCTGAATAACATTTGTCTCAACATTAAGAACCCAAAAACCCCTCGAATGTGCAGGATAACCTAGAAATAAACTATCAGAAGTCCTTCACTCAAATTTATCTTAATTTTCTATCTTGAGAATGAAACACTTGGATCCAAAAACTAAAAAATAAGAAACATATGGTTTCCTACCAAACCGAAGCTCATATGATATCTTCCCCAAAGATGGTATCAAGAAGACACGATTAGCAATATAGCAAGTTGTAGCAATAGCTTCGGCCCAGAACCTTCTCGAAGTGCTATACTCATCTAGCATCGTCCTAGCCATCTCGACTAAGGTTCTGTTCTTCCTTTCTACCACGCCATTTTGTTGAGGGACGTGTGGAGAAGAGAACTAATGTTCAATACCACGCTCAGCACAGAAAGAGGCAAATGAGGCATTCTTAAACTCCGTGCTATTATCACTACGAATCGTTCTCAAGGCACTGGGAAGTTCAGAAGCCAAGCGAAGAACAAGATCATAAAAATGATCAAAAACTTCATCCTTTGAAGCAAGAAAGAACACCCAAGAGTATCTCTGTGGATTTCATGGGGATATGCTCCAGATCTTAGGATGATGTGACAATTGGCAATGACGTTTACGGTTTGTCGTTTCACGCGTTTTCGACAAAGTGTTAGGCTTACTAGACAGGGGCGGTCCGACCGGTCCTTACACGGCATGTCCGAGCCGGTCCCAAATCGGTCGGACCGCCATGTGGCGGCTCGGACCGCAATGACCTAAAAGTTCTCGAGAATAAATTTGGGCCAAAAATAGGTGTTGTAGGCAAGTGAGGGATCCCAATGCACTTGGTCTCATAATTTTTGGAGTCTCGAGAAGTTCTATTGGTTTAAAATTTCGAAGGTTTGAATTTGGGAGTATGAATTTGGCTAAGTACCAAGGGGCGGTCCGACCGGCTCACGAGGAGCGGTCCGACCGCCATAGGGTCCGACCGGCTCACCTGGGCGGTCGGACCGGTTTCTACTTGAACGACGACCAACCGTGGCGATGTTGTTTTGTTAGGTCAAAGTCATTGGTTTCATGGCATATGATTTGCATGATGCATGTTTTGACTAACATGGGTCAAGTTGTGAAGAACTTGTTCCCGAATCGTGTTTTCTTGTGCGTGGTTGTGCGGGTAGCTTGGTGGTCAACGACGGTCAGCGGCGAGGAGAATCGGGACTAGACTTGAAGAGTTGAGGTCGAGCGATCGGCGATGCGGGTGAGGTCAACGACTCAAGCGTGACACAAGATGGACAAGGGTGACCTATTGGCAAATCCATGACGCATGGTGAAGCGGTTTAGGTCAAAAGTTAAAGACGGCGCTTTGCGCGCGTGCGTGTGTGACCCGTTTGTTAGTGGGCCTTAACGGAGGCCAAGAGAGTCAAACCCTAAGAGTTTTAGGCCTCCACTATAAATAGGAGGAGATGGTGGCTGCACCTCTCTCTCTCTCGCCTTTTATGTTTCAAAACCCTAATTGTCTTTAGGGAGTTGAGGTGGAGGCAAGGGCTCTTGATGGTTTGTGGTGAATTCGTCATCTTTGATTGTCCATCGATCCATGATGGTGTGGATGTAATCCGGCAACAATCACGAAATCAATCTATGCAAGGTTTGCTTGAGATAAGTCTCTTTTCGTTCTTGCTTTCAATTTCGTGTTTTTAGGGCTTTCTTTGATCCATGAGTTTGTGATTGATTCTTTCACGTGAATTAGCTTGCTGTGATATGTGTGAATCTATCTAGCATCATCTTGATCATCAATCCTCACGAACAAGCTTTAGGATCAAGTTTTCGCTCTTGCGGTTTTAGACCTTCGTTAATCAATTGGCAATTGCTCAAGATCGTTCAAGAATTATCATAATATTCGATTGGAATAGGTCCTCAATAGCATATAGAAGGTGTGTGCAAAGTTTCATAAAGATTAGAGTTGAGAATCAAAAGTTTCACCTAATTGCAACCGTCATCGGCTGATTTTTTATTGCGGATCGGTTCGAGTCGGCCGGTCGACCGCCCGTCATCACCGGTCGACCAATTTGAGCGGTCCGACCGCCAAGACAGCGCCGGCCGATCGCTCGGCAATCGGTCCGACCGCCCGCAATCGGTCCGACCGATTGGGTCCAGTGATCGACCGCCGTCTTTGTGAGTCTTTGCAATCTTAGTTGATTTTTGTAGCATTGCTTAGGGTTTAATTGGATTCAATACTAGTCTTCCACATGTCTTGGTATATTGATCTTCATAGCTTTCTAATAGCTCTTGGAGTGAAATTGTATTGAGTTCATAATTTGTGAAAAAGTGGCGTGCTCCTATTCACCCCCTCTAGTCGCCTTTACGGTCCAACAAGTGGTATCGAGCTGGTTAGTTCAATCTTGATCTTAACGGTCACCGAACTTTGGCGATGGATAAGTTTTCTACTAAACCGCATATCTTGATGGGCACGACTATGCCTATTGGAAGAATCGTATGCGCGTCTTTCTTGAGAGCGAGGACAAGCTATTTGGGATGTTGTTAGAGCTCATTGGTTATTCTGAAATTGCTACACCTTACGCAATTCTTTTGGCTAACAACAATAAGGCTAAGAATCTTTTATATGGTGCACTTGGTAGACAAGAATATGATAGAATTTGCAATCTTTCAAGCTGCATGAAATTTGGAACACTCTCGAAACATATCATGAGTGTTCGTCCCAAATCAAAAAGGTCGCCAAACAGTTTACAAGCGTGAATACAATAAATTCGAGATCGTCCAGAGAGAGCATCGATGACATTTTCGATCGCTTTAATAAAGTAATTAATCAAATGAAAGTCGTTGATATTGAATATTCTCAATCTGAAAATGCCACCCATCTCTTGGTTGCAATCAACACCAAGGAGTGGGAGATGAAGGCTCTTGCTATAGAGGAAAATGTTGATCTTTCAAGTCTTACTTTGGAATTGCTTTATAGTAAACTCAAGACTCATGAAATTAAAAGAGTTGATCATCCCAAGAAAGATAATTTAGCTTTGGTAGCGAGATCCTCTCAAAAGGCTTTTGATGACTCTTTTGAATCTTCTTACGGATTTTCATTTGCTTGTTTATCTGCTATTCATTAAGAGGAGCTTGAAAGTATTCTGAAGCAGAGTTAGCTCTTCTAGCTAAAAATTCACTGGGCCTACAATAATGTGAGTAACAAAAGAGAGGTGGTCGGTGACATGCTATGAATGTGGTGAGCTCAATCATATCAAGGCAAATTGCCCCAAGTGAAAGGTAAGAGCAATTATAAGGAAGGAAAGCCGACTTGGAAGAAGCCTCCTTTCAACAAATCAAGGTATGAGGCGAATAAGCTTGTGAAGGTGCTCACGGGTCCTTGCCGCTTTGAGGATCAATCCTTGAGCGATGTGGATACCGGGAGTGAGGAGGACAAGGAGGAGGAGATCCTCAAGGCAAAAGAAAGGGAAGGCCAAAGACTTCAGCGGCATGTGCTTCATGGTGACAAGCGACATTGATGATGATGAGGTATCTTTTTCTTATGATGAGCTTTACGCTAAATATGATTCTATAGTTGAGCAATTGCTTAGTCAAGATGAAGCGCTAGAATTTGTTATGACAAAAAATAAGAAATTAGAGTCAAAGATTAACAAACTGAAAGTAGAGCTTAAAAATGCTAAGACTCTTGAACCTGATGAATGTTTATCTTGTCATGCTATGCACTCAGAAATTACTAAGTTACAAACTGCTCATAATATTTCTGTACAACAACTTGAGAATGCTAGATCTGAACTAAATGAAATTAAAAGTGCTCCTTGTGAAAAATGTTTAGAATCTAGTAAATTGATTGCTTTTGATGTGTTTGATTCTAGCCCTTGCACTTCATGTTTAGAAAAGGAACGTGAAATCAAAGATATCTTAGAAGCTGCTAGAGTCAAATATGCTAAGCTTAAGGACAATATTGAAAATACTACTTGTGCTTCTTGTTCCACTCTTAAGCTTGAAATTGCTTCGTATAAGGAGAAATCTATGAATAAAACTTGTGATGCTTGTGTTAACTTGAGAAAAGAAAATGCTTACCTTCATGATACATTAGAGAAATTTTCTAAAGGTAAGAAACAATTAAACATGATTCTTGATAAGTCTAAAACTCCTTATAAGAAGCAAGGTTTAGGATTCAATTCTTTTCAAGACAATTCAAACCCAAAAGTCATTCAAGTCTTGGAAAAGGTTTAATTGAATTCAAAACCCAACTCGCAAAAACATCTTTTAAATCTGCGAGGTTTTGCTCAACCTTGTATTAATTCAAATGGTGCTTCTTCTAGTGGTACCAAGTACCATTGCACTTATTGCAAGAAAGGTGGGCATTTGATTGAATTCTGTTGGCGTAGGTTGAAAAATGATAGGAAAAATTTTGATAAAATTTCATTCATGCAACCTAGAGCTTCGTGAGACATGGTAACACTTGAAAAGAATAAACACGGATTAGGATTTTCTCTCATGCAAATCATTATGTTTCTAGATATCCTAATTCTAATGTTTATCGATGGCGGTCGACCGTGGTGGTCACCGATCGACCGTTTTGGTCGCCGGTCGACCGCCTTGACTAGCAACGTCGACGATCGCCCATGGACGATTTAAGTCTCATGTTAATTTAAACATTGCTCATAACCGAATGTTAGATGAAATCAAGGATAGTACTTGGTTTGTATACTCCTTGCAGGGCGTGTGTCTCAAGATCTTTGGATTCCTAAATCTTGTTTATCTAACCCTTGATGTTGAGACACATCGTTCTTTTGTTCCTTGATTTTCGTGACTACGTGGAAAGGGAAGAACATGTGGTTCGTCGACTCAGGTGTTCACGCCACATGACGGAAACTCAAAATGGTTCACCTCTTTCACGCTGCAGCAACAGTGATGACTTCATCACCTTTGGAGATGATACACAAGGCGAATTGAAGGAACATGATCAATTAGGGTAAACAACAAATTCATTCTAAAGGATGTCGCTCTTGTGGACAAGCTTAGGTATAATCTTCTTTCTTTCTCGACTTCTTGATGATGGTTATGAGACTATTTTTAAGAAAAATGCTTGTCGTGTGCTTGATTCTCTTGGTGAGCTTGTGTTTGGAATCTCTAGAGTTGGTAGAATTTTGGAGTGATTTTTCGAATCTCTTCTTGGATCTCTTAAATGTTTGCTTACATCTTCTTGATTTACGGCTTTGGCATCGGCGTTTGGGGCACATTGGTTTTGATCATCGACACGTGTTAGCAACCTTGATCTCATGAGAGGTTTGCCCAAACTCAAAGTCATCAAGGATCTTTGTATGTGCACCACAGGCATGGCAAACAAGTTGCCGCCACACCCTTCTGTGACTATGGTTATGGTCGACGGACGGGGCGGTTGCTTCATATGGATCTTGTTGGTCCTGCTAGAGTCCGGTCAGTCGGTGGAAAATGGTATATTCTTGTCATAGTCGATGATCTTTCTAGATATACTTGGGTGTTCTTTCTTACTTCAAAAGATGAAGCTTTTGGTTATTTTCATGACCTAGTTCTTCGTTTGGCTTCTGAGCTTCCTGGTGCTTTGAGAGCGATTCGCAGTGATAATGGCACGAGTTCAAAAATGCTTCTTTTGCTTCTTTTTGTCTTTGGCGTGGTATTGAGCATCGATTCTCTTCTCCACGTCCCTCAACAAAATGGCGTGGTGGAAAGGAAGAATAGAACCTTGGTCGAAATGGCTAGGACGATGCTAGATGAGTATAGCACACCGAGGAGATTTTGGGCCGAAGCTATTGCTTCTGCTTGCCATATTGCAAATCGTGTCTTCTTGAGACCTTCTTTAGGCAAGACTCCTTATGAGCTTCGTTTTGGTAGAAAACCCTCATTTCGCATTTTGAGTTTTGGATCAAAATGTTTTATTCTTAAGACAGGCAAGTTAGATAAATTTGAATCAAGAACTTTTGATGGGATATTTCAGGTTATCCTGCTCATTCGAGGGTTTTCGGGTTTTAATACTAAGACTAACATTATTCAGAGACTTGTAATGTCACTTTTGATGAGACTAGCCACAGGCTAGATCTATTGCTCTGATGATGATACTGGTGTGAGAGCATTTTTGTGGAGGAAGATGAGGACGAAGCTAATATCATTCCTTCATCTGCCGCTCATCAAGCCCATCTTGATACAAGAACACCGCTCGTCTACTTCACCTTGATTGAGGCTCTGCTGCATCTTCATCATCAGTGATACTGCGTGTACTTTGTCCGATGGATGCGATCTCTTCCTTGCATTGCTTGATTTGAAGCCCTGTAAAGTAGTTGAGGTCTCCCATCATACTCATCTCAAATTCCCGGACATGGTCTCGTAAAAATTGAAAACAAGAGCATGAGAAAACCATCAATATAATATCATCTACATAAATCTGAATAAGCAAGAAGTCATTGCTATATCTAAGAATGAATAGGGTCTTGTCTACTTTACCCATCTCAAAGTTATTCTTAAGTAAGAAGGTCCTAATTAAGTCTATCATACCAAGCTCTAGGGGCTTGCTTAAGACCATACAAGGCTTTGGATAACTTGAAGACATGATGTGGATGCTTGGGATCCCCAAAGCTTGGGGGTTGCCTAACATATACTTTCTCCTCTATTTAACCATTCAAAAATGCACTCTTGACATCCATCTGATACAACCTAAAGCCCTTAGATGCAGCAAATACAAGCATAATGTGGATGGCTTCTAATCTAGCAACAAGAGCAAAGGTCTCATCAAAGTCTAACCCCTCAAGTTAGCTAAAACCCTAAGCTACCAATCTAGCCTTATTTCTAACCACAGAATCATCCTCACTTTGTTTATTTTTTAACACCCGTCGGGTGCCTATCACATTATGACCACTAGGAAGCTCTACCAGATTCAAGACATTGACCCAACTCGAATCAGATAAATCATATCATATATCGCGGGGTTTGAAAGAAGCAACAAATGCAAAATAGGAGTAGAGACTCAAATCGTGATACCTGGTGCGAGTGACTCACTCATGAAGCTGACTAATCATCTGATCCGGAGGATGACGCATCTGAATGTGAAGTAGAGCACCCGGGGGAGATAACATCTCTTCGACCTCTGTAGTTACTACTGACGATGAAGATGCAGTAGGATCCTCAACTGAAGGTGAAGTAGTGGAAGCAGGTTCTTCAATTTGAGCAGGAGTAGTAGCAGAATGCACGGAGACAATCACCGCTATATTCATCTTCCTCCACAAAGATGCTCTCGTCCTGTATTACCCGAATGTCTAATCTAGCCCTAGGGCTAGTGTCAACAAAGGTGATAATGCATGTCTTCAATAACGCTTGTCTCAACATTAAGAACCCAAAACCCTCGAATGTGCAGGATAACCTAGAAATAAACTATCAGAAGTCCTTCACTCAAATTTATCTTAATTTTCTATCTTGAGAATGAAACACTTGGATCCAAAAACAAAAAAATAAGAAACATATGGTTTCCTACCAAACCGAAGCTCATATGATGTCTTCCCCAAAGATGGTATCAAGAAGACACGATTAGCAATATAGCAAGTTGTAGCAATAGCTTCGGCCCAGAACCTTCTCGAAGTGCTATACTCATCTAGCATCATCCTAGCCATCTCGACTAAGGTTCTGTTCTTCCTTTCTACCACGCTATTTTGTTGAGGGACGTGTGGAGAAGAGAACTAATGTTCAATACCACGCTCAGCACAGAAAGAGGTAAATCAGGCATTCTTGAACTCCGTGCTATTATCACTACGAATCGTTCTCAAGGCACCGGAAGTTCGGGTTGCTAAGAACAAGATCATAAAAATGATCAAAAACTTCATCCTTTGAAGCAAGAAAGAACACCCAAGAGTATCTCAAAAAATCATCAGCTATGACAAGAATATATCATTTGCCACCGGCTGACCAAGCCCTAGCAGGACCAACAGTATCTACGTGAAGCAACTATCCCAGTCCGTCAGTCATGACCATAGTCAATGAAGGGTGTGAGGCGACAACTTACTTGCCATGCCTACAGGGTGCTCATACACCATTCTTGACGGCTTTGAGTTTGGGTAAACCTCTCATGAGATCAAGGTTGCTAACTCGCGTTAAATGATCAAAACCAATGTGCCCCAAACGACGGTGCTAAAACCATAAATCAGAATAAGATGCAATCAAACACTTGAGAGATCCAGCAAGAGATTCAGAAAAGTCAGCTCCAAATATCCTACCAACTCTAGAAATCCCAAAGACAAGCTCACCAACTGAATCAAACACACAACAAGTATTTTCTTAAATCTAGTCTCATAGCCATCATCAAGAACTTGCAGACGTAAGCAAGTTGTACCTTAGCTTATCCACAAGGGCGACGTCCTTCGGGATGAACTTTTCGTTCACCCTGATCGATCTCGTTCCTTCAATCTGCCCTTGTGTGTCATCTCCGACGCGGGGAGGACGACCGACATGGAGGAGCACAACGTGGAAGAGACCGGGTGCGGAGGCAATGGAGGCAGTGCGGGCCGGACGCGACGATGGAGGATGGCATGGTCTGAGCGGAGGAGATCGAGTGCTACGGCTGGCCGGCTACGCGTGGTGTTATATTCCGGCCTAACCGAGCCAAACAGTAGCTGGGCCAGCTCGGCATGGCCCGAGATGCCGGCATGCCATGCCTGAGCCTGCATGTCGTGCCTGAGCCGGCATCCTGGCCCATGGGCTGGCACAACATAGCCCAATTAGCTGCTGGGTCTAATCAGGCTGTGCCGACATTGGCCCATGCTGGGCCAGGCCAGGCCGAGCCGCCCGTTTGGCCAGGCCGACCCACTTGTTAGTCACAGAGACTTTTCCTTAAGAAAAATAATTAGAAAACAAATTAAAAACCTAGTTGAACCTCACCTGTCAGCCGCAGAGGACTTTTCTTAAGAAAATTAATTGAAAATGAAAATCTGACCAGCCCCACCTGTCAAGATTTTCTGTTTTTATGGAATTTCCTCTTGGATCAAACTTGGAGAGCCCGTTCTCCCTCGTTTTAAATATAAATGATTTGATTTTTTATAAATTCATATAAATTAAAAACATGTCCATCAATATCAAAATAATAATTTTTGGAGTTCATTTGAATTTATGTTGAATTTAGTTATATTCGTGATTATAGACTTTGATGCTTCGACATCGCTGTCGTCGCTATTGATCAAGACCAAATGATATCCACTATTGTGCAAGGCAAGTCCTTACAATTAATCATGTTGAACGATTTTCAAATGCAAATTCCTTTATTTAAAAATATTACTTGCATGCTTATTATTATTTATGAAATACTATGTTAAATATTGATGCAAAGTTACTTCATATGTTGTTACTATTCTCCTCCTTGATTATTGATATGATGACTACCTTGTCATCCTATCATAATTATCATAATAAGATTATCCTTGGTTAAGTAATCATGGATAATGGTTATGCCTAGAGACAGGTCATCAACAACATGTATCTCTTTCAGTAAACTAAGGAATTCACAGTGTTAATCACAACAACAATCATCAACCTCAAAGGACCAAGAATCCATCTGCAGGAGTTACATGTTACAACTACCATGAGACAGGTCATTACACTAACAAGTGTCTGCCGAAGCAAGGGTCGACATCAATTTCTTTCAATTTGGGAGCAACACCAACCGTAACTTCTTTCGAGAAGCAAGAAGAGGAATACCCGACACCAAGTCAAGCTACCATATCTCGGACTCCAAGTCAAGCTACCAAGACCTCGCAACTTTAGCAAGAGGACGATCGAATCATGTCATTGCGTAATAGTTCAAACAGCTTTAGAACGTCACTCGTAACTCTTTAACTTAGCCCAACATTAGTTACATCTTTGTTTCACTCATAAGAGAAATCAATTTGGAAGACTGAGCAAGGTTGAGTTTTGAACCTATTCTTTAGTCACCAATCTCGGAGATGCGGTCACATTAGTGCTCCTCTTTGCATTGGCCTGTAGATTGCTTTGTTAGCTCTTTGATCTAAAATTGACCATTACTTGAGCTTTTGTGTTCTTGAGATTCTAAACTGCCATGTGAAAAATGAAAATCAAGATTGTCTTATGCTTAAATTGTGCCAAACTATTCTTACAGCCGCTTGTCAAATGACATGAACTTGGAGATAGTTTGATGAACAGACGATCTCATGGGGATTTCTGTTTGAAATGACATGAACCTCAAGATTTGTCGCCGTTAGAAGCTTAGAAAGAGTTTGTGGATGGCTCCTAGTCGAGATCTTCTTTACTAAGATATACCTTTAATCAACTTTTAGTAATGCTTAGGATGAGTTTGTGGATGGCTCCTAGTCCGATCTTGTCACTAAGTTAGATCATTAGTCAACTTCAATATTCAATGCAAATACAAAAATGTTGACAAATGGGCGTTTCAAAATATTGAGCAAAATGATTCAATACGGGACTTGATTGACTCTTAATGTGGTCTTTGTTAGAATTTTGATCTCACTTTGACATTTTGACATGGCCAATTTCACTTTAGGATCCTAGTTGATGAACTTCTTGAATTTGAGCTTGCTTAAATTGATCAAATCTGATCTTTACTTTTGAGCCTTTGTGCTTAGCTTTGATATATTGTCTTACCATGATCTTGCTAATGGTTATGCTGAGACTTGATATCAATTTGTGCAATATTAGAGATACTAGCTTGTTCTTTTGGGTAATCTCAAAGCTTCTTGTAATCAAAAATTGAAAATACAAAATTGAAGCCACTCCATTGCACTTCATGCATATTCCTCTTTATGCTTCTCTTGTTTACACTTCTTCCTTTATTTTCTATTTGTTATCTCTGATGAGAGGAAGGCGTGATTCCTTGATGAATCCATTGTCAAAGGAAGAAGATGTGTAAATGAGAAGAAGATGTGTTAATGAGAATATATTTCTTGTTGGGAGAAGTTTGTACAAAGGGGCAAAAATTTGAAAAATTGAGGATCATAGTGAGGGGAGTTCTTGAGTTGCATTCTTATTGTCTTATTGATATTATGAACTTGAATTGCATTCTTTTATCCTCACAATGATCAGGTCAATTGAACAATTGTTCTTTCATATGGACCTTATGTGAGAATTTTGACCTTTCTTAAATCAAAGTTTTATGCTTTCTTTTGCCTTGTCTCACATGCCTATACTATTACAGATCAGCATTGGTCATTTCATTGCTTTTTCTTGCTTATGGACCAAGTTTGTGCCTTTTACATTTAATGTGAGTAAACTTCTTTCAAACCTCTTACTTACATTTTATGGATAATTGCCAATGTGTTCATCAA
This sequence comes from Hsuehochloa calcarea, assembly GCA_036346395.1. Lineage (NCBI taxonomy): Eukaryota > Viridiplantae > Streptophyta > Magnoliopsida > Poales > Poaceae > Hsuehochloa > Hsuehochloa calcarea. The sequence continues at coordinate 38,508,900 of CM070604.1, read as the reverse complement.
GGGGAGATTGTGGATTTCATGGGGATATGCTCCAATCTTAGGATGATGTGACAATTGGCAATGGCGTTACTGTTTGTCGTTAACGTTTACGACAAAGTGTCAGGTTACTAGACCGTGGTGGTCCGCCATTGTCCTTACTTGGCATCCTGCCGTCCCAAATCTTGGCTCTGACCGCCATGGCGACGGTCGGACCGTCAATGACCTAAAAGTTCTCAAAATGGGCCAAAAATAGGTGTTGTAGGCAAGTGAGGATCCCAATGCACTTGGTCTCATAATTTTGGAGTCTCTAGAAGTTCTATTGGTTTAAAGTTTCGAAGGTTTGAATTTGGGAGTTGAATTTGGCTAAGTCCCACTGAGCAGACCCTCGCCTGTGGATCCTGAGCTCCCGAATCCCAGGCCACCTGGTCACCTGGCTGAGCCGATTTACATGACGCGGTCAACTCGTGGCGATGTTGTTTTGTTAGGTCAAAGTCATTGGTTTCATGGCATATGATTTGCATGATGCATGTTTTGACTAACATGGGTCAAGTTGTGAAGAACTTGTTCCCGACATCGTGTTTTCTTGCCGTGGTTTCGAGTAGCTTGGTGGTCACGACGGTCACGCAGAGAATCGACTAGACTTGAAGAGTTGAGGTCCGAGCGATCGCGATGCGGTAGTCAACGCTCAGTGACACAAGATGGACAAGGGTGACCTATTGGCAAATCCATGCCGTACATCTTCATAAGAGAAATCAATTTGGAAGACTGAGCAAGGTTGAGTTTTGAACCTATTCTTTAGTCACCAATCTGAGATGAGATTCCTGCTGGGGGGTGGTTTGTTTCAAGCTTTTAAAAACAAAAGTAACCATTTAAATTTTATTATTTAAGTCAAAGCTTAATTTCAATTTTCATAAATCAAAACCATTTAATGTGATTAATTTAAACTTCAATTAAATTAATGGTTGTTTTATTTGGGTTCCTTGAGTTTTACAGAATTTTCTAAAATTTTCTGGGAATTTTTGGAATTTAATTAGTATTTCTTGGAGCTCGATTCTCTTTAATCTAATTTTTGAAATTGGAAATCAATTAAATTCCGAATTGTCCATTGGGCCGAAACCCTTTTCCTTCGGGCCATTTTTTTTTCTTATTTTTGGCTCACTTCCATTTTCCTTTTCCCCAGCCTTTTCCCTTTTTCCCCACCGGCCCGACCCGTTCCTCTTTCCCTTCTTTGCGCACGAGCCACAGCCACAGCCACATCCCAGCTCTCCTCTCTTCTCTTGTTTCTCACTGGTGGACCCCGCCACCAGACCTTCTGCTCCTAGAATCCTTGTGTTCAGATCGAGCATGCCGTCGCCCACTTCCTCTGAACTCTCCCGTACCCATCCTTTATAAGCAACACCTCTCGCGTCCTTTTCATCACCTTGAGCTTCTCTCTCGAATCCCCAAAGAGCCACCATTGGTTCACCTTCTTTGTGCCGAATTTTACCAAAAAGCCACCGCCGCCGTGGTCTTCTCCGTAGGATTTCATCACCGTTAGTGCTTCTTCACCCGTGCTCTACCACCGCTGAACTCGCCGACGCATTCTACTCGCTCTCACCATCTTCTCCCAGCGCCATCGAGTCGTCGCCGCACCTTCTTCTCCGAAACCAACCCTGGCCACCATCTTCGATCTATCTCGCCGATGAGTCCTTTGTCCTCCTCGCTGTCATCTCGAGCCTCTTGTCCCTCTCATCCGCTCCCCACCTCTATTTTGTCCTCTCCGCCCTTGAGACACCGCACCTTGTTTCTCCTTCACGCTACCATCTTCACGCCACCGCCCTCGGCATTCTTGGTCACCCCAAGATGCTATCGCTCCTTGTGCCTCCACCAATCTTGTGCTCCCTTGGTTTTCCTCAGCGCCAGGTTTCGCCATCACCGCCGCACCGTGGACCACCCCACCGCCAATGTCACCATCGTCGTCGAATCACCGCCGCCCTTGATGCACCACCACCTTCCTTGGCACCCTCTCATCCCTGGTGTTTTGTTTTGCCCATCACCGCCAGCTTCCTCGCCGCTGGTTGTCATCGTCGCTGTGCGCCATCGCCGCCCTCTTGCTTCCTCTGTTTTCCTTGGTCTTTCTCTCGCCACCTCGGTCACTCGGCACCACCAGTGGTGAGCTAGTGGTGGTCATCGTGGGCCGCGACCACCCCGAAGTTTTGGCCCAAAGTCCATTAGCGATTCGTATTTCGGCCACGAACTCTGCTGGGCGTTAGCCTGTGTTTGTGATGCTCCGCTGCAAAGGCCGAAGTCAAAGCGACGTCTCTTCTCCCACGCTCGACTCGACGAGTCGACGCCTCGACGGTCTCTGCAGACTGCAGTGCAGAGTGTTAGAGCTACGGAGGTGTGATCCGGAGGATACACCACGTGACATATTTTAGGGTGTCTAAAATATGATATTTTGTAATCAAGTTTTAAGCCCATATATTAGGCCCATGTAATTGGGCTGTATGTAAGTAATTAGGTTTTGGAGGTGTGCTGGTATAAAAAAAAGACGAGGGCGAACCGATCGATATTGAGGACGAAAAGTGGCGTGGCGAGACAACGATCGACGATGCGGGTGAGGTCAACGACTCAAGCGTGACACAAGATGGACAAGGGTGACCTATTGGCAAATCCATGACGATGGTGAAGCGGTTTAGGTCAAAAGGTTAAAGACGGCGCTTATGGCGCGTGCGTGTGTGACCCGCTTGTTAGTGGGCCTTAACGGAGCCCAAGAGAGTCAAACCCTAAGAGTTTTAGGCCTCCACTATAAATAGGAGGAGATGGTGGCTGCACCTCTTCTCTCTCGCCTTTTTATGTTTCAAAACCCTAATTGTCTTTAGGGAGTTGAGGTGGAGGCAAGGGCTCTTGATGGTTTGTGGTGAATTTTGTGATCTTTGATTGTCCATCGATCCATGATGGTGTGGATGTAATCCAAAGAACAATCACGAAATCAATCTATGCAAGGTTTGCTTGAGATAAGTCTCTTTTCGTTCTTACTTTCAATTTCGTGTTTTTAGGGCTTTCTTTGATCCATGAGTTTGTGATTGATTCTTTCACGTGAATTAGCTTGTCGTGATATTTGTGAATCTATCTAGCATCATCTTGATCATCAATCCTCACGAACAAGCTTTAGGATCAAGTTTTCGCTCTTGCCTTGCTTTTAGACCTTCGTTAATCAATTGGCAATTGCTCAAGATCGCTCCAAGAATTATCATAATATTCGATTGAATAGGTCCTCAATAGCATATAGAAGGTGTGTGCAAAGTTTCATAAAGATTAGAGTTGAGAATCAAAGTTTCACCTAATTGCAACTTCGCCATCGGGTGATTTTATCATTGCAGATCGGTTTCGAGTCGGCGGTCGATCGCGCCGTCATCACCGGCCGACCGATTTTGAGCGGTCCGACCGCCAAGATAACGCGGCCGACCGCTCGCAATCGGTCCGACCGATTGGGTCCAATGGTCGACCGCCTGTCTTTGTGAGTCTTTGCAATCTTAGTTGATTTTTGTAGCATTGCTTAGGGTTTAATTGGATTCAATACTAGTCTTCCACAGATTGGTATATTGATCTTCATAGCTTTCTAATAGCTACTGGAGTGAAATTGTATTGAGTTCATAATTTGTGAAAAAGTGAGCGTGCTCCTATTCACCCCCCCCCTCTAGTCGCCTTTACGGTCCAACAATCTCAAAAAATCATTAGCTATGACAAGAATATATCATTTGCCACCGGCTGACCAAGCCCTAGTAGGACCAACAGTATCTACGTGAAGCAACTATCCCAGTCCGTCAGTCATGACCATAGTCAATGAAGGGTGTGAGGCGACAACTTACTTGCCATGCCTACAGGGTGCTCATACACCATTCTTGACGGCTTTGAGTTTGGGTAAACCTCTCATGAGATCAAGGTTGCTAACTCGCGTTAAATGATCAAAACCAATGTGCTCCAAACGACGGTGCTAAAACCATAAATCATAATAAGATGCAATCAAACACTTGAGAGATCCAGCAAGAGATTCAGAAAAGTCAGCTCCAAATATCCTACCAACTCTAGAAATCCCAAAGACAAGCTCACCAACTGAATCAAACACACAACAAGTATTTTCTTAAATCTAGTCTCATAGCCATCATCAAGAACTTGCGAGACAGAAAGCAAGTTGTACCTTAGCTTATCCACAAGGGCGACGTCCTTCGGGATGAACTTTTCGTTCACCCTGATCAATCTCGTTCCTTCAGTCTGCCCTTGTGTGTCATCTCCGACGCGGGGAGGACGACCGACATGGAGGAGCACAACGTGGAAGAGACCGTGTGCGGAGGCAATGGAGGCAGTGCGGGCCGGACGCGACAATGGAGGATGGCATGGTTTGAGCGGAGGAGATCGAGTGCTACGGCTGGCCGGCTACGCGTGGTGTTATATTCCGGCCTAACCGAAGCTAAGCGAGAGTCGGGCCGGCTCAAGATGGCCCGAGATGCGGTGATGCCATGCTCGAGCTCGCATGTCGTGCTCGAGCCAAGATCTCCGCCCATGGTGGCACAACATAGCCCAATTAGTCATTGGTCTAATCAGTTGTCCGACATTGGCCCATCTTTGGGCAAAGCCAGCCGAGCCGCCCGTTTGGCCAGGCCGACCCACTTGTTAGTCACAGAGACTTTTCCTTAAGAAAAATAATTAGAAAACAAATTAAAAACCTAGTTGAACCTCACCTGTCAGCCGCAGAGGACTTTTCTTAAGAAAATTAATTGAAAATGAAAATCTGACCAGCCCCACCTGTCAAGATTTTCTGTTTTTATGGAATTTCCTCTTGGATCAAACTTGGAGAGCCCGTTCTCCCTCGTTTTAAATATAAATGATTTGATTTTTTATAAATTCATATAAATTAAAAACATGTCCATCAATATCAAAATAATAATTTTTGGAGTTCATTTGAATTTATGTTGAATTTAGTTATATTCGTGATTATAGACTTTGATGCTTCTGACACTGTCGTCGCTATTGTTCAAGACCAAATGATATCCACTATTGTGCAAGGCAAGTCCTTACAATTAATCATGTTGAACGTACTTTTCAAATGCAAATTCCTTTATTTAAAAATATTACTTGCATGCTTATTATTATTTATGAAATACTATGTTAAATATTGATGCAAAGTTACTTCATATGTTGTTACTATTCTCCTCCTTCATTATTGATATGATGACTACCTTGTCATCCTATCATAATTATCATAATAAGATTATCCTTGGTTAAGTAATCATTGATAATGGTTATGCCTAGAGACAGGTCATCAACAACATGTATCTCTTTCAGTAAACTAAGGAATTCACAGTGTTAATCACAACAACAATCATCAACCTCAAAGGACCAAGAATCCATCTGCAGGAGTTACATGTTACAACTACCATGAGACAGGTCATTACACTAACAAGTGTCTGCAGAAGCAAGGGTCGACATCAATTTCTTTCAATTTGGGAGCAACACCAACCAGAACTTCTTTGCGAGAAGCAAGAAGAGGAATACCCCAGACACCAAGTCAAGCTACCATATCTCAGACTCCAAGTCAAGCTACCAAGACCTCGTCAACTTTAGCAAGAGGACGACTGAATCATGTCATTGCAGAAGAAGTTCAAACAGTTTAGAACGTCACTTCTGGTAACTCTTTAACTTAGCCCAACATTAGTTACATCTTTGTTTCACTCATAAGAGAAATCAATTTGGAAGACTGAGCAAGGTTGAGTTTTGAACCTATTCTTTAGTCAGCCTGAATCTCGGAGATGAGATTCTTGTTGGGGGGGGGGTGGTTTGTTTATGAAGCTTTTAAAAACAAAAGTAACCATTTAAATTTTATTATTTAAGTCAAAGCTTAATTTCAATTTTCATAAATCAAAACCATTTAATGTGATTAATTTAAACTTCAATTAAATTAATGGTTGTTTTATTTGGGTTCCTTGAGTTTTACAGAATTTTCTAAAATTTTCTGGGAATTTTTGGAATTTAATTAGTATTTCTTGGAGCTCGATTCTCTTTAATCTAATTTTTGAAATTGGAAATCAATTAAATTCCGAATTGTCCATTGGGCCGAAACCCTTTTCCTTCGGGCCATTTTTTTTTCTTATTTTTGGCTCACTTCCATTTTCCTTTTCCCCAGCCTTTTCCCTTTTTCCCCACCGGCCCGACCCGTTCCTCTTTCCCTTCTTTGCGCACGAGCCACAGCCACAGCCACATCCCAGCTCTCCTCTCTTCTCTTGTTTCTCTGCTGGTGGACCCCGCCACCAGTACCTTCTTGCTCCTAGAATCCTTGTGTTCGTATCGAGCATGCTGTCGCTGCCAGCTCCCTTGCGAACTCTCCCGTACCCATCCTTTATAAGCAACACCTCTCGCGTCCTTTTCATCACCTTGAGCTTCTCTCTCGAATCCCCAAAGAGCCACCATTGGTTCACCTTCTTTGTGCCGAATTTTACCAAAAAGCCACCGCCGCCGTGGTCTTCTCCGTAGGATTTCATCACCGTTAGTGCTTCTTCACCCGTGCCTCTACCGCCGTTGAACTCGCCTCGACGCATTCTACTCAGTGCTCTCACCATCTTCGCCCAGGCGCCATCGAGTCGTCGCCGCACCTTCTTCTCCGAAACCAACCGCTGGCCACCATCTTCGATCTATCTCGCCGATGAGTCCTTTGTCCTCCCTCGCGTGTCATCTCGAGCCTCTTGTCCCTCTCATCCGTTCCCCACCTCTATTTTGTCCTCTCCGTCCTTGAGACACCGTCACCTTGTTTCTCCTTCGCTGCCAGTCATCTTCACGTCACCGCCGTCTCTGTGCATTCTTGGTCACCCCAAGATGCTATCAGCGTTCCTTGTGCCTCCACCAATCTTGTGCTCCCCTTGGTTTTCCTCAGGCGCCTGTGTTTCGCCATCACCGCCGCACCCGTGGACCACCCCACCGCCAATGTCACCATCGTCGTCGAATCACCGCCGCCCTTGATGCACCACCACCTTCCTTGGCACCCTCTCATCGCCACTTCCTCGTTGGTTGTCATCGTCTTGCCCGGCGCCATCACGGTGTTTTGTTTTGCCCATCACCATTAGCGATTCGTATTTCGCCACACTCTGCTGGCCTTCACCGCAAAGGCCAAGTCACTGGTTGTCATCGACTTGTTTTTCGGCGGCGGCAAAGCGGCGTGTGCGCGGCGCCATCGCCGCCCTCTTGCTTCCTCTATCTGGATCTGCTTTCCTTGGTCTGTTAAGGCTTAAATAGGTTTTGTGTTAAAGGGGAGTATTAAAATTTGGTTTTAGTTTCTCTCTCGCCACCTTATGCACATGATTTTGAAAGTAGAAAAATTGGAAATAGGGATCGACAATTCAATCCCATATGTCACGAGATTTTGCTTTGTGTGCTACTTGTTTGGAAGGGGAAAAGGCACCACCTGATACTACTTCATCATCACTTAATGAAGCAATTCAATCATTACTAGTTAGTCATGGTTTGACTATAACTCAAATCCGTGGTCAAGGCTACGATGGGGCTAGTAACATGAAAGGAGAGATTAAAGGGTGAAAACCTTGATTATGAAAGAATCACCATCCGCTTATTATGTTCATGCTTTGCACATCAACTCCAATTGGTTCTTGTTGTTGTTGCCAAAGATAATGATGATTGTGTGTGGTTTTTGATCGAGTATCCTCTTGCTAAATATTGTTGGTAGTTCTTGTAAGCGCCATGGCATGCTTCGACATCACCAATATGCCAATATCATGAAAGCACTTGAGTATGGTATACTAGAATCTAGAAGTGGGTTAAATCAAGAGATGGGGCTGCCTAGACCTGGTGACACTCGGTGGGGCTCTCATTATAAAACTGTGGTCAACATGATTGCTATGTATCCCACAATTCGCGATGTACTCATAGCTCTTGGACAAGATACATCTCAAAGACGCTTTGCTCAGACCAAACAAATGATGATCACTTCGTAAGAGAAGTATATATTGAGTCATTGATAAAATTAGTCAAGAGCTTGACAATCGGTTTGATGAGGTAAATATGGAGTTGCTTACTTGTATGGTCGCTTTGAATCCAGCAGATTCCTTCGCTTCTTTTGATGCAAACAAGGTACATAGACTTGCTAAATTTTACCTAATGATTTTTCAAGCTCGACTTGCTCTTTGCCCATGTGGCCATACTCATCTATTTTATGAACTCTATATGTCCTTTTTCCTTAATTGTGTTTTGTAATTCATATACATCTTTGTCTTTGCCCATGTGGCATCTTTGTCAGTAGTCCATGTGGCAACCCAAGCCAAAAAGCCCGTAGTCTCGTTCCACCATGAACCACACTCAATGCCATGTGGGACCACCTTGTCATTCCCTCTTTTTCTTTCTTTCTCTCTCTAGCAACCTTAGCCCACATGTCATACTGTCTGTTTTCCTCTCTCTCACTTACCAGTAGACCCCACTTGTAAATTCCAGATTCTTTTTATTTCCTTGTTCTAGCCGAAGGAATATTCTCTGGATATTCTTTTCTCTCTTCTTTTCCTTTTTGGCAAACCTTCCGAGAGTCGGTTCTCCTTCGTCCGAACTCTGATTCAATCCATTCAAATTTCTAAATTCATCTAAAATTGAACTCTTTATTTTAGAGTTGGTTTTACTATTTTTGAACTTTATTTGATTTTCTTTTGTATTTATTTGTGCTTCCCATATTGTTTTGTTTTTCATTAGACGATATGTTTCACGGAGCAAGAGCAGAAGCAAACTTTGAAGATTCATGTGTGAGAACTGAACAAAGCTAAGGTAAGTCATAGTCCTTTGATCATATTGAACCTATGATTTCAAAAGTATATTATTTTATATCAATTGTGTACTATCTTTATATCAACTATTTTGGGATTAGTTATCACCTATTTGTCATTATGCCTCCATTGAACTTTTGAATGCCATGAATCACTTGTCACCTTAGAATGGTTAACTTTGGTTGGACATATTTGTATTACCAACATGGGTATCGTACATATGCTTAGTCAAACTTAGTTACGATGGGTTCATTATCACATATACAATAATGTTAAATTTGACTTAATAAGATATCGAATTGTGGCGGGTAACCACTGTTGTTAAAATTTGTGTACCATGATAGGGTATGTTATTGGTCTTGGTTGAACAAAATAATTTCTACTCGGGTGAGCTATTGTGAAGTGGGGGTGTGGGTTAGCACATTGTGGGTTCGTGGTAGACTCACCTGAGTAACTTGTCAAGGACATAATTTTGTGCGCCATTGAACTGAACCTTATCGCACAACCACATGCCTGATGGGACGGACTTAACTTAGTAAGTTGTGGAGTTTTGGCATTGATTACTCAGGTAGTATATGAGTGGAGGTGTGGAACCCTTTTAAGGTCACATCGATGGACGGTTCGCTGCTTTCAAGTCCAACGGTGTGTGTCGAACCAACGATGAGGTTGGGGTCGGCAGTATGCACATCGGGAGAGTCAATTGTTGAGATGAAACATTCGAAAGGTTTTGCTATGATTGATGCTAGCTATACTAGTTATATCTTGTGGGTAAAGTGTACAACCTCTACAGAGTGTTAATTAATCTATTCAAATAGTCGCATCTGCGGTTAGGTTTGTGGATTGTCTCGCTTGAGTTGATTAATGACCAAATCATGTGTCGCACTTCTAAACTGGTAACCGTGCAATCACAAGTCAAGTATGGGTATGACCAGGCCAAGTACTTTTCTTAGTTTTGGCATAACTCCCGCGCATAGTAGTAGGTTGGATCTCTATACGATTTCTATTGTTGAGAAGGGATGCTGACTCCCCTCACAACGGTGGGCACCTCATTGAAAATATAGCCTACTGATTGGAGCATTTTTGGTGTGCCCCATAACGGTCATGGTCCTAGTGTTAAGGGGTTCACCCACCAGGTAAGCGAAGTGTTGGGATTACGCATCAGAAAAAGCCTTGTTATTGTAACATCCTAAAAATCCCAATTATGGGAAACTATGATGAAAATAAATAGGAGAATAATTTTGGGCATGTTTATATGTGGGAAAATTATTTGAACATGTTTTGAAAATTTTCATCAAAATCAACACTGCATTTATATGAAAACAACAAGTTGGAAGAATTTTTGAGAATATAATAGAATAGATAAAATCCTGAAAAATTTACTCAAGAAATCATATTGTTTTAGGAGCATCCATAAACAATCTTATAATTTTTTGGACCTCGGTTGATACGTTTAAATATACACTAAGATCTCAGCCTTTTTTTTTTTGGAAAAATCCTAATATCAGTTGAATTTCCCGCCGGGCAAATGGGCCGAATCTACGTTAGCTCAACTTCTTAGTGCCCATTCCAGCCCATGCCTGTGCCCTGCTCCCGCGCTCGCTGACACACCAGGCCCGCATGTCAGCTGATGCAGACATCCTTAGCTATCGTGTTTCATATAGTGTTTTCAATTCATTAACTACCTCAGAACAACATGAGCTTACTAAGAGAGTTGAAAAACAAGAGAAGCTTATCCAACATGTGAATCTGTTCTGTGAATTTCCTTTTAAATTAGTTGAGAATATTATACTACCTAATAGCAGGTCATCGCTTGTTTTCAGGTTTGAAGAAGAAGGTTTATTGGAAGACAAAGAACACGATGCTTCTCAAGTTCAAGATGATCTCCGCAGAAACTCGGAAGGATCTACCATACACAATATATATATATATATATATATATATATATATATATATATATGGAAAACTTATCAAGTCTACTTTCTAATGGTTCAAAAGACATGTGATTTGGAGCTTTCTACCACAAGTTATGGCTATTTGAGTACATGCTGCACATTCAGACCGACCAACGCGCGAAAGTTGATAAAATTGATGATTCCGTGGCTTGTACAACATCTTGGGAGGATATCAAGCTATGCCGTGACTTTCCAAAGGTTCACAAGAGTCTCTTTCTCAAGTTTCACACGAATTCAAATCATTTCAATTAATGAAATTGAAGATAGGAAGGTTTGGATTCAATTCGGATTCAGAATCAGTATCAAATTCGGATTCGGAATCAGCAGGACAGTCCGTAGTAACACAGTCATAACTTTCACAAACGGAGTTCGATTTGGGTGTTCTTGGGCTTGTTGGAAAGATAACTTCAAGCCCGATCCAATGTATCCTCCCTCATGCCAAAATGCGTCATGTATCAAAAGATATGATCGAAACAATGTGACGATTATAAAATCAGAGTTTCCTTTTTTGTTTTGGAATGTGTCGGAATTGGAGTAGGACACCTAATCCGAATTAGAGTAGGTGTAGGGCCTCTTGGCCAGCCATGAGGTACAGAAGGGGCACTATATATTGAGGGGTAGACCCCCTTTGTAACCTCAGACCACATTTGAGAAAAATCAATCTACTAAAGTTTTTGAGTTTAGCATTGCTACCGAAATTCCATAGGGAATTTGGAGTGTCTTCTTCAATCAAGATCGTTCAGTCTTTCCACTGGGAATTGGGTGCACGATAGATCTTCGCTTGGTGGTCGGCGAAATCAACACGAGTGTGTTTTGGTGGATTAAAGAGTGTTCGTCCCTTGCGCTGGTATTGGAGGATCATTACGAATCATCAAGACTCCCGTGAGTATCCATCCTACGTCGAGAAGATCGGGCGACCCGTGTCATCTTGGTATCAGAGCGCGGTTTACTCGGTAGGATCTTATCCCTTTAAATTTTAGTTTATTACCTACTGTCCTATAGTCCATAAACCGAAAACAAAACAAAATCCAAACCCTATTTTCGCATCTGTTATTTTCCGTGAGTTTTATTAAGTATAGATCCATTAGAAAATTTGTTTACGTGCTGATCTTAGTGTCCTTTGCATAGCTCAATCTTTGCATATTATATCCTTGAAAATCCGCTAGTTGATCCTTCAATTAGCATAAAAAAAAGTAGATTCAATTTACTTCTCGGAATTTGTGTTCTTGCATCAATATTGGGGATTCTTTTTCGTGTTTGATTCGGTCGGCCGCAAAGAGTCCTAATCACCCTGAAGAATCCTAGTCGGACACGTTCAGACCATCGAAAGGTTTATGCGTCTGTTGAGAGCTTCACTTAAATCCTTTGATACTTAAGACTAGTCTTTGATAATTGCATTGTGGGCTACTCGTAAATTATATATCTCGACTGAATATCATCATTTGATAGTGCATCACCCTCGGCTGGAAAAAATCAAAGTTTAGAGAGAGAGAGAATTTTACCCCTGTGTTTTTCCCAAAAAAAGGTTTGTGACTCATATACCTAATTAGATTCAGAATAAGATTTTGAATCTTTCGGAGTCACTTACAGGGTAGCAAAATAAAATAAAATAAAGAGCCAAAAAAAAGGGGCCGAACTTGGGTGAGTACTCTACACCAGATATTCAGTTAGAGTATTTAATTTTTTGAGTAATTCCGTGCCCTTATTTTCATTGTAATTGGCTAGCGTCTGTCCTAGTACTTGATGCAAACGAGCTATTGTTCCTGATTGTTTCTATTTAGCTCATTCCTTTGTTGCATTGAGTCACATTGATCATTACGTGTGCGTTCAGACACTTCAGTTACATCTATTGGATCAGCACATAGGCAATATTTTTCTAGCTTAGATTATTACTTAATTTTACAACATCGTGAAATTCAGATTGTGTAGGATAAATAACTTCTAACCAAGCTCCACAAAATATCATTTGCCGTACAATGGTGGGTCACTTTTAAATCCGCTTGATCGTCACTCGTTATTGTAGCCACCACCAAGTGTAAGTTTCTTTTGGCCCCAATTCAGTTCGGAAAGGTAAGAATGTAATTTGGTAAGACAAGTGAGTTTGAGAGATACACATATAGCTACATACAAATTCTTTGCTTTGCTACTAACAATGGCAGATCGCGAGTATACGTATCTTCCCTTCTATGGTAGTAATGATCCAGAGGAGTATCTTGAGTGGGTACAAAATATGCAGTTCGAGCTTGAATCTCAGAAGTTCGAATCAGAAGCCAAGGAAGTGAGAGTGGCCACTATGTATTTTATAGACTATGCCTCTAGTTGGTGGCAACAACTAAGTGGAAAACAATTCATTACATCTTGGGTCTATTTAAAAAGGGTCATGAGAAGAGAATTTGTTCCATCCTATTATGAGCGGGAACTACTACGTCACGTGGAGAGCATTACACAAGGATACAAAGTTGTCCAAGATTACTATATTGAGTTGAACCATGCAATGCGTCATGCCAATATCACTAGTGCATATCAATAAAAAGGCATACTTCAAAGCATGCTTGAATTATCAGATCGTTGCTGCACTTCAAGATGAATATTTTCGCAGTCTGCAAGATCTTGTGAAATATGCTACGAAGGTGGAAAAGAGACTTGAAGACATGCAAGCACATCAATTAAATCTGCACCTGCTCTTTAGTTCTTATTCATCAACTGGTGTGTCACTTGAGAAGAAGATCGGGCAAGGGAATTTTTCTTCGACCGAGGTGATGAGTAGTGCTGCCCCGTCACAACCCGCAACACGTGAGGATGTCGTGGTTGGTGGTAGTTGTGCCATTGCTGACCCACGGTCTTACAAGGATGAGATGTATCAAAACCCATGTGAGAATGAGAGCCTCATAGCCAAATTGAGTGAGAGTGATAAAAAGAGTGAGTTGTGTGATTCCACCATATGCGAGGTTGAGAGCATCCCAATTGAGAGTGTGAGAGATACACCAAAAGAAAAGAGAGATATAGATGATAAAACAAGTAAGATTATTTTTGAACCTAACAACTTACCCTCTATTTCTAGTATTGTATCTCACATTGTGCAGGTGGACCAAGCAAATAAGGAGTTGGAGATTCAAGAGCCCTCACCATTAGAAGAGAAAGATAAAGAGCTAACCATGGATGGAGAGGGAATACCTGAAGATCAAGGTAACACTATTGGTACTGAATTGATCGTTTATTAAAACAAGGTGCGTAAAACTGAGAACTCCATTATTCATTTGATGATTACACATTCTAAATTTGATATGCTTAATTTGCATAATGTGAAATTGATTACTCAAAAAGAAGTTCTTAGTAGAATACACATTAATGATTCTTTATGTTATATCATAATCGATAGTCCTAAACAACTATCTAGTGTGATTAAGAAGGTTCTTGAAATTTCATACTTAAGATCACTAGTAAATAGCACATAGACACATATAAATTCAATTTGATTGGAGATGTTGGTTTAGATAATATGTTTCAAGTTTATCGAATATGCATTACTTGTGATAATCTTGCTGATTTAACATTGCATGTTTTGCGCAAACCATCTATTGGGCAATGTCATAGTCTCTTTAAGATGGGTTTAAATACAAGTGTCTATTGTTTAGAACGCAATATGATGCCTACTTATTTATCTCTTAAATGTATAACTAATCAGAGTAGCGCAGTTGAAGCATAGAATGGTATCAATTTGTTTTCACCCACTTTAGTTGACTTTGATGTTGGGAAGGTGAAATTTTATCATATGAGTCAGTTTGGCAATTTGAAATATGATTTCGAGCTATCGATTGTGCAAAACAACAAGAAGAACACAATAATTGATTCATACATATACTATGCATATACGTTGTTTTCTTCGTCTAGCACATTTTCATGCTATCAAAAGCCGAGGACGCCTTTTTTTGAAGAAAGGGAGGATGATGCGGACATCCTTAGCTATCTTGTTTCATATAGTATTTTCAATTCATTAAATACCTCAGAACAATATGAACTTACTAAGAGAGTTGAAAAACAAGAGAAGCTTATCCAACAGATGAATTTGTTCCCTGAATTTCCTTTTAAATTAGTTGAGAATATTATACTACCTAATAGAGGGTCATCGCTTATTTTTAGGTTTGAAGAATAAGGTTTATTGGAAGAAAAAGAACACGATGCTTCTCAAGTTCAAGATGATCTCGCAGAAACTCGGAAGGATCTACCATACACAATATATATATTTGGAAAGCTTATCAAGTCTACTTTCCAATGGATCAAACGGTATGTGATTTGGAGATTTCTACCACAAGTTATGGCTATTTGAGTACATGCTGCACATTCAGACCGACCAACGCGCGAAAGTTGATAAAGTTGATGATTTCGTGGCTTGTACAACATCTTGGAAGGATATCATGCTATGCCGTGACTTTCCAAAGGTTCACAATAGTCTCTTTCTCAAGTTTCACATGAATTCAAATCATTTCAATTAATGAAATTGAAGATAGGAAGGTTTGGATTCAATTCGGATTCGGAATTAGCATCAAATTCGGATTCGGAATCAGCAGGACAATCCGAAGTAAAACGGTCATAACTTTCACAAACGAAGTCTGATTTGGGTGTTCTTGGGCTTGTTGGAAAGATAACTTCAAGCCTGATCCAATGGATCCTCTCTCACTCCAAAATTCGTCCTGTATCAAAAGATATGATCGAAACAATGTGATAGTTGTAAAATCAGAGTTTCCTTTTTTATTTTGGAATGTGTCGGAATTGGAGTAGGACACCTAATCCGAATTAGAGTAGGTGTAGGGTCTCTTGGCCAGCCATGAGGTAGAGAAGGGGCACTATATATTGAGGGGTAGATCCCCATTGTAACATCAGACCACATTTGAGAAAAATCAATCTACTAAAGTTTTCGAGTTTAGCATTGCTACCGAAATTCCATAGGGAATTTGGAGTGTCTTCTTCAATCAAGATCGTTCAGCCTTTCCGCTAGAAATTGGGTGCACGATAGATCTTCGCTTGGTGATCGGCGAAATCAACACGAGTGTGTTTTGGTGGATTAAAGAGTGTTCATCCCTTGCGCTGGCATTGGAGGATCATTACGAATCATCAAGACTCCCGTGAGTATCCATCCTACATCGAGAAGATCGGGCGACCCCGTATCATCAGCAGCCTTCTTCCATCTCGCACATCCATGTCTTCCGCTCTGTAGCATGCCAGAGCTCCACTCCCATGCGGTGCTGCTGTCATCCTTGAGCGCCCACGGGAGAGGACCAAGGTCGCCTAGTCCCACCTTCTCTGCCCACCTATTTTCTTCACCTAGGTCTTGTCACCGCATGAGAAACTCACGAAAACCCAAATCGCCTACCTTTTCCCGTCGTCGTTCTCACCCTCATCTCGCTGCTCGATGCCCCTCCTTATGTGCAGAAACCCTAAACCTTCTACACCATTTCTATTTTCTTCTTTCCCGGTAAGTTTCGTCCACTAAAACGCCCGGAACACCTTGTTGTCCCGAGCCCGATGAGCGCTCGACGTGCACGCCAACATGCTCTATTTGGCTCACTCATTCACCTCCTTACTTCCCTGTTATTCTTTGTAGCTCCGTAATCAAGCCTTCTTCCTGATCTCCAGCACTACGGTAGCCACGAGAGATCTTCATGCCTGGTGAGCCCCTAGCCACTATGTGTCCAGTTTGAGCATTGCCTTACCTCACTGAACCTTCTCGTGCAGTCCATTTTAGTTAGCTTCGCCCACACCGAGCCATCACCGTGAACCTCTCTGACTCTGCCGCTGCCATTGACACCAACCTTTCTCTGGTGAGTTGTTGACCCCACCAAGGTCAATTTATCTGCACTTTATTTCAGCTAATTTCCACCGAGAAGATCCATCACAGTGACTCTTGCCGCCACCAGCACTGATCATCACCGTCAAGCTGTCTCAACCCTTCTTTGACGCCATTGTCAGCTTACTTGTGATCGTGGTAAGCTACTAGAGCATATGCCTCATTCAATTTTGTAGGACCGGAAAGGCGACTAAGGGGGTGAATAGGCGCTTTCAAAACTTTCTCGCCTAAAACAAAACCAACACGAACTTTGCTCCTTTAGCTATGAAAGCTAAGAAGTTCAGTGAGCACACAACGGAAGCCTTGTGTTGAATTTGGTAAACCCCTCAAGCACACGACACAAAAAGAGAAAAGAACTCACTGTTCTTCATCGACACGGGCGGTCCGACCGGCTACCACGGCGGTCGGACCGACGGTCATCCAATGGTCCGACCGCAACCACCCAAATGGTCGGACCGGTGGATACGGTTCGACCCGCCAAACCCAATGGTCGAATACACGGGCGGTCGAACCGCCGCTGAAGGGCTTCGGCCGGACCGGTAGAGTCCAGTACTGAAAAACTCCACCCAAATACAAAACGAAATTTGATCCAACTTTTGATTCAACCAATAAAACTTGACCAAATTTCTAGCACACCTTCCTAATGATATTAGAGACCTATTTCTAGCGACGATCCGTCAGATCCACTTCGCAGAATCGATCTCTTGAGATTTTACCAAACAGGTGCACAAACCCTAGAAGTGAGAAAATCTTGATTCAAGACTTGCTTGTGGGGGTTTGATGATCTAGATGACTCTAGGAGTAATCCCACACATCAAAGCAAGATAAAGTAGGCCAAGAGACCAAGTATGAACCTTTGAATCAAGGAAGCACCAAAACATCCAAAAGAGAGAAGAACACAAAGGAGCAATTGATCTTTCAATTAAGCATCACAAGATTGTTCACTCACAATAGATGCTTACAAAGCCTCTCCACCAAGGAGGGCAAGAGCTCAACAAGGAGCACACTCCAAACCCTAGTTCTCCTCTCCTCTCCTCCAAACCCTAGAAAAAAAAGAAGGGGGCTAAAATGAATGCTTGCTTAGGTTTTCCACCTCTCCCCTTCCTATTTATACTAGAGAGCTAGGGTTTCCCTTTTGGGTCTCTTACACATGGGACCCACACACAAATAACTCTTGAAGCAATCGCCGCTTCACCACGTAGGTTGATCACGGTTCTCATCGACGCCAAGCCTCTCTTGTCCGAATCCCATCGGAACCTCCTGAGACTCGCACCGATATCCGCACCGCCGATCCAACCAAATTGCTTCAACCACCCGCTCGATCCATCTTGTCCATTCTCGCACCATGCTTGAGTCACACAACCTCACCCAGATCCCCGATCATTCTCGACCTCGCCTCCAAGCGTAGTCCCGATCCACTCACCGCTGACGCCGCTGACTCGCAAGCCACCGCACAAAGAATAGACAAACAAACCGCTTCGGGAACAAGTTCTTCACAACTTGACCCACGCCGCCTGCAATGCGATATACTACAATAAAGCATTGAAGTTCATATAAAAACACACTTGAAACCAACTCAATGCAACACTTGGCACACTTCCAGTGATCGCGGCCCGATCATTTCACGGGCCGGCCCGACCGATTCATGCCGGCCGGACCGCTCCCCACAACGGCGGTCGGACGGTCCAAAGGACTTAGCCAAAATTCAATCGAGAAATTCAAACCTTCCGAAATTTCAAACGAATAGAACTTTTGATCGGAGCTCCAAAATGATGGGACCACATCCAGAGACTCCTCACTTGCCTACACAACCTATTTTTGGCCCACTCCAAAACCCAAATTTGTTTTGGCGGCCGGACCGCCAACATGGTCGGCCGGATCGCTTCCACGGCGGTCCGACCACCAAGACAACCGGCCGATCGCCAGGGCTCGACAAATTTTGGAGCAAACCCGAAAACGCGAGATTTTGCAAACCAACAACGCCATTGCCAATTGACTCATCATCCTGAGATCGTGCACATATCCTCACGATATCCACAATCTCTCCCTTGATGAACACATTGGCAATTTTCAAGAAAATGTGGTTTTTTGAAATGAGAAGTAAAATACGCCGCTGCAGATAAAGGCACAACTTGGTCCACAAGCAAGAAAAAGCCTCTGAACCACCAAGTCGGCTTCACAATAGTATAGGCAAGTGAGATAAGGCAATGAAAGCACCAAAGGATGCAATTTCCAGAAAGTAGCCAAAAATCTCACTAAGGTCCATATGAAAGACAAAATGTTCTATTTGACCTTTGATCATTATGAGTCTTCTTGAATTGCAAATCAAATCAGAAAAAGACAATAAGACCCAGAGACTCGACTCACTATGATCACAAATTTTCAACAGGTTTTTTTTTTGTATGTTCTTTTATATGAAACCTTGTATATTACCAAAAGCTCCAAACTCCAAACATTTTCTTCACAATCTTTCTCCCCCTTTGACAATGAATTCATCAAGATGCATGAAAAAGAAGGAGCATGAAGGAATGACTTTATTTTTGAACTTTAGTGAAAAGGAGCCATGACCATTATACATGTAGACAGTACAAGTATTATACCAAGCCATATAAAGAGAAGACGCTATATTCAATCATGGCAAAACGTACCGCAAAGCTAAAACCAAGATAGCAAAGAATCGAGATTAACAGAATTGAAATCACGAAAGGTTGCTCAAAATCATAGATTCACTCAAGGCAACCCAAAAATGAGTCAAGCCATGTCTATAAGTAAAAAGAGACTCCAAACAAGAATTGAGGCATTTTGAGCATTAAGAAAATTCTTTTTGAAACAAAGCTCAAGCACTTAGCCCTTTTTGGGCAATTTTTCTTTTTCTTTCTCCCCTTTTTGCTGTGCTAGATCTCAAGCCTTGCCGCGACCATCTCAAGCGATAAGCTTAAAAGAATGATCTAGGTCATCCAAAACTCCCCCTGAGTTCATGCCTAGTGCAATGGCAAGCCGTCTCATGAGAAAGGATTGGTGAGATCAGTTTTTTCGCACAGAGTTTTTTTTCTTTGCTTGACTTAAGAAAATAAAAAGCTCATTTTTCATCTCAAAATAAGTTCAAGACTCAATTCAACTTGTAAGACATGGCGAGAATCATAAGCGGATCACTAGAGCAAAACTAGTCACAAGATCCAACAAGACATGATTTGATTCAGATTTCTCAAAGATATAAAGCTAGCAAGGCAAAAGCTAAGCCAAACACGAAGAGCCATAAAAGAAGTCTAGCAGACTATCACTCGATATGACAAGGTATAAAATATGAAAACAAGTCATACAGGGATAATAATCAAAGCTCCATTAGTTTTAATATACAATGCAAGACAAATGAAATGAAACATGCATTATAATACAATGAATGCAAAAAGAGCCACTTCCCCCTCAAAACAGCCCAATAGGACTAATAACCCCTAACTCTCCCCGCAAAGCAGCAAAACGAGAAGAATCAAGAGCCTTAGTGAAAATATCTGCAAGCTGTTGCTCAGACTCTACAAAATGAAGCACAACATCACCTTTCTCAACATGGTCTCTCGTAAAATGAAATCGAATATCAATGTGTTTAGTCCCGAATGTTGCATCGGGTTTTGGCAATATTAATTGCGTATGTTGTCACAGAAAAGAGGAACACTTCCCAAAGATAACCCATAGTCTCGCAGCGTGGACAAAATCCAGAGAACCTAAGAGCAGCCACTTGCGGCAGCTACATACTCGGCCTCAGCTGTAGACTGTGCAACAGAAGACTGTTTTCTAGAGGACCAAGAAACAAGAGATGTGCCCAAGAAATGACAAGTGCCAGAAGTACTCTTCCTATCAACTCTACACCCGGCGAAATCAGCATCAGAAAATGCTCGAATTGAAAGAGCCGAAGAAGAAGAATACCAGAGTCCAAAGTCAAGCGTATCTTGAAGATACCGAATATGCGACGCATCGCTTGACGATGAGAAGCACGAGGAAGCTCGAAGCGAGCGCACAGACATACGGCGAATTGTATGTCCGGCCTCGACGCTGTAAGATAGAGGAGGGAGCCAATCATACTGCGGTACTCCTTCTGGTCCACTGACTCTCCATCCTCATCAGGGTCCAGCACGGTGGTTGTTGCAATGGGAGTAGACATTGGTCTACTGCTTCCCATATTGAAGCGCCAAGAAGGTCCTTAGTATACTTACTCGTGAACGAAGGTGCCTTCTTTCGCTTGCTTGATTTGAAGACCAAGGAAGAATGTCATTCTCCCATCATGCTCATCTCAAATTCACCGCTCATAGAATCAAAATCTAGACACCAAAGCATGAGAGGAACCACCAAAATAATATCATCCACATATATTTGAACCAACAAGAAATCACCGCCATGCTCGAGAGTGAACAAGGTTTTATCAACCATTCCCATTTTGAAATCATTTTCAAGCAAGAAACTCTTAAGTCACATACCAAGCTCTAGGAGCTTGTTTCAATCCATACAGGCTTTAAAGAGTTTAAAAACATGGTTTGGGAATTTTGATTTTCAAACCTGTGAGGTTGCTTGACAAAGACCTCTTCTTCTATGAAGCCATTCAAGAAAGCACTTTTAACATCCATTTGAAAAGCTTGAAACCCTTGGATGTTGCAAATGCTAAAAGAATGCGAATGGCTTCCAATCTAGCTACTGGAGCAAAGGTCTCCTCAAAGTCTAAGCCTCTACTGTGAATAACCTTGAGCAACAAGTCTAGCTTTATTGCTAACAACCAATCCATCCTCACTTTGCTTATTTTTAAAACCCATTTTGTTCCAATAACATGAGAATCAAGGTCGCTCAACTAAAAACCGGACTTTATTTCTTTCAAAATTTTCAAGCTCTTCATGCATGGCATTGACCCAAGAGGCATCGATAAAGCATGGGTGATATCTCGGGTTCAAAAGAAGCGACAAAAGCGTAATGTGCATGGGAATCGGGAGAATAAACTCGAGCGAGTGACTCGCTCTTGAAGATCCCCAATCATCTGCTCAGAGGATGTTGTCGCCGAATGCGAAGAGGTGCTCCCGGTGCGTATGGCCTCTACCCCATGAGTTGTGGAGGTAGGAACAGAGCCACTCGGATCGCCGGTGGGGATAGGAGGTGGTCGCTCACCGACACCGAGGTAGTAGTAGCAGGCTCTCCACCCTCTCTCGAGGTAGCAGGAGGATGGTTTGAGTCTTCATCCTCGTAATCATCATCGACGAAGATGCTTTCTTGAGTTTCGTAAACCTGTACCAAGTATCGGGTCTAGTACTGTGACTAGCCTCATCAAAAGTGACTTCGCAAGTCTCAACAATTTTGTTAGTATCAACATTAAAAACCCGATAGCCACGAGAATGAGCAGATATCCAAGAAATATGCCATCAAAACATCTAGACTCAAATTTATCAAGATTGCCATGTTTAAGAATGAAGCACTTGCAACCAAAAATCTTGAAATGAGAGACCTTGGGAGAATGACCAAATCTAAGCTCATAAGAAGTCTTCCCAACCACAGATCTCAAGAAAACCCTATTGGAGATATAACAAGCAAGAGAGATCGCCTCACCAAAATCTCCTAGGAGTAGAATGCTCATCTAGCATGGTCCGAGCCATCTCTACAAGGGTTCTGTTCTTCCTTTCTACAACACCATTCTCACGAGGAACTCTAGGAGAAGAAAACTCGATGCTCAATTCCCTATCACAGAAGGTAGAAAAAGAAGAATTCTTGAACTCGTCCCATTATCACTCCTAATGGCTCTCAAAGCTCCAGTATATCAACAAAGAATTCTAAGGACCAAATCTTTAAAGAATCCAAATGCTTCGTCCTTAGAACCAAGAAAATAAACCCATGAATACCGGAGTAATCATCCACAACCACCAAGACATACCATTTCCCACCAATGATCGAACTCTAGAAGGACCAATCAGATCTAAGTGAAGAAGTCGCCCCGTCCATTAGTCATTACCAAAGTAAGAGGTGGGTGGGAAGCAGACACCATCTTACCATGTCTACTGTGGTGAGCACACAAGATCTCTCGACACCTTCACTTAGGCAAACCTCTAATCAAGTCCTTGCAACCGACTCTAGACAAATGATCAAAACCTATATGCCCAAGTCTACGATGCCACAAAACAAGGTCATGAGAATCGAGGCTACTGACATCTAGGACTGGAAATGTAAGAAATATCAAATTTGCACGTAAGATCTTCTCAACTGAGATCTCAAAGACAAGCTCACCCGAGGAATCTAGAACTCTACACTCACCTCTCTTAAACCTCACTTCTAGACCC
This sequence comes from Hsuehochloa calcarea, assembly GCA_036346395.1. NCBI lineage: Eukaryota > Viridiplantae > Streptophyta > Magnoliopsida > Poales > Poaceae > Hsuehochloa > Hsuehochloa calcarea. The sequence continues at coordinate 38,486,024 of CM070604.1, read as the reverse complement.
TCATCAAGCGGTGAGAAACAGATAGAAGATTATACCTCACCTTACTTACCAAAGCGACGCCTTTTAGCATGAACTTATCGTTGACGCAAGACAAAGGCTCTTTGCAACACGGTCCCAGAGAAGCATCCCCAAATGTAATCAATTCATTGCGGATGCACGTGAGGGAGGAGAACCATCTAGAATCTCCGGTCATATGTCGAGAACACCCGAGTCAACAAGCCACTTGTCCTCCTTCCTCGCACGACGGACCTAAAAGGCACAATCGAAAACATCCGTGCCTCAAGATCAAGTTAGTGATAAATGAACGAGGAATCCAAAGATCGAGAAGCACGATGTCTAGGAGCAGCAGAGAAATAGTGAAACATGATCAGAATAAAATCATAAGAATGCACATGAGAACCACCTAGACCTCTCCAAACGATCTACCAAAAGATCGACACTCCCCTGCCTAGGTGCTACCCTGTCTCTCCTCACGATGTCCTAATCCAACATGCCGCCTAGACCCACCAAAAGAGTCTACAAAGTTCTCTACAAATCTAGGCCTATGAGTGGTGCGATAAACAGTCGCCTAGCTCTAGAGACTACATCCGAGAAGGACTCCTCTAATGGATCTTAGGACGCCATCCTCTCTTTTCTCTCAAGTGTTGCTCTCCCAAGGTAACTCAACAAGATGGCCTTCTTTCTTGCAGAAGGTGCAATGGTATCGACCTTTGAGGGTCTGCAGAGCATGAGTGAAAGCACCTTTCTTGCCGTAAAGAGTTTGAGCAAAACCACCGGATTTGAAAACAACCCCTGATGGCTTAGGAGGTTCTAGCTCAAACAAACCATTCTTCACAACTCTAGCAATCTTAGGTGGGTTTTTCTTGGAATGCTCTAGGGGTTGAAACCTAGACCACTATTTTTCACGCCACCTTGGATTGATCAAGAATCATGTTGAGTTTCTTTTTCCCACTTGAAAATTTCTCAAGAGTCACCTTGAGGTAATCATTCTCTTTCATTAACTCCTCACATCTAGTACACTTGCTAGACTTGATTACCTCATTGCGCTTACTCTTAAGAAGGGCCACTTCCACTTTGAAGGCCTCACAAGACACACAATAGGATTCTGAATCCTACTCAACTCGCTTCCTTAAACTTGACTCTAAAAGCCTCTTGTATCCGACTAACCATGGTTTCAACTTCAAAGATTCAAAACACAAGAGTTAGAATCAATAACCTTTTTAGAAGCAAGAAAAGACATGGATCTTTCAATTTTAGCCTTTTCTTCCGTGGTCTTGTTTAAGGCTTCAATCTCAATTGTAAGCTTGGGACAATTTTCACAAGATGCAACTCTAGAGTAAATCAATGTTTCGCTCATCTCTTGCATCTTAATCCTATTATCCTTACAATGAGAGCATGTGTGACTAGCATCAAACTTTTGCAATTCTTTTAAGGAACTATCCAATTTTAATTCTAGCAAAGCACAATTAGTGCAAGTTAAAGGGATAGCTTCCATGGCGCTCACATCAAGAGGAATGACATCTAAACAAGCAGATCTAGACTTGAAAGACTCTAGTTCATCGAGAGCATCTTTTAGTTGATTTGTGACAGAGGAATGAGCAGATTTCAAGCTTGTCAAATCTTTAAGCAAGCTAGTGCAGAATCACAAATATCGCCAGGATTGATAGATTTAAGCCTAACAACTTCAAGATTCAAATTATCAATCATAATGTCCTCGCTTCCTAATCATTTTTACTTGCTTATGCAATTTCGCTCAAAGAAGCACCAAAGCCCTTTTCATATCAAGCAATAGAAGGGCATACCTCATCGATCACCGAAAGGATCCTCATTGTTGGAGGAGTTGCTATCGTGGGTGTTCTTGGCCATGAAACACATGCCGGTGAAGTCATGCGCCTTCTTCTTGCCACGAGAATCACTCGCCGCCCTCCGCTTCCGAGTCCACATCGCTCATATTTACATTCTCAAGAGCGGCAAGGACCCTACCGACAAACTTTCGATAGTATGTCTTCTTGGGTTTTGCATCCTCTCCGGGATGTCTTCGTGTCTCTTTCTCCTCCTTGCCCTTTAGCTTGGGGCACTGGAGCGAATGTGGTTTGGCTCACCACATTCAAGCACGTGATAGGTCCACTCCTCCTCCTATTTCTCACCTTGTTGTACGCTCTTGTGAATTTGGTGGAAAGGAGGGCTAAGTCATCCTCTGCAATTTCTCAAGTTGCTCATCACTCAAAGAATGTAAAGCGGATAATGAAAAGCCGATGAGCTACAATCAAGAGAATCAAGAGCAACCCTTGGATTTGTCGACCACTAAAGCCATCGACTGTCTTGGGGAGACGCGAGATAAAGTCAATCTCATGCGCCTTCAACCTCGAGTAGAGCTTATCCATGGTAAGCTCACTCATGACAGTTGTTGTCATTGATGGAAGTGATCTTCATACCCTGCACCTTCACATCAAGAGCACCTGTAAGTCGGGCGGCATTTTCGCACTCGTAAAATACCAAGTCAACAAAGCGGAGATCATGAAGAATTTTAGAGAATCTTCCCACACTCATCCAAAGACTCACTGTGCCTTTGTTCGATCTTCGAGTAAACCTTTTGAGCTGGTTCTGCCTCACTTCCTTGATCGCAGTGGATCCTTCGTGATAATCACAAAGTGTCCGCCAGATCTCGTGAGCAGCACCGCAAGTGAGCAACACGCCAAACTCGATCGACTAAGGCCTTGGATCAAATAATTCCGAGCCTTGTTGTTGGCCTCCACATCCGAGTGATCGATCGCCATCTACCGGCACGACATAAGGGTTTTTCACCTTTAGCCAAATAGCGTGCCCTTGAGCCTCGATATATGCTTGCATACGAGCCTTCCAAAGATGCAAAGTCAACTCCTCAAAATGTGTGGCTTGGTTGAGTACTTGTCACCGCCATGGCTCCAAAGACCTGTTAAGATCTATAGAAAAGAGCTAACCGGCTCGATACCACTTGTAGGACCGGAAAGGCGACTAGGGGGGGGGTGAATAGGCGCTTTCAAAACTTTCTCGCCTAAAACAAAACCAACACGAACTTTGCTCCTTTAGCTATGAAAGCTAAGAAGTTCAAGTGAGCACACAACGGAAGCCTTGTGTTGAATTTGATAAACCCTCAAGCACACGACACAAAAAGAGAAAAGAACTCAATGTTCTTCATCGACACGGGCGGTCCGACCGGCTACCACGGGCGGTTTGACCGACGGTCATCCAATGTCCGACCAAGAACCAACCAATGGTCGGACCGGTGGATACGGTTCGACCCGCCAAACCATGGCTCGAATACACGGCGGTCGAACCGCCGCTGAAGGGGCATCGGACCGGTAGAGTCCAAGATCAAAAACTCCACCCAAATACAAAACGAAATTTGATCCAACTTTTGATTCAACCAATAAAACTTGACCAAATTTCTAGCACACCTTCCTAATGATATTAGAGACCTATTTCTAGCGACGATCCGTCGATCCACTTCGCAGAATCGATCTCTTGAGATTTTACCAAACAGTGCACAAACCCTAGAAGTGAGAAAATCTTGATTCAAGACTTGCTTGTGGGGTTTGATGATCTAGATGACTCTAGGAGTAATCCCACACATCAAAGCAAGATAAAGTAGGCCAAGAGACCAAGTATGAACCTTTGAATCAAGGAAGCACCAAAACATCCAAAAGAGAGAAGAACACAAAGGAGCAATTGATCTTTCAATTAAGCATCACAAGATTGTTCACTCACAATAGATGCTTACAAAGCCTCTCCACCAAGGAGGGCAAGAGCTCAACAAGGAGCACACTCCAAACCCTAGTTCTCCTCTCCTCTCCTCCAAACCCTAGAAAAAGAAGGGGCTAAAATGAATGCTTGCTTAGGTTTTCCACCTCTCCCTTCCTATTTATACTAGAGAGCTAGGGTTTCCTTTGGGTCTCTTACACATGGGACCCACACACAAATAACTCTTGAAGCAATCGTCGCTTCACCACGTGTAGGTTGATCACGGTTCTCATCGACGCCAAGCCTCTCTTGTCCGAATCCCATCGAACCTCCCTGAGACTCGCACCGATATCCGCACCGCTGATCCAACCAAATTGCTTCAACCACCTGCTCGATCCATCTTGTCCATTCTCGCACCATGCTTGAGTCACACAACCTCACCCAGATCCCCGATCGCTCGACCTCGCCTCTCCAAGCGTAGTCCCGATCCACTCACCGCTGACGCCGCTGACTCGCAAGCCACCGCACAAAGAATAGACAAACAAACCGCTTCGGGAACAAGTTCTTCACAACTTGACCCACGCCGCCCGCAATGCGATATACTACAATAAAGCATTGAAGTTCATATAAAAACACACTTGAAACCAACTCAATGCAACACTTGGCACACTTCCAGTGATCGCCGGCCTCGATCGCTTCAGGGCCGGTCCGACCGATTCATGTCGGCCGACCGCTCCCACAACGGCGGTCGGACGGTCCAAAGGACTTAGCCAAAATTCAATCGAGAAATTCAAACCTTCCGAAATTTCAAACGAATAGAACTTTTGATCGAGCTCCAAAATGATGGGACCACATCCAGAGACTCCTCACTTGCCTACACAACCTATTTTTGGCCCACCCAAAACCCAAATTTGTTTTGGCGGTCTGACCGCCAACATGGTCGGCCTGATCGCTTCCACGGGCGGTTCGACCGCCAAGACAACCGTTAGACCGCGCCTGTGGCCTCGATGACCTTGGAGTAAACCCGAAAACGCGAGATTTTGCAAACCAACAACGCCATTGCCAATTGACTCATCATCCTGAGATCGTGCACATATCCTCACGATATCCACAAATTTGGATAGGCTAGTGGGTTTACACTGTAATTGCTAGTGAAGCCCATGGCACCACCGCGAGATATCACCGTCGACTCACTTCAGGCGACCCTAGGGCCTTGAGCCACGGTAGTTAGCCTTGTGCTAGACCCTTAGCCGATTTGAGCTTCAAGCCTGCCTTGTCTTTGCCCCTAGCGCGAATGCCATATTGACTCGAGAGCTTCCTCTCCTCCTCGCTACTGTGACGCCTCCTCCGGCCATCTCTGTCGCCACCTCCACCTCCCTTAGTGTCGCAAAGACTCACTCTCTCCATTTTCGAGCTCCCGCAATATTTTCCGTGCATGCTTCCCCATCGGTGAGCTTCTCCTCCTCTCGGGTGAGGGCACTACTTTGCTCCTCTCTCCTTCTCTCACTGACTGGCGGGCCCAAGTGATTAAGGATTAATTATCGCTAAATGACAATGCTTAAATACACTAAGTCGATGAAATATGAGACCAGCCGAAAAGATAATCAATAATCTAATTTAAAACATATTTAATAAATAAGTCACTAACATGTGGGACCACTCACTATTTTCGATTTTAAAAACATGTTTTAAAACCGAGAGGCACACATGTGGACCCTAGCTGCCAGTAGATAATAATCAAAATAGGTTTAATCATTTAGTTAATAATTAGTATTTATATGACATGTGGAACCGCCTCTGTGTTATAAATAAAATTAATAAAATAAAACTGTGAGTCGCTGACAAGTAGGCCCCACATGTAAGTTAATAATATCCGAAAAATGAGAAAAACTGCTTTTAGTTAAGAGGAATCTCTGTTAAAAAACGTAAACCTCAGAAGAACTCATAGGAAAATACACTTTCTCTCTTAGAAAGCGAAAACATCAGAAAATACGCGTTCGACGTCACCTTTTCTTATTTTCTGAAATTTTCAAACCGAAGCAAATTAAAGTGTTAATAACTTTTGCATACAAGTCCAAATTGTATGATATATATATATATATATATATATATATATATATATATATATATATATATATAGTATATTCAGAGAGAGTATAAATATAGAAAAAAAAATTAACAACAAAAAAATCCATATATTTTTTCTATATTTAATTTACTATTAGCTCTTTTTTAATAGATATCGATACTTCGAACTAAATTTATGACGATCCTCCATCCTCGTACTCTGAGATACTAAAGCAAGGTAAGGACCTCCTTTGACCATGTTGATCCTACTATTTCAATTGTTGTACTTCTTTTTGCAAAATTAACTATGCATACGTGTATATTTGCTTAAAATTGCTATGTTTAGCGATAACGGTATGGTCACTAAAAAATATCAGATGGTAAGTGCTATCTAGAAAGGAAAAAAAACAAATAACATGCTACTCCCAATTTTTTCTTGGTTCACTGGAGAAGTCCAAAACTAAGAATCTTTGGAGCATAGTTGATTGAGTCCCCTTCACTTGTATCCTACACGGGGCATGCGCCAAAGAAAAAAAACTGGCGACGCATTTGGACGAAAGAGACTATTTATGTCTATGTAGCGACCGCTTCCATTCTATAGTTTTCACTTGTGTCTACTTCAAATTTAATTTTTGTCCACCCCATAGCCCCCCAAAGGAAGCAATCACCATGCTCGACGCCCTCCACCGCCATCCCTTCCGGCGCCGGCGACCGAGCCGAGGTAAATTAATCTTCACGCGCTTAACCACAAGCTCGTGCACGTCGCAAATGCGTGTACACGTTCAGGTATCTTGGTGCCTCTGATGTGTCCGTGTTGCTCGATATGTGCATGTACGTACGTGCTCGCAATTTAATCAAGAGGAAGGTGGTGAGGCGGCGGAGCTAGAGGCCATCGCCACCACGGAGCAGAAGGCGTTCCGGTACGACGCGCTGGCGGCGGCCACCGGGAACTTCTCAGACGAGCTCGCCGCCGGCAGGGATGCTTCCGGCAAGGTTTTCAAGGTACGTACGTGAAATGAAATTAAGCTATATTGGTCTCAGCTCTTATGCAGAAAGTAAATTAGCTAGTACGTTGTGATGTACGTACGTATGTAGGGGCGGCTCGGGGACGGGAGGGAGGTGGCGGTGAAGCGGCTGCAGCTTCGACTGGGGCGGCAACGAGGGGACGGTGACGGGGACGCCGCGGCGGAGTTCACGAGGGCAGCGAGGGCGCTGTCGAGGGTGCAGCACCGGAACGTGGCCGCGCTCTACGGCTACTGCGTCCACGGCGGCGATGGGTTCCTCGTCTACGAGCGCTTACCCAGCCTGGACGACTTCATCTTCCGGTCACGTACGTAAGCTCCTACGTCATGCATTTCGTCCTTCTGCTTCGTTAATTACTTGTACGTCACAGTCTATGGATCGAATCAGTCAAACAAATTAAATACGACACTTTCTATCGTTGGTAAGCAATTAACGAAGCGACGAGAAAAAGGAGCCATTTGATGGACTAATACTGGCCTTTGCCGGCCATGTTTACCAAACCAGCACTAATCAATCGTCACTTGGCCAAAGCAAACGATTAGTAGTGATGTGATCGGAGCCGTCCATCTTGTCCAGTAACGGATCGCGCGGCGCAGGGCGGCGGCGAGCTGGAGCTGGACTGGCCCTGCCGCTACGACGTCATCCGTGGCGTCGCGCGGGCGCTCGCCTACCTGCACGATGGCGCCAACGCGCCCCTCGTGCACGGCCGCGTCAGCCCGCGCACCGTCCTCCTCAACGACAGGCGGGTCCCCAAGATCGTCGTCGACCACCGGAGCCTGGGCCTCGGCCAGGCGGCGGACCACCATGCGTTACTGCGCGTGGACGCGGCCGGCGTCGACGGGCATGCGGCGCCGGAGTACGCCATGCACGGGCAGCTGTCGCCCAAGGCCGACGTCTACAGCTTCGGGGTGGTCGTCCTTGAGATTCTCACCGGCCGCGACTGCTCCTCGCCGGTAGCTGTCGGCGAGGACGGCGGCGGCTACAACATGCTACAGTGGGTGAGTTCGGTGCATATGCCCAAGTTTTACAAGATCCATGTATCTTTTTCTAGCAAACAATGTGATTGATCTGATCGCCCTCTCAGGCGTGGAGAATGCACCAAACTGGTATGATCTTGCAAACTACGGATCCTGTGCTAGAAGCAAGCACAACGGATTTGGAGCAGGTCAAGGTGTGCGCGCACGTTGGGCTGCTGTGCGTGCAAGGCGACCCCAAGCTGCGGCCCGACATGAAGCGGGTGGTGGTCAGCCTCTCCAAGAAGCACTGCACGCTGGAGGCGCCAACCCGGCCCGGCGTGCCCGGCGCCCGATATCGGCGAAGAGCTAATCTCGCCGTCTCTGCACAGCGAAACAGCTCATAATAAAACTGATCGCATGTGATCTTAATCCATCAGCTCATGTGCTGAATGCGCTAGGAGCAGGGGCGAAACTAGGTAGCTAGGGTGCATGATATGCATGGAGCCATGGACACACCCAAAATTCGAAAAAACTTTTAAGGGATCGGAGTATCGGTTCTGCGCATTGGATTATATTTCTAATTCTCATTGGTGTGCATCATCTCGAAAGTCCAGCCCACAACTTCACAACAACCGACAGCCCGCTCGGGCCCCACCTGGCCACGCCACCTCACCAAGTCACCAGCCCACCAGCCCAATGTGCCTCCTAGGCCCCATCTGCTTGCTCCTTGCAGTCTGTCCTGACTTCTCCCCAATGTTGAGAAATCTAGTATGTTGATTTTGTGATCTTCTATTCATGTTAGATCTTATTCAAACTCTTTGTATTGTATTTTAGCAAATTTTAAACTTTTTTGTTTGACTTACAATGTTATTGAAAGCGGATTACTCAACGCAATGATTGATTAGATCTCAAGCAGCGTTTATAAATAGAATACACGGAGGCATAGAGATAGAAAACGGAAGCTAATTATGGAAACTATCTAACTGCCTCCTGAGATGGCGCTGGTAACGTGCGCATGCTGCCGCTGCATGATCTGTAGAGTGCGTGAGGATTAATACGCTAACACGCCCCCGCAGTTGGAATGTCGACATTAGCGGGACTGGAGACATTCAAACTGGACCGAAAGGCTGTAAAAACAGAGGTAGGTAGACCCTTAGTGAATATGTCCGCATACTGCGAGGTGGTGAGCACGTGAAGAACTCGGATCTCCCCTGTAGAGACTTTGTCCCGAACGAAGTGTAAATTGATCTCAACATGTTTGGTACGCTGATGTTGTACCGGATTTGTTGAGAGATAAACTGCACTGATGTTATCACAGAACACCACAGTGGAACGACTGGGACAGAAATGGAGCTCCTGAAGTAACTGCCGGAGCCAAGTGATCTCTGCAATAAAGATTAGCAATCGCCGATATTCGCCTGCCTTTGGAGCGAGACACCGTCTGCTGGCGCTTCGATGACCAGGAGATCAAATTATCGCCCAAAAACACAGCGTACTCGGAGGTAGATCGACGAGTATCCGGACAGCCAGCCCAGTCAGCATCGGAGTATGCAACTAGGTCACAACTAGAAGAACGGAGCAGCTGCAGACCATGGTCCAAGGTGCCCTTGATATAGCGGAGAACACGCTTGATCAAGGCCAAATGCGGCTCACGGGGATCATGCATATAAAGGCAGATCTGCTGAACGGCATAAGAGATGTCCGGGCGGGTGAAAGTGAGATACTGTAGGGCGCCAGCGAGAGCACTGTAATCAGTGGCGTCGGTAACAGGAGTCCCATCAGCAGAGAGCTTAGCATTTGTGTCAATTGGAGTGGAACAGGGTTTGCAATTAGTCATACCAGCACGATCCAAGATCTCAAGCATATAGTGACGCTGTGACAGGAACATACCATTAGTATTCCGAGAGACAGACATCCCAAGAAAGTGATGTAGACTGCCAAGATCCTTCATAGAGAATTCCACTGTAAGAGAACTGATAATACTGCGTAGCCAATCGCCAGAAGAGGCAGTCAAAATAATATCATCAACATAAAGGAGTAAGTATGCCATGTCGGACCCACGCCGAAGAACAAAGAGAGATGTATCCGATTTTGCTTCCACAAAACCAATGGACCGAATAAAGGAGGCAAACCTGCTGTACCAAGCTCGGGGTGCCTGTTTCAAGCCATAGAGAGACTTATTGAGGCGGCACACATGGTCAGGCTTGGAGGAATCAACAAAACCAGACGGTTGGGCACAATAGACCGTCTCGCTCAAGGTGCCATGGAGAAAAGCATTCTTCACATCCAACTGATTAACGGGCCAGTTGCGAGATAATGCCAAAGATAGAACCGTGCGGATGGTGGCTGGCTTCACAACGGGACTAAAAGTCTCACCAAAATCAATACCCGGGCGCTGTGTGAAACCCCGAAGTACCCAGCGAGCTTTGTAACGATCGAGGGTACCATCAGGATGCAATTTGTGCCTGTAGACCCACTTCCCGATAACAATGTTGGTGCCACGTGGTGGAGGAACAAGATCCCAGGTGTTGTTCGCTTGGAGGGCGGTGAATTCCTCTAGCATAACATCCCGCCAATTTGGATCGGCCAAAGCACTGCGGTAGGTCTTCGGAATAGGAGACAACACAGTGGCGTGCAGGTCAAAGATCGCCCTAGGTTGTCGAAATCCATGTTTGCCCCGAGTGACCATAACATGATCATTGACGACGGTCGAGACTGGAACCCTGCCTGGTGGAAGCGGTGCGCCAGAACCAGGCGTGCTGGTGTGCTGCAACAAAGAGGAGCCAGCCTCCAATGAGGCTGAGGGCGGGCTGGTGGGCGGAAGCGGCCCAGGCTCCAACGGTCCAGCGACCGCCGAAGGCTCAGCGACCGTCGAAGGCCCAGCGGGTGCAGGGGAGCTGGGCTCCACCGTGATCGTCCCATGGAGGGGAGCCGCTGAGGCCGAAGGAGCCAGGGTCCCGCTGGCAACAACCCGAGATGCGGATTCATCGGGGGCAGCGGGAGATCGGCCAAGGTCAGTAGCACCGGAACCTGCAAGACCTGTACCTGCAAAAACTGGTGAACCAATAGGGCTAGGCACATAGTCAAACTCCGAGAGAAATTCAAGGTTGGATGAAGGGAGTGGAGCTGGAAGTTCGGCAAAAGGAAAGGAAGATTCATCAAAGGTAACGTGACGAGAAATAATTAGGCGATTCGTGGCAAGATCGAGGCAGTGATACCCCTTGTGTTCCGAGGGATATCCTAAGAAGACGCAAAGGGTGGACCGAGGAGCGAGCTTATGTGGAGTGGTGGCAGATAGGTTAGGATAGCACTTACAACCAAAAACACGAAGATGATCATAGGATGGATGAGCACCGTACAGAGCAAAGTACGGAGTCTGGAAATCGAGTGTCTTGGTTGGGTGGCGGTTGAGGAGATAGGTGGCTGTGTGAAGGGCTTCCACCCAGTAGGGCGCCGGAATGCTGGACTGAAATATTAGAGAACGCATGATATTATTAGTGGAACGGATAATACGTTCGGCGCGGCCGTTTTGGGGGGAGGTGTGGGGGCATGACATGCAAATGGTGGCACCATGAGTAAGGAAGAAGGAGCGGGTGGTGGAGTTGTCAAACTCCCGACCGTTGTCGCACTGGACGGTTTTAATCGTGGTGCCAAACTGAGTAGCGACATAAGAAAAAAAAACTAGAGAGAGTAGGAAATGTGTCTGACTTGAGACGTAAAGGAAAAGTCCATGAATAGTGTGAGCAATCATCAAGAATGATAAGATAGTATTTATAGCCAGTGACACTTGCAATTGGGGATGTCCACAAATCACAATGTATTAAATCGAAATTCTTGAGAGCACGAGAACTGGACTGAGTAAAAGGAAGGCGCACGTGGCGGCCTAACTGACAAGCATGACACAGGGTTTCTAACTCATTTTTATTACATGCAGAATGTAAAGAAGGTGCTAAGTGAGATAAGGACTCATGGCCAAGATGACCGAGCCGGCGGTGCCAAAGCACAGGAGAGGATGTGATGGTGGCGAAAGTGCGAGGGTGGGTTGGCGGCTGAAAGGAGTAGAGTTCCCCAGAACTATTGCACCTGACGATCACGTTCCGTGTTACCAGATCCTTCACAGAGAGGCCACAAGGGTCAAATTCGACAGAACAATGATTGTCAGTGGTGAAACGTCGGACTGAAATGAGGTTCTTAATAATGTGCGGGGAGATAAGAATATTATGTAAATGGAGAGGACGAGCTGTCATAGGAAAAAAAAAAGTAGACCCGACACCAGTAACAGGTAATAAAGAACCATTGCCGACAATGATATTAGAGGGGGTAAAAGAACTGGGTGAGCGAACATGGGATAGAGAGTCGGAGTTTGAGGCCATGTGAGAGGAAGCACCTGAGTCCATATACCAGTTGTCAGTTGGTGGAGGAGTGAGCGTCATGGTGTTGAAGTTGTTCGCCAAGGCCTGCTGGTCCCAGGACCAGGAGTGCTGCTGGGGTGGTGCGCCGTAGTAGAGTGCAGGGGCGGGCGAGCCTGCGACGAACGGCCGGTCAATAAACGGCGAAGTTCGACCGCGAATCGCTGCGGGTGGTGAATCTTCGCTTTGACAGCGTCTTTGGCGACGAGCTCGGGTCGAGGAGGCGATGGCGCGAAGAAGTGCGCGCGTCTGGCCGGCTCGCCAGACGGCAAAGGTCCCCGTGAGCGGTTCCAGCCAGCGGCATCTTGGCGGCGCGCGACCGCCTGCCCGCCCGTGCCGTCGCGCAGCGCCAACGTCGGCGCTGTCGTTGAGCGCCTCCCGTCCGAGCCACCTCGCCCGCCTCGCCATGCCCGGTGGTAGTAGGGCCGCCCGGGTTGGGGACGCCAGGACGCGGCGCAGGAGGGCGCGCTGGAGTGGTGGCCATGAACGTCGTTTGAGTGGAGGACTTGCTGGCGAGGGTCACCTCCTCGATGAGTAGATCCGCACGGACGTCGGAGTAGGCCGGAAACGGGCGCGTACGCTTGATCAACGCCTCCATGTGAGAGTACCGCTCGTTCAGGCCGCGAAGAACATTGAGAACTAGGGTGCGGTCCAAGACCGGCTCACCCAATGTCCCCAGAGCGTCCGCCATATGCTTCATCTTGTTGCAGTAGTCGGTGACGGAAAGGTTTCCCTGAACAAGAGTCCGGAACTCGGCATCAAGGATGATTGCACGGGTCTCCTTATTACCGATGAACTGGTCTTCGAGGCCAAGCCAGATGGAGCGCGATGTCGGGAATGCGGTGGACACGGCTTCGATGAGCTCGGGCGACACCGTGCCGAACAGCCACGACTTGATGGTGCAATCCATGCGATGCCAATGAGGATCCGTGGAGAAATCATCGTCGGAGAGCACCAGACAATCGAGGGCGTATTTGGTGACGGTGTTGAGGAAGAGCGTGCGCCAGCGGCTGTAGATCGTGGACGTCTGCTCGAGGACGAGGGGGATCATCGTCTTGATGTTGGACACCGCAACGGCCTGAGCATGGAGCTGGGACTGCTCCACATTCTCGTACGCGGCGAGACGACGTGCGGCCTCCTCCGCCCTGGCAGTGGCTGCCTTGGCCTCGGCGGTGGCTGCTTCGGCTCCTGCGATGGCATCGGTTGCAGCCTGCCGGAGCGCAGCGTCGGCGGCGGCGGTGTCAGACATTGGGAGGGTGGGAGAGCCGGCGCGGGAGGCGGGGAGCCCGTCATCGGTTAGGGGTAGCGGAAGCGAGGGGATCGTCCCCTTTCTGATACCATGAAAGCGGATTACTCAACGCAATGATTGATTAGATCTCAAGCAGCGTTTATAAATAGAATACACGGAGGCATAGAGATAGAAAACGGAAGCTAATTATGGAAACTATCTAACTGCCTCCTGAGATGGCGCTGGTAACGTGCGCATGCTGCCGCTGCATGATCTGTAGAGTGCGTGAGGATTAATACGCTAACAGTTATGAATCTATTGATGTATGAGATGAAATTGAGAAGCAATGTGAAGACATGCTCGCACAAGGTATTATATGGGACAACACGTCTGCTTTTTCATCGCCAGTGTTACTTGTTAAAAAGTATGATGCTTCTTGGTAATTTTGCATCGACTATCGGGTCCTCAATCATCCTTGTGTTTTTTTAATGACATTTTGATCTACAGTACATTCTGAGCGGGGCATCTACAGCATGTTTGAGTTGTATTTCAACTTCAGTTGGCACTTAAGTGCTCCAAGTGTTTCTTCGGTTAGACGTTCATGACTTATTTAGGCCACATCATATCCGGCCATGGAGTAGCTATGGATCTAGACAAGGTAGCAGCCGTGGCAGATTGGCAGCCGTGGCAGATTGGCCTCTTCCTAATCTGTCTATGCACTATGAGGTTTTCTCAGATGTGTTATTATCACAAGTTCATTAAAGACTATGACGTATTAACAAAGCTGCTCAAAAGGAGACTTTTGCTTTGTCGGAGGAGGCAACTCATGCGTTTGAGGCGCTCAAATTGGCTCTCATGTTCGCGCCTGTTTTGCAGCTACCCGATTTTTCAAAAAAATTCATGGTGGATTGCGACGCATAGATCAGGTACTGGAGTTGGCGCGGTCCTTCATCAAGGCGAGTGTCCCATTGTGTTTTTCAGCAGAGCAGTGGCACCTCATTATGTAAAATTGGCGGCATATGAAAGGGAACTTATTGGTCTCATCAAGGCGATAAATCATTGGCGACTATATCTTTGGGGTCGTGCGTTCACCATATGTACATATCATTATAGCCTTAAGTTCTTACTCGATCAACGACTTTCCACAATACCTCAGCATCAATGGATTAGCAAGTTATTTGGGTTTGATTTTCTCATGGTATCTCGGCCGGGCTAGCAAAACACACCACAGTTCACTATTTTCGAACAGATCCGTGTGGAGGTTACCGACACACCGGAGCTTGTCTCTTTGTGCGATAAAATCGTCTCTGGTTAGGCAGAAGACAGGTGGAGTTTTATCGACAACTTACTGATCTACAAAGGACATATATTTCTACCAGCATCTTCATCTTTGTGGCCACAACTGATTGCAGATGTGCACATTGCTGGTCATGAAGGTATCCAGAAAACATTGCATAGTTTACTAGCTTCTTTTCACAACCTAGCCTTGTCTAGATTGGTGCGCGAATTTGTCACGGGTTGTATTGTGTGTCAGCGTAATAAAATAGAACACCTACATCCTGCTGGACTCTTACAGCCGCTTGCCATACCTACTACAGTTTGGGCGGATATTTCTATAGATTTTGTCGAAGGTCTACCTAAGGTAGATACCAAGTCTATAATTCTTTCAGTGGTTGATCACTTCTTCAAATATGTCCACTTCATTGCATTTGGCCATTCATATATGGCTAGAACATTTTTTTGACGAGATCGTGCGTTTACATGCTATACCATCTTCCATTGTGAGTGATCACGACCTGGTGTTCACTATCATTTTTGGTCCAAACTTTTTTGTTTAGCAGGCGTTAAATTGCATTTGAGTTCGGCATTTCATCCGCAATCTGATGGGCAGACATAAGTTGTGAATCGTGTGATTGCTATGTATCTTCGTTGTTTACCGGGAGATAGACCCCGGCAATGGGTACAATGGTTACCTTGTGCCGAATTATGCTATAATTAATGTTTTCAAACAACTTTGAAGACTACTCCGTTTCGCGTCGTATATGGTCGTGAGCCACCAGCTTTGATTGCTTATGAGTCGGGTGTATCACATGTGGCTGCTATGGGTGTGCAACTCCGTGATCGTGATGAGTTCCTTTCATAAATTCGCAAACGTCTTATGCAGGCTCAGGCACGTATGAAGGAACAACATGATCCTCGACATCGCGATGTCTCATTTTCAGTCGGACAATGGGCATGGCTTCATTTGCAACATCAGTCAATTTTCTTTGTATCTTCCTAACCACGGTCAAAGCTTGCACCATAGTATTATGGTCCTTTTCAGATTTTGGAATGTATTGATTATGTGGCCTATTGTCTGGAATTGCCTGCTTGCGCTCGTATCCATAATGTATTTCATGTGGCGCTATTAAAAGAACACCGTGGTGATCCACCAGAGAATGTGGTTGCTTTACCGGATATATTACATGGCAGAGTTGTTCCTGGTCCGGAGAAGATTGTCAAGTCTCGACTACGTTGTGGTATTTGTGAATTATTAGTTCAACGGCAGGGTCTCTCTGCTGCCGACGCCACTCGGGAACAACTTCTGGGGTTTCGTCGTCGCTACCTAAATTTTCAGTTTGAGGACGAGTTGATTCTCCGGGAGTGAGGAAATGTTATAGACTCTTAATGGGGTACGACTTATAGCCGTGGCAACAAACTTCGGGATAACAGTAGCAACGCAAAGCTTTAGTTGCTTGTGCGACTTAGTCTGAGTAGTTTGCAAGATTGAGTTAGTTACGGTTACGATCAGTAGTTTCCTTTTATGATACGAATTAGTTCCGAATTTAGCTAAGCTTGTCAGGGGATGTCTCTTTAAATAAGAGAGGCAACCAAACCTGAGAGGGTAATGAATAAAGAAGCGTCTTAAGAATTACATGCGACTTCAGAGCCTTCTGTCACGGCAGCGATCCGGTCTCGCCGTGGTCAGGAGGGCGATAGCTCGCCTCCGCCTGTACTCTATTATCTTCTTCGCTCCAATCCGCAATCCCAGGCAGTCCTTCCACTTCTCACTCATCACCGGAAGCCTAACATGCCATAATCCATTATAAGCACAGGGACTTTTCTCGAGGAATTCAATTCATATAGAAATGTTAAAACTTAAAATACTTCTAAACACTAAATATCTCAATATGTGCTAGAGGAAACTGACCGAAATTTACTTGTTTTGCTCTTTGTTCGATAATCAGTTTATTTTCCTATTGGCTGGCCGTTTTATCTTTCAATATTTTACTGCCCTGGCTTTCATTTCACTATCCTTCGATGGAAGCTGAACCAGGATTGCGCTTTATGATGGATGGAGTATTTGATCTCAATCTGCTTCAGCATGCTGCGCCAGTTAGTAGGCCGATCTCTGTTTTTTGCTATTAACTGTAGACTAAGAAAACATACACTTGCTTTAGCTTGTGTAATCTGATTCTCACTGGGCAGCAAAGTGCTACAAAAAGGATGTTCTGATGTTGTTGAGAGGGTATGTCCTAAGTTTCCCCCCTTAGACTTTATATTTAATCTGCTTTTGTCTATTCAGTTGTGGTGCTTATTCACATGCTATTCAAATATCAAATCACTGAAATTAACTCTCCCTGCAGAATTAACTATGGATGGTTTGCCCTCTTTGAAGATACACATTGACATCTGGCAACTCTTCTCAAATGCTAGAAGTGACCTCTTAGCCAAGCTACACTGCTCTTATGGGTTACTATGGATGCTAGCTAGACGGTTCCTCGATCCATGATTCAGATAAATCACAGATCAATAATTATGAATACAGTACTGTCTCATAGAAGTTTCTTTTCAGGAGCTGACTTAGTCAAATTCAACTGGTTTGTGATGGAGGGATCTTCATAACGCATCCATGATTTCAGTTGTTTATCTCTAGCTGATTTTTTCTTTTTGTTTCCGAAAGACGTTGAGCTAAATTTGTGCCAATAATTTATATGTACTGATGATATATGTAAAAAATCAAAATTCCATGCTGCCTCCTAGAATTTGATTGGAATATATACGCTCTTGTGATAACTTGATTCTAGGCACTGCAATGAATGATGGAAACTGACACTACGAAGGCAGAACTTATCGAAGCACTTGTGAGTCATGGGCTGGAGAAAAACTGGCTCGATTCCACAGATTAGCCAGACTATGCATATTGATTGATAACCTTTAGAGAAACTGGATAAGCTTGGTGATGCTTATATAGAACCATACTGAGATGACAAATTAAGCCCGTACCCATGCATCTGTGCTGTGTGCAGAATGTAAATTGACGCCAAAAGAAGGGAATTGAAAATGAGTCTTTCTCGAAGAGTTGAATGTACCTTAGTTTCTGTAGTTGTACTTGCTCCAAGCTGCTGCTCCTTTTCCCTAGTGTATCTCTCTATCACAGCCTTCATGCTAGCAAGTAAAACAAAATATATCATCACTATGTTCCGTAAGTAGGAGTAACTGCAGCCTGTTCTAAGTATTGCATCAAACAAAAATTAATGCACAAACTTAATTATTCCATATATCTCTATCACTTAAAAATTAGAGTTAGTGTTACTTTCTTACTTTCACACCCTCTATACTGACATGTGGACCATGTTATCAACAAACTATCTCATCGTATCGTGTGCTCGCTACTCCTCTCCCAGCATCACCTACGACGCCGCCTGCGCTTTCTCCTCCTTTGCACCCTCGCCTCCACCTCCGCTCATTTGCTCTGCTCCGCACGCGCCTCCGCCTCTCCCCCGTCGCCGCTTCCATCGGCCGGATCTAGACCGACCTCACTTCCTCCTCTCCGCCACTGCTCTTCTGCTCTGGTCCACGCACCTCGACGAAATGAGATATATTACATTTAATTTAATTGATAAACTATTATATTTATGAGATATTTCGCAGCAACGCACAAACACTTAACTAGTAATTAAAGGGGAGCTGGAACGTGGAAGTGTACCGTTTGCTACGGAACACTGGAAATGGATGGCTTAGCTAAATGCAATTGTTTGAAACATCGAAAGCACGGTAAGAGAAACTATGTTATTTATATTTCCTTGAACACCTAACTTGAATTATTGATCTACACCATTTCATTAATGTATTTTTTAAACACCATTTTGTTTGAATATCTCTGCACTTTTTCCTATGGAATATAGAAGCATATATTAAATCTCAAATCAGCAATTCCCTTAGGAGCACTTAAGAGTGCATACTATATAGTGTGTACTTCAGGCCAATTTGGAATGCGAGAATTATAAATACATGACCAGAAAAAAAAAACAGGAACTGATTGTCATGTGCAATTTAGTCCTTAGGAATTCTAAAAGGTGGTATTGTTCAATTGAGATATCTGAATACTTCACGGACAAAAGGTACAAGAATCTGGAGTGAGAAATATACATAGGAAATTTCCACGAGGTTACCTAGACGTTATCATCAAAATTTAATCAAGTAGTTTATGTTAGAATAGGAATTCATTTGACTTTCCTTATCTGTATATAGTACCTCTTTGTACTTTCAATGCATATTGTTTATTAGGCCCACTTGAATATACACACAATATTCATAGTATGGTATCAGAGTTAAGGCACTAACCTAGCTCCTTCCACTGCCACATCCGTTGCATGTGCCGCCGCTGCCTTCGTCGCTCGGGCCGCCGCCGCCTGAGGCCTCTCGAGCCGCCGCCGCCAGTAGGGGGAGCACTGTCCTCCTTCCCGCTGCCTAAAGCTAACGCCGTCCCGCCGCTACCCGACCGGAGCCCGAGCTCCCGTCAACCGTCGTCTTCCCGGAGCCCGAGCTGTTCAAGCGAATTCGCCACGCCCGCGACCTGTGCGAGGATCTCCGCCTGCGCCGCAACCTGCGCGAGGATCTCCGCCTCATCCACACGTGCTCCGGGGAGCTTGAGACGCCGGGGAGCTTGAGGCCTTCCTCAACGCGCCCGTCCCGGAGCCCGCTGTCGCCACCGCCGCTGGTAGGGCCACTGCCGCCACCGCTCGAGTCGCCAAGGGGAACCCTAGTTTCCCCTCTCGTGTGTTCATAGGCCTTTTTGGCTTAGTCGAATCGGGCAGGCTGGTTTAGTGTGAGCGAGTCGGCCCACAAAAAAACATTCTAATCGCCGCGCTATCCAGCGCCGCCTGTTAGACCTCGTTGCCTTTGTCGGTGTGCCATGTAGTGCCACCTACCAATAACTTTTGTTCCATTGGTTGTGATCCCATTATCGGGAACAAAGCTTCATGGGACAAACTACAGGTTGTGGTCTTCACTCATGGAGATCATGCACGATGGTCTCCGCCTCTGGGGACATGTCACTAGTGCTCGACCTTATCCGCTGTCGCCGGTTCAGCCTTTTCCCAAATAGCCTGCTTCACTACTGTAATACCCCAAAAGTAAATCGGCGTACTAGAAGAAGTTTCAGAAGAAGGAGCTAATGTGAGAATCTGAATCGTTTTTTTTCTTCAGGGGGTTTTCTGTGTTTTTCAAAGAACCTGGACTCGGGCCTCGGCTTGTGGTGGCCCATGAGGGGCTGGCCAAAGGGGGTATCTCTCCCCTAAACCCTAAAACCCCTTCCCCTTCCCTTTTCCCTCCCCAAGCCGCCACCCTCCTCCCTCTCCAACCGGCCGCCACCCTCGTCCCTGCAGTACAGCAATTTTGTTCGTCAGATTTGGGTAAGTTACGTATGTTTTCTGATTTTCTCACCTCTTAGAAAGTTGTAGCCCTTGGTCTTAGCTTTCTTTTGGCACCAAGATCATCTGATTTAGAGTTACGGTTTAGGAGATATGGAAGTTTTACCGCGACTGTCCAGGAGAGCTGACGTGATTTAGCAGATTTTCTTGTCGGGCCATTATGATTTACTTAGAGGCCGAATCTGGTATTTGCGTCTTCTAGAGTTTTGTTCCTGATGTCGTTATCTTTCTTTTGGCACTGAGATCACTTTATTCCACCTTACGGTTTAGGAGATATGAATTTTTAATCGCGCGCTATCCTGTCTTCCTGAGAATTTGGAACTATCGGTTTTCCCCTCGGTTTTGATCTAGTTAGAGTCAGATTCAGAACTTCCACCCAACTAGGTTTTTGTAGCCCTTGAAATTATCTTTCCGAGTTGATAAAGATCATATCAATTGGATCTGTAGAGTGAAAGTTATGCCATGTTCTTTACTGCTGTTCTGAAATCTGGGCAGATATCTGTTAGTGTTTTCAACTGTTGTTTAGGCCACTGTTTTGGCCGAATCAAAGGATTCCACCAACTAGAGTTTCATAGCCTGTTACGTTAAAAGTATTTGAGCACTGGTTTCAAGTCATTCGGAGTTATAGATATTTAATTACAATTTTTCTCGTACTGCTGATCAGAATGGCCGATATTGGCTGATTAGTTAATTCGTCATTTTGAGTTTTTGGTTATGTTGATTAGATAGAGGGTTATGGTAAAACGCTTGTACCCACGCCATAACTTATTATTCTTATTTCAATAAATATTTGTGTAGGCGGTGTGGTGGAGTGGAGAAATTCGTCGTTGCCTCCTAACTCGTCACAACACGGAAGGCAAGTATATGGTAGAGTCGTGAACAATGGGTTGTTCACCATGATCATTGATGTTACTTATCATGCTATTTATTATGCTTTCGCTCAGCTTATTCTTATACATGATATTGATGACCTTGAGTGAATGAGATTATGATAATGAGATAATGAGTAGATATTGAGTTAATGAGATGGACTATGTTGATGAATAAATAAAGATGTCGATCATTTACATTCATCATGACATGGGTTGCATGAGCAGTCGGTGAGAAAGTCATGTAACTATTCCGTGAGGCGGTGAGAAAGATACATGACTAGTCCGAGAGCTCTAGATAAAATCCTACTTTGGTGGGGACTTCACGGAGTGAAGAATAGAGTGTGTCATCGACGGTGAACACTCCGCTATACCCAGATCACCGATGAGATGCATATGAGCATGAGCATGTTGGTGCATTCGCATATCTACGTAAATTGTTAAATTGTGCAACTTTACCTATATAGAATATGGCTTCTTTGTTTGAGAATGACAATGACATTAACTAAATGGATGATGATGATAACTTTGATTTTGGTTAATAAACTATTGTTGATGGCTTTATTATGTATTTGCTGAGTCTTGGACTCATTCTTGCTCTATTGTTGTTTTTAGGTGACCAAAGTGATGACGTTTTACTCTGAAGGGCTAGCGACTTGGAATCATGCACTTCACCCAATTATTTGATTCATTGGACATGAGAAACTTTTAGAATAACATGAATATTTATATCTAGGACATGATGGTATTGAATAACCATAGATACTTGGTTTATGTTAATCTTGGTTTATTATTTTGTTATGCTCCTAGGTCTAATTTATTTATGATTGTCATAGTGTTATGCTTGTGTTAATGCGACCCGTGGATGGGTTTTAATGTTGTTATGCTTGCTGAAATTTCAGTGTGTTGATGTATAATAGATGATAAGAGTAGTTTGGTGGCATTCCGTGCTCGGTGTTGGGTGGGTGTTAGCTTGGTATCGAGCGGGCTTCAGGTCCGTGGTGAATAGATTAATAACTTAGTTAACCTAAAATTGCTAAAACTTGTTTTAGGACTTGTAAAATAAACCAAAATTTGATAATGGTTAATTAACTTAAAATTTTGACACATCGTGCATGAGGATGGGAATGGGATGAGTATCGCATTTACGCCCGTTATGTTGTATTGATGTTTTATGTTATGAATTGGTTCGACTACTTATGATTTGATTATGTGATTGCTATGGGTCATAATAGTCGAGAGGTAGAGATTGTGGTTGTGGCCATAGGCATGGCCAAGTTATATCACCGCTTGTTGTATGATAGTGGTGAAGTATTTACATCTGTAACTTAGTTATAGGTGTTGAGGATATGTTTCTTTAGAAAAGTTGTTGTCTTCCTTGAGTTTGAATTTGATTATTCTGTTATAGTTGCGGTTGATGAATTTTCTTGGGTTAGTATTTACAATGCAGTTGATGTATTTTCATTGGTCTTTGTTGGTTATATTAAGTTATTATTTGTTCTCCGATCGTTGATCTGTTGTTGTTTCTTGTGAACGTCGTTAATTTGCAAGGTTGATCTTTTCACGAGAGATCTACCTTTCTTGTTGGGAAAAAATGACTCATTTGTTAGCTTGGTATTTTGGATAACGAAAGTTTTCTTTTCAAGTCCTTTAACATGTGGAAGCTTTGACCCAATGTATTTCTTTTGGGTATTTTGAGTATTGAAGTTGAATGCTTCTCTCGTTATAAAAGAAAATATTAAAACCCTTTAGCGATGTCTTGTTGTGGTTAAGTTAAAGGTTGTAATTAAATAAATTAATGGATATGGTATGGGTTATCAAGTTGGGTCAGAGTGTGGTGTATAATCAATCTTAACCAAGAACCTTGGAAGGAAAGTTGATTAACTTGATGGTGTCTTGTGGTAGTTCTTGATGAACTATGATTTATAGTATGGCTATACCTAATTGGATTAAAAGAGTTATTAAGAATTGTAGAACATTGATGATTGGTATGATCATTAAAATTATTTAGTTTTGCTAAACTTGTTGGATTAGTTGGTCTCAAAGTGGATTAATCTTACTGTGGGAAGGAAAAGTTGGGGAGATGCTAGATTATTACCATAGTGGATATTAATCTTGGAGTTATCTTATCAGAGATACTAGATGATTTTATATTATGGAAGGAGTTTCTAGATAGTTATTTTAACTAGAATAATTGGACGAATTTGGTTGCAGAGTTGTTGAGACTTTTGATCGATGGAAGGCTATGATTTTGGAAGTTTTGTCGGGATTTTGCAATCAAATATGAATATGAGGATGGACAGTTGAACATGTATTTGTGATTGTTCATGTGATTTGAAAAGGAAAGTAGGTAGCATCTAGATTTCTTGATGAAGCCGTTGATAGCAAATGGTTGGAGTGCAACAATTGTGTGTTGACGCTTGGTGTTGAGCATCTATAAGAGTTGAACTGTGGGATTTAATTGGTGGCATGTGCTTTCATGATAGTGGAATTGTCGACGATAGCATGTCCATAATGAACGGGTTTTGGTATAACATTTTGATTTGTGTGGTAGATCTCGCTAAAATAAAGTTGTTGTTGTAGTAGTTTGTAAGCTTTTGGTGGACTCTCGATTTGAGGACTAGATGATAAAGTAGTATGAAATAATTTGGTGAGTTTTAGAGAGTCGTACAATGGAAGGGTAGACTATGATGAATTTTTGTTAATGATGTATTATTCTCGATGTTAGTAAGATTATCAAGAATAGATTGGTAGTGTGTTGTTGATTCTTATAGAAAGAAGGTAATTTGATCGCCACTGTGGTATCGCTCAAATGAAAATTTTCAAATTTTTCATCCGTGATCTTTTGTAGTTCATGGTTTATGTAGTAGCCGGATTGGATTGAGCAAGTGGCTTGTTGGAAAGCTTTATTGGTTCTTAAGTGATTCATGTGATTTGGTCTTACAACTTTTCTTGTTTGAGTGGGCAACGGACGTTATAATAAAAAGAATTACTTTCTTTGTTAAAGAAAGAGTGAAGTAGAAGTATTCGAGATCAAGTCAAGTTTTGTAACTCGCAGCTTACTTGAAGTGTGCCTAAACTTTCTATTTTTGCCCCATAGGAGTTTCTCGATTTTCAAAAGTGGTGCTTTGTTTTATTTGAGATTTCATATTCTCTTTTGTGGGACTTGTGCCTCAATTGTGGTCTCCGCTTTGCTTTTCCGAGATCCTTGTTATTTGCCTATTTCTCCTGGCCTCATGTTTGTTATGAAAGAAAACATTTTTTTCCTTAAAAAAAAAATATTTTATTTGCCACTTCATCAATTTGTTTTACAAAACCTTATGGGGTATACAGTGGCATCCGGTTAGTAGTGGTCAAGTATATGTTGATGTGAGACCGAGGTTGTAAGTTATTTCAAGAGCATTGGAGGAAGAATTGATTTTGTGATATAAATCTTGTAGAGAATTGGATCCAAAAGGAATGATGGTCGTTGAGGTAAAACTGATTATGTTGTTACAACTAGTAAAACCAATAGTGAATTGTAATTCAAGAACCCTTGTTCATGTCGGTGGAATATTGAAATATTCAAAAGTTTGTAGCTTGGTCAATTAGTTAGAGTCTTGCGTAATGTGTATATTGCGGTCGTGTGGGTGAAATGGAGTAGTGTGGTTTAGTGGGTTCAAGTTTGGTGAAGCTAATCACATTAGGCGCTTACTTGATTAGTGAGGAATGTTGATATTAATGATTGAGGATATTTTTGGATTCCGTGAATTTTAGTTATCCGATCAAAGAATTTCCTATCAAGTATACCAAAAGTTCATTGTAAGAGTCTTAGAGGTTGAATCGGGCTTTACATTTTTATGCTAGACCTTTGTTCACACAATGAGTGTGTGTAAAGAAAGTGGAATAATAGAGTTTCTGAGCAAAGGAATGATCATTGATAGAACCTTTCGATGTAGTACATGAGCGTGTGTACCGAGAATTCGAGTTGTTCTTGAAAATTAGAGGTAATGTGATTGTGTGGGATCTATTTTGTGGCGCTTTGGGTGCCTTCATTCAAATTAATGTTGATTAGTAGAATGAGATGCCTAGAGTAATTGGAGGATTCAATGGAGCCTCTTCACAATGGTGTTAATGATGTATTTCAGTTTGAGCATAATTTGAGGAGGTTCAATTAAAAGGTTTAAGCACATGTGGTATGCGATGAATTTGAATTCCAAGGTTCGAGAGAAGTTTTACTCCTAAAGAGAAACCGAGGAAAAGGATGTTTCTGTTAGTGAAGCGCTTTTCTCGATTTCGTTTGAGTTATGTGTTGTTGACTGTTGTTTTCCGTAACTGAGTTGGCGTTGTGTTGGCATGTCTGATTCATTTTAATTCAGACAAACCAAAAGAAGTATTTGATTTGGGCATTCGAGTGGTTTCTTCTTTGGCTGTCGTGGTGTTCATTCGTAAACTACCTATTTAGAAAATGGATTTGTTTTCGTGTTGAAATGTCAAATTTTGGGATTTAACCTTTTTGGTGGAGTGTTAGCATTGCGTGGATGCGATGATGACTCTCTAGTTCCATTGAATTCTCTTGGTTTCAAAATTTCAGAAATTTGGAAGTTAGCATATCGCGTTGACCGTCTCGGGTCCTTATGCGGCACGCATCGCTTGGTGTGCTCGAGTGTTAAGTGAGTAATCGAGCAATTCCAAGCTTGGGATATCGTTATTTCATTCCATTTGATTTCTTTCGAAGATCGGTGAGTAGATTCGGTCTAATCGCTTAAGGGTAGAATGTAATACCCCAAAAGTAAATCGCGTACTAGAAGAAGTTTCGAAGAAGGAGCTAATGTGAGAATCTGAATCGCTTTTTCTTCTTGGGGGTTTTTCGTGTTTTTTCAGAACCGACTCGGGCCTCACCAGGGTGGCCCATGAGGGGCTGGCCAAAGGGGGTATCTCTCCCCTAAACCCTAAAACCCTTCCCCTTCCCCTTTCCCTCCCCTGCCGCCACCCTCCTCCCCTCTCCAACCGGCCGCCACCTCATCCCTGTAGTACAGCAATTTTGTTCGTCAGATTTGGGTAAGTTACGTATGTTTTCTGATTTTCTCACCTCTTAGAAAGTTGTAGCCCTTGGTCTTAGCTTTCTTTTGGCACCAAGATCATCTGATTTGGAGTTACGGTTTAGGAGATATGGAAGTTTTACCGCGACTGTCCAGGAGAGCTGACGTGATTTAGCAGATTTTCTTGTCGGGCCATTATGATTTACTTAGAGGCCGAATCTGGTATTTTCGTCTTCTAGAGTTTTGTTCCTGATGTCGTTATCTTTCTTTTGGCACTGAGATCACTTGATTCGACCTTACGGTTTAGGAGATATGAATTTTTAATCGCGCGCTGTCCTGTCTGCCTGAGAATTTGGAACTATCGGTTTGCCCCTCGGTTTTGATCTAGTTAGAGTCAGATTCAGAACTTCCACCCAACTAGGTTTTTGTAACCCTTGAAATTATCTTTCCGAGTTGATAAAGATCATATCAATTGGATCTGTAGAGTGAAAGTTATGCCATGTTCTTTACTGCTGTTCTGAAATCTGGGTAGATATCTGTTAGTGTTTTCAACTGTTGTTTAGGCCACTGTTTTGGCCGAATCAAAGGATTCCACCAACTAGAGTTTCATAGCCTGTTACGTTAAAAGTATTTGAGCACTGGTTTCAAGTCATTCGGAGTTATAGATATTTAATTACGATTTTTCTCGTACTGCTGATCAGAATGGCCGATATTGGCTGATTAGTTAATTCGTCATTTTGAGTTTTTGGTTATGTTGATTAGATAGAGGGTTATGGTAAAACGCTTGTACCCACGTCATAACTTATTATTCTTATTTCGAATAAATATTTGTGTAGGCGTAAAGGTGGAGTGGAGAAATTCGCCGTTGCCTCCTAACTCGCCACGTTGCGGAAGGCAAGTATATGGTAGAGTCGTGAACAATGGGTTGTTCACCATGATCATTGATGTTACTTATCATGCTATTTATTATGCTTTCGTTCAGCTTATTCTTATACATGATATTGATGACCTTGAGTGAATGAGATTATGATAATGAGATAATGAGTAGATATTGAGTTAATGAGATGGACTATGTTGATGAATAAATAAAGATGTCGCATCATTTACATTCATCATGACATGGGTTGCATGAGCCAGGTCGGTGAGAAAGTCATGTAACTATTCCGGTGAGGTCGGTGAGAAAGATACATGACTAGTCCGGAGAGCTCTAGATAAAATCCTACTTTGGTGGGGACTTCACGGAGTGAAGAATAGAGTGTGTCATCGACGGTGAACACTCCGCTATACCAGATCGGTGATGAGATGCATATGAGTATGAGCATGTTGGTGCATTCGCATATCTACGTAAATTGTTAAATTGTGCAACTTTACCTATATAGAATATGGCTTCTTTGTTTGAGAATGACAATGACATTAACTAAATGGATGATGATGATAACTTTGATTTTGGTTAATAAACTATTGTTTATGGCTTTATTATGTATTTCTTTGAGTCTTGGACTCATTCTTGCTCTATTGTTGTTTTTAGGTGACCAGTGATGACGTTTTACTCGGGAAGGGCTAGCGCACTTGGAATCATGCACTTCACCCAATTATTTGATTCATTGGATATGAGAAACTTTTAGAATAACATGAATATTTATATCTAGGACATGATGGTATTGAATAACCATAGATACTTGGTTTATGTTAATCTTGGTTTATTATTTTGCTATGCTCCTAGGTCTAATTTATTTATGATTGTCATAGTGTTATGCTTGTGTTAATGCGACCCGTGGATGGGTTTTAATGTTGTTATGCTTGCTGAAATTTCAGTGTGTTGATGTATAATAGATGATAAGAGTAGTTTGGTGGCATTCCAGGCTCAGTGTTGGGCTGGGGTGTTACAACTACCTCCTGCAGAAGATAAGGCCGTAAAGAAGGATGCAGATGCCATTGTTGTTGCTGCTAGTAACGCTGCTGATGAGGCCTTTCAGTATGCCCTAGACGCTTTTGAGTGTTGGTGTGCTGATGAGGTGCAGAAGGCGGATCGTGTCTGCCGTCTTTGTCCAGAGTTTGAGCCTGTTAGGGATTAACTGCTGAGCCGCTCACCACGATCGACAGTCGTCGAGGTTCTTTCGACGCTTCGTGCTGAGGAGCTTCTTTGCGGGTTAGCAGCACGGCTTGTTCTGGCTGTGCTTGCTACCCCTTCTTCTTTGACAATACCGATAGTTTCTGCTTCGACTATAGTCCCTCCTCAGGTGTTTGTTTCCGCTCCTGTTTTTGCACCAACTGGGGTTCAGTGCAATTATTGTAAGAACTTCAGGTACGACTATCAGCGTTGTGCGGTACGAAAAAAAGCAGAACAATGCGCATGGGGCTGGACGATCCAGGGGGCAGGGAAGCCCTTCCTCGATGTGAGGACAGACCAGACGTTAGGACCTTCTAAGCGAGGTGACTCTATTCAGACTTTTGCCAAGCTCTACTTCAGCAGCTCTCTCACAGTTAAGCAGGTTCTACCAGTCTAGCTCAGACATCTCCTCTATGTACTTTTGGGTTCTGGATTCTGGTGCCTCTTTCCACATGAAACCGGACTCCACATCTCTTACTTCAGTAGGACCTCATATTTTTCCTATCTCTGTTCAGACAGCTGACGGAACTCCTCTATCTGTCAGCTATCAGGGCACTTTTTTGTCCACAAACTTTTCTATTCCAGCTGTTTCTCATGGTCCCCAGCTTACCATGCAGCTTTTCTCAGTGGGTTAGCTCACCGATCTTGGCTATAGGGTTGGTTTTGACAATCACACCTGTTTCATCCAGATCGACAGACATGGATGGTACTTGGGACTGGTTGGCGCCGCATGGATTGTCAGGGTCTCTACATCCTTGATCTCATCCACCTTCCGTCCACTTTAGTTGCTCCTGTCACCTCTACGTCTACTTCCACTGCCACTGCTACCACCACCTCTGGCATTTTTGCACAGTGGCATCACCGTTTAGGTCATTTGTGTGGATCCCGTCTTTCTTCATTAGTTTGTCAGGGTGTTCTTGGATGTCTTACTGTTTACACGGCCATATTTTATTTGGGTTGTAAGCCGGGCAAGCAGCTACAACTTACTTATCATTCTAGTGAGTCCTTGTCTTCTTGTTCTTTTGACTTAGTTCATTCAGATGATTAGGGACTGGCGCCTATCATCTCTAAGGGCGAGCATAAACTTTATGCAATCTTCATTGATGATTATTCCTGTTTTATATGGATTTTCCTATGTCTAATCGTGGTTAGTTTCTTGCGATCTATTGTAGCTTTGCAATGATGGTTTGCACTCAGTTTGATTCTCTCATCCGTACTTTTCGCTGTGATTCTGCTGGTGAGTACTGCTCTGGTACTTTTAGACAATTTTTTTCTAAGCAGGGCACTCTTTATCAGTCTTTTTGTCCTAGTGCCTATGCTCAGAATGGGGTTGCTGAGAGCAAATATTGCCATATGATTGAGATTGTTCGCACTCTTCTCCTTGCCTCTAATGTTCCACCACAGTTTTGGGGCATGGTTTTTACGGCTGCATATCTCATCAATATGTAGCCTTCCATTGCTCTTAAGGGTGTTAATGCTATAGAGTGTCTCTACTCTTGAGCCCTCAGTACACTCACCTTTGTGTTTTTTGTTGTACTTGTTTTATTCTGTTGCAGTCTCGTGAGGGCACTAAACTATCGGCCCAGTCAGTTGAGTGTGTGTTTCTTAGTTATAGTTCTGAGCATAAGGGTTATCGTTTCTATGGTCCTTCTGCT
Organism: Hsuehochloa calcarea; assembly: GCA_036346395.1. NCBI lineage: Eukaryota > Viridiplantae > Streptophyta > Magnoliopsida > Poales > Poaceae > Hsuehochloa > Hsuehochloa calcarea. The sequence continues at coordinate 38,456,271 of CM070604.1, read as the reverse complement.
TGACGGATCAGAATTTTACAAGATGTTGTCTTTGACGAATCTCGATCTTTCTTCTATCGAGATTCGTCTCATTCTCCAGTTTCCATCGTTGAGTCGATTTCATGGTTGTCTCTTTTGACTCTTCACCCATTTTTCTACTATCACAGTCTTTCCCTGGTCTGTCTCTAGTGGTTCCTGCTGTACCTCTACCTGGTATTCATTATTCCAGGCATCCTCGTCCTTCACCAGTCTCCTCTCCTGGTATCTTGCCGACACCCACATTTGATCCTCCTGATGATGTTCCTCGTTATGTCCTTCATGACCGAACATCCCTTCGATCCCCTAGTCGTCTTAGATTTGTTTCGATGGCTCATGCCCTCTCTATCACCGAGCCTAGTTCTTATCGTGAGATTGCTCCTCATTCGGAGTGGCAGCTCCTTGTGGTAGAGCAGCTTCGTGCACTTCGACCTACAGAGACTTGGGATATTGTGCCGACACCTGTGCATGCTCGTCCGATCATGTGCAAGTGGATGTACAAGATTAATACCCAATCTGATGGTACTATCGAGCGCTACAAGGCTTGCCTTGTGGCTCGCGGCTTTCAGCAGGAGTACGGTCATGACCACGATGAGACTTTTGCCCATGTTGCCCATATGACCTGTAGGACCGGAAAGGCGACTAGGGGGGGTGAATAGGCGCTTTCTAAACTTTCTCGCCTAAATCAAAACCAACACGAACTTTACTCCTTTAGCTATGAAAGCTAAGAAGTTCAGCAGCACACAACGAAGCCTTGTGTTGAATTTGATAAAACCCTCAAGCACACAACACAAAAGGAGAAAAGAACTCAATATTCTTCACTGGACACGGGCGGTCTGACCGGCTACCACGGGCGGTCGGACCGACGGTCATCCAGCGGTCTGACCGGCAACCAACCAGCGGTCGGACCGGTGGACAGCGGTTCGACCCGCCAAACCAGCGGTCTGAATACACGGGCGGTCGAACCGCCGTTGTAGGGCCGGTCGGACCGGCAGAGTCCAGTACTGAAAAACTCCACCCAAATCCAAAACGAAATTTGATCCAACTTTTGATTCAACCAATAAAACTTGACCAAATTTCTAGCACACCTCCCTAATGATATTGGAGACCTATTTCTAGCGACGATCGGTCAGATCCACTTCGCAGAATCGATCTCTTGAGATTTTACCAAAGAGGTGCACAAACCCTAGAAATGAGAAAATCTTGATTCAAGACTTGCTTGTGGGGGTTTGATGATCTAGATGACTCTAGGAGTAATCCCACACATCAAAGCAAGGTAAAGTAGGCCAAGAGACCAAGCATGAACCTTTGAATCAAGGAAGCACCAAAAACATCCAAAAGAGAGAAGAACACAAAGGGAGCAATTGATCTTTCAATTAAGCATCACAAGATTGTTCATCCACAATAGATGCTTACAAAGCCTCTCCACCAAGGAGGGCAAGAGCTCAACAAGGAGCACACTCCAAACCCTAGTTTTTCCTCTCCTCTCCTCCAAACCCTAGAAAAAGGAAGAAGGGGGCTAAATGAATGCTTGCTTAGTTTTCCACCTCTCCCCTTCTTATTTATACTAGAGAGCTAGGGTTTCCCTTTGGGTCTCTACACATGGGACCCACACACAATTAACTCTTGAAGCAATCGCCTGCTTCACCACGTGTAGGTTGATCAGCGGTTCTCATCGACGCCAAGCCTCTCTTGTCCGAATCCCATCGGAACCTCCCAGAGACTCGCACCGATATCTGCACCGCCTGATCCAACCAGCTATTTCGAACCACCCGTTCGATCCATCTTGTCCATCTCGCACCATGCTTGAGTCACACGACCTCACCCGTATCCCCGATCGCTCGACCTCGCCTCCAAGCGTAGTCCCGATCCACTCACCGCTGACGCCGTTGACCGCAAGCCACCCGCACAAAGAATAGACAAACAAATCGCTTCCGGAACAAGTTCTTCACAACTTGACCCACGCCGCCCGCAATGCAATATACATCAATAAAGCATTGAAGTTCATAGAATAACACACTCGTAACAAACTCAATGCAACACTTGGCTCACCTCCAGGATCGCCGGCCCGATCCGCACGTGGCCGGTCCGACCGATTCATGCCTGGCTCGGACCGCTCCACAACGGCGGTCGGACCGGTCCAAAGGACTTAGCCAAATTTTCAACTCAAAATTCAAACCTTCGAATTTTCAAACTAATAGAACTTTTGACTGGAGCTCCAAAATGATGGGACCACATCCAGAGACTCCTCACTTGCCTACACAACCTATTTTTGGCCCACCAAAAACGCAAATTTGTTTTATGGTCGGACCGCCAACATGGCCGGTCGGATCGCTCCACAAGCGATCCGACCGCTCAAGACAACCGGCCGATCGCCAGGCCTCGACAAATTTGGAGCAAACCCGAAACGCGAGATTTTGCAAACCAATAACGCCATTGCCAATTGACTCATCATCCTGAGATCGTGCACATATCCTCACGATATCCACAATCTCCCCCTTGATGAACACATTGACAATTTTCAAGAAAATGTGGTTTTTCAAAATGAAAAGTAAAAACTTCGCCGTTTTCGCATAAAGGCACAACTTGGTCCATAAGCAACAAAAAGCCTAGGGACCGACCAAGTCGGCTTCGTAATAGTGTAAGCAAGTGAGATAAGGCATTGAAAGCACAAAAGGATTCAAATTCGTAAAGTAGCCAAAAATCTCACTTAGGTCCAAAAGAAAGACACATTGTTCTATTTGACCTTTGATCATTGTGAGTCTTCTTTGAATTGCAAATCAAATCAGGAAAAGGCAATAAACACCAGAAGCTCAACTCACCATGATCACAAATTTTCAAAAGGTTCACAAAAGTTTTTTTTTATGTGTGTTCTTTATGTATGAAACCAATCTTTATGTAGGAAACCAAAAGCTCCAACAGCATTTTCTTCACAATCTTTCTCCCCCTTTGACAATGAATTCATCAAGATGCATGAAAAAGAAGGAGCATGAAGGAATGACTTTATTTTTGAACTTAGTAAAAAGGAGCCATGACCATTATACAAGTAGACAGTACAAGTATTATACCAAGCCATATAAGGAGAAGACGCTATATTCAATCATGGCAAAACGGTAATCGCAAAGCTAAAACCAAGATAGCAAAGAATCGAGATTAATGAATTGAAATCATGAAAGGTTGCTCAAAATCATAGATTCACTCAAAACAACCAAAAATGAGTCAAGCCATGTCTATAAGTAAAAAGAGACTCAAAACAAGAATTGAGGCATTTTGAGCATTAAGAAAATTCTTTTGAAGCAAAGCTCAAGCACTTAGCCCTTTTGGGCAATTTTTCTTTTTCTTTCCTTTTTTTTTGCTGTGCTAGATCTCAAGCCTTGCCGCGACCATCTCAAGCGATAAGCTTAAAAGAATGATCTAGGTCATCCAAAACTCCCCCTGAGTTCATGCCTAGTGCAATGGCAAGCCGTCTCATGAGAAAGGATTGGTGAGATCGCTTTTTCAAGACAGAGTTTTTTTTTCTTTGCTTGACTTATGAAGATAAAAAGCTCATTTTTTTTCATCTCAAAAAGTTCAAGACTCAAATCGACTTGTAAGACATGGCGAGAATCATAAGCGGATCACTAGAGTAAAACTAGTCACAAGATCCAACAAGACATGATTTGATTCAAATTTCTCACAGATATAAAGCTAGCAAGGCAAAAGCTACGCCAAACACGAAGAGCCATAAAAGAGGTCTAGCAGACTATCACTCGATATGACAAGGTATAAAATATGAAAACAAGTCATACAGGGATAATAATCAAAGCTCCATTAGTTTTAATATACAATGCAAGATAAATGAAATGAAACATGCATTATAATACAATGAATGCAAAAAGAGCCACTTCCCCCTCAAAACAGCCCAATAGGACTAATAACCCCTAACTCTCCCCGCAAAGCAGCAAAGCGGGAAGAATCAAGAGCCTTAGTGAAAATATCTGCAAGCTGTTGCTCAGACTCTACAAAATGAAGCACAACATCACCTTTCTCAACATGGTCTCTCAGAAAATGAAATCGAATATCAATGTGTTTAGTCCCGAATGTTGCACTGGGTTTTGGCAATATTAATTGCGTAGTGTTGTCACGTAAAAGAGGAACACTTCCCAAAGATAACCCATAGTCCCGCAGCATGGATAAAATCCAGAGAACCCGAGAGCAGCCACTTGCGGCAGCTACATACTCGGCCTCACCAGATCAGGCAATGTAAGACTATTTCTAGAAGACCAAGAAACAAGAGATGTGCCCAAGAAATGACAAGTGCCAGAAGTACTCTTCCTATCAACTCTACACCCAAATAAATCAAGATCGTAAAATGCTCGAATTGAAAGAGCCAAGAAGAAGAATACCGAGTCCAAAATCAAGCGTATCTTGAAGATACCAAGATGCGCGCATGACTTGACGATGAGAAGCACGAGGAAGCTCGAATCGAGCGCATGCACATACGGCGAATTGTATGTCCTACCGTATTTGTAAGATAGAGGAGGGAGCCAATCATACTGCGGTACTCCTTCTGGTCCACGGACTCTCCATCCTCATCAGGGTCCAGCACGGTGGTTGTTGCAATGGGAGTAGACATTGGCCTACTGCTTCCCATATTGAAGCGCCGAAGAAGGTCCTTTGTATACTTACACTGGTGAACGAAGGTTCCTTCTTTCAGTTGCTTGATTTGAAGACCAAGGAAGAATGTCAGCTCTCCCATCATGCTCATCTCAAATTCACTGCTCATAGAATCTGAAAATCTAGACACCAAAGCATGAGAGGAACCACCGAAAATAATATCATCCACATATATTTGAACCAACAAGAAATCACTGCCATGCCTGAGAGTGAACAAGGTTTTATCAACCATTCCCATTTTGAAATCATTTTCAAGCAAGAAACTCTTAAGCCTGTCATACCAAGCTCTAGGAGCTTGTTTCAATCCATACAGAGCTTTAGAGAGTTTAAAAACATGGTTTGGGAATTTTTGATTTTCAAACCCAGGAGGTTGCTTGACAAAGACCTCTTCTTCTATGAAGCCATTCAAGAAAGCACTTTTAACATCCATTTGAAAAAGCTTGAAACCCTTGGATGTTGCAAATGCTAAAAGAATGCGAATGGCCTCCAATCTAGCTACTGGAGCAAAGGTCTCCTCAAAGTCTAAGCCCTCTACCTGGGAATAACCTTGAGCAACAAGTCTAGCCTTATTAAGTAACAACCAATCCATCCTCACTTTGCTTATTTTTAAAAACCCATTTTGTTCCAATAACATGAGAATCAAGGTCGCTCAACTAAAAACCGACTTTGTTTCTTTCAAAATTTTCAAGCTCTTCATGCATGGCATTGACCCAAGAGGCATCGATAAAGCATGGGTGATATCTCGGGGTTCAAAAGAAGCGACAAAAGAGTAATGTGCATGGGAATCAGAGAATAAACTCGAGCGAGTGACTCGCTCTTGAAGATCCCCAATCATCTGCTCAGAGGATGTTGTCGCCGAATGCGAAGAGGTGCTCTGGTGCGAATGGCCTCTACCCCATGAGTTGTGGAGGTAGGAACAGAGCCACTCGGATCGTCGGTGGGGATAGGAGGCGTGCTCGTCACCGACATCAAGTAGTAGTAGCAGCTCTCCACCCTCTCGAGGTAGCAGGAGGATGGTTTGAGTCTTCATCCTCGTAATCATCATCGACGAAGATGCTTTCTTGAGTTTCGTAAACCTGTACCAAGCATCGGGTCTAGTACCAGGACTAGCCTCATCAAAAGTGACTTCGCACGTCTCAACAGTTTTGTTAGTATCAACATTAAAAACACGATAGCCCCGAGAATGAGCAGGATATCCAAGAAATATCCCATCAAAACATCTAGACTCAAATTTATCAAGATTGCCATGTTTAAGAATGAAGCACTTGCAACCAAAAATCTTGAAATGAGAGACCTTGGGAGAATGACCAAATCTAAGCTCATAAGAAGTTTTCCCAACCACAGATCTCAAGAAAACCCTATTGGAGATATAACAAGCAGTAGAGATCGCCTCAGCCCAAAATCTCCTAGGAGTAGAATGCTCATCTAGCATGGTCCGAGCCATCTCTACAAGGGTTCTGTTCTTCCTTTCTACAACACCATTCTCACGAGGAACTCTAGGAGAAGAAAAGCGATGCTCAATTCCCTATCACAGAAGGTAGAAAAAGAAGAATTCTTGAACTCGTCCCATTATCACTCCTAATGGCTCTCAAAGCTCCGTGTATATCAACAAAGAATTCTAAGGACCAAATCTTTAAAGAATCCAAATGCTTCGTCCTTAGAAGCAAGAAAATAAACCCATGAATACCGGAGTAATCATCCACAACCACCAAGACATACCATTTTCCACCGGTGATTGAACTCTAGAAGGACCAATCAGATCTAAGTGAAGAAGTCATCCCGGTCCATCACCATTACCAAAGTAAGAGGTGGGTGGGAAGCGGACACCATCTTACCATGTCTCTGTGGTGAGCACACAAAATCTCTCGACACCTTCACCTAGGCAAACCTCTAATCAAGTCCTTGCAACCGACTCTAGACAAATGATCAAAACCTATATGCCCAAGTCTACGATGCCACAAAACAAGGTCATGAGAATCGAGGCTACCAGACACCTAGGACTGGAAATGTAAGAAATATGAAATTTACACGTAAGATCTTCTCAAACTCGGAGATCTCAAAACAAGCTCACCCGAGGAATCTAGAACTCTACACTCACCTCTCTTAAACCTCACTTCTAGACCTCATCAAGCGGTGAGAAGCAGATAGAAGATTATACCTCACCACTTACCAAAGCGACGCCTTTTAGTATGAACTTGTCGTTGACGCGCACAAGTGCCCTTTGCAATCACGGTGCCCCAAAGAGAGGCATCCCCAAATGTAATCAATTCATTGCCGGATGCACGTGAGGGAGGAGAACCATCTAGAATCTCCGGTCATATGTCGAGAACACCCGAGTCAACAAGCCACTTGTCCTCCTTCCTCGCACGACGGACCTAAAAGGCACAATCGAAAACATCCGTGCCTCAAGATCGGGTTAGTGATAAATGAACGAGGAATCCAAAGATCGAGAAGCACGATGTCCGGGAGCAAGCAGAGAAATAGTGAAACATGATCAGAACAAAATCATAAGGATGCACATGAGAATCACCTAGACCTCTCCAAACGATCTACCAAAAGATCGATACTCCCCTGCCTAGGTGCTACCCGTGTCTCTCCTCACGATGTCCTAATCCAACATGCCGCCTAGACCCACCAAAAGAGTCTACAAAGTTCTCTACAAATCTAGGCCTATGTGTGGTGCGATAAACAGTCGCTTAGCTCTAGAGACTACATCCGAGAAGGACTCCTCTAATGGATCTTAGGACGCCATCCTCTCTTTTCTCTCAAGTTTTGCTCTCCGGAAGGTAACTCAACAAGATGGCCTTCTTTCTTGCGAAGGTGCAATGGTCTTCGACCTTTGAGGGGTCTGCAGAATGAGTGAAAGCACCTTTCTTGCCGTAAAGAGTTTGAGCAAAACCACCGGATTTGAAAACAACCCTGATGGCTTAGGAGGTTCTAGCTCAAACAAACCATTCTTCACAACTCTAGCAATCTTAGGTGGGTTTTTCTTGGAATGCTCTAGGGGTTGAAACCTAGACCACTATTTTTCACGCCACCTTGGATTGATCAAGAATCATGTTGAGTTTCTTTTCCCACTTGAAAATTTCTCAAGAGTCACCTTGAGGTAATCATTCTCTTTCATTAACTCCTCACATCTAGTACACTTGCTAGACTTGATTACCTCATTGCGCTTACTCTTAAGAAGGGACACTTCCACTTTGAAGGCCTCACAAGACACACAATAGGATTCCGAATCCTACTCAATCGCTTCCTTAAACTTGACTCTAAAAGCCTCTTGTATCCGACTAACCATGGTTTCAACTTCAAAGATTCAAAACACAAGAGTTAGAATCAATAACCTTTTAGAAGCAAGAAAAGACATGGATCTTTCAATTTTAGCCTTTTCTTCCGTGGTCTTGTTTAAGGCTTCAATCTCAATTGTAAGCTTGGGACAATTTTCACAAGATGCAACTCTAGAGTAAATCAATGTTTCACATCTCTTGCATCTTAATCCTATTATCCTTACAATGAGAGCATGTGTGACTAGCATCAAACTTTTGCAATTCTTTTAAGGAACTATCCAATTTTAATTCTAGCAAGGCACAATTAGAGCAAGTTAAAGGGATAGCTTCCATGGCAGTCACATCAAGAGGAATGACATCTAAACAAGCAGATCTAGACTTGAAAGATTCTAGTTCATCGAGAGCATCTTTTAGTTGATTTGTGATGGAGGAATGAGCGATTTCAAGCTTGTCAAATCTTTAAGCAAGCTAGTGCAGAATCACAAATATCGCCAGGATTGATAGATTTAAGCCTAACAACTTCAAGATTCAAATTATCAATCATAATGTCCTGCTTCCTAATCATTTTTACTTGCTTATGCAATTTCTGTTCAGCAAGCACCAAAGCCCTTTTCATATCAGCAATAGAAGGGCATACCTCGTCAGGATCACTAAAAGGATCCTCATCTTTGGAGGAATCGCTGTCGTGGCTGTTCTTGGCCATGAAACACATGCCGGTGAAGTCATGCGCCTTCTTCTTGCCACGAGAATCACTCTCGTCGTCCTCCGTTTCCGAGTCCACATCGCTCATATTTACATTCTCAAGAGCGGCAAGGACCCGGCTGACAAACTTTCGATAGTTTGTCTTCTTGGGTTTTGCATCCCTCTCCTGGGGATGTCTTCGTGTCTCCTTCTCCTCCTTGCCCTTTAGCTTGGGGCACTTGGAGCGAATGTGGTTTGGCTCACCACATTCGAAGCACGTGATAGGTCCACTCCTCCTCCTATTTCTCACCTTGTTGTACGCTCTTGTGAATTTGGTGGAAAGGAGGGCTAAGTCATCCTCGGGCAATTTCTCAAGTTGCTCATCACTCAAAGAATGTAAAGCAGATAATTGTAACATCCCAATTTTCAGAGCTTTAAAAATCTTTTAAACAATGGTATTAAGAGAATTCACCATTTGGATTTATTTGAATTTTAATTTAAAAAGCTTAATATGGACTTTAAGGATAAACCGATTTAATGAGCTTAATCCCAACATTAACAATTGCCAAAATTATTTTATTTAGATTCCATATGCTTGGTTATATTTTACAGAATTTTCTAGAATTTTTCCAAGATCATTTGCTATTTTCCATTGCTTATTTGAATTTTCGCTATTTTCTAAAAACGAAAACTAATTTAAATCTCCAAGCAATCGTTGGGCGAATCTCTCCTACCAACATCGCTCATCCGCCCATCTCTCCGTAGCCGTCCGACGGGATCGACGGCGATTCGCCACGCGCGCCCTCGCCTCCCGTCTCACCGCCCGCTGGACCCCACCGCTGTCCTCGCCGCTTTCTTCTCTCACGGACGCTGGCCCAAGAATCGCTTATTGACGGTCAACGCCGAAGCCAAGGCTGGCGCCCAACCTCCCGTTCCTCCGGACGTGCGCGCGAGACTCGCGCCTCCTCCGCACGACCTCCACGCTTTCCTCTCTCGCGACGCGGCGCCCAAGCCGCAACCGCCGCCACGACCTCCACGCCGCCACGCCGCCGGACCTCCCGCCCTATAAAGGAGAGCCCCGCGCCTCGCGCCACCCATCCCGGCCGCCACCCACTCTCTCTCTCGCCTCGTGCTCGCCGGATCGCGAATTTCGCCGCCGACACCGAGGGCTTGAGCTTCGATTGCGCCGCCTCCGCTGCCCTCGCTGCCGCCACCGCCACCGCTGATTCCCGTGACGCCGCTGGCCGGTGCTCACTCGCCGCCGGAGGAGCCCTCTAACGCCGCCGTCGCCGAGCCCGCATTCACCTCCTCCGCCAAAGCCTCGCCGCCGGCCTTCGCTGCCTCTGGAGCACCGGGAGCACACCCTAGGTTCGCATCTGGCGCCCTCTACCGTGGTACCACCCACCTTCACCGGAGTCGCTGTCACGGAACCCTTGGTTCCGTGCGGCGCCGCCTCGCCGCCGCCCACGCCACCTCCACTCACCGCTTCGCCTCGTGGCGCATGCGTGGCGCCCACGTAGGCGCCATGTCGGGCGCTTACGCGCACGGGTGCGCCACGCCAAAGACCGGTTCAACTCAGAGGGCTCGGTGGACTTAGTCCACCGTGAGCGGGTCACCGACATGTGGGCCCCACATGTCGCTTAATTCTTTAATTCTTTTAATTTCCGAAAATCCTTCACGACGTCATGCTTGCGCAATAATCTGATTTTTCTATTGAAAATAATTCGTAATTCCAATAAATCCTATTTTTAGGTTTTTCTTTGTTTCAAACTTTGAAACCTCATAACTTTTGCATCCTAACTCCAAATCCATCCATTCAAATTTCTAAATTTGTATAAAATCAAGATCTATTTATTGGAGATTTTAATTATTTTTATCAGAGTTATTTACTTCTGTTATTTATTTTCTTGTTGTTGCTTCGTTACTGTAGACTTCGACGATACTACTCGAAGGTTTGAGGAAGAAGGAGCTTTCCAAGATCAAGACCAGCACTTGAACCTATTCCAAGGCAAGCTATACCCTTGACCATTTTGCTTCCAAAGATTATAAAAGTATTTTAATTCAAATTATCGTGATCTTAATTTTAAGTATTTATTTAAAAGCTTTTGGGTACATGAGTTAAATCCTACATTGTTATGCCATCCTTGTTAATTGCTATGTCCCGATTCCTTGTCACCTTAGTTGGTATTTAGTTGGTAATATGGTAGCACCAACGTGGGTTGGTTAGATGCGATTAGATTGCTTAGCCATGCCACGAATCACTTGTCATGTATTCTTGTTATAAATTGACTAAGTGAATATGAGACCGTGTGAACAAACCTGTGTGTACTATGTGTCTTTGTGGCATATGTTGCACTTAAATCAACCAGGTGGTAAAAGGATTTGGACCGAGGCAAGGGTGGATCTTGTGTGAAAGGGTGGATATGTGGATGTGTGAATAATATTAATCTGTGTGTCTATGTGGTTTGGTTAGTGGAAGTCTTGCCTTGGTCAATTAAGGACCTCACCATGTGCGCCATTGAACTGAGCTTCTGACGACCACATGCCTGCTTTTAAGACGGCCTAGCATAGTAAGATAAGGTATCTGAATTGCTTTGTTATGCTTAGTGTTAGCTACACTAAGTGTATCTTGTGGGTAAAGTGTACAAACCTCCGCAGAGTGTAACTTAATCTATTCGAATAGCCGCGCCCCTGCTATGGACATGCTCGGGAATTTCACACTAGGGGTAGATGTTTTCATAAAACTGTGTGGGAAGGGAGCTATGTGATTAAATCATCTAGCTATGTGAATAACCTGTTAGGCTGTGTGTGTCTTTGTGAAATAACTTGTTAAGATTATTATTGTCTATTGGTTTTACCTGTTTTCAATCTATGAAATTGTATTAAATTGCAAAGGTTGCATTTATGCAAAAGAGCCACAAAATGCCTTTCCTTGTAAAAAGCCCGCATATATACATTTTGCATCTCTGTGGTGTGGCTTGCGAGTACGGTGTGTACTCACGCTTGTTTTGACGAATCAAGCAGAGGAGGAGTCTTCACCAGCATTTGAGGACGAGTACATCGAAGGTGCTTAATCGTGAGGTCTTGATCCCAGTCGGTTGCCTGTGGTGAATCGATGGGGTGCCACTACCTTTTTCGTTTCCGCTGTCGTTTATTTTCTCTGTTAGCCCTGCGTGGCTCAGTAATTGTAACTCGACCTTAAGGTCAAAACCATTATTTATTAATCAAAGTTATTCGTTTATGTTACTATTCGCTTGTATGGATCGACTTCCATCTTTGTTAACACTGTGTGCACTAGCGTGATCCTGGGCTAGTGCATTAAACACAGAGGGTCCTGAATCGTAATTTTGGGTCCCGACAAAAGTGGTATCAGAGCCATATTGACTGTAGGTCTAGACCTTAGTTAGATTGGCCGTTCGAGTGTTCAAATTATTTTCTAAAAGAAAATTAACTTGCAAGACTAAATGAATTGCTTAACTCCTCTTATATCTCTCTTAACTCATCTATTGCTATAACTTCTTTACTCTCCCCGCTGTTTTAACATGGTTCCTACCTCCTGTCTGTCTTGACAGATGCCTTACCTTCAGACCTTCGGAGATAGCAACGGAGGACTTGCCGCAGAGCTGTGGAAGTCTGCGCACACTTGAGGCTTCGATCGCCCGATGTACCGTGGCAGTGAGTACATGGTCAACGGACGGGATCGTGGTATAGTCTGCCGCCTGACAATCTATGCCAGGAGGAACACTAGAGGCAGCCAGCCTTTGTACATCTCAGTCAGGAGGATCACCTTCACACAAGGAATCCAGGAGTCGTCACGACTGGCCATGCTCCGAGTCTGCCACATTTACGCTGAAGAACTGCCACACACCGTTTTCCGCTATCATCCCAGAGTTGCTTCAGGGGAGACATCTGCGCGCTTTCCGTCTACAAACGGAGAAGGCCATGCCACAGTGGTGCATCTTGCACGGTTCACAGCTGCCCAGGAGGAGTCGCTGGAGATGGCCGCCACCGAGCTGAGGTGCGCCTATCAGCCCGGGAGGAAGCCGAGAAAGGATCGCCGACTAGAGCAAGCTCTCTACGGTCGCATGAGCTCAAGATGATCAAAAGGAAGATCCGTAAGAGCCGAAGAAGCCGAGGAAGACCCAGAGGAGATTCTAGAGGATCCAGGAGAGGTTGCACAGCCGGAGGAGCCAGCTGCAACTGCACCTAGCACGCATGCTCCTACTGCACCAGTCCCGGGCATCGAGAATCGGGCCGCGACGATGCCGCCTAACTTCGTAGTCTACACTGTGCGGAGCGTCGCCGTGGATTTTGAGGCTTTCGAGTAGTTCGCCTAAGTCCGGCTTTAGTCGCTTAGCCGCTTCCTTTTCGTAGTCGCCTTTAGGCGGTAGCTTGTGTGCTTAGGTTCGCTTCTTTTTCCTGTGTAAGTATGAGCAAAGGCCCTTAGGCATTTGTTGCAGCCATGCTATTAAATTATTAATGAAGATTATTTCGTTCGAAGTTTCTTGAGCTGTGTTTGTTGGGTTTAATCTATCCCCTATCTAGTTCTTAACTCACCTTGTGCTCTCTACCTTATCTAACCCATGGAACCTCACCAGATGGTTCAGACTCGCATATATCACGCAAGTGGAGCCAGAGCCCAAGGATCAAGGCAATGAGCAAACCACTACGGGAGCAGTACCACCCCAAGCACCTCCTATTGACTTACAGAACTTTGGAGCCTTCATGGCAGCACAGACGCAGATGATGTACACCATGATGAACCAGATGCAGGCCATGAACAACAACAACAACCACAACCATCATCAGGGAGGAGCCCCAGTTGCTCATAGTCATCAGGGACCATCCAAATTGGCTGAATTCATGAGGACCCGTCCACCAACTTTCTCCGGACATGTCTCGCCAAGAGAAGGCGGCGATTGGCTTCGCGTGATTGAGAGGAAGCTGTTGATCACCCAATGCAGCGATCATGAGAAGGTTTTGTATGCCACCCATCAGATGGAGGGCATAACTGCTGAGTGGTGGGAAAACTTCTGCGCAGCGCATGGAGCACCGCAGAATATCACCTGCGAAGAGTTCTCCGCAGACTTTTCGCCAAGATCATGTACCAAGGCATTATGGATCCAAGAAGGACGAGTTCGCGCTCTCAAGCAAGGGGGTATGTCGCTGATCGACTACCGAACAAGTTTTCTCGGCTAGCTCGCTATGCTCCGTAAGACGCCGCATCGATGTGTCTCGCCAGAGTCGATTCTTGAAGGGTGCGAACTCAGACTACAAGTCAATCGCTTGCCCACACCTTCCCGCATTTCCAGAGTGATTAACAAGGCGTTGGTTATGGAGGACAAACGCAAGGAGCTGGAGGATTACCGCAAGCGTAGGATGATTCAAAGCAGGAAGCCACCACCACAATAAAGCAGAGGGCAAGGATAGTGCCACAAATAGCTTAATCGCTTTCGCCACGTAGTTCTTTCGAACACTGCACCGCCTTCAAGACCTCGTCCCTTTGTTCAAAGATTCTCGTAACCCTACACCACCAACCCCACCCCAGAAACAACAATCGCCGAATGAACCAAGAGTGTGTTACCATTGCCGCTACCGGTGGCATTTCGCTAACCAATGTCCTCAAAGGAACTATCACCCATTCGCTTCAACCTTGGAGCAACACCGCCAAGACCCCAAAGCGAGTAACAACCAAGGAGTTTTCGTGGAACCATCAACCAGAGGAGCGCCTCGATCGCTGGTCGAGGTCGTGTTAATCACGCCACTTTGAAGGAGCCTGTGAAGCACCGTGGTTGTACCGGTAAGTTCCTAGTAAATTCGAAGACTGCCTGCCTGCATTTGATTTCGAGCTTCGATTCGCTTGTTTCGGAGTTTTGCAACCAAGAATAAATTGGAAGTTATGCACCTTAAGCGCACTCGTCGGTCCACCACTGGAGCAGAGTTAAGTTCTAATATGGGTTGTTTAGGGGCTAAGTTACTCATAGTCGGAGTTGAGTTTCTAGCTAACTTTGGTTATTCTAGACACCCAAACCATAGATGTCATCCTTGGCATGGATTGGTTAACCAAGCACAAAGCCGTGCTAGATTGTGGTCAAGAGCCGTTATAATCGAGGATACCAAAGGAAACAAAGTGGAGTTTCTATCTACCTCAAGACGTAATGGACATCTCGCTAGTCAATAGCTCAAGACCGTCTCGTTGGAAGATGTGCTACCGTCAAAGAGTATCCAGATGTGTTTCGTAAGAGTTTACCATATGCGAATTCTCGTGACAACAACAAGTTATCAAGCGGTCTACAAATGTCACCATTTGAAGCCTTGTATGGTCGTGCTCAGAGAACCCGTTGAACCGGGTCGTAAACGCTGAACGTCTGATCTTTGGTCCGGATATTATTCAAGAAGCGTAAGAGCAAGTGTCAATGATCGAGAGAGATTAAAGATAGCTCGATCGAGGCGTAAGAGTTATGCCGACAACCGCCGCCGTGATCTCGATTTTGAATCGAGAAGATTTTGTGTATCTTCGAGTTACGCCTCGTGAGGTGTGAAAGGTTCCACGCCAAAGGGAAACTTGCCCCTCGGTATGTTGGTCCGCTCAAGATTTTGGAACGTCGTGGAGAAGTGGCTTATCGATTGAGCCGCCACAATCGCTAGCAGGCAGGAGTACACGATGTCTTTCACGCCTCACGGTGAAGAAGTGTCTTCGTGTGTTCAAGAACAAGCACCGCTGGATTCGATTGAACTAAAAGAAGACCTCACCTACAAAGAGCAAACGGTCAAGATTATGGATGTCGCAGAACGCCGCACTGAAGCAAGACCGTTCGTTTCGCAAAGTCCAAATTGGAGTAACCACTCGGAAGGAGAAGCAACGTGGGAACGTGAAGAAGAGTTGAAAGCCGAGTTCCTAGCCTTTTCTCTAGCTAGCTTTGAATCTCGGGTCGAGATTCCATTAAGGGGAAGGTTTGTAACATCCCAATTTTGAGCTTTAAAAATCTTTTAAACAATGGTATTAAGAGAATTCACCATTTGGATTTATTTGAATTTTAATTTAAAAGCTTAATATGGACTTTAAGGATAAACCGATTTAATGAGCTTAATCCCAACATTAACAATTGCCAAAATTATTTTATTTAGATTCCATATGCTTGGTTATATTTTATGTAATTTTCTAGAATTTTTCCAAGATCATTTGCTATTTTCCATTGCTTATTTGAATTTACTCGCTATTTTCTAAAACGAAAAACTAATTTAAATCTCCAAGCGATCGTTGGGCGAATCTCTCGGCCCAACATCGCTTATCTCGCCCATCTCTCCGTAGCCGTCCGATCGGGATCTGGACGGCGATTCGCCACGCGCCGCCGCCGCCTCGCCTCTCGTCTCGCTTGCCGGTGGACCCCACCGCCGTCCTCGCCGCCTTCTTCTTCGCAGCGGGGACGCTACAAGAACCGCCATTGACGGTCAACGCTGAAGCCAGCGGCCTGGCGCCCAACCTCCCGTTCCCTCCGGACGTGCGCGCGAGACTCGCGCCTCCTCCGCACGACCTCCACGTCTTCTCCTCTCTCTCGCGACGCGGCGCCTAAGCCGCAACCGCCGCCCACGACCTCCACGCCGCCACGCCGCCGGACCTCCGGGCCCTATAAAGGAGAGCCCGGCGCCCCTCGCGTCACCCATCCCGGCCGCCACCCACTCTCTCTCTCGCCTGTGTGCCGGAATCGCGAATTCCCGCCGCCGACACCGAGGGCTTGAGCTTCGATTGCGCCGCCTCGTCGTCCTCGCGTGCCGCCACCGCCACCGTTGATTCCCGTGACGCCGCTGAAGCCGGTGCTCACCTCGCCGCCGGAGGAGCCTCTAACGCCGTCGCCGCCGAGCCCGCACCACCTCCTCCGCCAAAGCCTCGCCGCGGCCGCCTCGCTCGATCTGGAGCACGGGAGCACACCCTAGGTTCGCATCGGCGCCCTCTACCCGCCGGTACCACCCACCTTCACCGGGAGCTGGCTGTCACGGAACCCTTGGTTCCGTGCGGCGCGCCGCCGGGCGTCCACGTCACCCTCCACCTCACCGTTTCGCCTCCGTGGCGCATGCGTGGCCAGCCACGTAGGCGCCATGTCAGCGCCACGCGCACGGGTGCGCCACGCCAAAGACCGGTTCAACTCAGAGGGCTCGGTGGACTTAGTCCGCGTGAGTCGGGTCACTGACATGTGGGCCCCACATGTCGATTAATTCTTTAATTCTTTTAATTTCCGGAAAATCCTTCGCTGACGTCATGCTTGCGCAATAATCTGATTTTTCTATTGAAAAATAATTCAGAATTCCAATAAATCCTATTTTTAGGGTTTTTCTTTTGTTTCAAACTTTGAAACCTCATAACTTTTGCATCCTAACTCCAAATCCATCCATTCAAATTTCTAAATTTGTATAAAATCAAGATCTATTTATTGAGATTTTTAATTATTTTTATCAGAGTTATTTACTTCTGTTATTTATTTTCTTGTTGTTGCTTCAACACGGGTAGACTTGACGATACTACGGAAGGTTTGAGGAAGAAGGAGCTTTCCAAGATCAAGACCAGCACTTGAACCTATTCCAAGGCAAGCTATACCCTTGACCATTTTGCTTCCCAGTATTATAAAAGTATTTTAATTCAAATTACTGCATCTTAATTTTAAGTATTTATTTAAAAGCTTTTGGGTACAGTAGTTAATCCTACATTGTTATGCCATCCTTGTTAATTGCTATGTCCTGATTCCTTGTCACCTTAGTTGGTATTTAGTTGGTAAATATGGTAGCACCAACGTGGGTTGGTTAGATGCGATTAGATTGCTTAGCCATGCCACGAATCACTTGTCATGTATACTGCTGTTATAAATTGACTAAGTGAATATGAGACTGTGTGAACAAACTGTGTGTACTATGTGTCTTTGTGGCATATGTTGCACTTAAATCAACCAGGGTGGTAAAAGGATTTGGACTGAGGCAAGGGGTGGATACTGTGTGAAAGGGTGGGTGTGTGGATGTGGTGAATAATATTAATCTGTGTGTCTATGTGGTTTGGTTAATGGAAGTCTTGCCTTGGTCAATTAAGGACCTCACCATGTGCGTCATTGAACTGAGCTTCTGCACGACCACATGCCTGCTTTTAAGACGGGCCTAGCATAGTAAGATAAGGTATCCAATTGCTTTGTTATGCTTAGTGTTAGCTACACTAAGTGTATCTTGTGGGTAAAGTGTACAAACCTCTGCAGAGTGTAACTTAATCTATTCGAATAGCGCGTCCTCGGCTATGGACATGCTCTGGAATTTCACACTAGGGGTAGATGTTTTCATAAAGCGTGTGGGAAGGAGCTATGTGATTAAATCATCTAGCTATGTGAATAACCCGTTAGGGTCAGTGTGTGTCTTTGTGAAATAACTTGTTAAGATTATTATTGTCTATTGGTTTTACTGCTTTCAATCTATGAAATTGTATTAAATTGCAAAGGTTGCATTTATGCAAAAGAGCCACAAAATGCCTTTCCTTGTAAAAAGCCCGCATATATACATTTTGCATCTCGTGGTGTGGCTTGCGTAGTACGGTGTGTACTCACGCTTGTTTTGACGAATCAAGCAGAGGAGGAGTCTTCACCAAAGATTTGAGGACGAGTACATCGAAGGTGCTTAATCGTGAGGTCTTGATCGATCGGTTGCTCGTGGTGAATCGATGGGGTGCCACTACCTTTTCGCTTCATTGCCGCTTATTTTCTCTGTTAGCCTGCGTGGCTCAAGAATTGTAACTCGACCTTAAGGTCAAAACCATTATTTATTAATCAAAGTTATTCGCTTATGTTACTATTCGCTTGTATGGATCGACTTCCATCTTTGTTAACACTTGTGTGCACTAAGCGTGATCCCGGCTAGTGCATTAAACACGAGGGTCCTGAATCGTAATTTTGGGTCCCGACAATAATGAAAAGCCGGATGAGCTACAATCAAGAGAATCGGAAGAGCAACCCTTGGATTTGTCGACCACTAAAGCCATCGACTCTGTCTTGGGAGACGCGAGATAAAGTCAATCTCATGCGTCTTCAACCTCGAGTAGAGCTTATCCATGGTAAGCTCACTCATGATGATGTTGTCATTGATGGAAGTGATCTTCATACCCTGCACCTTCACATCAAGAGCACCTGTGTGGCGTGCATTTTCGCACGAGTAAAATATCAAGTCAAATACAAGATCATGAAGAATTTTAGAGAATCTTCCCAGCTCATCCAAAGACTCACCGTGCCTTTGTTCGATCTTTGAGTAAACCTTTTTGATTTGGTTCTGCCTCACTTCCTTGATCGCAGATGGACCCTTCGTGATAATCACAAAGTGTCCGCCAGATCTCGTGAGCGGCACCGCAAGTGAGCAACACGCCAAACTCGGATCGACTAAGGCCTTGGATCAAATAATTCGAGCCTTCTTTGTTGGCCTCCACATCCGAGTGATCGATCGTCATTGGTCGCACGACATAAGGGTTTTTCACCTTTAGCCAAATAGCGTGCCCTTGAGCCTCGATATACGCTTGCATACGAGCCTTCCAAGATGCAAAGTCAACTCCCTCAAAATGTGTGGCTTGGTTGAGTACTTGTCATCGCCATGGCTCCAAAGACCGTTAAGATCTATAGAAAAGAGCTAACCGGCTCGATACCACTTGTAGGACCGGAAAGGCGACTAGGGGGGTGAATAGGCGCTTTCTAAACTTTCGCCTAAATCAAAACCAACACGAACTTTACTCCTTTAGCTATGAAAGCTAAGAAGTTCAGGTGCACACAACGAAGCCTTGTGTTGAATTTGATAAAACCCTCAAGCACACAACACAAAAGGAGAAAAGAACTCAATATTCTTCATGGACACAGGCGGTCCGACCGGCTACCACGGGCGGTCGGACCGACGGTCATCCAATGATACGACCAAGCAACCAACCGGTCGGACCGGTGGGCGCGATTCGACCCGCCAAACCAATGGATCGAATACACCAAGGCGGTCGAACCGCGTTGTAGGGCGATCGGACCGCAGAGTCCAAGATGAAAAACTCCACCAAATCCAAAACGAAATTTGATCCAACTTTTGATTCAACCAATAAAACTTGACCAAATTTCTAGCACACCTCCCTAATGATATTGGAGACCTATTTCTTGCACGATCGGTCGATCCACTTCGCAGAATCGATCTCTTGAGATTTTACCAAAGAGGTGCACAAACCCTAGAAATGAGAAAATCTTGATTCAAGACTTGCTTGTGGGGGTTTGATGATCTAGATGACTCTAGGAGTAATCCCACACATCAAAGCAAGGTAAAGTAGGCCAAGAGACCAAGCATGAACCTTTGAATCAAGGAAGCACCAAAACATCCAAAAGAGAGAAGAACACAAAGGAGCAATTGATCTTTCAATTAAGCATCACAAGATTGTTCATCCACAATAGATGCTTACAAAGCCTCTCCACCAAGGAGAGCAAGAGCTCAACAAGGAGCACACTCCAAACCCTAGTTTTTCCTCTCATCTCCTCCAAACCCTAGAAAAAGGAAGAAGGGGGCTAAATGAATGCTTGCTTAGTTTTCCACCTCTCCCTTCCTATTTATACTAGAGAGCTAGGGTTTCCTTTTGGGTCTCTTACACATGGGACCCACACAATTAACTCTTGAAGCAATCGCCGCTTCACCACGTGTAGGTTGATCGGTTCTCATCGACGCCAAGCCTCTCTTGTCCGAATCCCATCGGAACCTCCCAGAGACTCGCACCGATATCTGCACCGCCTGATCCAACCAGCTATTTCGAACCACCCGTTCGATCCATCTTGTCCATCCTGCACCATGCTTGAGTCACACGACCTCACCCGTATCCCCGATCGCTCGACCTCGGCTCTCCAAGCGTAGTCCCGATCCACTCACCGCTGACGCCGTTGACCGCAAGCCACCGCAACAATAGACAAACAAATCGCTTCCGGGAACAAGTTCTTCACAACTTGACCCACGTCGATTCCGCAATGCAATATACATCAATAAAGCATTGAAGTTCATAGAATAACACACTCGTAACAAACTCAATGCAACACTTGGCTCACCTCCAGTGATCGCCGGTCCGACAGCCTACAGGGCGGTCCGACCAATTTCATGCGATCGGACCGCTCCCACAACGGCGGTCGGACGGTCCAAAGGACTTAGCCAAATTTTCAACTCAAAATTCAAACCTTCGGAATTTTCAAACTAATAGAACTTTTGATAGGAGCTCCAAAATGATGGGACCACATCCAGAGACTCCCCTCACTTGCCTACACAACCTATTTTTGGCCCAGCTCCAAAAACGCAAATTTGTTTTGGCGGTCGGACCGGCCAACATGGCCTGTCGGACTGCTCCACGGCGGTCGACCGCCCAAGACAACCGGTCGACCGAAGGGCCCGACCTTGGAGCAAACCCAAAACGCGAGATTTTGCAAACCAATAACGCCATTGCCAATTGACTCATCATCCTGAGATCGTGCACATATCCTCACGATATCCACATGACCACTGTTCGCAGTCTTGTTGTGGTTGCTTCTGTTCGCCGGTGGTCTATCTCTCATCTAGATGTTAAGAATACTTTTTAATGGTGTTTTGCATGAGGAGGTCTACATGTATCCATCACCTGGGTATTATGTTCCTGGTGGGCAGGTCCGTCGTCTTTGTCATGCTATTTATGGCCTCAATCTAGCTCCTCGTGCCTGGTTTGCGTGTTTTACCTTAGTGATTATTGCTACCGGTTTCACTGTCAGTTCCCACGACACTGCTCTTTTTATCGATATCTCATCTCAGGGTAGGACATCGCTTCTTCTATATGTTGATGATATGCTCGTCACTGGTGATGATTCCTCATTCATCACGTATGTGAAGAAGCATCTCAGTGAGCAGTTTTTATGACTGATCTTGATTCTCTTATGTACTTCCTTGGGATTGAGGTTTCTTCCATGCCTGAGGGCTACTACCTCTCTCAACAGAAGTATGTGCAGGATCTTCTTGACCGATCTGGTTTGACTGACACTCGCACTATTGAGACTCCTATGGAGCTATCTCTCCAGCTTCATGCCACTGATGGTAATATTTTTGAGGATCCTACTCCATATCGTTATCTTGTTGGGAGTTTGAGGGTCCCAATCGCTGCCCCGAGCCACGCCGTCCCGAGCTCCTCCACCGAGCGCCTCCACCAAGCTCCTCTGCCTTAAGCTCCTCCACCAAGCGTCGCACTACCTATGTTATGCCACCTCCTCTACTCGATCAACCAAGGGTAGCGATGGACGAGAATGTGTATTCCCGGCACTTATTGCCTGCCTGGTAAAGTGCTGCCGGGAAAAACATTCCCCGATAGATATGTGTATTCCCGGCAGTTAACTGCCCTAGAAAAATTATTTTTCGCCGGCAGTTAGGTTTTTCCCGTCAATTGGAGTTTCTCCGACAGTTACAAGTATTGCCGGCAGTTAACCTGCCCTTGATTGTTTGTTTTCCTGACAGTTATGCACCCTAGATAAGGTGGTTTTCCCCGACAGTTATTTGTTTTCCCGGCAGTTAGTGTTTCGCCGGTAGTTAACTGCCCTCGATTGTCTAGAATAGTGAATTTAATATTTTTCCAATAGTTTGCACCATTCAATCAGAATTTAGAAAATAGAAAACATACAATTTTCTCAATCATACCAGTCATATGAACAATCAAATACAACTACACCACATTGATAAAATTCAGATGATGCAAAATACGTAGACCTGAAATATGAAATTACTTATAAGCACAACGGTACATGTGCCACCATACACATGCAATTTCAAAATTCTGAGCATTCTAATATAGCCACGGTCTTCTTGGCATGTACAAAACATCAACACAAAAGAAGTTGACAATATTAGTCTATCCTTGACACATGTAAATACTCCAACCCCTTGTACCACAGTACTAGTCCATCCTTGGCATGTACAAAACATCTACATAAAAGAAGTCGACAATGAAAATGTCCACATAATAAAATCATCACGCTATCATCCTTTGCAAAATAAGGACGATCACTCCATCAGCAAACAATAACTTCAACAACACTTATGTTTCGTACCTGAAAAGAAATTCGAGAAGTCAATAACCACAAACCATATGTAAGGTCAAACATGATATGAGCGTCAAATAGTTGTTGAGTTCAAAATCATTAATGTACCATTGTGATGTCCATTGAGCAGTACTTATTGACAAAAAAAGACAGCTTAAACATCTTGAAAATGGAGGATGGCAAAAGTGTGTCATGGTAGCAGTTAATGCATGTCAAAATGGAGGATGACCAAAGTGTTTCATGGTCATACTACTTGACATTGACAACAGCAGTTCATGTATGTCAAAACTGTTTCATGGTCATACAAGGGTAAGCTGCAATGTATTACATTTAGAACATTTACTTTTATGTTACTAAATAATAAATCTACACAAAGCAAGCATTTATCAGTCTCAAAATATACAGATAGTTCAAGCAAAAACCATTCAATTTTTTAGAACAAACTGTCAGTGTCTAATTGAATATGTCATGCACTTGTCTCTGCCCATCTTTATAGCATGGTTAACTAGTACTTGTAACAAAGATAAACAAAATCATTAAAGGATATAGCGAGTATAATTTTGGTAAAAAAATTGAAAACTATAAGGAATAATCATTGCGGTCATATTATAAACAATCAAACTGCTAATCAGGTTGGATGCTATTCCACGAGATGATTTAACACTAACATTAAATAAATGTTTAGTATAGTGCCCTTTCATCAAATTTAACTTGCAAGTATTATTCTCCACAAATCAGTGATCTGTCAATAGCACATTAAAACAAGAACACATCAAATTGCTTTTACTACGACATAATCATTGAATATATGCAAGAGAGATGTTCTAATGAGTTGGTTAAGGAAAGGTATTGGCTTCAGATAATGGTATTCTGATGGGTTGTTTGAACAACCGCTACACCATGGCATATTTTGACGTTTGATGAGGTAGCAAAAACCTAATCAGGTATTGGCTTCAGGTAATGGTATTCTGATGGTTTGTTTGAACAACGACTACACCATATCATTACATGAATTAGGATTAATATCATTGACATCATAATCTAATAGCTCATATGACAGTGGACCAATTGAAACAATCATTGCCAAGCGGTGCTTGCAGGAATATTCCTAACTAGAATCCCAAATACCAAGCAACAAGTTTATACCTCGTGTTCACCCAGCTTATTGTGATGGCCCTTGAAATTCAAACTCTTACTTAACTGTTTTAGTTCAGCTTCTTCTGTTTCCTGAACAGTAACAAAGAAACAAATAAAGCAAACATTATATGCAATGTAGCATTGAACGACCTATTAGTAATAAAACACATATAACCATGACTATTAACAAGTGAACAACCTATTAGTAATAAAACACATATAATTGAGCTCTTGACATATTCTATACTGATCCATTAAATAAAAATGCATCAACCCAAATCAAAGCACAATCCCAGTTATTATCGATCAAATAATTAATACAATTGGCAATATAATTTGAGGTAACATCAAAGAGTATTCAAAGGTTACAACCTTAAAGGCCTTACAACAAGTCCAATTACAAAGTAATGTTAAAAATATTACAACCCAACACTGGTTACTTAATTAATTTTACAACCAATTTCAATGTGCATTACAAGAAATAATTACATTACAATTCAATACTCTTGCATTCATTCCACTGAAGCCATCCTTGTCATCTTATCCAATCATCCTCCACCTTTCCATCTCTCGCGACCAAGAGTCCAGATAGTATTTAGCAAAACCGAAAGCACTTGTATAGGTTAGAGTGCAAATAGTTTGCCGTCAGTTCCCAGAAGCTCAATAGAATGTCCATATCAACCTAGGTCAGCCGGTCCCTTGACCACCGAAGTACCATGACCAATCGCCATTGATCAGGACCTTGGCAATTAAGGTATCCAAGCCGACTTAGATTAATAGAAATCTTTTACTTCCGTGGGTATCATCATCCGGCATCTTAGAACCCAACACCCACATTTTATCGACTTAGGTTTCCGCAAAAAAAACCTAGAGTTCAACAGCCAAGTTACCTTCTGGACCAAGGTCCATAACCCATTAGTTCACAGTGAGAGCATAAGAGATAAGATCATGGTAAATAAGCATAAGGGATAAGCCAGTCATATGCATTCCCCCAGCCATATGCATTCCCCAGCCAAACCCAGTCGAATACATCTCCCCCAGAGTTCATCTCCCCCACATAAGCCTTGGCATTTGCAGCACAGGCTAGAGTTAAGGCAGCCGAAGCATATCCCCTCTGAAGCTTCCAATCCAGCCAAAGTCTTTCATACTCCCAGCCAGCACTATCCCTTTCTTCCCAAACGAAGGTAAGTCTCACAAGATCACCAAGCTACACTTCACAGCCGAAAGGAAGGAGGAGCAAAGCCAGGAGCTCCCCCAACACTTCCAGATTTCCGAACCAGTACCACAAGCTTCCCACTGCCATTCCCCCTCCTTCCACTTCTTCTCAGCCGAAGGGCAAGAGCACAGCAGCAGCAAGGGAGCAAGAGGAGGAAGGAAGCCAGGGAACCAGAAAGAAGAGGAGAGCACCAGCGAGGCCAGCACTGCCACCCTCTTCTCCCAACCCAGATCCCATCAAGAGGTCACCTCAGTTACACCTCAGTATGCACTACACAAATGCATGCATCATTCGCACATATCACCAGATCTCAGTAGCATCAACAGGTAGCTCTCAGTTCAATGTCATCACAGAGCTTAAGCTGAACCCACTGTTAGTAGCATCATCCAAGCATCACAGAGACAGGGGAGGGGTTAGGGAGTAGAGAGGAAGGTGGGTATTATCTCAGTGTAACCCATGGCCGAACCACCACCCTCACCTTCCATGTGCATCAACCCAACACCTCCAACCTCATACTCATGCATCACCCAATAAGCAACATCAAAAGCAACACAAATCAAAATATTAATGAAGTAAAAATGAAGGGGATCAGATTGGAGCAGGCGCACCGCAGAATCGCGGCGACCATGAGCCGAGGGTGGAGGCCATGGGCCGATAGAGGCGCGTGGAACCGAGAGCAGAGAGGGAGGAGAGACCGGGCCGAAGGGAACCGAGGCGGCGTAGGGCCGGGCCGAACCAGGACCAGGCGGGACCGAGCACCGCGGCCGAGGCGTGATGGCGAGCCGACTAAGAGCCGACGAGCGACGACGCCGGGCGAGGAGGAGCCGGAGTAGGGCGAGCCGAGGAGGGAGCCATAGACGGTAAGGCGAGCCGAGAGGAGGAGAGCCATAGACGGTGGTGGCCCCAGGCGCCGAGCCGGCCGGAGGGAGGAGGCACCTTAGCAGCCGAAACCGGGCCTGGGAGCCGAGGGAGGAGCGCAGCAGCGCGCCCGGCCGACCGAGCCGGGAGGAGAAGAATCACCAGGGAGAGAGGGAGAGAAAGGCGGAGAAGATAAGGAGAGAGGGGAAGAGTCTGGAACCGTCCGTCGGCCCGTGAGAGGATAAGAAGGGGGCAGAGCGGAGGTGAGAGAGAGAGAGAGTTTTTCCCGGCAGTTATATTGACTTGGTTGATTTTTTCTAGGGCAGGTGTATTGTAGTTAACATACAAATATTGCCGGCAGATAAGTTGTTCTAGAAACTAATTATTACCGGCAGATAACATGACACGTAATCTCTTGGACATTGCTAGCATATGTTTTACCACTCATCCTATTTTTTCGCAGTTAATTGTCTTTAATTCTATGTCATGGTGTAGTGTGTCTGTATCTAAAATCTGACCATTTTCCCTCCTCTGGTAACAAGCTACGGTATCAGGATATAGGAAATGTCCTAATGGCACTCGTTCAGTACTAAATTATTGCAGTAGCTTCAAAGCTCGCCATGCCATTAGATTGACTACTCCCAAGTAGTACTGAAGCTTCAAGACACATTAATTAAGTAAGCTTACATGCTGGTCCAACCTTTGATTTCTCAAACAAGCACGTACTATACGTGTCAAAACCCAATTAGGAAAGGAAACCTCGTAAAGTACATGCATGTCACATCATCATCACGACCACGCACTACAGATCCTCGTATTGGTTATCTCAAAAAAAAAAACTCCTCGTATTGGTCGAGCTCACGTGGCACCGTGGTCGAATCGACCAATTGGAGTTCTTACCGAAAAAACTAAAGGAAAACAACCAATGGGAGTTGCTAACTTTGCTTAGATGAATGTGTTGCAAGTTCCGAGTTTAATTTAAAAGCGATCGAACAACCTTGCGTGATCTTTGTGGGGGACATGTTTTTTTCTCTTCGATATTGACACGGTCTCCACCACAAACATTATTTCATTACCTTTTTTCTCTTAACATATTTCATATAAACACTTCTATGAATATTATCCGATAGAGTTTTAAAAGTTTTCATTGCAAGATAAAGTGTCGACGAATTGTTGACGATCTTACGAAGTAAATACGGAAGACGTGACCTAGGGGATTGTGTAGAGGAGACAAGATGTTTAGTCAAGTTCAAGTATTTTTCGAAGAGAATAACAACCATACTTCCTGTATTTTTGTATTGAATGAGATTACAATGGAAATGTACTGTGCTTAGGATGAAAAAGGTGTGACTAAAACTATCCTTATGATATCTCTCTTTTGCCATTTATATAGCATTGAAGTGGTGACAGTTGCTGCATGCGGAGAGACGTCTTATCTGTTCCTAAGTCTCCCACATGAGCAACGGTTGTTGTCAGCAAGTCTCCTTCCACACACGATCATCGAACGGATATTGTCAAAGATAGGAGGCGGCATTGTGCGGTTACGTTAGAGAGAGATAAGAGCACACGTTTCCTTTTAATAGTCGATTGAGGCGGACATATTCCCTGCGCTGAAACTTGGGGCGACATGTCTGATGGTGGTACTTGTCTAACAAGGGGGTGGTCGATGCATGAGTTGAATTAAGCATGTTCTCTCCAACCAACAAGAGTATACATGAAAATTATATGTATTGATTTATCTTTAAAAATATTTTATAATATTATAATTTTATTGGTTGTTATAACTATATTATATTACAGTAGATATTAGTGATCAAAGTAGTGTTTGGGACATGTGCCCAGAGGAAATAAGCGCATCTCGTGTACAAAGAAAGCGGAAAGACAACCTGTACATCTTCGGCCTAAAAGCGTGGCCCATTTGGCCTACAAGCTTTGGTCTTAGGCTTGCCTGCTCTGCGCCGCGGCGGCTGGGGGCATCGACAGCTGGGCCGCCAGTGCACATCATGCGCAGGTGCAGCACAATGCCTGCTCTGGCCTTCTTCTATCCACTTCAATCCCAAGGCGAACCATACGAGCCCTGCATGTGTTACAAAAGAAAAAGGAACTCGACTTTCTCGTGCAGTCTACATTTCCCCGCAACCGCGCCTAGTGTTAATGTCCAGAAAAGCTGTGCCTTCTGAAAGAAAGAGAGAGAAATACTAGCTAACTGCTGGCATAATCAAGGAGTTGGTGAGCACACAGAGAAACGATTTTTTTTTCTCCCACACGAGCGATGTGGCTTTCACGACAGCTGCAGGGCAGATTGCCGCGACATCGTCTGCTGCCTGCATCGCATTGGACCACGGTGTGTATCTACTTCAATCTTTGGTTCTCTCTCCGTCTGATGTAATCCATGCTGAAAGTGCAGAAGGTCTTCCAAAGTAATTAGTTCAGGTGTCGCCTATCGCATACGCGATCTGAAAACGAGCAAGGAGAGAGAGGAGATCTTCCTCCCATGATTAATTGGACAGATTGTATCAACATGCTCCCACTGTGTGATCGTGTTTTGGATGCGGACTCGGGGAGGATTTGGTTAGGATTTAATTTAAATTTGAGCTAAATGATGGCCTGATCCCACCTATCCAAGTTCCGAACAGAGCTAACGTACTTGTAGAATGGAACTAGACTCTAGTTTTACCTAATTTGCATTAAGAAACAGATCTCTTAAAACACACGTCATCAGACTTGTATGGTGGGTATGGTTATGGACCAAACGATGCATGATTGTATGGTGGCTAGTGGCTACCTCACCTCCAGAAAGGTGTGGTTTACTAATATTATAGCTAGATTGCCTGCACTTGTCCTACTGAGATACAGTCGCTAGCTCCTATATAGTTTTCTTCTATCAACGCCTTTCGTAATCTGATCAAAGAAGTGCCGGGACATCAAGTCCTCCGTGTACTCTTTCCAACAGGTGAAGAGATAGAAGGCCGTTCGGTAGTGCCACGATCGGTTTCATTGTGAAAAGCTTTGTACTTTGCAAAATCACGTCTAAGTCCTTGTGTTAGGTTTTTTATTGCAAAAAAACCCTCAGTGTTTCCGAAATCTTGTCGAGGTCTTTCACATTTTTTTTTGGAAAACCCATGTTGTTTTCGAAACCACGTTCAGATCCCCCGGTCAGGTTTTTTACAAAAGCCCCTGGTGTTTCCAAAATCACTTTGAGGTCCTTCATGTTAATTTTCTTACAAAAAGCCCCGTGTTTACAAAATCACTTCGAGATCCTTCATGTCAATTTTTTTTTACAAAAAACCCCCTGTGGTTTCCAAAACAACTTTGAGGTTCCCTACATTTTTGAAAAAAAACCACCTGCATTTCCAAAATCACACCAAGGTCCCTCGATCCACTCAACAACGCTACTTATCATTATATGAAAACTCCACAAATAGGACCTTAGGACTTGGCACTTTTCCTTTTCGGCTAACTAGCCAGTCCCACAAATGTTGCATTCTGTATTTTAGACAGGTCACAAAGAATAGAACACCAGTTCAAAAAATTCCAGGTATTCTCAATGGCGCATATGCGAAGAACAAGTTTGATAAAACCGTACTTATAGAGAGAACTAGGGTCAGGCATGTTTGGGAATGCTTCATTTTGAGCTTGGAGCTGTATATATATCTTAAAGAAATTGTATTTAGAAAGGGTTTCTTTGAATTTGAGGGGGTGTTTATACTTTATAAATGTAATACCCCGAAGGTGATTCGGCTTATTAGAAAAAGTTTCAGAAGAGGGAGCTAATCGAAAAACCAGAATCATCTTTTCACCGGGGGGTTTTCTTTGATTTCACGGCAACCTAGGCCTGGGCCACGGCCCAGGAGGGGCCCATGTGGTGGCTGGCCATAAGAGAGGGGGTTCCCACCCCCAAACCCTAAACTCCACATTTCTCTCCCCCTCCCCCCCTTTGGAGCCGCCGCCCCCCTTCCCCCTTGCTGTGCACCGCCTTGTACGTCGATTTTGGGTAAGCTGTGTTCGTTTTCTGTCCTGTCCATCTCTTAGAAAGTTGTAGGTATTGTTCTTAGCTTTCCATATCCACCGAGATCACGTGATTCCGCCTTACGGTTTAGGAGATATGATTTTTTTAGTGCGCACTGTTCTGTCTGTCTGACGAGAAAGATCTGTCGGCTTGATCCTAGGTTTTGATTTAGTTAGAAGAATTTTCCGAACCTCCACCCAAATAAGTTATTGTAGCCCTTTAAATTATGTTTCAAAGATGATAAAGATCATCTCCATTGGATCTGTATAATGAGAGTTATGATATTTTCTTTACCACTGTTCTGAATTTTGGGCAGATAATTGTTAGTGTTTTCATCTATTGTTTAGACTACTGTAGAGGCCGAATCTAGGGTTTTGCCCTTCTAGAGTTTTATTCCTGGGAACGTTATCTTTCTTTTGGCACTGAGATCAGGAAAATCCGATCTGTAGTTTGGGAGATATGAATTTTTTATTACGAACTGTCCGGTCTGTCTGAAAACTGAGGTCGAGGTTTGTCCTCGGTTTTGTTCAAATTAGGGGCCGAATCAGAACCTTCACCCAACTAAGTTATTTTAGCCCTTAAAATTATCTTTCCAAGCTGATAAGAATAATTCTCATTGGATCAATAGGTTGAAAGTTACGCCATTTTCTTTATCTCTGATCTGTATTCGGATGACGTAGTTGGGTTGTGTTTAGCTGTTAATTAGCCCTCTGTTTTGGCCGAATCAGGGGATTCCGCCAACTAATGTTTTGTAGCCTGATTTGTTAAGATTCAGTGAGCACTAGTTTCAGGTATTTTGGAGTTACAGATAATTAATGGTGATTTTTCTAGTATCGATGCCGTTTAGCGTAATCGGGTCGTTGGGTAAACTTGGTAAAATTGATCCCGTTGTTTGGGTGGGAGAGATAGAGGGATGGAAGGGCTCTTGTAGCAATGTCATACCTTGTTATTCTTATTTCGATTATACATTTGTGTAGGCGGTGAGGCGGTGAGTGGAGGGGCATCTTCGTGTCCTCCTATTACGCCACATCGCGGAAGGCAAGTACCCTATGCCGCTTGGTGATGTTTCCAATTGTTTGCTTGATGTTGGGATAAATTGTGAATGCCTTTTTCTATCCATCCTGATGTTTATTTCATTTCAAGAAGATGATTCTTGTGATTTAAGAATTAGCATTCATTTCATTGTTGCATTCCATTACATGCAACTAACTTGTGTGGCATCCTTGATATATTATGTTGTGTGGGAATGCATACTCATACTTGTTTACACATGTTGTTGAATGCCATGTGTCTTTTCCACTAATGTGTGTTATTCATTCATACCATGAGAAATCATCATATTCATTCATAAAATTCATTATGACCACGGAGTGGATTCTTTTAGTAAGTCCCATCAATTCCAAGATGGGCATTTGAAAGACCCATCAATTCCAAAGATGGGCATTTGAAAACCCACCATTCCAATGTGGGTAGTGTTGACCACCATTCCAATGTGGCAACTTGGACACCGTATGAAACGTTCTTCATACGGTGATTGGGTCCCCGTACTTTGTGAAGTACGGGCTTAATGAACACCGACGGTGTATCACTCGCTATACCCAGATAAGTCGTGATTAGTCCATTCCTTCAATGCATTCTTTCATTCCATCCATTCATGTATTCATTCCATTCAATCATATATGTGTTCCAAGATTTGTTCGTAATTCAACCGGATTGTGTTGTCCACTCTATGTTTGATTATTCTTGTATGTACTTGCTGAGTCTTGACTCACCCTTGCTTTGTATGTTTTAATTAGGTAATTGAGGAGAAGACAAGGTGATTTGGTGGGGTAGTTCGCACATCGCACTTCACTTTTATCCAATCGAATAATTATTATTACCTTTCAGTCAAGCCAACTTGTTAAATAAATTTCATTTGTAATAATCCAACTTTGGTATTGCTTGACTGCTCGTGGTATTATATCTGCTTATCCATTCATTTCTATGAATCGTGATCGCTTATGGTCATTCTTTAGAAATTATTGTTGATTGAATCAGATAATCCAGCTTTAATGCTATTCTTAGTAGTTTGATAGTTTTATGTGACATCTTGGCTTCCAATAGCCGTGGTGTTACAGCTTGGTATCGAGCGGGCTTTAGGTCCGTGGTTCATTCAAACATATTAAATTGACACACCGTGTACATTAGGAGGGGTTGGGTAAACTGTTGCTTCCGCATTTCAATTGTGGTGACTCGAGTATTGAGTTGTTGTTAAATTGTGTTATGCTATGATGTGTTAATCCATGATATGATGGGATAACCTCTATCTATGAAATTATTCTATGATCGTCATGAGATGATCCGATATAAATATATATATTCATAATTGATTGCATTAGTTATGCGTTTCGCTAGCGGGCGTTGATCAGTTGAGTTCGTGGTTGATGTCCCGGTTTTGCCAAAGCTACACCACCGCTTGTAGTATGATATTAGAGAACTTCTTACCTCTGCTCCATAAGCTCAGATTGAGCATGAGCTCATTGATGAACTTGTTGCCTTTCTCGAACCGATATCCGTTTCTCGTTGTGGTTCCTGGCAATTCGTGAATTCTTTTGAAATTGGGGTTTTAATGAAGAAGGCAAGCTCCAGCAGTTCTCTGATTCGTTCTTTGAAACAAATATTGCCCTTTCGACTATTGTGATATTTCTGCTCCACGTGAGCATAGTTCAAATGCAAGATTTCTCTTTTCACAAAAGACTTGTTTTACCCCTGTTGGGGAAATTTAACTCATTCGTTCGTTTGGAATCTCGGTATTGGAAGACTTCTTTTGCAAGTTCTTTATCAAGTGTATTGATCTTGCATATTTCTCTCGGACTGCTTTAGTACGTCGTTCTCTTCCTTGATTTTCGAATTTGACAAATTCTTGTCCGGTGGCGATTGATGAATTTCTCTTGGGTTCATGATGTTGGTAGACGAGTTTAAATAGGCCTTTAATGGTACTCCGAAAATATTATTATTTTTCGATTGTCGAATTGTTTTTACTACGAATGATCTTTGTAAATTGGCAACATTGATATTTTCATAGTTGTTATTTCTTTCTCATTGGAAAAGAGCGACTCATTTAGTCGTTTGATGGTTTGCCTAATGAGAATTCTTGTTGCAAGATCGTTAACACGAGAAAGCATTGGCTCAATGTATTCCTTTTAGAACCCTCTGCTTGTTGAAATTTGATGCATCTCTTTTCTAAAGAAAAGCGTTAAAACCCTTTTGGAGTGCTTGGTTATGCTTAAGTCGGGGGTTGCACCCAAACAAAGATTGTGGGCTATGAGTTTCTATTAGACCCTATTTGTTTTTCAAAATAGTTTCTTGCCTTTCTGGCTGCGGAGCTCTCATTGCTGTTTGTGAACGTTATTCTTGACAAGATCGTTCTCTTTATGTTAGCCCTATCTCTCTTGTTGATAAGGGTAGCTCGGTTATCCGTTTGACAGTTCGGAGAATGAAAATTTCCTTTCACAAAGTTCATTGAAGAAAATTTCGACT
This sequence comes from Hsuehochloa calcarea, assembly GCA_036346395.1. Taxonomy (NCBI): domain Eukaryota; kingdom Viridiplantae; phylum Streptophyta; class Magnoliopsida; order Poales; family Poaceae; genus Hsuehochloa; species Hsuehochloa calcarea. The sequence continues at coordinate 38,422,821 of CM070604.1, read as the reverse complement.
ATATTCATTTCTTTGGAATATTTGGAGTGTTGGAGTTTAGAACCTCCCTTTGGAAAGAAAAGTGTCGAAATCCCATTTCTCTAGAGTTTTGTAGTGCTGGGTGTGACGTTTGTTCAACTTTGTGGTTTTCGTACCAGAATTCTTTTCTAGAATAAGTTGTTATTACAATTCCATTTGATGCTGAAAATTTTTATAACCCGATTTGTCATGTTGCCTTTAGAAGGTTTATTGACACGATCAGTAATGTGAGAGTAAGGTTGATTCTTTTATAGAGAAAGAAGTTTGACCACCTTTCTTGATGTTTCTAAAATGATTCAATTTCGAGTTTTGTGTTCATGACCTATTGGAGGTCCCAGTTAATTATGATAAACGAAGTTTGCCACGTAAAACGATTTGTTGCAGAGTTATAATGGTTCTTCAGTGATGCGAGCGTTTTGATCTTGAATGCTCGTTGTTGTTATCTGTAAAGATCCGACATTCTCTTCTTGTGAGGCTCATGTTTTCAATTGTGGACTCCACCTAGGTTCAATGAGTTCATTGCCTAAATTTTTCTGCCCTTTTCGCTCAAAAGATTTCAAGTTTCAATCGTAATGCCGCTTTCTTATCGGTTGTTATTTGCTATTATCTTCGAGGAATGTGTTCCTCAACTGTGAACTCAATTTCCGTTTTCTAAAGTCACCTTTTATCAGAATATTTCTTATGGTTTCTTGCTCGCCGTGATGAACAACATTTTTCTGTGTGACGAAGCTTGTCCTTATTCCCCTCTTTCTTTTGAGAAAGACCCAAAAGTTTTGTTGCGTGGTTTTACAAAGCGCTTATTGGCAAATCGCTTGGTGGTGGTTAAGTTTTGGTAGTGGTGATATTTTGCTACCAAGTTATTGGAGGAGTAGAAGAATGTGAAATTGATTTGATCTGTATCTCTTGAGGGAAAGAAAAGAATATTGATTCACATGGAATGTTTGGCTTCGAAGTAAGTCTGAAAAGTGTTACGGCTGATTAACACCTGGTATAGTGAAATTCCAGAACTTCAATTCAGGATTGAAAGGTTGGTGATTATCGGAGGTATGGAAACCTTGATTGAATTTATAGAGTAACGCAATTGGATAGCATTGCGAGATGGTGTGGGTGATTTCTGATGATGTCAATGAGTGAGTATGTTAGAATGGTGGTAATATTGGAGATTTAATTCGATGATTTCACTATCAGTTATAAGAGCAATCTGTTGTAGAGGTTTTGGAAGTTAAATCTGGGTGTTGTATTTGTTTATGCTAGGACCCTTTTGAAGCAAAGACATTAGCATGCGCATCGACGATTCTCGAGTTGTTCTTGAAAATTTGAGGTAATGTGATTGTGTGGTATCTATCTGTGGCGCTTTGGGTGCCTTTAATCAAATTAAGGTTGAATAGTAGAACGAGATGTCTAGAGCAATCAAAAAAATTCAATGGAGTCTCTCCACCATGGTGTGGATGATGTATTTCAGTTTGAGCATAATTTGATAATGTTCAATTAAGAGGTTTAATCTCTTGAGGTATGCGATGAATTAATTCCAATATTGAGAGAAGTTTTACTCCTCAAGAGAGAAGCGGAAGAAAGGATGTTTCTCGTAAAATAATATGTTTCCTTGCTTCTCGCTTGGGTTTTGTGTCGTTGATAAGTGTTTTTCAGACTTTGAGTTGGGGCCGTGTTGGCATGACCGAATCTTTCCATCAATGAGTAAAAGAAATATTTGATTTGAGTATTCAAGCAAATTTCTCTTTTGGTTTTCGTGGTGTTCTTTCGCAAATTGATTCATTGGGAGTGGAATTGCTTTACTGATGAATAGTCACATTTGAGATTTAACCTTTTTGGTGAAGAGTTAACATTGCGTGGTTGCGATGAGAACTCTCTATTTTTGATTGGATTCTCTTCATTTCCGCAGAGAAGAAATTAGGAAGTCGGCTTATCGCTTTGACCGTCACGGTACATACGCGAAGTACGCAACGTAAGGTGCGTGCGGGTGCTGAGAGAGCAGCAGGACCATTCAATGTTTGAGATTAAATTAAACACGTTGACCATCGAGTAAGGTCTTACCTTCGATTCTCTTCTGATGAGTGTACCTAGAAAGTTCAAGTTGATTGTTAGGTCAGACGTCGCTTCACATCTTTGCTTTGTGGTTTCTCTATTCCGAGAGAGAGGCTACTTGGGAGATAGAGTCTCGCATACGCGAGCAGTATCCAGACCCGTTTGTTTCTGGTACATGTTAAATCCGTTGAATTCAACTCCTTGGAAATTCGTTCTGGTATTAGTTGCCGGTTAGAATTCGAGGTCGAATTCGTTAAGGGGGTAGAATGTAATACCTCAAGGTGATTCGCTTATTAGAAAAAGTTTCGTAAGAGGAGCTAATCGAAAAACCGTAATCATCTTTTCACCGGGGTTTTTTTGATTTCACGGCAACCTAGGCCTGGGCCACGGCCCAGGATGGGCCCATGTGGTGGCTGGCCATAAGAGGGGGGGTTCCCACCCCCAAACCCTAAACTCCACATTTCTCTCCCCTCCCCTTTGGAGCCGCCCCTTCCCCTTGCTGTGCACCGCCTTGTACGTCGATTTTGGGTAATATGCGTTCGTTTTCTGTCCTGTCCATCTCTTAGAAAGTTGTAGGTATTGTTCTTAGCTTTCTATAGCCACCGAGATCACGTGATTCCGCCTTACGGTTTAGGAGATATGATTTGTTTAGTGCGCACTATTCTGTCTGTCTAACGAGAAAGATCTGTCGGCTTGATCCTAGGTTTTGATTTAGTTAGAAGAATTTCCAGAACCTCCACCCAAATAGGTTATTGTAGCCCTTTAAATTATGTTTCAAAGCTGATAAAGATCATTTCCATTGGATCTGTATAATGAAAGTTATGATATTTTCTTTACCACTGTTCTGAATTTTGGGCAGATAATTGTTAGTATTTTCATCTATTGTTTAGACTACTGTAGAGGCCGAATCTGGGGTTTTTCCCTTCTAGAGTTTTATTCCTGGGAACGTTATCTTTCTTTTGGCACTGAGATCAGGAACATCCGATCTGTAGTTTGGGAGATATGAATTTTTGATTACGAACTGTCCGGTCTGTCTGAAAACTGAGGTCGAGGTTTGTCCTCGGTTTTGTTCAAATTAGGGGCCGAATCAGAACCTTCACCCAACTAAGTTATTTTAGCCCTTAAAATTATCTTTCCAAGATAATAAGAATAATTCTCATTGGATCAATAGGTTGAAAGTTACGCCATTTTCTTTATCTCTGATCTGTATTCTGGACAGACGTAGATGGGTTGTGTTTAGCTGTTAATTAGCCCTCTGTTTTGGCCGAATCAGGGGATTCCGCCAACTAATGTTTTGTAGCCTGATCTGTTAAGATTCAGTGAGCACTAGTTTCAGGTCTTTTGGAGTTACAGATAATTAATGGTGATTTTTCTAGTATCGCTGCCAGTTTAGCAAGAATCGGGTCATTGGGTAAACTTGGTAAAATTGATCCCGTTGTTTGGGTGTGAGAGATAGAGGGATGGAAGGGCTCTTGTAGCAATGTCATACCTTGTTATTCTTATTTCGATTATACATTTGTGTAGGCGGTGAGGCGGTGAGTGGAGGGGCATCTTCGTGTCCTCCTATTACGTCACATCGCGGAAGGCAAGTACCCTATGTTGTTTGGTGATGTTTCCAATTGTTTGCTTGATGTTGGGATAAATTGTGAATGCCTTTTCTATCCATCCTGATGTTTATTTCATTTCAAGAAGATGATTCTTGTGATTTAAGAATTAGCATTCATTTCAGCTTGTTGCATTCCATTACATGCAACTAACTTGTGTGGCATCCTTGATATATTATGTTGTGTGGGAATGCATACTCATACTTGTTTACACATGTTGTTGAATGCCATGTGTCTTTTCCACTAATGTGTGTTATTCATTCATACCATGAGAAATCATCATATTCATTCATAAAATTCATTATGACCACGGAGTGGATTCTTTTGGTAAGTCCCATCAATTCCAAGATGGGCATTTGAAAGACCCATCAATTCCAAAGATGGGCATTTGAAAACCCACCATTCCAATGTGGGTAGTGTTGACCACCATTCCAATGTGGCAACTTGGACACCCGTATGAAACGTTCTTCATACGGTGATTGGGTCCCCGTGCATTTGTGAAGTACGGGCTTAAGTGAACACCGACGGTGTATCACTCGCTATACCAGATAAGTCGTGATTAGTCCATTCCTTCAATGCATTCTTTCATTCCATCCATTCATGTATTCATTCCATTCAATCATATATGTGTTCCAAGATTTGTTCGTAATTCAACCGGATTGTTGTCCACTCTATGTTTGATTATTCTTGTATGTACTTGCCGAGTCTTCGACTCACCCTTGCTTTGTATGTTTTAATTAGGTAATTGAGGAGAAGACAAGGTGATTTGGTGGGGTAGTTCGCACACTCGCACTTCACTTTTATCCCATCGTAATAATTATTATTACCTTTCACCAAGCCAACTTGTTAAATAAATTTCCAGATTTGTAATAATCCAACTTTGGTATTGCTTGACTGTTCGTGGTATTATATCTGTTTATCCATTCATTTCTATGAATCTGGTGATCGTTTATGGTCATTCTTTAGAAATTATTGTTGATTGTATCTGTATAATCCAGCTTTAATGCTATTCTTAGTAGTTTGATAGTTTTGCGTGACATCTTGGCTTCCGAATAGCCAAGGTGTTACAATAATCGAGTGCACTAATTTTTTGTGAAGGGTAAGTCAAATTTTGTTCAATAGATCAACATCAAAAAGTGAAACACACATCTGTAAGCATATTTATTAGTCATAAAATTTGACTTAACATCATATAACAAATTTGACTTACTCCTAAAAAAATATGGATCGCCTGATAATTAGCAAAATAAGCCATCTTTCTTGAACTAGGCATCTACATTTTTTTAAAAAAGAACTTTTTTCTTGTAGCATTTCCAATATTTATTTTGAAATAACGCAAAAAATATATTAAAAACGAATGTGTTTTACTGGGGGTACTAGTCAACTTCATGTGTTTTGATTTTGTTGGACCGAAACGACGACTAGAGGGGGGTTTGAATAGGAGCACAATCTCTTTTTCACCAAGATCGAATTCAACACGATTTTCACTCCAATAGCTATGAGAGCTATAAAGATCAATGTATAAGCATAGCGGAATACTTGTATTGAATCCAATCAAAACCCCAAAGTAAAACAACAAAAACCATGAAAACTCAATCTGCAATAAGTTGGGTGGTCTAACATCTCAGATGGGCGGACTGACCTCCAGCACGATGAACAGTAAAATCAACCCGAACTCAAAATCATAAATTGATCTGTAATTAGGAAATCAGCCGGGAGAAGAAAAAGCAATGAAAGGAGAAGAAATTCCTGAAAAAAAGGGGGTTTTCACATTTATTCGAGAACCTGGGCCACGGGCCGCGACCAGGGGAGAGCCCACCTGTGGCCGGCCAAGGGGGGGTTCCCACCCCCAAAACTCTAGCCCCACTTCCCCTCTCCCCATCCCACCTTGAGCCGCCACCCTCCCTGCCCCTTTGTGCCGCCACCACCACTCCCCCTTGCGCCTCCCCTGCGCCACCATCTCCCCAGCAGCGCCACCATCCGCCCCGGTGAAGGCCTTGCTGCTGTCCAATGAAAGGAAGGCGAGGAGACGACCATTGGAGGGCCGGCCCAAGCGGAGGGACAAGGAGAAGAGGAAGATGAAGGGGAGGAAGAAGGAAGAGGAGGAGAAAAGGGGAGGAGAAGAACACCTGCACGCAGCAAAGCGTCATTCTCTAGCGATTCATCAAGGGTAACTTCGATCCCCGATAGATCGGTAGCATTTTCAATTCACGTTGGGGCTGTCAGTGGCAGATCAGATTGGTTTAGTACTGTTGCTCGTCGGTTTTGGGTAGATTTCGTACGTTTACTGACCTGACCATCTTTTGGAAAGTCCTAGGTCTCGTCCTTAGCTTTCTTTTGGCACCAAGATCACCTAATTTGGAGTTTCAGTTTAGGTGTTATGGTAGTTTTACTGCGACTGTTCGAGGAGAGCTGAGGAGAATTGGCAGTTTTCTTGTCTAGCCAATATGAACATTTTTGAGGCCGAATCTGAAAGGTCACCCAAAACAAATTTTGTACGTAATTAAGTGAGCTTTAAAAGTTGATAAAGAACACAATTTTTAGATGTGGCAATCAAAAGTTATAGAATTTTTACCACCGCTGTTTCACTGACTTCAACAGTATGGTCGATCAGGCCAAGGGCATGGAGTTGGAGCGAGAACTTACTAGGGAGAGTCAGACTCCTATCATCTTTACCTCTACTGGTGTATCAGCCAGTGGACACAAGAGGAGCTTCAGTGGTGGAGGTGGGTCCTTCCAGCGACCTGCTTCCAAGAGATTTCAGGGAGGCCATCGCTCTCAGCTGTCCGAGCGTTCTGGCCTGAAGAGGCATGTCGCACCTCCTGCTTAGCATACCTCTTCATCAGTCTTGCACCTAGTCCCCGGACAGGGGATGACATGCTTCAAGTGTGGGGGCAACCACCGTGCCTCCGAGTGTTCCTTCATGGGGAATGTCACCATTGTGGCCTGTTAGGCCACAAGATGATAGTGTGCAAGAAGAATCCAGCAAGCATCATCAAGTGGTCCGACCGCCAGAGAATCGGTCAGACCGCCATTGTCCCAGTGGTCCGACCGCCAGTGCATTGTTGTGCTTTAGATTGTGTTGTTTTTCATCGTATTGCTTAAGGGGTTAAATTGGTTTCAATACTAGTCTTCTGCTGTACTAGTACATTGATCTTCATAGCTTCCATAGCTACTAGAGTAAAATATTATTGAATTAATTATTTGTGAAAAAGTGAGTGTGCTCCTATTCACTCCCCCCCCTCTAGTTGCATTTTCGGTCCAACAAGTGGTATCAGAGCCCGGTTAGTTCAATCTTGATCTTAACCAGTCACTGAAATTGGCGATGGATAGATACTCCACAAAGCCGCATATCTTCGATGGGCATGTTTATGCCGATTGGAAGAATCGCATGCGAGTTTTCCTTGAGAGCGAAGGACATGCTATATGGGCGGTTGTTCGAGTCCCGCTCGTTGTGCCCGAAGTTGCTACGCCGGCTTCAGAAGCCCTTTTGGCTAACAACAATAAGGCTAAAAACCTCTTGTATGGTGGGCTTGGGAGACATGAGTATGATCGGATTTGCAATCTTGAGACTACGCATGAGATTTGGAACACTCTCGAAACCTATCATGAGGGTTCGTCCCAAGTCAAGAAAGTACGCCAAACAGTCTATAAGTGTGAATATAACAAATTCGAGATGCGTCCTGGAGGGAGCATCGATGATATTTTCAGTCACTTTAATAGAGTGATTAATCAGATGAAAGCTGTTGGTATTGAATATTCTCAATCTGAAAATGTCACCCACCTCTTGGCTGCAATCTACAACGACTGGGAGATAAAGGCTACTGCCATTGAGGAGAATGTCAATCTTTCTAATCTAAGTTTGGAGCTGCTCTATAGCAAGCTTACGACTCATGAGATCAAGAGGATTGATCATCCCAAAAATAAAAACATGGCTCTGGTAGCAGACTCGCTCAAGAGAGCTTCTGATGAGTCTTTTGAATCTTCTTCTGGATTTTCGCTTGCTGGTTTAGCTGCAATTCATGAAAAAGAGTTTAAGAGTCTTCCCGAGGCTGAGTTGGCCCTCATAGTCAAAAAGGTCACACGGGCCTACAACAGTATGAGAAACAGAAATCGAGGAGGTCCCGTGACTTTCTATGTGTGTGGTGAGCTTAATCATATCCGGGCAAACTGCCCCAATCTGAAAGGTAAGAGCAACCATAAGGAGGGAAAGCCAGCTTGAAAGAAGCCTCAATGGAACAACTCAAGGTATGATGTTGCCCAACTGACCAAGGCCACTCACCGGGTGCTTGCTGCTTTTAAGGATCAATCCTTAAGCGATGTTGACTCCGGGAATGAGGAGGACAAGGAGGAGGAGATCCCTCAAAACAAGAAGAAAGGGAAGGCCAAGGACTTCACCGGCTTGTGCTTCATAGCTGACTCTGTTGACGACGACAACGATGAGGTACCTCCTTCCTATGATGTTCTTTCTGATAGATGTGAATCTATGTTTGAGCAACTCATGATTCAGGATAAGCCTTTAGAGTTTGTCATGGCAAAGAATAAGGACTTAGAGTCACAAGTAGATAATTTGACTTTAGAACTTGAAAATGCTAAGACTCTTGAATCTGATGAATGTTCATCCTGCCATGCTTTGCACTCTGAATTTGCTAAACTGCAATCTACTCATGATATTGCTTTGCAACAACTTGAAAATGCTAGGACTGAGCTTGTTGAGGTTAAATCTGCTCTATGTAAAAAATGCTTAGAGTCTAGCAAGTTAGTTGCTTCTGGTGTGGTTGATTCTAGCTTTTGCACTTTCTACTTAGAACGCAAATATGAAGTCAAAGATATCTTAGAAGCAGTTAGAGCTAAATATGCCAAGCATAAGGACAGTATTAAGTATGCTACATGTGCTTCCTGTCCAGCTCTTAAACTTGAAACAGCTTTATATAAGGAAAAATATGTTAGAGCCATTAAGGGTAAAACCAGTGAATCATGTGCTAATCTTAAAGAAGAAAATGCTTAACTTAAGGATACGTTATAAAAATTCTCTAAAGGTAAGAAACAATTAAACATGATTATGGACAAGTCTAAAACTCCTTATAAGAAGCAAAGATTAGGATACAACTCTGTCCAAGATAATTTTATGCCAAAAGTTACTCAAGTCTTGGAAAATGGGTTAGTTGAATTCAAAACATAACCTGCAAACACTGTCTTTAAATCTGCAGGTGTTGCCCAACCATCTGTTAAGTCTAAAGGTGCTTCTTCTAGTGGTATTAAGTATCATTGCACCTATTGCAAAAAGGATGGGCATTTGATTGAGTTCTGTTGGCGTAGGTTGAAAAATGATAAGAAAAATTTTGCTAAAATTTCATCTAATCAACTTAGAGTTTTTATGAGACATAGTAAATAGGTCGTTGAAATATATCTCATTTTGTGATTAGTACAACGTTGACCACATTGGGTGTAGCAGCCAAGTATACCAATAATGGTTCTTTTGGGTTGGGTGATACCAATATGGGCGGGCTTGGTAAATAAGTTTTAATATCCTCAGAAGCTTTGTTAGCTTCATCCGACCATTGAAATATGTCATGTTTTTTAATTACCTTGAAGAACTATAATCCTCGTTCACCTGATCGATAAATAAAGCAGCTAAGTGCTGCCATTCGAGCATTTAAACCATCAACATCCTTCATAGTTGAAGGTGGCACGAGAGATTCAACAGCATGGATTTTTTTGGATTAACCTCAGTGTCCCTAGAATTAACAAGGAAAACAAGTAATTTGCCAGAAGAAATACCAAAAGTACACTTTTCTGGATTCAACTTAATTCCTTTGTTATTCATATTTACAAAGGTTTATACCAAGTCAGGCAGATGATTAGGGCTTTTTCTACTTTTTACAATGATATCATCTACATATGCTTCCAGATTGTGCCCTACTTGGTCGACAAAGGTCTTCCGCATAAGTTGTTGGTACATAGCGCCAACATTTTTCAACCCAAACAACATCTTAACATAGCAATAAATGCCAAAAGGGGTAATGAAGGAAGTCTTCTCTTCATCTTCTCTTGTCATGTTTGTTTGATGATAACCTGAGTAAGCATCCAAAAAACTCCATCAATTCACATCCCACGGTCGAGTCGACCAGTTGGTCGATGTGGGGTGAAGGGAAGTCATCCTTAGGACATGCATTATTCAAATTAGTAAAATAAACACAAATGCACCACTTACCAATTGATTTCTTGACCATGACCGGGTTCGCGAGCCAATCTGGATGGTCGACTTAACAAATGAAACTAGCGTATAAGAGTTTATCCAACTCTTGACGAATGACTTCTTGTCGACCAGGAGCGAAACACTGGAGTTTCTGCTTCACTGGTCATTTGTCAGACTATTTGGCTAGTATGAGCTCTATCACCTCCCTTGGGTCTCCAGGCATGTCAAATGGTCACCATGCAAACACATCTACGATAGTCCAGAGGAAGGCGATGAGCTCGAGTGCCTATTTCTTGTTCATCCCTGACCCAATCCGCACCGCCATGGACTGGTCGTCAGAGGTAAGTGGCACTTGCTTCACCTTTTCATTTGGCTGAGGAATTGCCTTAAGCTTTTCTACTTACGCAGCCTTGTTTGTTTCACAGCTTTTCTGCTTTCGTAGTCTTAGTGGTAATTGATCAACAATTTCCAAGGAATTGTGATGTAGTTAAGTGCAATAGAATGGTTTCCTTACACAGAAGTGACACCTTTTGGACTAGGAATTTTAATACTCCGGTAGACATGATGAGTTGATGTTGGGAACTGGGATTAACACCTCAAATCCTCTGTGCATTTCTGAACTAGTCCCATGATCAGTGGCTAGCTTACACAGTAAATAAATATGGTAACATCCATTGTCGCAAAACTTTATTAATAAATATCAGAGTTGATTACCAGAAAGACTTACGAGCCAACAAATAAGAACACAACGGAAGACAAATGAACAGTAGTAGAGCCCAGCTAATCTGCCACATGCAATCCACTCGGGTGGCAACCTAGTCATCGAGATCTTCGACAGTGCGAAGTCCTTCTTCACTAAAATTTATTTGCATTAAGCAAGGGTGAGCACAAACAACCGTGATCTGCAAGTTACACCCAATAACAGAATTATAATGTATGCAAGGGTATATCAAAGGAAGGCATATGGGTTGAATTTGCATAAAGTGAAGTTTTCTTTAAATACTTGTACTAAATTCCAAAGCAGATATTCTATAACTAAAATTCATTTTCTAAATTCTCAAATTTTATAGTCAGATAATATTCACACAAGAGTGGTGAAGGATGCCCTCCTATCACATGGCTAACTGTCCAATTTCCCATTTGGATAAACCATTTGATAAAGTCTTTTGAAAATAAAATCAAAATCTAACTTTACTTTGGCTTTGCTAAGCATGTCTATGACTGTGGACACAGCTATTCCAGATAGTTTTACACTCTGTAGAGGTTGTGCATCTTTACCCACAAGAGATAACCACTCGTAATGTCCATTTCACACACTTCCGAAGGTGTGCAACTAAGAGATTATCACAAGGCCTTTACAATGCACCATCCCACCGTAGTCCTGCCTCACTAAGTTTTTGCTTCCTTTGGATGGAAACCCGTTTAAATTAAGCCCCCTCTTGCGCCATGTGGGAATACATAAAAGTAGGTCCTAAAGACACCCACGCAACCGATGACACAACCACGGTGAAATGATACAAATTATTTAGCCAAGTCCCGCCCACACAGGATATGTGGTAGTACGATGTGGCTTTTCCAGAGGCGGCTTGAAGGCTGGTCCTTAATTGACTTGGGTGACTTTCCAAAATAACCCTGGGCCTCGATCATGGAAATGAATCGATCTCATGCATAAACATGCACCCATTCAAACGTCCATTTCGCCCAAGTCCAAACTAATTTTTATTTTATTTTCCAAGTTAAATCACTTTTCAAAATTTCTATAGTAAAAGCAATACCATAGCATCATGTTAAATCATAGTTAATCATTTGGCTAAATTCCCCAACTTGAATATTTTTGGTGTAAGTTTTGACTAAGCTTAAACGTTTGCAACGGGTGCAGTTCATACTAATGTACCAACTAGATTTTAACTATAGTATCGAGGTATGGCTACTTCAATAGCAATATTTGGATATACAAAAGAATTGGGAATAACTATAACTTAAAACAGGGATTTAAATAACTTGAATATAAATATGCATGCAATAATAATTTAAAATATATTTTAAATTATTTGAAATACTGGTATTAAAATATGATCAAAGATGTAACTTGCCTTACTTATTTAGTTGTTGTTCTTTAACTGCGTCAAAATCCAGTTCTCCAAAGTCGTCGAAATCTACACGTGAAAATAAGCCAAATTCAAATAAAATCCACATAAAATTCAAATAAAATCAACATTGAATAACACTAGTATAGGTAGCTAGATCTTGATTTTAGATGAATTTAAAATTTTGAATCACTCGAATTGTAGCTCGAACAAAGGAGAACGGGCTCTCGAAAGTTTTGAAATCACATGGTCGGAGGTTTCGACTACCTGGTCGGAAGGAGGTTCGACTACAGGTGGTCGGAAGGAGGTTTCGACTACAGGTGGTCGGAAGGAGGTTTTGACTATCTGGGTGGAAGGAGGTTCGACTACAGGTGGTCGAAGAAGGTTCGACTACCTAGTTGAATGGGGTTTCGACTACCTAGTCGAATGAGGTTTCAACTACCGGGTCGAAAGAAGGTTTTGACTACCTGGTCAAAAGGGGTTTTGACTACCTGGTCGAAAGGGGTTTCGAAGGTGGTCGCAAGTGGCCGAAGGTGCTCGCAAGTGGTCGAAGGTGGTCGCGTCGCCGACGGAGGTTCGGTGCTCTGGCGATGCACCAGCGAAGGTGTGGGGAGTACCATATAGAACATTGTGGGGGAGAATCCAATGGTGGTGATGATGTTGTCGGGGAATGGTCGACGGCGACGGAACGCGAGAAGGAAAGAGCTTCAACCGGTGGCGGTAAAGCCTTGATTGTGGAGAAATGAAAGCAAGCGAGGAGGGCAAATTCAGGGAGGTGGAAGAGGAAGCTAAGGGGCTCACCGTGATGTCATCGGTGAATCAAGGCGAAAGCTGGAGAGCGATAAATGGGGAAAAATGTGCGAAAGGCGAGGGGGAAAGGAAGAGGAGCTCGAGGGGCGCACGTGGCTCTCTTTATAGGGGGTTGAGGAGTAGGGAGAAGGCTTGCGGCATGGGGAAGTGCTCTGGATGGCATGGCTAATGGATAGAGAGGGGTGGAGGTGACACACATGGACGCAGATGGGACAGGGCGAAGCAGAGGGCAGGTGAGGGAGGAGACGGGGTGGAGAGGCGCAACAGGGTCAACAGGAGTAGGTGAGGGAGGAAACGGGGCAGAGACAGAGAGGACGGGGTCGTTCAATTCGCTGATGCGGTAGCATGGCAAGCTGAGCTAGTAGGGCATAGGCACTAGCTTCAGGAGGAAGACAGAACAAAGCAATGAGAAGAAGCATGAGAGAGAGAACATAAAAGAAGAAAAGAAATAAAATTCAAAATATTAAATAAAAATTTCAAGAAAATTTTATGAAATACTTTGGAACCTGAATATACCAAATAAAATATGTTTGGATTTGTCTGAAGTTTATTTTAATCATTTAAAATGTTTTTCATTCATAAATTCAATTTAAGCTTTAAATTAATCCAATAAAATTTAAATAGTTTATTTTATTTTTAAAGATTTAGAAAGACTACGGAAAAAGAATAAAATAATTTTCATTTAATTAGAGTTTATTTTCATCACATTTAAATTATTTTTATTTCTGAAATTTCAAATTAAGCTTTAACAAATCAAGAGAAATCAAATGGTGATTTTTATTTTGAAAACTTCGAAAAGGCCAGAAAATCAAATAGATTACTTTTGAAATAATAAAAATTACTTCCAACATGAAGTTGGCTTTTATTTTTGCACATAGTTATTTTTAATTTTGAAAGACAAGAGAAACCTTTTTAAAATATCAGAAGACTCAAGAAATTAAATAAGCTTTTCTTTTTAACTTTAAATCCCAAGTAAACCCATAAACTCATTTAAATTTTATTTTTGACTTTTAAATACTAGAAAATTCAATAAATTCAATAAAAATCTTTTAAAACTCAGAAATTAAATAAAATGATAATTTTATAATTTTAATTTTGGCAACAAAACTTCATGTAATATCTCAATTTTCTGAGCTCTAAAAATCTTTTGAATAATTACTTTTTAAAAAATACAATATTTGAATCTCTATTATTTTTTAGTATTGGAAGTCGTTCCTGGGTCAATTAAGGACTTAACTTTCTGCGCCATTGAACTGAGGCTTACTGTACAACCAGATGCATGGTATGGGACGGGCCTAACTTAGTAAGTTATGGAATCTTGCCATTGACAACTCAGGTTGTAGGTTAAGCTGTGTGATGGGCTGGAGGTTTGTTTATCACATCGTGGGATGGTTCGCCGCATCCCTATCCAACGGTGTGTGTCGTATCCAAACACTGTGCGTATCGGCTGGACGGCAGTAAAGCACATCGGGAGTGTCAATGTTGAGATGAAGTTTCTGAAAAATTTTATTATAGTCAGTGCTAGCTACACTGATTGTATCTTGTGGGTAAAGTGCACAACCTCTGCAGAGTGTTTAAACCAATCTATTCGAATAGTTACGTCCGCGGTCATGGACAAGCTCGGGGATTTCACACGAGGGGTAGATTTTCATAAAACATTTGGGAAGGGAGCTGTGTGATCTAAGTCATATGGTTGTGTGAATAACTTGTTTAGACTGTGTGTCTTTCTGAAATTAAATGATAAATTAATATGGTCTTATTTGTTTTGAATTATGTTTTCAATCTATTATTTGTATTCAATTGCAAATATTGCATTTCGCAAAAAAAAACCACAGAAGTCATTCCTTCGGACTAAGCCATCATGTATAAATTGTATTCTGTGATATAACATGCGAGTACGGTGGTGTACTCATACTTGCTTCAAAAAATCAATAGAAGTAGAGGAGTCTTCGCCTTCATTTGAGGATGAGTTCTACGAAGATGTAGATCGTTAGGGTCTTGATCCCAGTCAGTTGCCTGTGGTGAATTGATGGGATTCCGCTGAAGTTTATTTCTGTTTCGCTGCTGCTATTTTATTTATTGTCCGCCCTGCGTAGCTTAATAAATGTAAACTCGACCATAAGGTCAAAACTATTATTTGTTATTCAAATTAGTCGTTTATTCTATTAATCGTCTTGTGTGGATCGATATTCATCTATGTTGATATTGTGTGTACTAAGCGTGATCCTGGACTAGTGCAGAATACTAAGAGGGTCCATAATTGCATTTTTGGGTCCTGACAGAGGTGGCATCAGAGCCATACTGACTGTTGGTCTTGCCCTTAGTTAGATCGGCCGTCTTAGAGTGTCCAAACTATTTTCTAAAGCAAAATTAACTTGCAAGATTAATTGAATTGCTTAACTCTTCTCATATCTCTATCGACTCAACTATTGCTAAAATTCTTTCTCTCCCCACTGTTTTTAAGTTGTTCTTACCCGCTTGTATGTCTTGTCATATGCCTTGTCTTTAGAACTATGGAGAGCGCAAGGGAGGACTTGTCGCTGAACTTTGGAAGTTGTTGCAAGTGCTTGGAGGATTCAACCGTCCGATGTACCCTGGCATCACTTGGGTTGTGAACGGCCAAGAGCGTGGAGTGATCTGCCTCTTAACCATCTACGCCTGGAAGGACACCAAAGCAAGTCAACCCCTGAACATCTCCATAAGAAGGATGATTTGGACCGAAGCGATTCAAGAGTCTTCACGCCTCGCCATCCTAAGGATCTGCAACATCTACGCTCACGAGCTTTGAGACACTGTCTTTTGCTACCACCCTCGCACCTTTGCATTGGATGTTCCTGCACATTACCAGCCTACAGATGGAGAGATAAACACCACCATTGTACATCTTGCCCAGTTCGCCGCTGCCCAAGAGGAGTCACTGGAGTTGACCACCACAGAGCTGGAATGCGCTTACGAGACCCTGTAAAGAGTAGAAGAAAGGATCGTCATTCTGGAGGAAACTCTCTATGGTCAGCATGACCACGAGAAAGATCCTGAAGAAGTAGAGCCAGAAGAAGCCGAGGAACCGGAAGAGCCAGAAGAGTCAGAGGAGCCAACAGAGCTGAAGGAACCAGTTGTACCTGCACCAGGGATGCCTATTTCTATTGCACCAGTCCCGGGACATCAAGATCAGTTCGCAAGGATGTCAGCTCGTTTCCAGGTCTACAGCAGGCGGGAGCACCGCTGTGGCTATGGAGGCTGTCTCATCGAGTAGTCCGTTCGAGTCTCTAGGCTTAGCTAGTTTTAAGGTTAGAGAGTTGCCCTTTAGGCGGTAGTTTGTATGTTTAGGTTCGTTCTTATTTTCTTGTGTGCAAGTATGAGCTGCAAAGGCCCTTAGGCAATTGTTGTAGTCATGCTAAGATCTTAATTAATATAAGTATTTCAATTGAGCTTTCTTGAAGTTGTGTTTGTTGGGTTTTACCTACCCCCACCTAGTTCCTAACTCATCTTATGCTTGCTACCTTATCTAACCCATGGATTTTCATCAGATGGTTCAAACTCGTTAAGCTGCTGCAAGTGGTTCTGGCACCCTCTGCGTCAAAAGAAAATGAGCACTACCCCGCAGGAGCAGTTTCACCATAAGCACCTTCAGTTGACCTACAGAATTTTGGAGCATTCAAGGTAGCTCAAACTCAGCTGATGTATATAATGATGAATCAGATACAGACTATGAACAACTATAACAACAACAACCACCATCACAATGAAGCCCTAGTCGCTCGTGATCACCACGAGCCATCCAAGCTAGCCGAGTTCATGAGAACTCGTTCACCAACTTTTTCTGGACATGTCTCACCAGTGGAAGCTGATGATTGGCTTCGTGTTATTGAGAGGAAGCTGCTGATCACTCAATGCAGCGATCATGAAAAAGTCTTGTACGCCACTCTCCAGATGGAAGGCATAGCTACCGAATGGTGGGAAAACTTCTGTGCAGTGCATGAGGACACCGTAAAATATCACCTGGGAAGAGTTCTCAACTGCTTTTCGTCAGTACCATGTACCGGAAGGGATCATGGATTTGAAGAAGGATGAGTTCCGTGCTCTCAAACAGGGAGGAATGTCAGTGACTTACTATCTCAATAAATTCTCTCAACTTACCCGCTATGCTGCAGAAGATGTCGCCACCAACAAAGCTCGTCAGAGTCATTTTCTGAAGGGATTGAACACTGGACTGCAAGTCAACTTTGTAACACTCTGGCCCAAAATCGGCTCAATGCCCAGTCTACCGTGGGGCGGACCCGCGCACACATAGCACCTCACTTACACTTTTGTCCTTGCTTCGTGTAAAAGGGTTAACCAGGAGGTGCTACATTTGGATCCAACATGCATTATATATTACTACAACTCACTTGAGACAAGCAATGTGGGACTAATACCACCACACAACTCCTCATGGGCCACATAGGCCACGCCACGAGCAGGCCGGGATATTACATTCAACCCCCTTAAGGGCTGATGCCCTCAGCAGCATACCACATACATGGCAAATGCCCAGAACCACCCCTCGGTACACATCCGTGCGTCTAGTGCCGGCACATATGCCATGCTGTGTATCCACTTTGGGTCCACATGTGCCATATGCCCGCACCCCTGTCCCGCACACGCTTGTGCAGCGAAGGTTGATGCTCTGGTATCATCTGTAACACCCTGACCCAAAATCGGCTCAATTCCCAGCCCACCGTGGGACGGACCGCGCACACATAGCACCTCAATTACACTTCGTCCTTGCTTCGTATAAAAGGGTTAACCCGAAAGTGCTACATTTGGATCCAACAGACATTATATACTACTACAACTCACTTGAGACAAGCAATGTGGGACTAATCCCACCACGCAACTCCTCATGGGCCACATGGGCCACACTACGAGCAGGCTGGGATATTACAAACTTGATTGCCCACACCTTTTCAGATTTTCAAGAGTTAATAAACAAAGCATTGATTCTGGAAGATAAGCGCAAGGAATTCGAAGATAACCGTAAGGGCAGAATGGTCCAGCAAGGAAGTCACCAGCCACATCTGAAGGCAAGAATGGGTCCACCGTAGTTTAACCATTTTCCCCTGTAGAATTCTCTCAGAATGCCTGCACCGACCTCAGCACCTCGTCTAATTGCTCAAAACTTGAGCAATTCTGTACCAGTCAACCCCACTCCATGAAGCAACACACAAAACGAACCCAGAGTTTGCTTTACCTACCGTCAGCCGGGCACTTCGCCAATTGATGCCCTCAGAATGGAACGATAACTCTAGTACGCTTCAATCTTGGAGCTACACCAGCCAAGACACCGGCGCAGAGCAACCATCAAGGAACTTCTCAAGCTACCGGTCAAACCGGAGGAGCACCGCAATCAGTGGTCAGAGGCTGTATCAACCACGTCACTCTGGAATGAGCTCAGGATGCACCCGACGTCGTACTGGGTAAGTTTCTGGTAAATTCAGTACCTACATCAGTTCTGTTTGATTCTGGAGCTTCATATTCGTTTGTTTCGAGAGTTTTTGTAACTAAGAATAATTTGGAAGTTATACATCTTAAGCATACTCTGTTAGTCCAGTCGCTTGGAGCAGAGCTAAGTTCTAAAGTGGGATGTTTAGGAGCTAAGTTACTCATAGCTGGAGTCGAGTTTCTAGCCAACCTAATTGTTCTAAACACCCAGATCATAGATGTCATCCTTGGCATAGATTGGTTGTCCAAGCACAAAGCTGTGTTAGATTGTGGCTGAATAGCTGTAACAATCGAGGATACCAATGCAAAGAAAGTTGAGTTTCTAGCCACCTTCGTTCATGATGGACATCTGTTAGTCAACAGTGTGAAGGTCGTATCTTTGGAAGACGTGTATATTGTCAGAGAATACCCAGATGTGTTCCCAGAAGAGTTACCAGGAATGCCATTGGACCGTGACATTGAGTTCGTCTTTGATCTAGTACCAGGAACAGCACCAATATCGAAGAGACCCTATCGAATGCCAGCCGATGAGTTGGTAGAAATGAAGAAGCAGATTGAAGAACTTCTTGAGAAAGATTTCGTAAGACCTAGTTCATCGCCATGGGGAGCACCCATTTTATTTGTCAGGAAAAAGGATGGATGCATGAGAATGTGCATTGATTATCGTTCATTAAATGAAGTCACAATCAAGAACAAGTACCAACTGCCCGGAATTGATGATTTGTTCGACCAGATGAAAGGAGCTGGAGTGTTCTCGAAGATCGACCTGCGATCAGGTTACCATCAGTTGAAGATTTATCCGAAGGATATAGTGAAGACCGTTTTCTCAACACGATACGGACATTATGAGTTTCTAGTCATGTCCTTTGGTCAGACTAATGCCCCTGCCTAATTCATGAACATGATGAACAAGGTATTCATGGAATATTTGGACAAGTTTGTAGTTGTGTTTGTTGACGATATTTTGGTTTATTCCAAGACAGAAGAAGAACATGCCGAGCATTTGTGAATAATTTTTGGAGAAACTTAGAGAGCATCAGTTATATGCTAACTTCAGCAAATGTGAATTCTGGAAGAAGGAAGTTGATCCTTGGTCATGTGATGACATCGGAAGGAGTAGCCGTCGACCCCGAAAAAGTTAAGGCAGTGTTACATTGGGAGCAACCCAAGACTGTAACTCAGATTAGCAGTTTCTTGGGAATGGCGGGATATTATAGTCGTTTCATCAAGGATTCTCAACGATTGCTATGCCTCTTACGCAATCGTTGAAGAAGGAGAAAAAGCTCAATTGGACCTCAGCTTGTGAAGAAAGTTTTCAGGAATTGAAGAAGCGTTTGACTTCAGCCCCAATGCTGATCTTGCTAGATATTCGCAAGGATTTTGATATCTATTGTGATGCTTCGCGTCAAGGATTAGGATGCGTCCTGATACAAGAAGGAAGAGTCACCGCTTGTGCGTCAAGGGAATTGAGACCCCATGAGGAGAATTATCCTACTCATGATCTGGAATTAGCTGCCGCAGTGCATGCTTTGAAAATTTGGCATCATTACTTCATTGGTAATCGTTGTGAAGTATACACAGATCATAAGAGCCTGAAGTATATTTTCACTCAGTCTGACCTGAACATGAGGCAGAGAAGATGGTTGGAGTTAACAAAGGATTATAATCTTTGAATCCACTACCATTTGGGTAAAGCCAATGTCGTTGCAGATGCCTTGAGCCGTAAGAGTTACTGTAATGCCTTGGAAGTGAAAGAAATTTGTTCAGAACATCAAAAGGAATTTTAGAAGCTGAAGCTAGAAGTTGTATCTGAATGATTTGTTGCTAATCTAGAGATACAATCTACCTTGGAGAAATGGATTCGTGAAGCCCAACCAAATGACCCAGAAATCTCCAACATCAAGAAGAAGATGGCAGAAGGGAAATTCAAGGACTTCACCAGAGATGATCAAGATGTACTGCGAATTAATGGACGTATCTGTGTACCAGACCGTGATGGTTTGAGACAACTAATCTTGAAGGAAGCTCATGACTCAAAGTATTCAATTCACCCTAGTAGTACAAAAATGTACCAGGATATTAATAATAAATTCTGGTGGCCATATTTAAAACGAGAAGTCGCAGAGTTCGTTGCCTTGTGCGACGTGTGTCAAAAAGTAAAAGCAGAACATCAGAGACCAACAGGTTTGTTACAACCGCTGAAGATTCCAGAGTGGAAGTGGGAAGAGATCAGAATGGTTTTCATTACCGGTTTACCTAGGACTCAATCGGGCTACGATTTGATTTGGGTAATAGTCGATCGTCTAACCAAAGTTACTCATTTCTTACCAGTCAAAACCACTTACTTAGGAGATCGCCTTGCAGAGTTATATATGTCAAGAATCGTTAGTCTGCATGGTGTGCCTAAGAAGATAGTGTTAGATCGATGATCTCAGTTCACCTCTCGTTTCTATCAAAGTCTGCATGAAGCTCTAGGAACTTACCTGGATTTTAGTACTACTTATCATCCTCAAACAGATGGACAGTCTGAAAGAGTCAACAAGATATTGGAAGATATGTTGAGAGCCTGTGCTTTAGCTAATGCTACCAGTTGGTATAAGAGTTTGTCGTATGCAAAATTTTCGTACAACAATAGTTATCAACCTAGTTTGCAAATGTCACCATTTTGAGCCTTGTATGGTCGTGCCTGTAGAACCCCTTTGAATTGGTCAAAAACTACTAGACGTTTGGTATTTGGACCAAGTATTATTCAAGATGCAGAGGAACAAGTGGCCATGATCAGAGAAAGATTGAAGATAGCCCAATCCAGACAGAAAATTTATGCTGATAATCATCGCCGTGATGTCTTCCTTGTCTCCAAGTTAAAATAAGTGTCTTCGTGTGCCAAAAGAACAAACTCCGTTGTATGCAATTGAGTTGAAAGAAAATCTCACTTACAAGGGGCAGCCAGTCAAGATTTTGGATGTCACAGAGCGTCGTACAGGAACAAGACCGTCCGTTTCTGCAAGGTTCAATGGAGCAACCACTCAGAAGGATAAGCAACGTGAGAACATGAAGAAGAGTTGAAAGCCGAGTTTCCTAGCCACTTCTCTAGCTAGCCTGAATCTCGATGATGAGATTCCTTCAAGGGGAGAGGTTTGTAACATCCCAATTTTCTGAGCTCTAAAAATCTTTTGAATAATAACTTGTTGGAAAATACATTAGTTGATTTTTTATTAATTTTTAGTATTTTTATTTAAAGCTTAATATAGACCTTCATGTCAAAATGAGTTAATGTGATTAATCCCAACATCAACAATTGTCAAAACTATTTTATTTGGATTCTATGTGCTTAGATATATTTTCTTGAATTTTCTGAAATTTTTCCAAGTTCATTTGCTATTTTCTAATTGCTATTTGGATTTTCTGTATTTTCTAAAATAGAAAATCTATTTAAAATCCTTTGGAATAGTGTCGGGCCAAAACCCAACAATATTCTCATGCGGCCCAGCACTATGCAGCCCAGTTCACCTGCGCATCGCGCCACTCCGCTGATAGGTGGACCCCATCTGTTAGTCTCTCTCTCTCCCGCGCTGCGCGCTCCCGCCCGCATCTGCTGACGCGTGGCTCCGAGCGCTGATCGGACACGTCCCGCGCCGTGTCGTTTCACCTCGCTGCTAGGTGGACCCCGCGTCTTCGTCTCCACCGCGTTGCTATCATCCTCACGCGCGCTCGCTTCACCTTTGTGTTGGAGTTTTGTTTTTTTTCTTATTGGAAAGCATGGCCCATTTATTTCACTTGATGATTTGGATAATAAAAATCTTCTTTTGCAAGTCTTTTAGTATGTGGAAGCTTTGACTCAATGTAACTCTTTTGGGTATTCTGAGCGTTGAAGTTGAATGGTTCTCTTTTATGAAAGAAAATGTTAAACCCTTTGGCGTTGTTTTCTCGTGGTTAAGTGAGAGGTTACAATCAAAGAAATTAATCGATATGATATGGGTTATCAAGTTCGGTCTGTAGTGTGGTGCATAATAAATCCTAACGAGTATCATTGGAAGTTAAATCGGATAAGTCGATGTTGTCCTCTAGTAGTTCTTGATGAGCTGTGATTATGAGTATGACTATACTTGGTTGGAATCAATAGAGTTATTAAAAATGTGAAGCATTGACGAAATGGTTGATCGTTAGAATTGTGTAGTTGCTAAACTTGTTGGGTTATTTGGTCTCGATGGGCTAATCTAACTGTGTAGAATGAAAAACATAAGGATTTGTTCAACTGTTGTCTCAGTAGATAATTATATGGAATTTTCTTTGATTGGCTATTGGATGATCTTATTTATGTCGTGGGAATACAATAGAGAAAGGACCAAAAATTCGTCCATGATTGAATAACCATCAATGGTTTATGATAACCTCTAGGTTGGAATTAGTGTGAGTATTCCTAATAGGTGAAGGGTTGACATTTGAAAGCGATTTATTCACGTGCATTTTATGAGGATGAATTGTGGCTGCATACCCTTGAAAAAAAAGGGTTTACTTTGATAGTGTGGTTTGTTTATCAGATAATCTCTAGAACAAGTTGACCGCTGGGATCTTATTGAGATAACAGAAGCATTATGGAATAATCTATTGTGTTTCTTTTGGAAAGTTTTATGATAGGATTCAATATGTGACCTGTGTTTGCATAGTGGTGAAATCGTCAGATAATGGTATGCCTTTGAGGAACGAGTTTTGGTATAACCTTTTAAAAATTGTGCAGTAGATTCCCCCTAAAATAAATTGGTTGTTGCAGTGAGGTTATAAGATTTTAGTATACTGTCAATTTGAGGATGAGATGATAAAGTGGTATATACCAATTTGGTGAACTTTTGGGGCATTATAATAGAATAGTTTACGATATGGAATCGTGTTAAGAGTGTGTTATTCTAAATGTTAGTAAGATGGTAATATTCCGACTTGTGGGAGTGGTAATGACCCTTTTAACAAGAAAGTAATCTGATTGTCTTTCGTGATATAGAAGAGGTGAAAATGCCTTGAGTTTTGCGTTTGTTATCTTCTGGACCTCATGATTCGGGTAGTAGCTAACAATATTGAGTAAGGCAAAGTGTTGGAAAAGTTCTATTTGATTCTTAAGTGATTTTGTGATTTGAACTTAGAGTCTCTTTTATTCAAGTTAGAAAAAAAAAGTTACAATCAGAGAGCAATTATTTCCTTTGATAGAAGAGGGAGCGCAGTAGAGGTCTTTGAGGTTGGACTCAAGTTTTGTAGCTTGCAGTTTTATGAAGCATGCTTACCTTTGTTATTGGCTGCTTAAGTGTTTCTTGAGTTTCAAAAGCAATATTTTCTTCTTTTTGGCTGAGGTTTGATATTCTCTTCTAGTGGAACTTGTGCCCTCAACTGGGGTCTCATCTTGTATTTTTCGAGAATGCCATTATTTGACTACTTCCCTTGGTTTTGTGTCTACTGCGAGGGGTAACGTCTTTATGTGTACTAAAACAGTTTCTATTTGCCTTTTCTTCTGATTAAGGATTAACCGAACTGTGTTGAGGAGTCTTGTAGGCTGAAAAGTGGCAACTGGATAGTGGTGGTCAAGTAGATGGTTTTGTGAGACTTTGGATATTAAGTTGTTGAGATGCATTAAGTGGTAAATTGACTCTTTGGAATAATCCTTGAAGGGGATTTGATTTCATAGAATGGTTATCCTTGGAGCAAATTGATTACAATGGTGCAACTAACATAATCGATAGTGATTTGTGGTCAAAGATAATTTATTCATGTTGAGTGGAACATTAGAATTGTTGATAGCATGAAAATCTTGGTTAGTTTATTAGAGATGATTGAGTAATGTGTCAGATTGTATAGGCAAAATATGAAGGTATAATTTAATGAGAGCAGGATTAGCGAAGTAATCTGATTGTAATGTCAATTGATGGGACAGTAGGGATTGTTGAATTATTACCAAGTACGACTTGGCTTCAGTGAGTAACCCTCTAGGAGTTAGAATCTCTCTAAAGATAATTTGGTTGAGAATATGTTTTCAGGTGGTTGTTAATGAATGAGTATGTTTAGATTGTGAGAATTTTAGTCATTGGATTCGAGAGTTTTCGTATCAGTTGCATCGAAAAACATTTACATGAGCCTTGGAGATTGAAAATTTTGGCTTGGTGTTCTATGCTAGGACCTTGGAGGCTAAGGAGGTTGTGCATGAATAGTAAAATAAATTGGATTTCGAATAGTGCCATGATCACTGGTAGCATTCTTTGGGTATAGTAAATGAGTGTGTGTGATGTGAATTTTAAATTTATTATTCTTAAAGGATTGAGAAGATGTGATCGTGGGAGAAATCTATATTGAGGTACGTTGAAATTATTTATCAAAGTGATTCGTTTGGTAGAGGAGTTGGCTAGAGCATGTATTTGTGAATTAGTAGAGTCTCTCTACATCAGTGTGTGTGTTACTTTCGGGTTGAGCAACGCTTTGAGGTTGTTGGATAAGAGAAAGAAGCGGGGTGATAATTGGGAATCCCAGAATTTAAATGAAGGTTTATTCCTAAAATAGGGATCGAGAAAGAAGAGTGTTTTCTTGGGTAATAGAATGATCTCTTAACTCTTGTTCGAGCTGCGTGTTATGACGGGTGTCAGTTGCAATCTGATTTGGCTTTATGTTGGTATGTGTCGTTCTTTCCGGTTCATAAGGAATAAAGGAAAAGATAGATTTGAGTATTCGAGTGATTTCTCCATTGGCTTTCGTGGTGTTCATTTGCAAACTACCTAATTAGAAAGTGGAATGGTTTTTGTGATGAATTTTGATTTTGGATTTGACCCTTTTGTTGGGGAGTTGGCATGGCGTGGTTGCGATGAGAATCTTTTGCTTTCAGTTGACTCTTTTTATAGTAGAGATTGTTCAAAGAGAGTTCTGTTGTGTGTCCCTCGTTAAAGGAGGTATTCCTTGTTTCGGTGAAGCGCTCGATTGAGAGTTGGAACAAGAGTCCCGTGTCTTGTGTGTAGGACTTCTGGTTTGGTACCGAAGGGAAGGTCAGCCCAAGGTACATAGATTTGATTTTGGAGGTTGGTGCATCGCCAAGACTGTCACGAGGCCATGCGCGGAGTACATAACGTCTTGTATGTCAAGTGCTGAGTGAGTACTTGAGAAGCCCAAAGCTTGATTTTTTGATAGGTCCTTTGGTCAACTAGTAAGACCTTACATTCGTGTCCTGTGTGTTGAGAGAACCTTCAAAGGTCGAGACGAAGACGTTGGTGTGCGTGAAGGTCTAAGTGTGTCGAAACTTGAGACTTGGGAAATCGCATCCGTGAGCTTTAACCAGGGTTGTTGGCATCGGGTACGTGTTTCTGACATCAAGTTCCCAAATGCAAGATTCATTTCGTATAGATTGGAGCATAGATTCGAGGTCGAATCCTGTTAAAGGGGGTAGAATGCAATACCCCGGAATTTAATCGGGCAATTAGATAGCTAGTCGGGAGAAGAAAGAACAATAAAAGAAGAGAAAATCCCTAGAAAAAAAGGGGTTTTGCATATTTTCGACAACTTGGGCCGCGGGCCGCGGCCTAGGAGGGATCCACCTTGTGGCTGGCCAAAGGGGGGATTCCACCCCCCAAAACCCTAGTCCCACCCCTTCTCTCCCCCTTTTCCCCTTGGAGCCGCCCCCCTCCCACCTCTTGAGCTGCCACCCCCACCTCCTCTTGCGCCTCCCCTGCACCTCCACGTACCCGGTAGTGCCCCCATCTTCCCGGCAAAGCTCCTTGCTGCAGTCCATTGGAAGAAAGGCGAGAGACCACCGTTGGAGGGCCGGCCAAGAGAAGGTAGCAGATCAGTTTTATTCAGTGCGGTTGCTCGTCAGTTTTGGATAAGATGCGTACATTTTCTGATCTGACAACATCTTAGAAAGTTTTATCCCTCGGTTTTAGCTTTCTTTAGGCACCTAGATCACCCGATTTAGAGTTACGGATTAGAACTTATGGCGGTTTTCGTGCGAGTGTCCAGGAGAGCTGACGAGATCTGGCAGTTTTCTTGTCTGGCTAGTAAGAAACATTTAGATGCCGAATCAGTTAGGACACCCAACACTAAACTTATGGGAAATTCAGTAAGCTTTCCAAGTTGATAAAGAACACAATATTTAGAATTGGTAATCAAAAGTTGTGGAATTTTTACCGCCGCTGTTTTCTGACTGTCAGATTGAAGGGATAGAAAACTTCACCTTAATAAAAGAATTAGTAGGATGCCGAATCAAGGGACTTTCCCAACTAGATTATTATAGCTGGTTTTATCAGATTCCAGAGAGTCCAAGATCACCCCGTTCCGAGTTGCGTAGTAAAAGGTATGTTATTTTTAGCGCTACTGTCACGTAGTCCTTTCTGCTAGACTGTCGGGAAGGTGGAGTAAAACCTGTATTCAAACCCTAGGTCTTGAGGAGTTGGGTTAAGGGGCGTAAATGGAGTCCTCTTTTCGGCATATTTATTATTAGCGCTATTCTTGTGTAGGAGGCGAAGTCCCGGAGTAGAGGCACCATCTTTGCTTCTTCGTGCGCCGTAGCGGAAAAGGCAAGTACAATTTTAGTACGATATTGTGTGTTGGGCAATATGGTTGATTTGATTCGTGCTTAATATGATTATGCGTGATGAAATTGTTTATTTCACATTGTTTATATGATGATCGATAATTGATAATTCTTATGAGAACATATTGTGGATTATCCATGTCATTTCATATCAATCATGCATGTTGGCATGAGATACCCACGGGAGTGGGCATTGAGATCCCCATATTTAAGATATGGGCAATGGGTCCCCATCTGAAAAAGGATGGACAATGGGTCCCCGCATTTGATAATGCGGGCATGAGTGAACACCAACGGGTGTAACACTCCGCAATACCGGTATATGCAAAAGAGGAAAGAAAAGTGCATTTGAGCAATTTGCAGAGCATGAGCATATGAAATATTTATTGTTGAGAATTGTGGATGGATGATGATAGCTACAGTTGTTTATGTTATTGTCTTGCTAAATGTACTTTGGTGAGTCTTGGACTCACTCTTGCTGTTACTGTGTTTTTAGGTACCCCGTTTGTGGACAACATGCATGGGAGGGAGTGGATTTATGCTTGGATGCACATTGGCACGAACCAATTCTCCATTGAATAAACAATTTGAATGATAGTTTAGAATCTGAGTAAACCGCTTAAGGTTTCTTATATTTATGCTTTATGTGTTTGGATAATTATTTATTCCTATTGTTAGCTGTGCAAACCCCCGATATGGTCAGTTATTCAAAGGAGAACCTGCCGAAAATTAGCAAAATATCTTAGTTTAATTTGTAATTTTCTTAGTGTGGTAGCATTCCAGGCTCAGGTAGGTCTGGGGTGTTACACCCCCAGTCCCAGTCGCTCGGTAGACTCAATCCACCGTGAGCCGTCTCACTAGCATTTGTGTCCCACATGTTAGATTTTCTTTTATTCTTTTATTTCTGGAAATTCCTTCGCGGATGTCAGCATTGCGCAATAATCTGATTTTTCTTTAGAAAAATAATTCAAAAATTCTGGAAAATCCAATTTAGGGTATTTTATGAAATTTTAAACTTCCAAAGCCTATATCTTTTGCATCCGAACTCCGATTGAGCCCATTCAGTTTTCTAAATTTATATAAATTCACGATCTATTTATTTATGATATTTATTTAATTTTTGGAGTTTATTTTTCCTTTTTTATTTATTTATTTGTTGCGTTTACAAGTAGACGTTAATTCTTCGGGGACTTTTGTAGAAGGAGAACTGCCTCAAGATCAAGACTAGTACCTAGACCTATTCCAAGGCAAGTTATACCTTTGATCATATTGAACCCAGTTTTCAAAATAATTTATTTCAATGTATTGCATTCTATTTCAAGTATTTATTTAAATGCTTTTGGGTTTAGTTATTAATCCCAATTGTTATATCCACCTTGTCTATTATTATGTCGTGATCTTTTGTCACCCTAGGTTAGTTCTTTATTAGTTGGTATTATCACAGCACCAACGTATGGGACGGGCCTGGTATGGGACGGGCCTAACTTAGTAGGTTATGGAATCTTACCATTGACAACTCAGGTTGTATGTTAAGCTGTGTGATGGGCTGGAGGTGTGTTTATCACATCGCGGGATGGTTCACCGCATACCTATCCAACGATATGTGTCGTACTCTAACGCTATGTGTATCGGTTGGACGGTAGTAAAGCACATCGGGAGTATCAATGTTGAGATAAGGTTTCTAAAAGGTTTTGTTATGGTTAGTGCTAGCTACACTGATTGTATCTTATGGGTAAAGTGTACAACTTCTGCAGAGTGTTTAAATCAATCTATTCGAATAGTCACGTCCGCGGTCATGGACAAACTCGGGGATTTCTGTAACACCCCAGCCCAACACTGAGCCTAGAATGCCACCACACTACTCTTTACACTAATAATTATCGACACACTATAAGATTACAGCAAGGAAACAACGATAATCATCTCAATGGACCACAAAAAGGACAAGCATAAATATGGATCAAGCGACAATAAATAATCAAGTGGAATAAAACCAGGTAAACAGTCCAAAACAGCATCAACCAATGAATCCAAATTATTAAAGCAAATAGTCTAGTCCAAACATTGTCCTAAACTTTATTCAACCTCTAACATGTCCAGGTGTAAACCAATATTGAATGAAAAGATTATCATGGCGAATGATCATGTGATGTCCATGTGCTCTACTCGCTCTCAATTACGGCATCCTCGAAGATCACCTAAAAACAACAATAGAGCAAGGGTGAGTCCACGACTCAGCAAACACATCGATATACAACGATAATAATAAATCAACAAAGAATCAATAACTTCATTATCATCACGGGCACTTTCATTAATATTCTCACCATTAATCTCATTTATGAATGCAACTCTATTCTACATGTCCACATGCACTTCTTTCACAGATACGGATAGCGTGAGTGAATGCTCGCGACAACATTCACTCTCAAGCCCGCTCCTCCATAAGGATCGGGACCTCCTCCACTCCGTGGAGTTGTGATCATTCATGATCACCTGCTCATATGCAAAGATGCTTATGTATGCAAACATGCAAACTCCATCATAAACATCATGTCCAACTTTTCATCATGCTTGTCAACAAAGATATAAACATACCAATTCATTGTTTGCAATTAAATAAAATAAAAGCACAACAATAATGGTAATAGAAGATAAAGAAAAAAATGATCGATCATTGATCATTGTCTACCATGCACTTGCCTTTACTAGTTGCGATTTACGTTTGACTAGAAGACGGCAACAAGCACGACGCCTCTCCTACATTAAATACACCAATCTCAATACAAGCTACAGCATCATAAGAACAACAATCAATCGACATCGCTCCTACACGTCCCCAAATATACCACGTTACTCCGGTACCGAAAAGTTACCCAATGCGGTCTTAGTACTAAAACGAACGTAACTTTTGACTCGAAAGTCCGATCACGACAAACCACCCCATTCTGGATTCTTCATAAAATTCTCCACATTTTCCTAGATTACGAAGACTTCCAATTAAATCATCTAACCCTCCGTATTAAGCCCAGAAAACCGAACTGTCCGCTTCGGAACATCAGTCTTACTAAATTCATAACTTTTGTTTTACTCAACCAAATTTCACGTTCTCAGATTCTACAGAACCATTGGACAATTATCTACAACTTTCATGTAGATCAAAAACTCTAATTAAGCTATTTACTATTTTTAATCTACAGTCTACCAAAACAGCGCCGAAAGACGACAACCGTAAAAACAGCGGTCTTCCGAAAATCATAACTCAAATTATACTTGACCGATTGACATGATAAAATATGCTATAGAAAGATATCGAAATTGTCTACAATTAACTAGTAGATGACATTTTCAAAATTCGCCATTAAGGTACCCGAATAAACCGCATACGTAACAATGAGCTAATGAGACTCATTAATCGGCCCCTCGACTAAAAAATTCTACAATCCTCTCTAATCTCTAATTAAATTAACAAGAAGAGGGAGAAAATCAGATCGTTACCACACGACGGAAACCCGGATCCTCGCGTCTTTCTTCTGCTTCTTCTCTCTTCCTATTCTTCTTGATTGTTTGCCTTCTTCGTTGGTACAGGCAGCAACTAAAATTGGATGTGCAAATGAGGTGAGCTCAGAAAACAAAGCGAGATACTGGCGATTGCACCTATTCAATCGGACGGCCGATCTTGCGTGGGCTAGTGGAAGCACAGCATGCAGACTTGACGGCACAGGCGCAGGCTTTGGCTTCCACGCGGGCGGGCGACGCAGCGACAGCCGGCTCGGCAACAAGCACACGCAGGCGGCAAAGAATTAGCGCAGAGTCCACGCGCGCGCTCTTGGTCGGGCTCGGACAGGAAACAAAGAAGAAGAATCGGTCGGGCGGCCAGAAGACACAGAAGACATGCTAGCAGCAGACCGCAAAGAAGACACGATCACGCGCCGTGCGCGCGTCGAATCGCACCACGCGCAACGATGCAGAGGACGCAGGAGCGGCAAAGAATAAAAATTATTTGCCACAAGTGAAAAAAACAAAAGAAAGGCTAGGGTTTTCAAGAAAACAATCCACCACTATTTATACAGCTCTTAAAAATTCCAAAAAAATTCTATTTTCACAAATTCTTTTTATTTAATTACGCACAAGCCCTAAATTCTTTAATTACTTAAATTATTATTATTATTGCTATTAATATGATTTTCGAATATTACATTCTACCTTCTTAATGTAATTCGACCCGAATTCTACTCGCCGATCTACTCAAAGAAAAAGCGCATACCTGAAATTAAACAATAAAATAACACGTGCAGACGTGAACAACTCTGGGTCTTGCTATGCATGCGAGACTCCAATTCCCAAGTCGCTCTCTCTCGATCGATCGCCCACAAAGACCTTGACGATACCAACGTCTTGTGCCTCAAAGACTCGCTCCGACCTCTCCGTATCGCGCCACGGACGCGACTCAACTGTGAGGTCTTGCTCAATAGACAACGGCTCTAATGAAATCTTATGCTCGATCTCTCAAAACTTTCTCAAGATCGAGACGTGAAACACATTATGAACTCCACGCATGGACTCAGCAGTCCAGCGGTAAGCTAACTTCCCAATTCTTGCAATAATCGGGAGCGGTCCAACGTACCTCGGGCTAAGCTTCCTTTGGTACCGAATCAACAATACCTTTAGTGGGAGACACTCAAGAGCACCGTCACCCACCGCAAACTCCAAGTCACGCCTCCACAAATCAAGATAACTTTTCGTCTACTCGAGCCGCTAATGATTCGCCTCACCATGGCCACACGCTCAACGGTCTTCAATCGGTCCGACCCAAACCGCCTTCTCTCCAATCGCATCCCAACAAAGCGGCGATCCGCACTTCCGCCATAGAGAACCTCAAATGGCGCAGCTCTAAATCGAATGGTAACTATTATTATAAGCAAACTCGCAAGTGGCAATTGGTCCTCCCAACTACCCTTCCAAGATAGAACACAAGATCGCAACATGTCCTCCAAAGTCCAATGGTACGCTCTGATCGCCCATCCATGCAATGGGTGAAACGCAGTACTCAGCGGTTGTGCCCAATGCACTCTGCAGACTCTCCCGAACTTGAGACAAACTTGGCGTCCACATCGTAAACGATGGTCTTTGGCACACCATGCGTCTTACTATCTCACGCACATAAATAGGAGCTAGATCACTCATTGAATTTGTCGTGCGAATAGGAATAAAGTCTGCAGACTTGCTGAATCGATCCACCACTACCCAAATCGCATCCTTTCCTCGCGTAACGAGGCAACGCCACCACAAAGTCCATAGAGATATCATCCCAAGGCCACTGGGAACCTCTAAAGGTCGCAACAACCTGCGCAGGACACTTGTGCTCGGCTTTCACTTGTCGACAAACACCACAAGAAGCTTACATAGTTAGCAATATCCACCTTCATTCTTTTCCACCAAAAATTCATTTCAGATCTCGATACATCTTAGTCTCACCAGATGAGCGAGGTATGCAGTACGATGTGCCTCCCTCAAGATATCATCTTTGACCTCCGCCTTTGTGGTACGCAAAGACGCCCTTAAACCTCAAAGTACCGTAATCATCCATGCTAAAATCACCTCTTTGCCTTCATCCGCACGCTTCCTAACCTCCCGTAATAACCGGTCACTCTCTTTGTGCTTCCCAGACACGATCGGAATAGCCGACTCAAGAATCAATCTGTGTCTCAACATGTGATGTGCCCGCATAACAATAGGATATACCCATGCGATCAAAATCAGCAATGAGGTAATCTAGAGTAGCAGGAGTCGCCTTGCGACTAAGAGCATCTGCAACAACATTGGCCCTGCCTGGATGGTACTGAATAGTAAGATCGTAGTCCTTGATCAATTCCAACCACCTCCTTTGCCTCAAGTTCAGATCCTTCTGAGTGAAGATATATTTGAGACTCTTGTGATCTGTGAAAATATCACAAGGCTCACCGTATAAATAATGCCTCCAAATCTTGAGAGCAAAGACAACAGCAGCCAACTCCAAATCATGAGTGGGATAATTCTGCTCGTGCTTCTTTAACTGCCTCGACGCATAAGCAATCACCTTACCGCCTTGCATGAGAACACAGCCAAGACCCACTCGAGACGCATCCGAAAAGATCGTGGAACCGCTTCCTGGTTCGGGAAGAGTGAGAATAGGAGAGGTCACCAACTTTGTCCTTCAAAATGCGTAAATCAAGCGCCACACTCATTGGTCCACCGAATCTCACACCTTTACGAGTAAGTGAGACATCGGCTTGGCAATGATAGAGAAATCCGCACAAAACGCCGATAATAACCACCAAACCCAAGAAACTCCTCACCTCCTTCACATTAGTCGGCCTCTTCCAATCCACCACCGTGGAGACCTTACTAGGATCAACAAGAATGCCCCGAGGGTTAATCACATGACCCGTAAAACCCACTTCAAATCCGTAACTCACACTTCTTCAACTTAGCATAGAATTTGTGCTCTCTCAAAGTCTCTAAAACAAACCTCAAATGACGCCATGATCCTCATTGGTCTTGGAATAGATAAGAATATCATCAATAAACACCACCACGAAGTCATCTAGATACTCGTGCAACATGTTGTTCATGGTCTCTATAAAATGGCAGTGCATTAGTCAATCCAAAAGACATAACTTTATACTCATAATGCCCATACCGTGGAGAAAGCGGTCTTCTCTACATCTCGCCACGCACCGGATTTGATTATATCCTGACTGGAGATCAATCTTGGAGAACACTTGAGCTCCATTCAACCGATCAAACAAGTCCTCAATGCGGGGCAATGGATATTTATTCTTGATTGTGACTGCATTAAGCGCACGGTAATCAATACACATACGCCAACTCCCATCCTTCTTCTCTCGTGAATGTATCAGAGCTCCCCACGGCGATACACTACGCCGATCAAACCTTTAGCCAACAATTCATCCAATTGCTTCTTCAACTCGTCCTGAAACGGACGTGCTAGTCGATATGGAGACATCGAGATGGGACGAGTACCCGGAACAAGATCAATGCGAAACTCCACATCTCGCGCAGGTGGCAATCCCGGAAGCTCAGCTGGGAACACATCTGGATAATCACTAACCACAGAATCTCCTCAATCTGCGAAGCCACACTCGGTTTCAAGAAGAGCTAAAAGAAGCCCGCCATCGCACGACCCGGAACGATCCGGTAATATCGAAGAGAGCGCGAGGCGACTCCTGAAAGGTCAAAGTCCCCGCACGAGGTGCGCATGCAGACCGCTCTACGTAAACAAGATATCACGGCTCGATAAGAGTGCAACCAATCCATACCCAAGATAACGTCGAACGGCTCCATTTGAATAACTATCAAATTCGCCGTGAACTTCTCTCCATCAATAATAATAGAACACCCAGACAAGCAAGAGAGCTAGCAATAATACCCCGTGAGAACTAACTAACACCGATTGAGAAATCCATCGCATACTCAAGTTCACTCTCCTAGCAAACGCCACGACACAAACGAAAACGTAGCCCCGTAATCAAAAGGACTAAAGCATCAAACGAATCCACAAGCAAAGTACTGTCACCACGTCAGGGCGACCGCGGACTCATTGTGGGCATGGCGACACTCTGTGGCGCCATGGCGAACGACGACGACGCCGGGCGGCGAGCCCCGATAATCTCATTGTGGCGGTGCGGTAATGCCGGTCGTGCGATCCAAGCGATCTTAGAAGGTGGCGGCCGCCGAGTACCCTACCGAGGCGCCCAAGTCAAGGAAATGGCATCGGTGGTGGAGCGATCATCATCCGAAAGATCCTCGAGCAGACCCATCAAGAAGAAGAAGATGGCACAGCTCCCACTTGATCACGCTTAGCGGGTTCTCGCGACACACCCGCTCCTTGTGACCCGGCCGCCACACCGACGGCAATCTCCCGCCAAGTGCACTTTCAGGCACGCAGTGTCCATCACCGCACTTAAAGCAAAGCATACCCCGCCAGGGACAGACGAAGAGCCGAGTACACGCAAAAAGACGAGGCGTCAAGAAGGAACGGCCTCGATCGCTTAGACTGAAAGATCGCGGTCCTCCTTGAATTTCTTGAAAGGTGTGTTGATGCACTCCACTTCCTCACTAGAGCTCCTCTTCCGTCACCACCGAAGCTACCATCCACCGAGGCTTGTCGCCTTTGTGAGTGCATCTCCAACTCCATGCCCCGGCTTGCTCCACAATGAGCTGTAATCACGGAGTGGAGTAGCTCCCAACACATGTCGGCACTCGAATTGAGACCCTACGGAACCTCTTGGCTTTCAAGATCATCGTCACATCAAGGGACAAAGCGAACCAAGTTGTTGAACTCGGCCTCATACTCAAGAATAGACCTCTTCCCCGAGCAAAGGTCGCCAAGGCAACCTCCATCTTCTCAACAAAAGAGTAGGGGTAGAACTTCCCTTGAACTCGATCAACAAAATCCTCCCAAGTGATCGGCCCTTGAGTGGCGGTCCTCAAGACAACACGCCTCCCACCAAATATCTCGCTGCCCTTTCGGTGAAAGGCAACAAAACGGACCCTCAAGTGAAGACATCTCTAAAGCTCCAAACCGCTCTCCATGTAGCGTAATCCACCACGCTCGACCGGTGTGCCCGATCCACAAACGAATCCAACCTCAACCCCATCCACTCAAGTGACATCCGCCTCCAGAACCGGTGGATGTGCGACAGAGCAACAACAGATGCCGCAAGAATAGGGGCTACCGCGCTGTTGACGAAGAGCACGGATCTCTCCCACCAACTCTCTCAAAGAAAGCTGGGTCTCATCTTGACCACAACCGGGCGGGTCAACAAGAACCCCTCACCATCGACTCATCTCACACAGGAGGTGGCTCCACGGAACCTCGCCATGCCACGACCTCCACGATCGCGCCACCACGACCACGCCCTCTACCCCTCTGCATAGCTATCAACCACAATCAACAATACACAATGAGTTCAAAGCTCAAAATAAACTCATCCATCAATAAACAACATAACGGAAGCGTAAAAACTATATTCGTACCTCTCTCTAACCTACTGTGCACTAGTGTGTCAAATTTTAGGTTAGTTAACCATTAGCAAATTTTAGTTGATTTACTAAACTAAAACAAATTTTAACAATTTTAGTTTGCCTAAGTTGTTAATCTATTCACCACGGACCTAAAGCCGCTCGATACCAATCAGTAACTTTTCACCCAACACTGAGCCTAGAATGCCACCACACTACTCTTTACACTAATAATTATCGACACACTATAAGATTACAGCAAGGAAACAACGATAATCATCTCAATGGACCACAAAAAGGACAAGCATAAATATGGATCAAGCGACAATAAATAATCAAGTGGAATAAAACCAGGTAAACAGTCCAAAACAGCATCAACCAATGAATCCAAATTATTAAAGCAAATAGTCTAGTCCAAACATTGTCCTAAACTTTATTCAACCTCTAACATGTCCAGGTGTAAACCAATATTGAATGAAAAGATTATCATGGCGAATGATCATGTGATGTCCATGTGCTCTACTCGCTCTCAATTACGGATCCTCAAGATCACCTAAAAACAACAATAGAGCAAGGGTGAGTCCACGACTCAAAGAAACACATCGATATACAACGATAATAATAAATCAACAAAGAATCAATAACTTCATTATCATCACGTGCACTTTCATTAATATTCTCACCATTAATCTCATTTATGAATGCAACTCTATTCTACATGTCCACATGCACTTCTTTCACAGATACGCAGATAGCGTGAGTGAATGCTCACACAACATTCACTCTCAAGCCCGCTCCTCCATAAGGATCGGGACCTCCTCCACTCCGTGGAGTTGTGATCATTCATGATCACCTGCTCATATGCAAAGATGCTTATGTATGCAAACATGCAAACTCCATCATAAACATCATGTCCAACTTTTCATCATGCTTGTCAACAAAGATATAAACATACCAATTCATTGTTTGCAATTAAATAAAATAAAAGCACAACAATAATGGTAATAGAAGATAAAGAAAACAGTGATCGATCATTGATCGCTGTCTACCATGCACTTGCCTTTACTAGTTGCGACGCACAGTTTGACTAGAAGACGGCAACAAGCACGACGCCTCTCCTACATTAAATACACCAATCTCAATACAAGCTACAGCATCATAAGAACAACAATCAATCGACATCGCTCCTACACGTCCCCAAATATACCACGTTATCTGCATCAAAAGTTACCCAATGCGGTCTTAGTACTAAAACGAACGTAACTTTTGACTCGAAAGTCCGATCACGACAAACCACCCCATTCTGGATTCTTCATAAAATTCTCCACATTTTCCTAGATTACGAAGACTTCCAATTAAATCATCTAACCCTCCGTATTAAGCCCAGAAAACCGAACTGTCCGCTTCGGAACATCAGTCTTACTAAATTCATAACTTTTGTTTTACTCAACCAAATTTCGCGTTCTCAGATTCTACAGAACCATTGGACAATTATCTACAACTTTCATGTAGATCAAAAACTCTAATTAAGCTATTTACTATTTTTAATCTACAGTCTACCAAAACAGCGCCGAAAGACGACAACCGTAAAAACAGCGGTCTTCCGAAAATCATAACTCAAATTATACTTGACCGATTGACATGATAAAATATGCTATAGAAAGATATCGAAATTGTCTACAATTAACTAGTAGATGACATTTTCAAAATTCGCCATTAAGGTACCCGAATAAACCGTACACAGAACAGCAGGCTAACAGACTCATTAATCGGCCCCTCGACTAAAAAATTCTACAATCCTCTCTAATCTCTAATTAAATTAACAAGAAGAGGGAGAAAATCAGATCGTTACCACACGACGGAAACCCGGATCCTGGCGTCTTTCTTCTGCTTCTTCTCTCTTCCTATTCTTCTTGATTGTTTGCCTTCTTCGTTGGTACAGGCAGCAACTAAAATTGGATGTGCAGCCGAGGTGAGCTCTCAGGAAAACAAAGCAGGAGCCGCTGGCGATTGCACCTATTCAATCGGACGGCCGATCTTGCGTGGGCTAGTGGAAGCACAAAGATGCGACTTGACGGCACAGCGAAGCTTTGGCTTCCACGCGGCGCGGCGACGCAATGACAATGGCTCGGCTAAGAACAAGCACACGCAGGCGGCAAAGAAGAATTAGCGCAGAGTCCACGCGGCGCTCTTGGTCGGGCTCGGCACAGGAAACAAAGAAGAAGATCGGTCGGGCAGCCGCAAGGCACAAAGAAGACATGCGAAGCAGATCAAGAAGAAGACACGATCACGCTAAGCAGGGCGCTTAAGAATCGCAGCCACGCGCAACGATGCAGAGGACGCAGGAGCAAGAAGAAGAATAAATTGGCGGCCCATGGAAAAACAAAAGAAAGGCTAGGGTTTTCAAGAAAACAATCCACCACTATTTATACAGCTCTTAAAAATTCCAAAAAAATTCTATTTTCACAAATTCTTTTTATTTAATTACGCACAAGCCCTAAATTCTTTAATTACTTAAATTATTATTATTATTGCTATTAATATGATTTTCAGAATATTACAATTTCACACAAGGGGTAGATTTTCATAAAATATTTGAGAAGGGAGCTGTGTGATCTAAGTCATATGGCTGTGTGAATAACTTATTTAGACTGTGTGTCTTTGTGAAATCAAGTGATAAATTAATATGGTCTTATTTGTGTAACACCCTGGCTATTCGGAAGCCAAGATGTCACGCAAAATTATCAAACTACTAAGGATAGCATTACAGCTGGATTATACAGATTCAATCAACAATAATTTCTAAAGAATGACAATAAACGATCACCAGATTCATGGAAAAGAATGGATAAACAATTATAATACCACGAACAGTCAAGCAATACCAAAGTTGGATTATTACAAAACCGAAATTTAATTAATAAGTTGGCTTGACCGAAAGGTAATAATAATTATTCGTTGGATAAAAGTGAAGTGCAAGCAGCCGAACTACCCCACCAAATCATCTTGTCTTCTCCTCAATTACCTAATTAAAACATACAAAGCAAGGGTGAGTCAAGACTCGGCAAGTGCATACAAGAATAATCAAACATAGAGTGGACAACACAAACCAAAGGAATTACGAACAAATCTTGGAACACATATACGATTGAATGGAATGAATACATGAATGGATGGAATGAAAGAATGCATTGAAGGAGAACGGACTTTTCACACGCTTATACGGTATAAATAGTGACACACCCGTCGGTGTTCACTTAAGCCCGCATTCAAAGCACGGATCCAATCACCGTATGAAGAACGTTTCATACGGTGTCCGGTTGCCACATTGGAATGGTGGTCAACGTTGCCCACATTGGAATGGTGGGTCTCACATGCCCATATTGGAATTAATGGGACTTAATCAAGTTTCCACTCCCGTGGCGGCAAAGGAAATATGTGTGCATGGAATGAAATGCATAACTTGAACTTCATCTCAATTTATCACGTAAGAAGGTATTGAAATCTACCACATCATGCTCAAATCACAGGAATACTCATAAGTTACCAAATTATCATGCATCCATCAAATTCACACAAGTTAAACATTGCACTTGCCTTCCGTGGTCGTGGACGATTGGGAAGCAACGAAGGTGTCCTTCCACTCACCGCCTCACCGCCTATACAATCATTGTCACAGAATAAGGATAACAGGGTATAACATAGTTACACGAGTTCTACGATACCCTCTAATCAACCCACACGCCCAAATGTTCGTTTTCACCTCTACGCCAAAAGTCCAGATTATCGATCTACGGGCAGTTGTACGAGAAAATTCACCATTAATTATCTGTAACTCTAAAAGACCTGAAACTAGTGCTCACTGAAACTTAACAGATCAGGCTACAAAATATTAGTTGGCGGAATCCCCTGATTTGGCCAAAACAGAGGGCTAATTAACAGCTAAACACAACCCATCTACGTCTGTCCAGAATACAGATCAGTAATAAAGAAAACGGCGTAACTTTTAGCCTATTGATCCAATGAGAATGATCCTTATCAACTTGGAAAGATAATTTCGAAAGCTACAATAACTTAGTTGGGTGAAGGTTCTGATTCGGCACCTAATTTGAACAAAACCGAGGGGAAAACCGACAGTTCCAAATTCTCAGGCAGACAGGATAGCGCGCGGTTAAAAATTCATATCTCCTAAACCATAAGGCGGAATCAAGTAATCTCGGTGCCAAA
The DNA here is from genome assembly GCA_036346395.1 of Hsuehochloa calcarea. Lineage (NCBI taxonomy): Eukaryota > Viridiplantae > Streptophyta > Magnoliopsida > Poales > Poaceae > Hsuehochloa > Hsuehochloa calcarea. The sequence goes on along the minus strand of CM070604.1, from coordinate 38,382,771 downwards.
AGAAAGATAACGACATCAGGAACAAAACTCTAGAAGACGAAAATACCAGATTCGGCCTCTAAGTAAATCATAATGGCCCGACAAGAAAATCTGCCAAATCACGTTAGCTCTCCTGAACAGTCGTGGTAAAACTACCATATCTCCTAAACCCTAACTCCAAATCATATGATCTCGGTGCCAAAAGAAAGCTAAGATCAAGGTCTACAACTTTCTAAGAGGTGAGAAGATCAGAAAACGTACAAAACTTACCCTAATCTGACGAACAAAATTGCTGCACTGCAGGGAGGAGGGTGGCGGCCGATTGGAGAGGGGGAGGGAGTGGAGGGGAGAGGGTGGGGCGGCTAGGGTTAGGGAGGACACTTCATTGGCGGCCCCACTCTTGGGCCTCTTGGGTTTTGGCCCAAGGCCCAAAGTTGCCGCTGATATAGCTGAAAACCCCCTCAAATAATGGAATTTCTATTCTTTCAAAGTGCATTTTCCTCCCCAACTTCTTCTCAATTCCATCGATTTGATTCCAGGGCATTACAATTTGTTTTGAATTATGTTTTCAATCTATTATTTGTATTCAATTGCAAATGTTGTATTTCTGCAAAAGAACCAAGGAAGCTATTCCTTTGGAATAAGCCATCATTTATAAATTGCATTTTGTGGTATGACTCGCGAGTATGGTTGTGTACTCATACTTGCTTCAAACAATCAGCAGAAGTGGACGAGTCTTCGCTTGCATTTGAGGATGTGTTCTATGAAGGTGTCGATCGTTAGAGTATTGATCCTAGTCAGTTGCCTGTGGTGAATTGATGGGATTCCGCTGAAGTTTATTTCTATTCCGTTGCTGCTATTTTATTTATTGTCCGCCCTGTGTAGCTTAATAAATGTAAACTCGATCATAAGGTCAAAACCATTATTTGCTATTCAAATTAGTCCCTTATTCTATTAATCGTCTTGTGTGGATCGATATTCATCTATGTTGACGCTGTGTGCACTAGCGTGATCCTGGACTAGTACAAAATACACAGAGGGTCCATAATTTCATTTTTGGGTCCCGACACTTCGGGATGTTACAAACTACCCCCCATAAAAGGAATCTCGTGCCCAAGATTCAGAGAGGCTAGAAAGAATGTTGGGAATACATTATCTTCAATTGGAATTGTCGTTCGTACCATTTTCCACATTTAACGTGGTCTGAGCTGCGTTGTTGTATAGATGTCCATTTCCAGAATTATTCACTTCCTTTTTGCTTGTGTGGTGTTGATTGTTAAAACTTCAGAGCTGCTCATGGCGGTTGGATTCACTGTCTACTGCCTCCTTGGACATTTATTGGCATAGTATCCTGCCTTTCGACAGTGGAAGAACGTGATACTTGCGGCATGAGATGGGTTCTTCTATGACTGTCCTCTAATAGATATGTTGGGGGCCAAGAGCTGGTCGGATCGTCCACTGCTATTTCTTGATGCATTGGGATGCCTAAACTCCTGTATTTTTGCAATTGTGACAAGTACCATCTATTATTGTTACCACCTGCTGCTGGGGTTATGGTCTTGATTAGAACAGCGTGCCAAGCGTCTTTTTGGACATTCATTGTCATAATGCCCCCATATCCCGATAATTAAAGCATTGCAATCCTGCCCTTGATGTTTTGTTCTGCTGAGACTAGCCACTGTTGTTGTCGCAGAATATCTGCATCAGTGGATGTAGTGCTAATCCTGGAGTCATGAGTGTGGTTGTTGTTGGTGCTTGGTTGGGTTGAGATTTAATCACACGAGCCATGGAGTTTCTTGCAGTATTTTGCATTTGATCGACCATCTTCCTTTTGTGACAATTACACTATGGAACGAACGTCTTGTGCTTGATCTGGTCGAAATTTTGTCCCTCTGTTTCTTGGGATAATTTGGTAGATGTAACCATGGTCCTGCCTTCCTTGACTTAATGAGAGCGGCTTGGTAACTTTCACACAACTGTTGTAATACATAGGTCAATATTGTCTTGAAAGGGCATTGAGCCGGATAATGATCTTTGTCTTCACATAAGTAACGAGTAATCTTGTTGATTGAACATTCTCCGAGTGGATGATTTCCTTCACAGTTTAAGCAATTGGTTGCTGCTTGGTGTGGCGTCTGAGGTTCTTCTGACCTATCCTCCGGTGCTGAGGTTTCTTGTTTATGTAAGGGGCATCGTTTGGCAAAGTGTCCCCTCTCGCCACAACATTTGCAGACTTGATACTGGATCATCTTTCTCTTGGAACACTTGGTGAAATAGTGTTCGGTGCTTTTGTAGTTAACACAATGAATATCTTGTTTTGGCTTTCCCTTTTGAGGGCATCCATTGGTGATGTGTCCTTGCCCACCACTGTAACAGCCCAAATTTTCATTTCCAATTGAAAATTAAATTAAATTAAATTATTTTCTGAATTTTTAAGCTTTCCCTGATTATTATTTTTTAGCCAAAATAAATTATGTGCAAAAATTAATTACCAATTATGAGTTGAAAATATTTTATTTAAGTCCAATTTGACACGGGGAATTTCTGTGAATTTTTCCATGTTGTTGGACTTTATTTGCTATTTTCGAAAACCTAATTGAACTATCGGAATTATTTAAATCAGCAAAATCACTCAAAATCTAAAATAGTGTTCGGGCTGAATCCCTTCCTGGCCCACAGACCCTTTTCCTTCCACACTGACTCAATCGACCAGCCTTCTCTCTCTTTGTCTCTTCCACCCGACCCCACCTGTCATCGTCGACCTCCTCTTCATCCTCCTTCGGCCAAAAACAAAGCGATGTCGATCCGGTCGATTAAACCGCATTGATTCATTTGTTTCCACTCGAGATCATGTCCATTGATTGCTATGATCATCTTTCACTCCCGACCGCACTCAATCGACCGTTTCCCTTCTTAACTCATTTTACTCGTCACCGCCGCATCTACCATTATCTCCCTTGCACGACCCCGTCGATCCGGCTACTCCTTGCTCTATAAAAGGGGTGTTTCCTTTGCATTTCCTCCCTCACACCAGCTCCCGCACACACGACCATGCTGCTCATTTATATCGCTGGAATCAAAGTTCGGAGCTTTTCCGCCGCCAGTTGAAGCGCCGCCGATTGCCCCGCCGTTCATCGATCTATGGTATCGTAGTCCACACCAGGAGCTTCGCCCCATTGTGTTCTACCTCAGGCGCACTCCTTCTTCAGCGGAGGAACATCGAAACACCGTCGCCATCAAAACCGTACTCCGCCGCCGCCAAACCTTCTCGCCGCCGACCACTCCGTTGTGCTCTGCCGTCATAAGGTACCCCATAATGTTCAGCATCTCCTCCCCTTCGTTTTACGCACCTTTGTGTAGCTTGCCATTGCATGTAGTGCCGATGAGCTATAGTTGAGCGCCATCGTTGCTGCAGTAGATAGTTGAAACTTTCTTCTACAAATAGTTATAGCTCTCGTCAAGAGATAGTCGTAGTTTTCTTCGACCAGGTAGTCGTAGCTTCATTCGACTAGACAGTCGTAGTTTTCTTCGACAAGATAGTCATAGCTCTCGTCGAGTAGATAGTCATAGCTTCTACTAACTAGGTAGTCATAGCCTTCCTTTCGACCAGTGCAGTCGAAATCTCTTTCGACCAGTGTAGTCGAAACCTCTCTTTCGACCAGCGTTGTCGAAATCCCTTTCAACCAGTGTTGTTGTAACTCCTCTCGACCGCTCGAAGATGAACAGTATTCGAAGATGGACTTCACTCGAAGATGAACAATACTCGAAGGTGAACAGTACTCGAAGGTGAATAGTACTCAAAGATGGACAGTACTCGAAATTGAGCAGTACTCGGATTCTATCTTTTCTTGTGTTATCCAAACTTTTCGATGTCGTTCTCCATCATATGAACTCAGTCAATTCTTGTTCCTAAATTCCTACCTTCCAGCCCTAAAATTAGTTAATTTGGAGTTTATTTGTATTTTCATTGGAATTTATTAGTATTTGTTTGTTCTTGTTGTATTTTCGTGCATAGATTTCGAAGACTCCGCGGAAATTGATTTAGAAGGAGAGTCCTTCGAGCAAGAAAAGTTATACCTTTGACCATGTTGACCCTAATATTTTAAATTATTTAATTTTGTTTTAAAGTACTATTGCATGCATATTTATATACAGTTATTTTAAATCCCTAGTTAATCTATTTCCTTTGTGTGGCCAATGTTGTTGTTTGAACAGTATACCCTTTGTTGTCATAGTTAAAATAAAATTTGAAAATGAAATGCTTAGACAATGTTTAGACCAAAATCTTGAATTTGGAGAGTTTAGCCAAAATTATTCAAATTTGATTCAAATTGAGTATATGGTATTGTCTTACCATAGAAGTTTTAGAAAATGATTTTACTTACAAAATAAATCAAAATGGTTTAAACTTGAGCAAAATGGATGATTGGTATGGTGCAAGTTAATGCATTGGACAGATCTATTTTCATGATCAAGTTCAGGGTTGTGGAATGGTGAACATGTTGGTTAAGGACCGGTCTTCGAGCCGCATCTTGCTAAGCTCCACCGTACTACCACATGTCCTGCATGGGCAGAAATAGTCTAAGTAATTTGTAATACTTCATTGTTATTTACGCCATGTTGATGTTTGGGTGTCGGTTAGACAGTAGTCCCACTTGGCGCAAGAGGGGGCTTCCGGCGGGTGGTTAACCCAATGGAGGTGATACCTTAGCGAGCATAATAACCTTGGAGTAGAGTATTGTAAATGCCTTGACACGAACTCTATACTGCTTACCTAAGGTAGTGAGCAATGATATCGACGGATGCCAAAAAAACTAGAGAAGTCGTATTGTGTGGGTAAAGTTGTAGAACCTCTGTAGAGTGTAAAACTATTCGAATAGTCGTGTCCACGATCATGGACATGCTGAACAAAGCCACTCAAAGTTAGACTTTGGTTTTGATTTCAAAAGATTTTGACAAATATTTTTGGATAGTTTATCCGATTGGAAATTTGGGCAGTTAGCCATGTGATAGGAGGGTATCTATCACCATATTTCATATAGAGGTTATCCTACTATAAAAATTGAGAATTTATTAAATGAATTTTAGTTATGGAATAACTGTTTTGGAAATTAGTATAAATATTTAAAGAAAATATTATTTTATGCAAATTCAACCAATAAGCATTCCTTTGATATATCTTTGCATGCATTATATTATGTTAATTAGGTGTAACTTGCGAGCACTGAAGTTGTGCTCACCCTTACTGAATAAAATTTATTTAGGTGAAGATTATTATGAAGTCAGCGAGGATCAAGACGACTAGGTTGCGCCCCCAAACGATTGCCTGTGGTGAATAATGTGGCCTACCTATTATTTTTACTTCTGTTGTATCTTTATATTTGGCCTTGTGCCTAATTTTGTAATAAACTCTGATTATCAATTAATAAACATGTGATATAATTTTACTATCACTTCTGTTTGACTGTGTACACTATTTGTTCCTGGTCTAGTGTATGAAACAAAGAGAATCAAGGAACCTTCGTTCCCGGGTTCGACAAGAAGTGGTATCAGAGCCATATCGACTGTAGGTCGTGGCCTTAGAATGGATAAAACCTTAAGGTCTTATTTTCGAAAGCTAAAAATACTTTTGTCTTTCTAGTGTCCTTTCTCAATTTTTCTCTTTAAATTGGTTAATAATCGTTTTCATTATCAAAATTGTAGATGGTCGAAGTACCACACGCCACTTTCCACGGGATCTTCGCCGGACATTGGGCTGCAGCGCTCTGGAAGATGATGTGGCATCTGCACTTCCAGGAGAGGCCAATGCACAAGGGGGACAACTACGTGGTGGGCACTCAAGATCGTTGAAGGGTAGAAGTGATACTCTACTCAAACTTGCAATCCGATGCGGAGTTCCACATCTTCAACACCCCGATGCAGCATAGCAATTTCCTCGAGGGTATCCAAGATGCTGCCATAGAAGTTGTTCACTGACTTCGCCACATCTACGACCACCGCTTCCACAACACCAGATTCCACTACTACCTGATGCACATCCCCACCCAACTTAGGAGTTCATTTCGTTCACCAGTGATGAGGACTTTCCAGAGTTGACACACCAAGTAGACCTGACGAAGGCTATGGATCATGCCTATTGGCATACCTTGGATGAGCTACATGGCACCCAGGTGAAACTAGAGGTTGTAGAGGAGGAATTGGCATGCTACAAGGAATGTGAGGCTAGTTCCAGTTCTCCAGGCTACACCCTGAGACCCCTTAGTTTTTTAGTTCTTCTAGTAGACGCAAATTATGAGCTACCAATACCCTTTATGGTAGCCATAATTGTTAATGAAATAAATTAATAAAAAGAACTATTTTGAAAAGTGATATTTGCCTTGTGTTTGTTTGGTTCTTGGTCTATTTTTTATTTATCCTCCCCTTAGAGCTCTTGCTCTATCTTTAGTAAGTCTTTGGAGGATCTGGCAGATGATGACCACCTGCAGAACAGGCGGCGGCAGTGCCAGCGGCCAAGGAGACGATCAGGTAGATTATCAGCCAAATCCAATTCCACAACCACCACCGCCACCGACAGAAGGACCTGACTGGCGCCAGATGATGGCAAATAAAACTCACCTAATTGACCTTCTCACCCAGTCCTTATGCAATGCTCAGAATTCAGCAGCAGCAGCTACTGTCGGGACCCAAAAATGCAATTCTAGACCCTCTGTGCATTATGCACTAGTCCAGATCACACTAGTGCACACAGTGTCAACATAGATGAAAATCGATCCACACAAGGCGATTAATATAATAAATGACTAATTTGAATAGGAGCACGCTCACTTTTTCACAAATAATTGATTCAATAATATTTTACTCCAGTATCTATGGAAGCTATAAAGATTAATGTACCAATACAGTGGAAGACTAGTATTGAAACCAATTTAACCCCTTAAGCAATACGATGAAAAACAACACAAGCTAAAGCAACTCATCCTTTGAAGATGACATTGACATGGTTATTAGGTTTCTAATATGCCATTTTCTTATCTCCATCCACATCTTTGGTGTTGCCTGGAACACCACCTTCAGGTACTGTGGGCATTGGCACTTTTCCTAAGAAAAAGCTATCCATGCGTTTTTGCCAGATACGACAGTTACAAGTGATATACCATGTGTTGCTTCCTTGGGGATTGATGTCACTTCTACGCCTGAGGGCTACTACCGCTCCCAGGAGAAGTACATTCAGGATATCCTTCCTCACGTTTGTCTCACTGATCAGCGCATGGTGGATGCTCTTATGGAACTTGGAGTTCACTTTCGGCCTACTGATGGTGAGCTTCTTGAGGATCCCACTTGCTACCGCCATCTTGTCGAGGGCCTCGTCTACCTTGGGATCTGTTGGACCGAAAAGGTGACTAGAGGGGGGTGAATAGGAGCACGCTCAATTTTTCACAAATAATTGATTCAATAATATTTTACTCCAGTATTAATGTACCAGTACAGCGGAAGACTAGTATTGAAACCAATTTAACCCCTTAAGCAATACGATGAAAAACAACACAAGCTAAAGCACAGCAATGCACTGGCGGTCGGACCGCTGGGACAATGGCAATCTGACCGATTCCCTGGCGGTCTGACCGGTGGCCTTGGGCGTCCGATCACCGCCTCCGTAATGCATCAAACAAACCCAATGATGAAGTTGCAAATAGATGAAACTTTTGATCTACAACTCCAAACTTGATGAAACTTGGAACGCACCTATTCCAATCGAAGATTATGATAATTCTTGGAAGAATAGCGATCCTTTTTGGTTTGATCAAAGAAGGGTTCAAAACCAGGTCAAAACAAAAACTTGATCCAAAATCTTGCTCGTGGGTGATTGATGATCAAGATGATCCTAGATAGGTTCCCACATGTCACAGCAAACTATATCACATGGAGAATTCAATCAAAAACTCACAGATCAAAGAAAGACACAAAATCATCAAATATAGATAAAGAACGCAATGAGACAAAACATTGATCAAACTTTCCTTTGATTGATTGATATGATATGGGCTTACAGCCTCTCCATCAATGGAGGACAATGCTCTATCCAAGAGCATGAAAATCACATCAAAATATCAAGAACCCGAGCCTCCACAAAAGCTCTCTCTAAAAAAATTAGGGTTTACAAAAATAGCAAAAGAGACGAAGAGAAGGCGCAGCCACCTCCCTCTCCTATTTATAGTGGAGGGTTAGACCTTCTAGAAGTTTGAATCAATTGGGCTCCCGTTAAGGCCCAAAACAAATGGGACACTTACGCACGTATTTTAATACACCGTCTTTAACTCCCCTTGACCTAACTAGCTACATCTTGTGTCATCTTGCGCCTCGAATTAGCTAATAGGTCACCCTTGTTCATCTTGCACCACGCTTGAGTACATTGACTTCACCCAGCATCGTCGATCGTTCTGGACCTCAGCTCTCCAAGCCTACTCCCGATCATCCTCGTCGTTGACTGTCGTTGACCACCAAACAACCTGCACAACAATAGACAAGTAAACCAAATTTGAGAACAAGTTCTTCACAACTTGACCCATGTTAGTCAAAACATGCATCATGCAACATATATGCCCTGAAACTCATGACTTTGACCTAACAAACGAATATCGCCGCCACGACGAGCGATTTAACCAGTGAAATCGGTCGACCGCCCTGTGGTCGGTCGATCGCTTTCTGGCCGGCCCGACCGCCACCTATGGGCCGGTCAGACCGCCAGCTGGGACTTAGCCATTTTTCCTCTCTAGAAAACTGAAACCTACTGGAATTTTCAAACCAATAGAACTTTTGACTGGAGACTCCAAAAATTATGGGACCAAGTGCAATAGAATCTCCTCTCTTGCCTACACCCTCTATTTTTGGCCCAGCTCAATCCACCACTTACTGACATTGTCGGTCCGACCGCCGCTAGGGCTTGGGCCGACCTACCGAGACTCGACAAGATCAGAATCGCGCCAAAACACGCGAAATGTTAAACCGTTAACGCCATTGCCAATTGTCACATCATCCTAAGATCTGGAGCATATCCCATGATATCCACAATCTCCCCTTTGATGAACACATTGGCAATAATCCAGAAAATGTAATTTGGATGTTTGAAAAGTAAAATAATTTCGTTTTCGCACAAAAGCACAACTTGGTCCATAAGCAAGAGAAAGCAATGGAAATGACCAAGCTGGCATCATAATAGCATAGGCAAGTGAGATAAGGCAAAAGAAAGCATAAAAACTTTGATTTCCAGAAAAGAGTCAAAAATCTCACTTAACGTCCATATGAAAGAACAATTGTTCAATTGGCCTTTGATCATTGTGAGGATTAATAAATGCAATTCAAGTTCAGAAGAATCAATAAGACAATAAGAATGCAATTCAAAAACTCCCACTCACTATGATCCTCAGATTTCAGAAAATTTCAAATTCTCTAATTTCTCCCCCTTTTATCATTTTTATATATCTTCTCCCCCTTTGTACAACAATAATATATCTTCTCCCCCAACATTGAAATAACTTCTCCCCCTTTGACAATGGAGTCATCAAGGAATCACGTCTTCCTCTCATCCAGAGATAACAAATGCAGAATGAAGAAAGAAGCATAAGAAAGAGTATGCATGAAGTGCAATGGAGTGGCTTCATTTTTGTATTTCTCAATTTTTATTACAAGAAGCTTTGGAGATTACCCAAAAGAACAAGCTAGCATCTCTAATATTGCACAAACAGCATATCAAGCCTAACAACGCCAGCAAGATCATGATAAGACATATATATCAAAGCTAAGCACGAAGCCTAAAAAATAAAGCAATAGATTTGATCAATTTAAACAAAGCTTTAAATTCAGCAAATTCATCAACATGGATCCTAAAGTGAAACTGGCTATGTCAAAATGTCAAAGTGAGATCAAAAATATAACAAAGACCATATTAAGAGTCAATCAGGTCCTGTATTGAATCATTTTGCTCAAATTTCTCAAACGCTCATTTTTCAATAGATTTCTCATTTGCACTGAATATTGAAGTTGACTAATGATCTAACTTAGTGACAAGATCCTAGACTAGGAGCCATCCACAAACTCATCCTAAACTTCGATCAGAAGTTGATTAAAGGTATATCTTAGTGAAGAAGATCCTGGACTACGAGCCATCCACAAACTCTTCATAAACTTCTACCAGGCGACAAATCTTGTGGTTCATGTCATTTCTGACAAGCAGTCCCCATGAGATCGTCTGGATCATCAAACTATTTCCAAGTACATGTCTTTAACAAGCAGTCTCGTAAGAGTAGTTTGGCACAATTTAAGCATAAGACAATCTTGATTTTTCATGTTTCACAAGAGCAGTTTTAGAATCTCAAGAACACAAGAAGCTCAACTAATGGTCAATTTTAGATTCAAGAGCCAACAAAGCAATTCTGACAGGGCCAATGTCACAAAAGTAGCACTAATTGCGCAACTAGCTAAAACATCCACAAATTGCAATTTTTAGTTCGAGTTGTTTTAGAGTTCTATCCCATACAGAAAAGACTTATCTGTATATGTGAAAGCATGATAATTCTAGCAAGTCAAAGAACTAGACATGGCATTGAGCAAGAATTGAAATACTAAAGCTCCAAAGAGTAATAGGCAAAGCTTCATCAATTTTAAAAGATAAGCAGAAAAATCTATATTACAATGCATCTTTTTGGATACCACTTGTTGAATTTTTCATATCACTTGTTGGATTTTTCATATGAATGCAATATGATACAATGAGATGCAATAAAAACCTAAAAACCTAAAAAGTTCAAAAAGATCAATAAGTTCAGAAAAAGAACAAGAAAATATCAAAAGAACAAGGTAAGATCAGAAAAGATCGAACTCCCCCTCAAACCAACTCATAGGGATAAATTACCCCTAACTCGCTTCTCAAGGTGGCAAACCTAGTTGGGTCTAAAGGCTTGGTGAGGATATCAGCCAGTTGAACCTCGGACTCCACAAAGTGTAGCACAATATCACTTTGTAGGACCGGAAAGGCGACTAGGGGGGTGAATAGGCGCTTTCTCAACTTTCTCACCAAAATCAAATTCAACACGAACTTTACTCCTTTAGCTATGAGAGCTAAGAAGATCAGTAAGCGCACAGTGGAAGCCTTGTGCTGAATTCGATACCCCGACAACCACACGTCACAAAAGTAGAGACTTAATCTCAAAGGGCAGATCTGGGCACAAGCGGTCCGACAAGCAACTAGAAGCGGATCGACCGACGGCTAACGAGCGATCGGATCGGCTACTAATCGGCGGTCGGACCGGTGGACGCGGTTCGACCCAGCAAGATTAGCGGTTTGAATACACGGGCGGTCGGACGCCGCTGTAACACCGGTCCGACCGGTTCACCAAAGATCGAAAAATCAAGCTCAAATCCAAAACGAAATTTGATCCAACTTTTGATTCAACCAATGAAACTTGACCAAATTTCGAGCACACCTCCCTAATGATATTGGAGACCTATTTCTAGCGACGATCCTTCAGATCCACTTCGCAGAATCAATCTCTCAAGGATTTAACAAAGAAGTGCACAAACCCTAGAAATATGAAAATCTTTGATTCAAGACTTGCTTGTGGGGGTTGATGGTCTAGATGAATCTAGGAGTATTCCCACACATCAAAGCAAGACACAATGGGTCAAGAGACCAAGTTTAAACACTTGAATCAAGGAGACACCAAATTCATCCAAAAGAGAGAAGAACACAAAAGGGAGACAAATGATCTCTCAAGCAAGCATCACAAGATTGATTGATCTCACAAGATGCTTACAAAGCCACTCCCTCAAGGAGGACAAAAGCTCACCAAGGAGCAACCACAATCTCTCCCTCTCTTCCTCTCCAAACCCTAACCCTAGAAAAAGGAGAAGGGAAACCAAATGAATGCCTCTAAAAGGTTTTACATCTCCCCCTTTCTATTTATAGGAGAGGACTAGGGTTTCACTTTTGGGACCCACTCACACATGGGACCCACACACAACATATGTTGAAGCAATCGCCTGCTTCACCACGTGTAGGTTGATCAGCGGTTCTCATCACGTCGCCAAGCCTCTCTTGTCCGAATCCCATCGGAACCTCCCAGAGACTCGCACCGATATCCGCACCGCCGATCCAACCGGTTGCATCGAACCACCGCTCGATCCATCTTGCCCATCTCGCACCATGCTTGAGTCACATGACCTCACCCAGATCCATGATCGTTCGACCTCGGCTCTCCAAGCGTAGTCCCGATCCATTCACCGCTGACGTCGTTGACTCGCAAGCCACCGCACAAAGAATAGACAAACAAACCGCTTTCGGAACAAGTTCTTCACAACTAGACCCACGTTAGTTCCAAGAATGCAATATACATCAATAAAGCATTGATAACCAAACATAAAACACAATCAAAACACATCAATGCAAACTTGGCTTACCTCCAAGTCAATGCCGGTCTGACCGCCCCACAAGGCCGGTCCGACCGGTTTCAGGCCGGTCGGACCGCTCCCACAACGGCGGTCGGACCGGTCAAAAGGACTTAGCCAAAATTCCAAATTTGAAAATCCAAACCTTCGAATTTTCAACTCAATAGAACTTTTGACTGGGAGCTCCAAAAATGATGCAACCACATCCAGGAGACTCCCCTCACCTGCCTACACAACCTATTTTTCGATTAGCTCCAAAATCCATTTTTAGGTCAGCCGTCCGATTTTCCACCGGCGGTCCGACCGCCGACACCACCGGGCCGATCACCTGTGGTCCGACAAAGATGAAGCAAACCCCGAAAACGCGAGATTTTGCAAACCAACAAAGCCATTGCCAATTGACTCATCATCCTGAGATCGTGCACATATCCTCATGATATCCACACACTTTTTTCAACATGGTCTCTAAGGAAGTGATAGTGAATATCTATCTGCTTGGTTCTAGAGTGTTGCACAACATTTTTAGTAATGTTAATAGCAGAAGTGTTATCACATAAAAAAGGAACACTAGCAAAATTTAACACATAATCTTTAAGAGTGGTTACCATCCACAAAATCTGACTACAGCAACTAGCAGCAGCTACATACTCAGCTTCAGCAGTGGATTGTGCAACAGAAGACTGCTTCCTAGAAGACCAAGAAACAAGAGAATTGCCTAGGAAGTGACAAGTGCCTGAGGTACTCTTCCTATCAAACCGACAGCCCGCAAAATCATAATCAGAAAACTCCCGAGTGGACAAAGATGACAAGCAGGAATACCAAATGCACATTGGAGTAGATACTTCGAATATGAGATCGTAAGTGCAAGATCAAGTTATTGTTCTTCAGTATGTGCATTCGGAGCTTCAGTCAGTAGATTTCTTCATCAAGGCACAGACGAGTTCAACACAGTTTCTACCTCTCTAAACTCAGTGTTGTTAATTCACCGTAAGTTTGAGGGGGGTATTAGATATATATATATAGCTTAAAATGTTCTTTATATATTAATCTACCCAGTAAATAATATATTGGTCTTTTAACTCATTTAAAGGTTCGTTCCCACGGCTACATCGCAACATAACTCTACTCTCCGCATAACCTTAACGCCGACACTGATTCACAAGCCACGTTGAAATCACACACCACAGATGATGCACTCACAAAAGGAAAAGCAGGCACTGAAACTGAAACCGAAACCGACTGCACAACAAAAAATCCGTATCAGCAGCAGCAGGAGGCTCCTGTTTGGTGCCGCACACCAAAATTAACATAACGCTTCCTTTGAGTATGTGAGCATGACCATTGTTGCCTTAGTTAGCTGCAGTCTGTTCAAACGCCGGGTCGAGTGGGTTTCGGGTTGGACTTTAAAAGTTCGGTCTCAACGGGCAGGTCTGAGTCTTGCTCGGTCCAGTCCAAAAATCGATTTTTTTGATTTTTATTTTTATTTTAATCATTTTTTGGAATGAAAAATAATATTTAATTCATTTCCATAATGAAATAAATAGGTTTATTTTTAAAACTGAATTTTCCGGATTTTGGATCGGGAATTGAGTCCCAAGTCTAGTCCAAAATAGCTCGGGCTCAGGCCGGGTCGCCTGTGAAGAGGTCTAGCTGCAGGGCAGATTGCTGCTATATGCTTTGGCTGCTTGCAATCTTGCATTGCACCCCGGTGTCGATCTCAATCTTTTATTCTTTTTGTCTGATGTATCATCGATGGGCATGTCGAAGGAGCAGCAGGTCTTCTAACCCAATAACCGCATTTGTCGCGTTTCACATACGCAATCTGAAAACGAGCGAGAGAGAGAATTCTCTTCCTCCTATTATTGGACTTGGACAGGTTGTGTCTGTATGTTCCCACTGCATGCGCAATAGAATTAGAATCTAATTTTACCCAATTCGCACTAAGAAATCTCTGAACTGAACACATGTCATCAGCCTTGTATGGTGGCTACCTGCTCCAGCTTATATAGACCAAACCATGATTGTATTTGGACCTACCTTACCTATAGAAGGCGTATTAGAACAATACAAGTATTTGTTTTTCTGACTACTAGCAGTAGCCTCCCGTAGACTGTCTGCAGTTGCTGTACAGAGATGCTTATGAGTCCCATAGAATTTTTTCTGCAATTTATGTTCCTGTAATGTGGTCAGAGAAGCATGTGCCAAAAACAAGTCCTTGTCTGACAAAATTACACTTGTAAACACAAGTTAGTTCCTTAATTTTTTAGTTGAGCAATGAGAAAATCCCATAAGTGTCAACTTCTGTAGTTCTGTTTCATGCTACCAGTGCCATTGGTCAAAACCCTATTTGGAATAATATCCTGGAAGTATTACCAGTTTCTCGTCGCCGATTAGCCTAAAACCAGTACTGTCCCATCGGTGAGAACCAGTTCGGTTATAAACATTTTAACCACATCACAACTTTCTTTATTAATGACATCTCTTGCTTCCCCAAGAAAAGATCACAGCTGTAGCATCACTGACTTACATCAAATCATAATTTCTAACATAATTAACCTTAACGCCGACAATTAGATGCCACTCTGAAATCACACACCACGAGATGATGCACTGAGAAAGGAAAAGCAGACACTGAAACTGAAACTGACTGCACAACAAATCCGTACCTTCTGGTGCCACCCAACCAAATTAACACAGCTTTTCTTGCAATCAATCGACCCTCTTCTTGAATCGAATGGCCAAACCAAATTATCAGAATCATACGGACGATCGATCTTGACGTGTAATTCATGAGGGCATTGCTGCCTTTATTAGGTGAGAGGTTTAAGCATCTGCATTCAGCAGAAATAATATGATTAATGTTGCACTTTTGTGGTGGTGTTGTGTGTGCGGTCTTGGAGTCATGCGTCTCCTGATTGTGTTGATTCTGCAGCACTCAAAGGTGCTGAAACTGATCGTGCAGCTGCTATGTATGTAGATGAGCAATAATTCTTGATGCTGCCATATCTGAATGTCTGTCTCATATCATATCTATCTCTTACCTCTGGTGCTTGTTTCCTACGAGATTGTCTGCAACGGCATTGTGTACTAGATAGTACTCCCTCTGTTATTTTTTAAGTGATATTTTTGAATTTTTACAGTCCACAAGATGTGACTTTGATTATTACTTTTATAACTTTATTGTATTATTTACTAATGAAATTATTATAATATGAAAGTATTTTTAACGACAAATTCAATGATTTAGTTTTATTTAGCCAATTTAAATATTTTTAAATATATTAGTGGTCAAACATTAGGGTGTCACTTGAAAAGGAATGAAGGGAGTAATTGGTTGGCACTTGAAAGTTAGCTCGGATCAGAGTGGACAGGTTCTGGCAAATGTAGCAACTATGCAGTTGCATAATGACCTGTAGGTGATGTAGATCATCCATGAGATATGTGGGCAAGTTACTACCGGTGACTCAAATCATTTGTTAGTACGCAGTTGGCATAAAGTTGTTAGTACGCGAACTGTTTCATTTTTTTTTTTTACCTATTTGGAGTACAAAAATTTCAAACAGAACAGTTCACTTGCTATATCAATCTAGGAAACTACTCGCATTCCAAACTGGAGCTTAGAGAAAGAGTATCTATGTTTTGGCCTCTATGGTGTAGAGACCTGCGAGTGAAAAAAAAAAGAGTAAATTTAAGGACACCTCTGATTTTGGGGAGAGGTAACACAAACCTTAGGTTTTAATTTTTTTCAAGAAATCCTAGGTTTCGAGACGAAATATTTCAAAAAAGCACCATATACACCATCCGGGCCATCCAATACATGTATGATATTTTTGAGTATATACACACATTAACAGGCCCCACAGTATGCCCAATGTGAGACCCCAGAGTATTTAGCTCGTAATGCTTAGCCATCCACTTGACTCTAACATCACAAACCAAATATTCTGCGCCTCGGTGCATTATGTACCTCACAGGAGCGGTACACATATACCCTCACAAACATCGATATCAATCCATACACAAGTTATTACAAAATCAAAAATCTTATAGGTTACAACAGATGAACATCCGAGGTTCAGTTTCGTACAAAAGAGCCGACCGGCCAAATAACAAGATAAATATCAAGTACGCAGCGAAAAATAGTAAATAAACTAAAATAAAATCATAAATTAACCATTAATAAAGTCTCAATGGTTTGCCATAACCCGCAGGGCAACCGACTGGGTTGAAACCATAGCAAATCGACGTTCCTGCGCATATTTCCTGTGACGCCCCGTGTCATTACCCCTACGGTAATCACACTTAGGCACACGGATTACTATTCGTCTGCCCGGTAGAACACCGCTCCAACGAATAGCAAGCCTTTTTATCAGAGTTGCGCAGCAGAACAATAAGATAGAAACTATACATCTTTATTACAGTAGAAGCCACACAAGGCTAGGGTTCTTAATACATCTACTAAACAAACACAAAAGGGAGCTTCTCCGCTTCTGGAGTCTGCTCTGGAGTACCGCCCTCCTACTCGTCCCACGAGTCAAAGATGGCGCCCATCTCGCTCAGGTCCTCGCAGACGGTGCCTTCTCCTCCTGCTGCTGCATCGGTACCTACAAGTCCTTCGTCCCACTCGGGATGGCTCCCGGCCGGACTAGGATCTAACAAAGGAGAATACTAACAAGGTTGAGTACAAAAGTACTCAGCAAGCATTAATAGCAAAAGATGCACTGCATGACTGATCTCTAGTCTTTATCACATATTCTAAAATCATCTCTTTCTGAAAATACTCATTAAAACATTAAGTGGCAATTTTAATTCTGAAAATACTACTAGTCACTCAGAAAGAAGAAAGACCCCTAGCGGTTCCCGTAGACTCCAATCCAAGAGACTGACATGAATTCATGATTTGATATAGCATCTTGCAGCTTGCACCACTTTACCCATAGCTACTCTGAACTCTTTCTGAGCTAGGTCCATCGCATTTCCTTTGATGCGATTTCAAGTTCAGAATACAGAACGTTTTCCAGGTTACGTGATTATGTCTCCACCCATTACTTTTCGTCGGTGTTGATTTAGTCACGGTGCTAACCTCGTCACACACCGAGTTCTAGTAATGTTGGTTGAGGCGGCTCTCGTCCGTGCCCAACACTCCGCCTTGGGGCGGCTCTCTTCCGTGCCCAATATTCCAATGTGACCCGTTGTGGAGAACTTAATTACGTAACAAGGTAGCATTTTTCGCCACCAAACGGAAAATGGTTGGCACTGAATTACGGCTCCCGACCGAGTAAGAGTTTTGTTAGTCCTTATATTATAACCATATGTAAAGGGGTTCCACCTCTTACCATCATCATCATCATCATCATCGTCTCGTTTCCCTTGCCAGGGCCCCCTTTACCCACCTAGTAATTCTCATTCTCATCTCATCTCATCATCTCTGCTTTCTTATCTTTCTCATCATCTCAATCCAATTTGATTTTGAGAAATAGGTTTGATGCAATACATATATGATAGAGCAATATACGGTTTACATTTAACATAACTATATTTATGTTCAAGAGGATAGTTTGCCTTTGTAGTTGTAGGAAAGGTCGGCGATGACGAATCTCTGATCAGCTTCTCCTGTCGGCACTGGTTTGCCCTCTGTAGCAACGCGGTAGCACGGATAATATATAAATAAATATTTAGTTGAGTTTGATTGATAGTGGAAGCATAAAATGCTAATACAACTCCTATGTTAGCCAAATTTTAATTTAATAAAACTTTTCGGAACCAACCCGGTTAGCACTCTCCCGCTAAAAATCGTCCTTCGATTAAACCCGATATACTGCCGACATCGCCGAACTCGCGTTCTATACTCGACACAAACTACTACCAGATCTTACACTCTGCTACGCCTACAAGGATCTACTCGAGGGAACAAGACTACCAACACTTCTGGCACACCAACGGATTACTCCCAAAAACTGAACAAACACTAACTATACCGACTCCTAAATTTCCTATACTCAGAAACCAAACAACTAGTTTCTAACCCTAATCTCTAATTAACCGACTAACCTACTCGGCTAATCACTTTCTAACCCTAACCTAACCCTCCCTAATCTAACCTACTCACTAAACCCCCCCTAATCTACCCCCTTCCCCTCTCTCTCTCTCTCTCACTCTTCTACCCCTCGGCGCCGACGCCTCTAACCCTCATCCTCTCCCTCTCACTCTCTCGCGCCTCTCCCTCTCTCCCTGGAACCTCCGCCGCCATCGCCTCCAGCCGGCCCGCTCCGCCTTCGGGCGCCGCGCCTCCCTCGGCTACGGCTCCGCCTCATTCTTCACCCGGCCAAGGCCAAGGCCACCGCCATTCACCTTCTTTGCAACATCCGTCTCACCGGTCGCTCCGCCCCGGCTGGGCTCAGCGCCTCCTCCGCTCCGCCTCACTCGGCGCGGCTCGGCCTGGCGCACCACTACTCCGGTGCCCTGGCTGCCCGCCCGATCTCCTACCCAGGCACTCCGGCCCGACCGGCCCTACGCGGCTCGACCCAGCGCTCTCTCTACCTCGCCTCCTCCGTTCGGTCGGCTCGGCGCCTTGCCGCGCCGTCTCGCTTCTCGGCCGGCCTGCCCTGCCCGGCTCGGCTCGGCCTCCCGGCCGCCTTGGCTCCCAGATCTGGCCCAACTCTCGGCCTGCTCCACCCGGTTATCTCCCCTGGGGTAAGCCCTACCTGACCTCCCTCTCTACTCCTACCAGAGCTCTGCTGAGGTGAACTGATAGCTACTAGATTATTCCACTGAGATCTAGTGATGGTGATTGGTGTGCAAGTGTGCCATGCTTTCTGATGTGTGCTGGGGTTACCTCTTGATGGATCTGGGCTGGGAGAGGGATGGCGATCTTGGCTGGGTGGTGCTCTCCCTTCGCCCCTGGCTCCTTGGTTCTTCTTCTGCTTGGCACAGTGGCTCCTTCTCCTCTGCTCCCTGGCTGCTGCTGCTGGCCTTCGGCTGGGATAGCAGAGCAGGGCTTACCTTCTGTTATGGCTTCTGCTAGCCTTGGGGAATGGAATGGATGTGGTTGGTTGTGTTTGCTGGCTGGTGGCTTGCTTGCTTTGTGAATCTGGGAAGGAGAACTGGCTTCAGGGGGGAATGTATTACTTGTGTGCTGCCAGGGGATGACTGTTGGGGCTAGCTTTGCTGGGGAGATGCATTGCTGGCTCTTGCAAGGGGGAATGCACTTGTCTTCTTGGCTTCGGGGAATGCATTTCTTGGTTGTCTTGGTGGTGATTGAATGTTGAAATTCTTTGGTGTCGCTTGCTTGCGGGGATGCATTTGTCTTCTTTGGTATCCTGTGCTTGATATTTCGCTCGCTGGCTGGCTTGCTCTGTGAGAGGGGCTTGGCCAGGGGAGATGAATTGGCAATGCTGCTCTGGAATTGGTTGCTGCACCCGATGACGCTTGACTGAGGGTGTGGTTACCGGGGGTATGCACTGAGGCTTTTATATTTGGGGTTTTGGCAAATGCAAACAGTGGGTGTTGGGTTCTAATAATGCCGGATGAGGAGACCCACAGAAGTGACAGATGCCGAAAGATCTTGGGTGGTCAGGACATCTTGACGATCAAGGGGCGACTAACTCCGGTTGGTCTGGGGATCTTGATGGTCAAGGGACCGACTACTCAGGTTACTCCGGATACTCTACTGCACTTCGGAAAATCTGACGGCCACTTTCTATACTCTAACTTCTATGCACTACTGCTCACAAGAATGCTCTCAACTACGATTACTAACCGATTGCTGATTTTCCTTACGAGCGGGAAAACGGGTCGCGAGGTGGCTCTACGGACAGGCGCTCAAGAACAAAGCGACGAGGAAGGCTACTACTACAGAAGGCAAGAAGAGAAGAAGACTAGGGTTTTAATTACTTACTGCCAAAAACACTGCAAATGCTTGTAAAACAATTCTTGTAAAATCTTTTTGATGCAATGAAATGAAAATGTTTTATGTTAACAATTATGCAAATGATGCGGGTTGTCACATTTCCTTAAACGATTTGATCTCAATACCCGCTGTCCAGATTAGTAAATAAAAGCAAACAGTGAGTACACTAATGTACTCCACAAGACTTACGAAAAACAAACCTATACACAGCTACATGCAAGCTGAATCAAAGGAGAAGGTTATATGGTTCATTTGACGCATAAATCAATATTTCATTTGCAATATTGTAATAGATTGAAGGCAATTTAACAATTCTGTTTTTATTTGCTCAAATAACAGCGAGACAACATTTATAAACATAATTAACATTCTAGAGGTGACTTCCCAACAGCCACCACAACATAGCACGAATTACCCATTTGTATCACCCGAAATCAAGTTTTATCGAAAACTGTTGAGTCTAACTCTTGTAGAGACCTAACCAAGCATGTCCATAACCTAGGACGAGGCTATTCGAATAGATTATACCCTGCAGGGGTGTACCAATGTATCCACACGCCAGACCGCCTTTTTGTCACATGATTTAGCACACTTCCTTTGGTATGCCGGCACAGCTAAGTCCTACGATACATTTTCAATATTATGTATTAACTATGAGTCGCCCGTATGGATAGAAACACATACGTTGTGTCGGAGTCATCGTAAAGCCTCGGTCAACTACCCCTCACGGGTAAAGCCTTGGACAACTACGATGCCCCTCGAGGTAGAGAACCTACCCGAAACTCCACCACCGCACACCCAACAACAACACACAGTTCCTTTTTCACACAACACACAAACCATCTCCTGCGACCCGGAGCTAATACACGCCAAAGTACTAAGTCAAGAGAGGTCTCATATCCCTCTCATGTGGTTAGCACGCAAAAACGCTTGGGTCAGTGTCCAAGATGTTCGGTCCTTGTTGACTCGGGCACCATCCATACACACCCGACAATCACATCATTCAACCAATGTGCCCAAGTATAAATCTTTTTTTTTTATTTTTAGTTTTTCCAAATACAATAGCACAGGGTGCTAGATATAACATAATAAAAATGATTCATGTGATTAAGGTTATCGATAAAGTCGGCAACCGCCCAATCTACCGAAAACTAAGCATTGCTAAGCATGACAACTCATAAGCATAAATAGACCATATAACATCCACCGAGCTCTAATTCACCAGTGGAATTATTAACTTAGGCTAGTCGCAGTGGATGAACATTTATAGGAAATTCATGCAAAAGGATTAACTACCTCTACTCGACAAACATAACTTAACAAATAAAGCATGCATACATACAGCTGCAAAACAAGATAATAGTTTTTGAATGTAATAGGATCAACATGCATCAAAGCAAGAATTTCTTGCCTTTCTCAATTTCTCCAACTCGATCAAATGATCTCGTATGCGAGAACTAAAGGTAGGAATGGATTGTCCTTGCGATGACGATCGCAACGGTATAACATGCGTTGACGAATTCAAGATTTTTGTTGGTGATTGCAAGGAGAGAAGTTGAAAAAATAAAGAATGGACACGTAGATATTTCATCTGCTAGTTCTTTTCTCGTTTTTGCGAATTCGCTCAAGCTGCCTTGCATGCGAAAACAAATTATAGAATCGAGTTGGTCGTGCGATGGCGATCGTGATGGGATGACATGCATAGCTTGGTTTGGAGTTCTTGGATAAGATTTGAAGGAGAGAAGCGAAAGTAGTTAGCAGGGATGGCAGACGGAAAAGATGACTGGAAAAGACGGGACACATAGGCGTTTCGCATGCGGTCGGTCGAGCCGGAAAGGAAAGCGAAGATACTGATGCATGCATGATTCCATGATTTGTATGATGCATGAGAAACAAAAATCAAAATAATTAATTTTAATTACAGTCTTTCAGACCTTCGATTTAATATTTATTATTATTACTTGATGTGAGAAAATTACAAAATAAGCTTTAGTTAATCAATTTATATTTAAAATAATTATGTCGATTTTAGAATTTTAATTATAAATTTTTAATCCCATTCGCTTTATTTATCTATCAAGTTTGCATTTTAAATTCTATTTCAAAATTGACCAAGCAAAATAAATAGGGAACCAATAACCACCAAAAGTTCCAGAAAAATCCAATCAAGCATATCAGAGAATATAGAATCCAACTAAAATATTCCCACAATTGAAATCCTTTTAGTTTTTCTCTGACTTCAAATGGAGCTTTTGAATGAGAGACGATGTATTAGATTACTAGGTTTTAAATTCTAGTCTTCACATATTACAGGATTCTCAACATATGGGTTACATAAAAAAATTTTAAAAAGTCCAAAATTTCACAAATGCATATTAATTACTTAACTAATCCAACTTTGGGATTTGGGCTGTTACACCCAACCACACCGTAGTGTAACAAGTCGTCACGCCTCTGCCTCCTTGGTCACCGGTGTTGCCGTCACCGGGCCTTACGTCGATGGAGGGTGAGAATGAGAGAGGATAGATAGACCTATAGGGTTGTATTGTGGGACCACCTATATGTGTATATACTTAAAAATATCATGTTTTTTATTATGCACTGGTATCTTGCACAAATCTTAGAGAAAAATGAGTTGACAGGTGGTGTACCTGAGTTTTTTTAAAAAAAAACTTTTGCTACAAAACCTGGGTTCCACGAAAAATATTGTAAAAAAAAAAAACAAAGGGTGGGCATAGTATGAAAGGCGTCTAGCTAACATCCAAAAATAGGAGTGGCTCTACTAAGTGGTAACAACGATGGATCGATGGTATCTTGCTTAGGATGCAAATCTTAAGCAGTTGGGCTAGCACCCTATACAAAACTACATAGCTTAATCTTATTTCCACCGGCTTGTTCTGCTAGCAATAATATTCAAGAAAGTCCATGCAATCATGCAATCAACCCATTTTGGATTGTGGGACCAGAAAAATCGAGTCACACAAGAAATTGCCAAGTTGCAAACTTTTGTTTATTCGATTTGACACATGACATCGACTTTCAATCCGACGAAAGATGTATAGGTTGCGCGATCTGATCCATGCATGCATCGCAATTCAGAGGGCTATGCTCGCCCAGAAAATACAGGATAATTCGTTGTATAATAATAGAGCATTTCTCGTGAAATCAAAGTAAATGCTAGATGTGCTCCTTAAACAGCTTGAACACATTCTAGATACAATCGCAAATACTATAATTAATCGTTCTTATCAGTTGACCGCCACCAGCAACAATGCAGCATGCGGCCACAACCGAGGGGTGGACGACGAGATCGCACACAAGTTCTTCGAAATTAACAGTTTCCCATTCTGCCCTTCGCTTCGAGGCCGGGAGGAAGTCAACCCGGGCGCGGGGCCCACTCGCAAGAGTGCAAACCCGCAACGGGTGATCGATATACCAAACCCAAACCAGGCAACGGACCCATCGCATCGCGTTCGAAACAGTCGCGTTGCCTTCGGCGACCACCTCGCTCGCTAGCTAGGCACCTAGGCCGGCCGCCGCCTCCTCCGCACTCGCCGAAGATGGCCGCCTCGCCGCTGCGGCCGGGGCAAAGCTCCAAGGAGGAGCCGGAGTCGCACGGCGTTGTCGTGATTGCCCTCTCGGACCCCAACGGGATTCCCAAGGACGAGGCGGTCACCGCCGCCTTCGCGTGCCCCGGCGGGCGGCGGGCGGCGGAGGCGCTCCTGGTGCTTGCGGCGCTCGCGGTGGCGGGGCACTACTGCCTGCACTCGGCGGACGTGGCCGTGCGGTTCTTGGGGCAGGGGTGGAGGTGGAGCGATGGTCGGGGCACGTCGTTCTTGCTGCCGCTGTACCCGAAGGCGAGCGGCGGGCCCGGTGGCGTGAAGACGGGAACCGAAGACGACGCGGCGGCGGGCGCGGGAGCGGGGGTGAATTCGACGGTCGTGCTCCCGGTCAGGGGCAATGTGTTCCCGGACGGGTGCGTGCAGCCGGTGCAAGAATTCGATTCCGTTATGCGAAACAGTACAATTTTGCTCTTTTTTTTAAAAAAAAGGCTCTAGAAGAAGTTGGTTTCTTGGGTTGGTTCTGTGGGGAAAGTTCGGCGCTTTTGATGATCAAATGCACATTGGTTCTTGGGGTTTCTCGGTTCTGAATTGCATTTTGGATGGCTTTCAGTTTGATTAACTTTGTCAGTTTAACCTGCATGGGTTTAGAAACTCAAGTTTATATTTTGATTTACTGTAGTTTGGAACTACGGAGTTTCTAAATAAAATTTCTTTTTTATATATAATAAAGAAACACAGGAATTTCACATGAATCAGTTGAATTTCTACAGGAATTTAGAAAAATTGCCGCTTTGCTAACGGGGAGTTTTATATGCAATGTTGCGTTTTTGTCCTTTCAGACTGATTTAGATGTTTGACCGTCATATTAAATTGCTAATCTTTCAAGTGCCAGGGTATGAACTCTAGAGATAGTCTGTATTTAGATATAGGTTTGCGGTTAGTACAAGCTAAAGAAGGAAGACTTGTACTGTGCCGGCTCGTAAGTTAACATTTGATTTTTGGATTACTCTTTCTTTTTATATGTTTAATCTTTGATGAGTCCTGTTCTTTGCTGTTGTTACTTATCAGAAAGCAGTTAATTCTAAATACTAACATGGCATTGTTGTCCTTCTGGTTGTTCTGCCCTTAATATGCAGGCAGTATTACACCTCTATATATATTGGCAATCCTCCAAGACCTTTTTTTCTTGATATTGACACCGGGAGCGAGTTGACATGGATCCAGTGTGATGCACCATGCACAAACTGTGCAAAGGTATCCACCAATTTCAATTACATGCCTTTTAGCCTTAAAATAACATGCATTTTTCTCTTGTTCATTTGGAGAACTCAGCTTCATTACAACACATTGCCGTGGATATCTTAGTTTCAGTGTTCCATGATGAGCCTAATTCTCTCAACTTCATTGCATTGCTGTAATCAACATTTAATTTCTATACAGGGACCTCATCCTTTATATAAGCCTGGAAAAGGGAAGATGATCCCCCCCAGGGATTCATTTTGTCAAGAATTGCAAGGCAACCAAAATTACTGTGACACGTGCAAACAATGCGACTATGAGATCACATATGCAGATCGAAGCTCCTCTGCAGGTGTCCTTGCAAGGGATAATATGCAACTTATTGCTGCGGATGGTGAAAAGGAAAATTTAGACTTTGTGTTTGGGTACGACTCAGACTTTTCCATAACTAATCCCTTACATGTGTAAAGATGGATGCTGTTTGCTGTACAGTAACCAACTGCCATTTGTGTACCACATGTAGATGTGCGTATGATCAACAAGGAAAGCTTTTGTCCTCACCAGCAAATACTGACGGGATCCTTGGCCTTAGCAACGCGGCAATAAGCCTTCCTACTCAGCTAGCCAACCAAAAGATAATTTCCAATGTTTTTGGTCATTGTATCACCACAGATCCCAGCACTGGTGGTTATATGTTTCTTGGTGATGATTACATTCCCAGATGGGGAACGACATGGGTTCCTATCCGAAATGGTCCAGAGTAAGTTCTCTCCTTTTATTTATGAAAGGTTAATTTCATATGTGGCCATCATTTTCCCTTTGGATACCACGGATATGACATGCTTTGTTTGCAAAAAATCTTCAAAAATCTTAACAAATTCCAGTCACTCTCAAGACTAACTGCAAAGGGAAAATTTGCCTAACTGCTCTTCAGTGATGCTTTAATGTTTCTAATGTTGCACTAATGCTACAAATAAACTGGTTTTTTACACTAGCCATAGAAATCAATACTATCACACTTCAAGAAATTCCATGAAACTGCTGTGCATCTTAGCTCTCTTCTAAGATCACAGAATTTTTTTAATGAAGATGGTGAGAAAAGTTTTTATTTTCAATTGCCTGAGCAAACTAGAGCAAATTCGTGTACAATACAAGGAACTCTATTCTGTGACATTGATTTCCCTTAGCCATTGCACTTGTATGCTCTGTTATAAGAATTTTCACTCCTGTAAAACTGGATGCATATATGACTGCAACTTTGCCTTTTTGTGTACTGTCAGGAACATGTACAGTACAGAAGTCCAAAACGTAAACTACGGAGATCTGGAACTTGTGCGAGGGCAGGCAGGAAAATTGACTCAAGTGATCTTTGACAGTGGGAGCTCATATACATACTTCCCACATGAAGCGTACACAAACCTGATTGCTTCGGTGAGTGTTGTATTAACTGTCCTGCGGATGAAATGAATTCAGTTGCATGTTTCTTATACTGATTGTTTTGTTGTAACTTAACAGCTTAAAGATGTCTCCCCGAGCTTTGTACAAGATGACTCAGATCAAACACTACCTTTCTGCATGAAAGCCAATTTTCCAGTGAGGTAATGTGATGGAAATCTGATAATACTTAATAGATCGTTTGTTTCAATCATCATATAGGATGTAAAATTAACCAGTCCCATTTCCCTAGAAATAATCCTATGTTCTTTTCTTGAATGGCATTGTCCATTTTCAGTTCTGTGGATGATGTGAAACAGTTATTCAAGCCTTTGCGTCTGCAATTCAAGAAAAGGTTGTTTGTGATCCCAAGAACACTCACCATTCCTCCTGAGAACTACTTGGTCATCAGTGTAAGTTTGCATGCATGCTTTCTTAGCTACTGCCACTCGGTCAGGTCTTCTATTAACATGTACGACCTCATTTCCTCTTTGGAGTTTATCATCATGTTTTTTCCGGGATTAATTTTCAGGATAAGGGCAATGTCTGCCTAGGGGTGCTTGATGGATCAGAGATTGATCACAGTTCAACGATAATAATCGGAGGTATCCATTGGTCATTTGCTGGGCACATTTCCATTGTCTCATTCACTATCCCTGCGAATCATATCTTTCCCTCCTTGCGTCTTGCAGATGTTTCTCTTCGTGGGAAGTTAGTTGTGTATGACAATGATGAGAATCAGATCGGATGGGTTCAGTCAGACTGCACCAAGCCACAGAAAAAAAAAAAGTGAAGTTCCTTTCTTCCAGTGAAGAGCAGTGCACAATCAACTTCTGTAAATGTTACACACAATCACACATCACCACGCTTATCTTTTGGACGCGTAATTCTGCGTCTGAAACTGCCATAATCACATGAATTAATGTAATTAAATAGGGAATAGAAAGAAAGAAGAAAGGAAAGGTGAATAGATATAGCCAGTATGTTGTACTTTGTAATTTTGCTCTGCTGTATATATACCAAAGAAGCAGAATTCTGTATGCCTATGTTGTAGAGTATATCTCATCAATGAAAAGCGAATAGCAATTAATAACTTTTCTGATCGATTTTTTGTACACATTTCTGTAACAAACAGGAGTTTTCAGTTGATGGAATACTGTGACAAGACTAGACATGAAGCTTAATTCAATCAACAAAAATCTCATATCTAACACAAACCACACCGATACATCGAAAATCAACACCATAACTTTGAGCAAAGTACAAATAAAAGAGGGGAAAAAGGATCCCCTGAGGAAGTCCTCGCTTGAAGGGAATCCATGGGCCGGGAATTCCATTAATGAGTACTGCTGTTTTTTATGTCTCCAACAACGTCTTGATCCACCTCCGTCCAAATCCTCGACACTCCATTATCCTGAAAAGGGTTCCCCAATCTACCGAGTCGAATGATTTCCTGAAGTTCAACTTCGAAACAATTGCCGAGGCTTTTCTTTTATGGCAACATCGCACCAATTCGGCCATCCGAGATGCATCTCGTTCTGAAAATCCTGACTGATCTGTGTCTACTATCCTTCTGATTTCATGTTGCAGTCTAGCAGCCAACACCTTCGTTATCATCTTCACCAAACGGTTGAGCAATGAAATTGGCCTAAAGCCGTCCACCGTACGCGCATTTTCCTTTTTTTGCTATCATCGCCATATGTGATCTATTAATTCTATCTAGATCCAAAGCTCCTCTTCAAAAGCTATCAAACATCCGCAAAATGTCAACCCGAACTGATTGCCAACAGTCTTGGTAAAATCCGGCACCAAAGCCATCCAGCCTCGGCCTTTTATCCCTCGGTATGCCTTTAACTGGTCGCAGAATCTCTTCGTCATCAAATTGGCTCTTTCTTTTTCTTGGAGTCTAAGAGATCTGCTCGCGAACCAATACCTGCAAGGTGTATTCTCCACGAGAGAGCACTCTCTGCTCTAAACCATCTAGTAAATTGAGCACCAACCGACAGTATTCCCTTAGCTGTATATCAAGCTTTTTTTTTCCGCTACCCATCTTCTCACCGCACTTCTGATTTTTTTTTCCCGGTTTTTTGCAAGGTCACCTGCCACTTGTGGAATCCCAACCGGCTCCCATGAAGAGCACAGCAGTAAATTGAAATCAGGATCACAACTTCGAGCAAAGTACAACAAAACCATGATAAAGACTCATGAGCAAACTACAACACAGCTAACTTTCCATCGAGTAGGTCAAGAAACATCCCTATTCCACAAAATATACATGAGCAGCCCATGCAACAGCCAACTAGCCAGGAGTAACACATTATTTACAGGGTGCTTAAATACAATACAGGGGATACATGGATCAACAGTTTTACCATTGTGGATCACTTCAGTGGCAGCAAACAGGAGCTCCATCAGCAATACAGCCAGCAATCTTCTCAAAGCATATACACAAGTTTAGTATTATACACATTTCGTGGTCCATAATCCTTAAAGAAAACTGGATGATAAAAGAGAATAACAAGGTTTTAGATGGAGGAACCTTGCAGGGTCATCGTCAATGTAAACTCTTCAGTCCGACAAATTTGCATATTTTATCGAGAAACCCACCATCACCTGTGGTAACTGCTACAGGCTCCTCCACAGGCTCCTTGAAGTTTGCCTTATCACTCAGCTCTTCAAATGCATTAACAACATTCTGTAATCGGGCAACAAACTCCATTAGAAGCGAGGCAAATGTGGCCAAGGACAATGCACTTGCACTTTCATATGTTTTGGACTCCTCATCTTCAAGTGGCAAGTTTGGATGGAACGATCTTCGAGCAGGCCAAGACAGCAGCTGCTTGAAACTGTCTACAGTTGATGCTGAATCATATCTGCTCAGAAATGAATTAACAACAAAGCTCTTAGAATGGTGCGCTGAAGTTTGATCAACAATGGTAGGTTCCACCACTTCATTCTTATTTTCTTTTTCCACAACTTCATTCCTATTTTCTTTTTCCACAACGCCGGTGCCATTCAGGACTTCTTTGATTCCTTCAGCTTGCTTGCTAGTGTCCCATCTTTCAGTATTCACCAGAAGATATGACTTCTCATCAATCTTTTTTTGCAACTCTTCAGCGGCCAAGTGAACTTCTGATAGAATATCCGAAGAGCTCAACTTGGTCATTGTCTTAACTTTGTTTCCAAGCTCGCGCAACACTTTAGCACCTTCTTTGCCCACTCTATGAATTTCTGCACTAAAAACCTTTCTGCTTTCTGGTGGTGCCTAAATAGAAATACATATTTCTTTAGAAAAATTATTGCAGAATTTCAACATGTTGTCGTTGAAACTATATGAGCAAACCTGAATTTCTGAAAGAATGCAACCATGCAATGCCATGACTGCAAAGGAACAATGCCTCAATGCTCCACCAACTTTAGTGAAACTCTTCCAAGGATAGTTCATCATTTTGTAAGGGCCATGGGGTGGTTCCCATATAGCAAACCCCAACTGCAAAC
The DNA here is from genome assembly GCA_036346395.1 of Hsuehochloa calcarea. NCBI lineage: Eukaryota > Viridiplantae > Streptophyta > Magnoliopsida > Poales > Poaceae > Hsuehochloa > Hsuehochloa calcarea. The sequence goes on along the minus strand of CM070604.1, from coordinate 38,352,708 downwards.
ACATACAAAAGCACAAAATCAAAATTGACAAAAAATAATCTTAGTATAACTATTAAATTTAGAGCAAGCTCAAACCAGGGTTTCCTCTTGTACTGATGACTCAACAGATGCTCTGTACCCACTGTATAGAGGATCATCAGAAGCTTGATACACAAGTATTTTTGAAGGGATCCTTTCATATTCCATGCATTTCAGGTATCCATCAACACAGCCTAGAGTGAACAGCCAAAAAACGGTATCAAGCATGCGGGGACTTGATATCATTAATTTGGCAAGAAAGGCATAAAAAATCAGATGTATCTATACTCAATAGCCATTGCAACGATACAACAAATAATGGTTTCAACCTTTTCTAGCAGCAGAAAGTCAATTAATGAAACATGGCAAATACTATGATTTTAAGAATGGATTTTTGAGGGGGGTGGAGGGTTATACCTTCCAAGGATTTTGCAACACCAGTGAAATTCTTTGCAACCAAATTGTGCAAATCCTCTCCAGCCCAGATTGGATAAATACCTATATTGATTCCTAGACTGAGCGCAGCACCAACAGCAATCAATACAAATCTACTAACAGCCGTATCAATGAACTTCCCTGTGTTGTACCCAGAGATCATGACAAAACAGAATGTCAACAAGAATACGCGAAATCCATACTCATACGCCTTCATCTTTGGATGCAGCTTTGTCAAGGTTGCGCAAAAGGCTAACAATAAAAAACATAAAAGCAATGGACTACAAGTTAGATATACTCATAGGTGAATACAACATAACATGCACCCAGAAATGATCTCAGCATGCCCCAATGCTCACCAACAATAAAGGTGCTCATAATAAGAATCACTTCCTCCAATTTTCCTAGGTGTGTGGACAATACGGCAACAGCTAGAGCAAGCCCTCCTGCAGTAAGTGTTCCCAATCCCCTATTGAAACCTTTGCTTAATGTTGCACCTGCATTAACACTGAACCAAATTAATGAAAGGACAATAATTAAATTTTGCAGCTGTACACATTGTAGAATTTAGCATTTTATGAATAAACAAAAGTTTCTTTAAGTGAAACCTAGGTACGAGAAATAGTGAATATCTTTATGTTTGATACTTTCTGCGTCACAATGGTATCATTGAGACCAGAAAAATTACAAAAGAAAAAAAAACTGCTCCGATTGCTAGTTAAGAACTGCAGGTTACCAACAGCACCTTTGGTCAATGTTAGATTGTTAGTTTTTCTCCCAAACAGCATTCATTTCTTAAGTCAATGTGCATGTGTCCACTGTTTCATATGGGTTTTACAATTGGTCATAAAACAAAGGGATTTTAATAATTCATTAAGAATATCCAGCAATAAAATTTAGTGGTACTTTCCAACACTCATTGATGAAGTTTGAAAAAAACAACTGGCTCAAAATTTTAGATGTGGTGGTCCATAGCCACTTTAAATATGGACCTAAACATATAAATGCCACTTCAAAAAAAAATCCGTTCACTTTGTGTTAGCTCTTTGTAAAACCTGTTTTCCTTAATACAAAGATGCGCAAGTCTTTGTGTGTTCCTAAAAAATATGGACCTAAACATCCATTGTACAGATTAAAAGGCAAACTTAGAAGCCAACAATATAAACTATATAAACACCACTACCATTATGTTTCATAATTTCTGCATCACAATGACATTATGTTTTATGAAGATCAGCTAGCAACATCACAGAAAGTAGCAGCCTTCTCCAATTACCTATTAAGAACTGCAGTCCGCAGGTAACCAATAGCACCTTAGGTTAATGTTAGTTTATCTTCCAAACAACATTTACTTCTTTAGTCAAGGTGTGTCTACCTTTCATGTAAGTTCTACAATTGGTCCTAGAACAAAGCGGATCCAACTTCCAAGTAAAATCTCCAGCAATTAAATTTAGTGGTACTTTCCAGCACTCATAGATAGATTGATGACGTTTCGAAAAAGCAACTGGCTCAGATTCTAAGATGGTGATGATCCATAACCACTTTAAATATGGATCTAAAGTTCTAAACATCCCAGCGCACACATACTTAAAAAGTAGGAATCTGCAAGTGAACAATATAAACTACTACAAACAACAATATCTTAATCAATCTATCACCGGGTCTTCTCCAATTTCCATAACTCGGTCGCACGTTCTCGTTACAACAATAACAACGGAAGGTCAACAGATGAACCTAATGGAAGACAAGTTCTCCCTCTCTTTTCAATAGAATATATCGTTCTCAAAGCTCTCTACACACTGCTGACGAAGACTTGATACTCCTCGCTTCGTCGCCTAAGAAGAGACTGATAGCCTATCATACATAGCACTATAACCTGCCAGATTCGCGTGCTCTTCACTGCAGTAGAAACTGTTGATCCGCAAATCAGATCAGAATTGCACAGAAATGTTTACCCCCAATTGACCTGACCATGCTCCAAGCAGTGACGCATCGGGACATAAAAAATTGGAAGATGCGACGTTTATCATGAAAATCCCAATACGAGATCAAGGAACGCAGAAGATTCAATAAAGCGAAGAACTTAAACCCAAATCCTCGAGTCAAGAACGCTACAGTAAACAAATCGTTGCAAAGATCACACCTCTACCACCGCAACCCAAAGAAACGGGACGGAACGGAAGAAGCAGCGCGGATTGATGCGTACCGATGCTGAACTCGAAGACGACGACGACCGTGAGGATGGCCCAGACGGAGTGGCTGACGATGTCGCGGGGCTCGCGGAGGAAGACGAGCAGCGAGATGAGCGCGAGCGCGAGGCCGACCTTGGCCGCAAACACGGCCTTACGCGGGTCGGCCCGCGCGAATGCCCACATCTCGGCTGCCGCCGCGACCAGCGCCTCCCACCCCCGCGCCACCGCCGCGCCGGCGCGCCGGATCAGCCCCTCCCTCGCCTGCCCGTCCCCCTCGACGCCCTGGATGCCCGGCAGGCCCCATACTGACGATAGCAGCGGGACGTCCCGCGCCCCCCGCTGATCCTCCAGCGTGGACCACAGCGACCGCAGCTGCGGAGGCGGCGGCGGGGCGGCCCCGCCGGTGGCCATGGGTGGATCTGGTCGGTGATTAGACGAGCAGTCGAGCTAGCGACTGACGCCCATAATCGAAATCCCTGGTGTCATGGAATAGGACCCCGCACGGCTGCGGCGGCGGGACAATTTTCCAATCCTATGCTATGATCAACCGGATTGCGGCGAAGATCATCGAATAAGCATATTTTAAAAGAACCCTGTCATGGAATAGTAGAGTTTTTTATTTAAAAAAATAAATAGTCAATTTTTCATATAAAATTATGTTACTGGCACCATTTGAAATGATGACAATAGCCTAGAGAATAACGACAGAGATCTGAACAGTGCAGAGAGGTCTCTCTCGCTATTTCAACTAACAACAAGGATATCTGTCTGTTTTTTTACTGTCTATTTTCGATTATATATTTTGTGGGCAAATTACAATGATATTACAAAATATTCAGCACAACGTCATCACGTTTTTTGTCGACAAATCACAATAATATTACAAAACATTCAGCGCAACGTCCTCACATATTTTATCGACAAATCACACTGATATTACAAACCATTCAGCATAACGTCATAACCTAGTTTTTCGACAAATAGAAGTGATATTACAAAGCATTGGATAAATCAAAGAGTAGGGTGGTCGGATAAGGTCCTCGCGGCAATGTCCGGACTGCCAATGTCTCATTCATCATGTGGATTTCTCGTAGAGCATTTCTTGAAGGTGTACCCAAACTCGTTGCAATTAGAGCATTTCTTCGTACGACGCTCGATTTCTGCTTCGTCCATATCGTTTCTGATACGTCGTACCTGTCGCCGGCCAACCTTTTCCCTTCAGCCTATCAATATCTGTGCTCCAAATAAGTTGTTCCCAGATCAGATGGCTAGCGAAATAGCCAACCACACCGTAACCATACATATATGCACTCTAGGTTTGCATGACCTCTTCCTTGTTGAAATAATTAGAGAGATACTGGTCGGGATGCTGCGCCATCGTCGAACATGCAGGCATGATATGTGAGCAGAGCCTATGCAGAAGAAGAGGCTTATTGTAAGTGCATAAGCAACTAGCGCGGCGTAAGCGTGCACTCGTGCACTCGTTGGTGATCCTCTCGCGGTTCATCCCGCGGCGTTCTTTATCTCTGCACAATATCTTGAAGCGCATCTCTTTTGTGCCCATCTTGAATACCGGTGCACCTCACCCTTCTTGCTCTTCTCCTTCGTGTACTTAGTGATCATGGCAGAGTACAACACTCTGTCATTTGCTGTGACGAGCGACACATTGTTATTTCGGTCAACAAAGTAATTTGTGGTACCACGGAGAATTGCCTTCACAATACCAACAAAAGGGAAGCACCTAGCGCTACGCATCACCCAATTGTACACCTCGACTAGATTAGTTATCATGATACCATATCGAGCACCACCCCTGTCAGCGGTGACTACTTCTCCTTAGGCTCGTGCTCAATCCAGCCCGAAAAGTATTCTGCATTCGCCCCTGTCTTCCTCGCCACAATAGGACATCTACGAGTAGCTGTGGCAATGCTTCGAGGGTCTGGTCAGTGCTTGTAGCGACCTTTTTCGCTACCTCTCTTTTCTGTATCCAAGTCCGCTCATCCATGATCTTCCTCCCAATTGTTTTATGAAAATCTACCCTCGTGTGAAATTCGAGCATGTCCATAACCGAGGACGCGGCTATTCGAATAGATTGGTTTAAACACTCTGCAGAGGTTGTACACTTTACCCACACGATGAAACCAACCGGATCGAGTTGATCACAACAAAACCTTTCGGAGACTTCATCTCAAACAATGACACTCTGGTGTGCTTTTATCGTCAGTCCAATTTGTACACACGACCCTTGGAACGACACACACCATTGGGCGGGGATGCGTGAGCAGTCTCCGCGATGTGACATATCACACCTCCGGCCCATCACATAGCTTAAATACAACTTCGAGTGATCAATGTCAAGACTCCATAACTTACTAAGTCGGGCCCACCCATACTAGGCATGTGGTCGCATGCAGTAAGGCCCGATTCAATGGCGCACAAAGTTAAGTCCTTAATTGACTAAGGCAACACTTCCAGTTTTTCCCAAATCACAAAGTTTATATCACACAGATCCACCATTCACACAGAATCCACCACTTGCCTCAGTCTAAATCTTTTCCCACCCTGTTGATTAAGTGCAACACATGCCATCAACGAGTAATAGCACAAGACACACGGTTTCATCACACAGTTCCATAATCACTTAGTCAAGTTTATAATTGCAACTCTCACATGAATTGATGACTCGTGGCATGGCTAAGCAGTCTAATCGTATCCAACCAACCCACGTTGGTGCTACAATAATACCAACTAATAATTAATCAACCTAGGGTGACAAAAGATCATGGCATACAATAGACAAGGTGGCATAACAATTTGGATTAATAACTACACCCAAAAGCATTTAAATAAGTACTTGAAATAGAATGCAATACATTGAAACAAAGTATTTTGAAACCGGGTTCAAAATGATCAAAGGTATAACTTGCCTTGGAATAGATCTAGATATTGGTCTTGGTCTTGAGGTGCTCATTCTTCCGCAAAATTCCCAAGTATCGGCGTCTACTGCAAACGAGACAAAAGAAATAAAACAAATAAATAACAGAGGCAAAACAAACTCAAAAATCAAATAAAATTCACCATTAAATAGATCTGAATTTTATATGAATTTACAAATTTGAATGGGCTCAATTGGACTTGGATGCAAAAGATATGGGCTTTGGAAGATTGGAAAATCAATTAAACCCTAAATTGGATTTTCTCGAATTTCCGAATTAATTTTATAAAGGAAAATCGAATTATTGCGCAATGCTTGCGTCGTAGGAATTTCGGAAAGAAATATATTAAAAAAGCATCTTGACAAGTGGGCCCCACTTTGTCGACCTCTCTCGCCACTGGTGGACCAAATCCACCGAGCGAAGTGAAGTGGCGATGGACAACGCCACGCGGCAAACTCTGCAGCGTGATGAGGTACGCCACGCTGGTGAGTTGAGGAGGTGGCGGTGACGCCTTGGCGCTACCGGCACCGACTTGCACGGGAGACACAGAGAAAGCTTCGGCCGAGATTTGCGGCCGTGCGATGGCTAGCTTCTGCGGTGAGGCGGATGGCGGAGCACAAAATGCGTCGCCCGGGCAGCGAAGGTGATGAGGTGGTGGCGGAGGTCGAAGCGAAACTCACCGGCAATGGGGCGGCGGCGGCGGTGGCGGAAGGGTGTTGTCGGACGAGTCGGCGACGAAGGGAAGACAGAGGGCGGCGGTGAGAGCGACTGAAGCAGGGGCTATTGCGATCCCAAATGTGGCGATTCTTGTGGCCGGAAGAGCTCCGATGACAAAGCAGGCGGCGGCGACTAAGTTGCGGTTTGCCGTGGCGGTCTTCGGGCAATCTTTGCTTGAGGCAGAGAGAGAGTGTCGGTAGCAGGGGTTTTGGAGAGAGAGAGAGGCGAGGGATCGGCGGGGCTAGGGGTGCTATATAGGCTCGGGAGGAGAGTCCGACGCGGAGGAGCGCGGCAGTGTGGCGTAGGCGGAGTCGAGGCGCGGAGAGATCGGGACGAAGACGATGACCCGGCGGTCCCAGCGGGCGGCGAGACAGGCAGCGCGGGCGCGGGCGAAGCGGCAGCCGGCGATGGAGATCCTGCGGTGAGAGCAAGCGAGGCGAGGCGCGTGCGTGCGCGTCGATCGTGAAGGGACACGCGGCGGTGATCCAAGGGCGCAGGCGGGAATGGGCTGGGAGTGGGCCGGCGAGGAATAGTCTTTGGCTTGGCCCGATCTTTATTCGAAGGATTTTCTTTTGATTTTCTTTTAAATAAATCCAGAAAATACAAATAGCAATTAGAAAATAGCAAATGGCTTGGGAAAAATTCCAGAAAATTCTATAAAATATATCCAAGCATATAGAATCTAAATAAAATAGTTTTGACAATTGTTGATGTTGGGATTAAGCACATTAAATCAATTTGTCCTTAAAGTCCATATTAAGCTTTTTAAATTAATATTCAAATAAATCCAAATGATGAATTCTCTTGCTACCAATATTTAAAAGATTTTTAAAGCTCTGAATTTTGGGATGTTACAATGATCTTCCATGGTATGTCAAATTTTCGCTACTGGTTCTGGTTGCACAGTCGTTTGAACAGGTTCATCAAGTTCTTGTTGCGGAACTGCTTATAGAAGTTTGCACCCAAGTGCCTCATGCACCGGCTGCTCTACAAATCCACCCGTGAAAGTGATTCGTTCTCTCCTTGTTTGTAGCTGAGTTATTGCACTCAGCAGGCCCGCATACCGCTCATGTATGACACATACGTTAAGATGGTCCTGTACAATAGAAATCATCAAATTCCTAAGGAACCACAACTAGTTGTTCGTGTTCTCGCTTTCAACGAATGTGAATGCCACGAGAAGAACTTAATTGTTACTGTCCGTCGCTATTACAATCAGTATCTGGCCCTTGTACTTTCTAATCAGGAATGTGTCATCCACGTACAAGATTGGATGACAGTGCCGAAATGCATTGATGCATATACCAAAGGCGAAAAATGCTCACTTTAGCACCCTCTTATTGCTCCACTTCGGATGTGTGGAATCTTGAATGTCGACATGAGTGCTTGGATTCATGTCTTGTATGACTCGGAGTTGGCCGGGAAGGTTATGGTAGGAGTCCTCGAATGTACTAAACCTCGATTCCAATGCCTTCTATTTTGCAATCCACGTCTTGGCGTAACTGATTGTGTACTGGAACCTTGCCTCAATCACTCGAATGATGGACCGTGGCTCAAAATATAGCTTATCCACGATCTCACCGTACATGATGTTCGTAATGAAGCCTGATAACAGGTTCTTGTGGGACTGAACTGACTCAGCGGCAACACGTGTGAGGGACCACTATAGAGCATTTCGAGTAGGTGTCCCACTTAAGCTCAAATACGTGCACTCGTCAAGGGCATACCTCTATATTGCACTTCACATCGCAGCATCTTGGGTTGGACTTGATGACTTTGAATGTTCACCGCACCGATACGGCCTAGAATTTGACCGCCTCCTGCATGACCTTTTTGCATTTGTACATAGCTCCTTGTCTAACCTCGCTCTGCTCATACTTCCACAGCACACAGGAGCCTTCATTATCGACGAGGTTGTCGAACTGGTATGTGTTCCACTCGGATGGAACCGCCTGATCTGTTCCACAACATCCTCGTCATTGAATCCTTCATCTTTTGATAATGCCGTGTAGTGTTGGTCTTCCAGATCTATCCTTTGGACTAGGGCTTCCAGCTCCTCACATTCGTTAGCAAGCCTACTAGCTTGCTTGACGGAAGAAACTCCTTCCACAGGTTCTTCATGACAACATTAGCAATTCTCGGACTTCATGACAACATTAGCAATTCTCGGACCTTCGGCCATTGTGTGCGCTGCGCTATGGTTGGAGTCCCTGACTTCTTCTTCAGCATCACCACCCCCTTCTTGCTCAGCTGCCGATGCAGGAATGAGCTTAGCATATGCCTGGGCCAAATGACCAAATCCCACCGTTCCCCCCTCGCCCTACCTACATATGACTACCATGACTTTGTTCCCTTAAGCTGCACTAACTCCCAATATATGCTCTATGTTATTTGGTTGGTAAAGCAACTCAATCTCGAGATAATACACAACATGGTTCAAATTGAATATGTAGAACAACCACTGCATCATAACGCCTTATATACGCTGCTCTGATCTTATTAGAGTCACGACCGCTAATTAAAAATAACACAAATTAATCCCATCAAAATCTCCCCATCCCACCGGACAATGCCTCTCTCTTCTTCGCCCTCTACGAGGCCACCCACCCGCTCACGCCATCGGCCTCCACGTCGCTCCTTCTATGGCTGCAGGGTGGACCTGGCTGCTCCAGCCCCACTAGAAACTTCTTCGAGCTCGGCTCGTACTTCAACAGCCCTGACTCCCCCTCACTCTCGCCCAACCCCTTCGCGTGGAACCACCGGTTTGGTCCTCTTCATTGACAGCCCGCTCGGCACCGGCTTCAGCGCCGCGCCTTTCTCATCCCCACCAACCAGTCTGTCGTCACTGCGCACATCCTTGCAACCCTCCAGTCGTTCTTCTCCCTGCAACTAGGCCTCCGCGCAGCCCCGTCTTTCTAACTTGTTACAGAGTCCAAATTGCAAATTGTACTTACACCAAGTTTTGCCTTGTCAATTAGATATTTCGTCATTTGCCCACCACAATACAGTGTTCACCCTTTGTGACTGCTGCGGGCATCTGCTGCTTAGATTTTAGGCTTTGATCTCTATTAGAGCATGCTTATTGTTATTGTTCTACAATTTGATGTGTTTTCTGTCACCTCCCCAATCTAATGTCGATTTATTGAGTAGTAACTTCCGACTTTCTGGGTCTTTCAATTTATCTCTTGATGTTAATAGAAAGCTGGAATGAGTAGCAGCAAAGGAAATCACCAGATTTTTAGGCAGTAGAAGAGTTGATGTATTTCATCACCGACCATTTTCCCCTTCTATGTGGCTGCATTCATAATGTAAGCTGGCCTAGTTCTTTTTACTCGTTTTAGTTCTCTATATCATAATGTAGTGATCTTTCAGCAATATGTTTTGGATTGCCACATCGTATTCGGATGTTACCTTTCATTTTTCTGTACGCGATGGTCATGCTAAATTGGCAGTTCCATCTGCTGAGCTGCTACATTCAGGGCATTTCTGATGTAGCTATGCAATGTTTCTTTTGCAACCCACTGATAAACACAGATTTCTCTACACGGATGGCTATGCCACTGATAAACACTGTTCCCCTTGCTGTAAGCCCCCCAACAACCGGCATCCTCTCCTCCATGTCTCGGTCCTCATGCCACTCCCTGCTGTTTCTCGGAGCGAGATGAGGACATCTGACGCCGATCGAATGTACACCCATGTATGTGTGTTTTACAGGTATTTGCACGTGTTTTTTATTACCAGTATGGTGCCTATTTACTGTGTTTACACTCTTCGATAATTTACTATTTTATCTAGTGTCATTTACTTGATTTATGTTGTACATTATTGTATTAACTGTGTTTTACTGATACCAGGACGAGGATGTCCCCGACCATATAGTGCCCAAGGTCCGCAAGAAGTATGATAACGAGAGTGTTGCTTACCAGTTCTATTGTTGGTACGCGTGACATGTTGGTTTTGGTGTTAGAAAGAACAGGAGCAGGAAAACAATCAAAGAGTTATATCGCACTCTGGAGGGAAAACACGACTTCTACATGCCAGAGAAGGATTGTGAACGTAGCAAGACCTCCAAAAGGATTGGGTGTAGGGCGTTCATGAAGCTGCATAAGAGCCCGAAAGATGGCTCCGTATGCATCAAACGATTTGTGTTGGAGCACAACCATCCACTCACTAGGACGTCATCCTTGGTTGCGTTCATGCAGTCACACAAGAACTTTGATCCTTTGTTGATAGAGCTCGTCGACACCATGCAGGTCAGCAGGGTCCCTCGCAACGCTATGATAAACATTTTGGCGGAAATGCACGGGGGACAGCATAACATACCATTCACCACGCGTGACCTAGAAAATGTCCTATTTTATTATGTCTCTCACCCCTCCTTTCACTGCAACCCATGTGTGCGATTACTTCATGTCATTTCTGTACCTACTTGATGACATATACCGTCTTGAGTGCTCTCAGAGCCAACCGGTGAAAGCCACTCTGTTCCGGTTCGAGGAGCGGTGGCGGGTGTACATGCTGTGGTGTTCAAAGAGTACCACTACTACAAAAGAGTCTATAGCAGCGGCCCATCACGAGCGGTTCCTAAGGAGCGTGCGTGTTGGGTCGATCTGAGCCTTGTTTTAGCGGGGCCTATCACAGCGGTTCTATTTCGAGCATGCGCGATAATCAATATCACTGAGCGTTCGAAATAGAACCGTGCGGATTTCTGCGCTTCATATAAATTGAGCCGAGACATCCCTCGGCCATAGACTGCTGCTGTGTCCCGCTCAAGCGCCACTTCCTGCCCTAGCTCCTCACTGCTGTGTGTCTACGCTCCAGCGCCACTTCCGCCCTAGCTCCTCCAACTGCGGCTCCTCCTCTAATCTTGGTATGAGCACATGATCGATCTTGCACCGTCAATGTTGGAATAAATAATATTAGCCCGCAAATCTTAGTTTTGAATAATGGTTTCCCTTATAACTAATGAACTAAAATTTGACTTAGGAGTGGTAACTTAATAAAATTGAATTAGGTCTAATAATCACTAAAATTTGAGTTAGGATAATTAATTGGCTTAAAAATAAAATTTACACACGGTTCACGATGCGGTGGGGTTTGGTCAAGCAATATTGCATTTGCGTTCGTATTTCGAGTTAATAAGTGTTGTATGAGATGATGCCTATATTTGGGTTGCATGATTGTTCAATTGAGATAGATATCGTGTCGAGAGGTAGGGATCATGGTTGTGGCCGTAGGCATGGCTACGCTATGCCACCGCGTGTGGTACTTAACTAGTGAAGACTTTTCTTTCAATAACCTTAGATGCAAATGTTGGAGAATGAGTTTATATTGCACATTTTCGTTTGCTATAAATTAATCGCTAATCAATTTGACACTAATTTGTTACATGCGTAGTGTAGATGGATCGAAGCGGATGTCAGGTGTGAACCTGTGAGTCAAGATTACATTAATGGCGTGGTTGCTTTTAGAAGAGCGCTGAGCGGATATGTTGAAGAAGGATAAATTTTATGTCTTGTCAGTGCATTGATTGCGGTAATCGAAGATGTTTAACAACGCGCCGGATCGAGCGCACTTGATTCGAAGGGTTTCAAAAAGGGTATACATGTTGGACCGATCCACGGTGAAGAGCGATTATACGAAGTTAATAATGACGACATCGCAGGAAGTCAACGATTTGCGGATGTGGTGTGCTTTTGATGAGGATAGGGGCACGATGACAATCGGATCGGATGCTACGCGATGCGAAGAGAACTACGTGAGAGAGAGTTTTGTAAATTCGAGGGCTTAAGGGAGGACTCGGTGAGACCTTTGTTCCTGGCTGGCGGAATACACAAGGTTGTCAACCGTGCTTGAAGCTTGAAATTGAAGGCAAGCAATAGTTGGTCAGATAAGAGTTTCACGGCGTTGTTAGGTCTCCTAGCGGACATCCTTAGGAGAAGCGTGTTGCCCAGCACCACCTATCAAGCAAAGAAGGTTATTTGCCCATTGGGAATGGAAGTAGAAAGAATACATGCATGTCCAGACGATTGTATCCTCTACAGTAAAGAGTATGCAGACATGCATTATTGTCCGTGTGCAAAGCATCCGATACAAGCGTCAAAATCTGCTAAGGTGAAGCAAGGACCTCCTACTAAGATGTTGTGGTATCGACTGTAATCCCACGTTTGAAGTGTTTATTTGTGAACCCAAAGGAGGCAAGATTGCTGCGTTGGCACTCGAGAGAGCGTAAGAGATGCAAAGCTAAGACACCTGCGATTACGCCGGTGGAGAAACTTGATCGGAGCTTGAAGAGTTCGGTGCGGAACAGGAACATAAGGTTAGGGTTGAGTACGGATGGAATGAATCCTTTCGGTAACATGAGCGCCGACATAGCACTTGGCAGTGAATCTATGTATGTACAACCTTCCTCCTTGGCTCTGTATGAAGCGGAAGTACATTTTGATGTCACTACTTATCCAAGGGCGAAGCAACACAGGAATGATATTGATGTGTACCTAGCACCATTCTTGGAAGATCTTGTGACCTTTGTGGAGCGAAGGGTGCAGGTATGGGATGCGTACAAGCGAGAGAACTTCACTTTACGCGTCATGTTGTTCGCACCATCAATGATTTTCCTGCCCTTGGTAACTGTCGGGCTTGATACAAAAGGAGCCAAAGCCGTCGCCTTGCTTAGATGCTACGGAGAGTGTATGGTTGAACAACTCGCAAAAGCGTATATCGTCACCGTAGGTTCCTTCGAGGAGTCACCCATACCGCAAGATGAAGAAACAATTCGCGGAAATAAGGAAGCGGTTCGACTTCAAGGGCTTTTAGTGGGAAAGAGGTCTATGATATGGTTAAGGATATCGATGTTGTGCTTGGGAAGGGCGTAAATTAAGAACCCGTGAGAAGAACATCCGGAAGAAGCGGTCAATTTTTGGGACTTGCCTTATTGGGAGTACTTAGAAGTTCGCCCTTGCATCGACGTTATGCGTAGAGAAGAATGTATGTGATAGCTTGATTGGTCTCTTCTTTGAACATTAGTGGCAAAACAAAGGATGGTGTTAACGCACGGCGTGACTTGGTCGATATGAACATAAGGACCGAGTTAGCACCGAAAGAGACCGATCTGGACGAGCGTACCTTCCCCGACTTGCTACACTCGTCCAAGACCGAGAAAATGAAGCTGCGAGCTTGCACGGTGTGAAAGTCCGTCTGGTTACTCCGCTAACATTAAGAAACTTGTTTCTATGCAAGATTTGAAATTAATTGGTATGAAGTCGTATGATTGTCGTGTCTGATGACACAAATGCTTCTGTTGCAATTAGGAGTATCTTGCGAACAAGGTCCGAGTGGCAATCTTGAGGTGTGTTATTTCTTCAACTCAATTGCTCGAAGGTCATCGATCCCCAAGGACTAGATGCTCTGCAGCCGAGGTAGTGACGACTCTGTGTCATCTTGAGATGTATTTCCCTCCGTCATTTTTCGATATCATGGTCCATCTCATTGTTCACCTTGTGAAAGAGATAAAGATATGCGACCTGTGTTTCTCGTCATATGTACCCGTTCGAGAGGTACATGGGAATTCTCAAGTCCTACGTCGGAATCGATCTCGACCGGAGGGCGACATCATCGAAGGTTATGCAGCGGAAGAGGTCATTGAGTTCCGTCGACTACATGGCTCGGTGGATCCGATTGGTGTGCCTCTATCTCGTCATGAGGGAGACTGGATGGTATCGGGACCATCGGAAGGAAATCAATCACTCCGCTCTGATACGTCGCTCAAGCCCATTTCACGGTCTTGCAACACATGACCCAAGTGTCCCCATACATCGACGAGCACAAAGACATGGTATGCCATGAATCCGACGGTCGGAGGTTTGGATCACCGAGAGCACAACCGTGGTTCAACGAATGGTTAAAGCGCGAATCACTCGGAGGTCATCAAGTGATGATCTGTGCTATGGTTGGCAAGAGGGCCCGATTTAAATTGTCACATGGCAAGGATACGACATAAATGGGTACACATTTTATACTGGCCTCGGGATAGGAAGAGCCAGTCGGAAGCGGTGTCGCATAGATGCATTCGATGCGATGGTGAGGAGCTCGTACTATGGGCAAATAGAGGAGATATGGGAGATCGACTCGTGCTTTTCAAGATCCCCTATTTGTGTCGTTGGGTCCATCTCCACAGTGAAGGTCGACAAATGCAGCGTCACTACCGTGGACCTCGAGCGTGTCGGATACAAAGACGAACCATTCGTCTTGGCTAACCAAGTTGTTCAAGTCTTCTATGTAACCGACTTCGGCAAATAAGAAGCGCCACGTAGTTCTTCATGGAAAAGGAGGATTGTCGGAGTTGAGAATGTAGTGGGCGAGGAAGAATACAATCAATTTGACGAGTTGCCACCTTTGGAGACGGCATCGGGCTCGAGGAAGAACCCAGTGAGGAAGCTAGCTATATGCTGTCGATCATCATGAAGGGTATTTTAATTAAGAATTTAATTACTCCATTGTAATTAATTTATTTATTCCATTGTCATGTGTTAATGTGTTATGGACTTGTGATCTTTAATATTGATGTCAATGTGGATATTCATGGTAATGTTGAGTTGAATTAGATATGAACTTTTGAACTCAAACTTGTCATCATTGCTTATCCAAGCAGATCATACATCTTGTAGTGTGATATCACGAGCGGTTCTAATATAGAAATCGTCTTGATATCACACATCATGACAGTTCTAATATAGAAGGATTTTGCTTCAAACCATCACACATTTACACCTCTACAAATATTAGTTAGCAAGATGCAAAACAACCTAATTAAAATGGCGTGAAAGATGATCTTAAGATTTTTGTTCAATCTGAAAACAATCAAAGAGTTATATCGCACTCTGGAGGGAAAACACGACTTCTACATGCCAGAGAAGGATTGTGAACGTAGCAAGACCTCCAAAAGGATTGGGTGTAGGGCGTTCATGAAGCTGCATAAGAGCCCGAAAGATGGCTCCGTATGCATCAAACGATTTGTGTTGGAGCACAACCATCCACTCACTAGGACGTCATCCTTGGTTGCGTTCATGCAGTCACACAAGAACTTTGATCCTTTGTTGATAGAGCTCGTCGACACCATGCAGGTCAGCAGGGTCCCTCGCAACGCTATGATAAACATTTTGGCGGAAATGCACGGGGGACAGCATAACATACCATTCACCACGCGTGACCTAGAAAAACTGATGAGATTGTTATGATTTCATGTATCATCAGTTGGTCTTAAGCAATGATGATGTATAATCCTTAGATCTGATATCAGCATGGTATTCTACATGTGTAAAAGTACACTTTGGGGTTACCAAACGCTACTCCGTAACTGGGTGGTTATAAAGGTACCTTTCAGATATGCTATGAAACATGCGCATGAATGTTACTGGTCGGATATGGGATTTGCCCCTCTTAACATAACATGAGAGATATCTTTGGACCCCTTGATGTGGTTGGATAAAGAAAATACATGACCATACCACTGGTGGTCGGAAGTTTGACCACGTGAAGTTATCTGACACTTGACCAAGAAAGTATTAAACAATCTATGGATGACATTATATCTCATTTGGAGTTCAACCAGATATCATGAGGCAAATGGAGAATACACGAGCAGGTCGTTTAGTTCGAACAGATACAAACTAATCGTATGGAGATACGAGCTAGTCGTAGATAGGTCAAAAATAATCACTAAGTGGTCGAAACTTGGTCGTAAGGAGTTACGAACTGGTCAAGACTATATATGAACTGATCGTATAGAGATACAAGCTGGTCGTTAGTGACAAGGATCTGGTCGTAGATCATATTGCATTAAGGTTCGTCCGATATAATTTGTGTCACTACAGAGAGGGTCACTACAAACAGTTCCAAACCATCATGACAGAAAGTTTTTGAACCGTCTGAATCTATGTGTCTGTGATAACAGCGCTATCACTGCATTTTTTGCAGAGCCACCTGTGAAAGTCACAACACGTATTTATTTTTGGTGGAAACCGTCTATGGTAGTAGGCCTTCACAGACGGTTTCAACAAAAAACCGTCTGTGATATCTGATATCACTAGGGCCCCTTTATATTCCCCTTTTTCCCCTGGTTTCTTATTATCAGGCAATGTAAAAAAATTGTGACCGACCACGCTATTTGGTCGAAGCCCTCAAATATATTTAAGAGGTTTCATCTTCACTTGTTGCTGTTATGTATATATACAATTACTATAATGTTTGATTCATTTTACTGTCTAAAATATAAAGGGATAAAGAAAAAAAACACATTTACTGCTTTGTACTGTCTATTTTACTGGTTCATGTATGTACTTTTGCTTTCAAACTAACTTTGCAGTACTACCCATTGAACATTACTCTAAGATGGTATGTGAGAGCTCTTTTACTGCAAGATGCACATGAAAAATCCTGACCTCCATTTTGTTTGAAATTATTGTATTTGTAACGTAAATTTACAGTAGCGTGCTTATAGTTTATTGCGTGTGAGAAAAACTCGCTAAGCATTACTGGCCTCACACGATTCGCGTTGTTTGTGCAAATAGTAAATGTTTGTAACAGTATAAACATATCATAGGTGCAGTAAACAAAAATCGTATGATGGTTTTGTGTGGTCATTGGCGGTGCATATTTATCAATTGCATGTGGTGCATTTTATTAACACCAGACGTGAGGTCTTGCGTCTCCGGCGGGGGGGTGTTTATCGAGGGTCCTTGCTACTAACTACACACGAAGTCCGTTGTGGCATGATGATGATGCTTGAAAACATGCTCGATGTAATTATTGTGGTATGCTATGTAAGTTACTGCTGGATGGGCATCGTGCCACGGGGGGAGATAGTGGGAGCGTGACCTGATAAAAAAAAATGTATGTGATTCGGTAGTAAAACACATTACAACTTTACTGTCTTATCCATTATATTTTACTATCAAACATACGAGCTCGAAAAAGTCGCATACCACAAAATAGGGAGTAAATATGATTCACAAATTACTATCACATCTCATATTAATTACCGTCGAATCAAGTCACCCGCAAGGTGCGGACGTCTCTATCCCGCCGACTGTAGTTGGTGGGATTATACATGTATATGTATAGATATATATACTACTCTGTAGTCGAGCGTAGAATAGTTATTCTACGCCTAGCCAGCCTACCGCGTGTAACCCAGGCTAGGTGTAACACGCGCGCAACCCTATACGACCAGCCCACCAACTACAGTTGGCGAGCCAGAAAAATGTCCGCATCCACGCGAGACTCGATTCGATGGTAATTGTTAGTTGTTGTAACAATAATTCATGTATCCTTTTACTACATCACGTCTACCCGTGACGCCCTTGTTCGAGAGTCACCCAAAGACGCTCCGACTAAATAATCAAGTCGAATTGCGCCCATAAGATCTCTTCTCTTGCTCGAGGGGTCTTGGCAAGGTAGACTCGGTCGCCTGTCACCTCGATGTAGTAGTTGAAGCGACGAAAATCCTCTTAGAGACGTGCAACGTCGTTCTGGAGGACTACATCGCTGGCGAGATTAGCTCGGCGAAATCTGGAGACGACACAAAAGATGAGGAGGAGGATATTAATAAAGCTGAACGTCGCCATCACATGCCCCGGCATAACTGTTAGCACAGTTCCCTTCCACAGCATCTGCCAGCGTACGACCGTAGAGGTGCTCGTAAAAATGGCTAGGTAGGCCATCAACACCGATGTCGGGGGAGAAGAGTGGGGAGCTATTTTTGTAATTGCTATTTGTTTTTGCTGGAGAGGGCGAAAGAGAGTAGAGCGATGTCATAATCCATCCTCGGTGGCGGATGAGCATTTTTATAAAACAAGGAGTAACATTGGTGAGACGAAGAGACACATCGGGATCCGTAGCGGCATTGGTGCACTTAAGAGATCGTTTGGGCGATGCTTAGTAGAACCTTCGTTCACATGCAATTTTGACACTAAAAACATACTCACAATATGGTAAAACCTAGTCGAACATTAAGTAAGTAAGAAAGCAAATGGGTAATAGTAAAGTTACTAGCACCATTTAGTAAATGCATTCCACAATTGTAGTAAAAGTTATATGGTAGTAATATTAATGTAATATGCAGTAATTGATACTCATGTTTTACAACCGCTTAGATTTTTTTCTTTTTTTGGCCCTGTTTGTTTAGGCTTTTTGTCTGGCTTATAAGAAAAAAAGTCTAAGCCTAAACAAAGGGGTGGCTTTTTCATCCGGCTTATAAAAAGTTTAAGCCAGTTTAAGCCTAAAAGCCATAAGCCACGAGAGGTGCTTTTTTGGCTTTATGGAATGAAATACCCATTTACCACTAAACTTCGTTGAAATTACCCACAAAATGACATTACATAAATATACAAATCGTTCGCTTTTTCCATCTTCCATCCTCCTCTTCCCCATTCGCCTCGATTTCCACGCCCACTCCACCGCCTCCTCCCTCCACGCCCGCCGTCTCCTCCCCTCCCCACGCCCGCTCCCCCACTGCGATACTCCTCCACCCCGCCGCTCCCCCTCCACACCACCGCTTCCTCCCCCACTCCATCGCCTCCGCTCCCTCCCCACTCCGCCGCTCCGCTCTACTCCGCTCCCTCCCCTTACGCGCCGCCTTAAGGAAGGCAGTGCCACCTCCCCTCGGACGACCCGACATCTCCGCCTCCCCTCCCCCATGGCGCCCGCCCCACTCCGCAACTCCCCACCCCACCGCCTCCCTCCCCACTCCGCGCTCCACTCCGACGCACCCGACGCCACCTTCCTCGTCGACGCCGCTTTTCCCAGTGAGTCTCCGTCTCCTCCCTAGCACCATTTTCCTTCATTTGTTGTATGATTAAGCGATGATGGTGGTGTTAATCATCAATTCGAGATGCTTACAATGATTGGGTCTGTTCTAGGTTAACCCGATTGTGCTAATACTAATGCAAAGGTGTGATTATTGTTGTGCTTTGGGAACCGTCGTGTGTCATGTTCGGATTCACGCTAGTAGTTTTATGAACCAATCTGGGATGGGTGAGCTAGCATTCAGTACTCCTTGTTGTGCAATTTTTGTTTCCTTACATTTCATAGCCCATATGAGTTTTGAGCTATTGTATCCGGCCCCGGGTGGCGTTCATGAATTTTGTAACCAAGTTATGGTCAAACGATGGTATCTGAAAGGCTCTCGCTTTTTTACCTATTAGCAGTCACAAGACCCTTGGAAGAGCAGGAATTCTTCACCATGAACCCTTGGAAGATCACAAGAGTTCGAACCATTCTTCATTGTACAAAGGCAAGGGAAAGAATGACACCTAATTCTCTTGCAAAAGACACACCAATATGGAATTGGCAAAGCATCATGTGATAAATCACGCTGCAGTCAGACGGCATTGACCGGTGTTGTTAATGATGATGTTAAACCACTAAACAGCCCAGTGGCTCACGAAGTGCGCATTCATTGGCCTAATGGATCCAAGTTTGATGCTTCTCGCCAAAGATTTCTATAGTCTAAAAGAGCCTGCGCAGCTTGACGACAAGGCTAGAGATGGTTATGATGGAGATGAGCATGAATGCACAGGCAAGAAGACTGTAAAGATGCGCGGAAGGCACTTGCTACCATCTATGAAAAAGTTCTGGTGGTTGACAATGTGAAGTCACTAGAAACGTTGTTGAATTGCTTACTACAAAGTACAAAAACTTTATTCATGCATGTGACACAGGTAGGGCATGAAAACCCTTGGTGGTATTTGCACTTCTATACAAAATGGTTATGTTCACATTTATCCGTCATTGCTTGTTGCCTACTATTAGCATATTCAATCGGGTAGTAAACATCGATTTTACTCGAACTCGCCCCCTTTGTTGAGAGGTGTCAAGGTTCTACATACAACAAATATGTCACAATGCTTTCATGGATCAGAGTCGAGCAGCATCAACAAAACTAGTTCTAGTTATTTTTTGGTCGTAAACCGATGCTTCATTAAGCTATTGTATTTGTAACTATAGAGAAAATTATTGTAAAAAGGGAATTGAACTAGGGGATTGACCAATGATTCTATTGATCTATTGTACCTTTGTATTTTTAAGTTTCATTTTTAATTTTGTATTGATTTACGTGGATTATTATAGCAAATTGTTGAGAAAGCATTTTGTCTGTAAGTTTTAGACTTGTGTTTTCCTAGATGTACGCTTTGTGAATGGAGGTAGTTAATCGCATTTCCATAAAATGGTCGTGGTATTTGGGTGAATCTTTACGTGAGTGTGAAATATTTCAGTAAGTCAAATAGACAAGACAAACATGTAGTTCCGATTTGGCAAATTACCTTGGGAAACAACGAAAAGCTTGGCTAATATATGTTTTTTATATTAATTTCTTTAATTACGCAATGTCCAAAATTAATACATGCACTAACGAGCAAAATCCTTTTTTTTTGCATATGTACACTTGCACGTATCGTCATGGTTACAAATCCCATACAAAAATAAGTTTAAATTCATCGTTCAAACCCTCAAGGGCAATTCAGACTTTTTATTCTTCACACACAACTCAATAAGCCAACATCCCATAAAAAGCCAGATTACCAAACACCAAACCTTGGCTTAAAAGCTGAGGGGCTTATAAGCTGATTAAGCCAAAAAGCTGGCTTTAAGCTATAAGCCAAAAAGCCTAAGCCTAAATAAACAGGGCCTTTGAATGAGCGCGGCAGTTGTGTATATTTCATGCGTGGGGGCCACATCGTCCGTGGTGTTTTCCCACACTACCGCAAATCATATTTTCTCTTTTTGACAGCGCGCTCAACCCTCAAAGGAACGAAAAAATAAGGTCTTTGGCGAGCTCTACCAGCCCGCATTCCCAGCAGGAGCAGAGGCGATCTTTGTTTTCAGCACCCTCTGACCCCTGCACCCCGCAAGGTTAGAGAACACCACTGTGTCTTTAGTTTGGTGATCTTCCTCACTGGAGCAGAGGCGATCTTCGTTTTCAACACCCTCTGACCCACCTGCACCTTGAAGGCTAGGGAATATGGTTGTTTCTTTTGTTTTGGATTGCTTCCTCTCTCGCGATGTGGGGTTTTCTAAGGTTCTGCACAGTAATTTACCCCTAAGTTTTCATAATTTCTCACTATATTGAGGTGATTTCTTCCTCTATATTTTTTGAGCATTTTTTGGGATAGTTTTTCATATCCAGATTTTAAGTAAAACAACTTCTCACATGCATTAATTCATAGGATCCACTATTTTGTTTATCTTCTTCGCTTTTTTGTATCCCCGCTCCGGATAGTAAAATAAGGACAACCGGCAATACACCCTCCAAGGTGAGGAAGATCACCATCGAGGGAAGCCAGTCAGCGTTGGAGATTTAGGGTGTGTTTGGTTCGTTTAATGGAGTGGTCCTGAACCATCTGGTACGGGAAATGAGTTCGTTCAGGTGTTTGGTTGGTTGAATAGAACCAAACCATTCGGGATGAGATGGTTCAAGAAAAAGAAATATTTCATGTTTATGCTGTATCATCCCATTCAGGAAAAAATCCCAAACCACACCGTTCACTCGAATTCCAAAGCGCTTGGTGACGTGGCGGCTTGATTTACGAGCTTTAAATGATCATATTTCCTAAACCGAGTATCCGATTTGCGATCCGATTGAATCATTGTGTTCCTTGTCATTTAATTAACAAAACAAGACCACTCTTGACATATTTTAGTACAAAAATATCATACAGACCATCATATCCCACCAATCAAATACCATCTTGAACCATCCAGGGTCATCCTATTCCACCAACCAAACAAAATCATGTATCATCATATCCCACCAACCAAACACCATACTTGTATCATATCATCCAGAACGATCTCATCCTACCTGTACCATCCTATCCCATTCAACCTCATCCCACCAACCAAACGCACCCTTACTGTGACCCCACCCAACCCGAACCCATCGTCTCAAGAGTAGTGGTCGCATCTGTCGCAGACGATCGCGCGGGTGTTTCTCAGGAGAAATAGCAGAGCAAGAAGAGGAAGGTAGTAGTGCCCGCGACAGAGGATGTAGTCGCGTTGTCGCCTCGCGATGAGACCGCCCACAAGATTGCAACGGTACATTTATACACATATAGCAGTAAACTCGTGACATTTGTTACAATAATTCGATAATATTATATATTGTTATCTTTTCCCCATCAACAGTAAACAAGAATCATGCCTGAAGTAATTAGTAAACATATTGTTAGTAAAAATATTGTTACATCGAATGCAGGCTTCGCACGATCGGAGGAAGGGACCTTGGATGACGTGCATCAGGTGCGCTCCCGCACTCAACATCGCAACCATCGGCAAGCTGACGATAGAGCAAGGGAATGAGGTCAACAAGATGGGGTTCGACGGTTTGCTGAATTTCAACCTCGAGGGTTTGGAGAGGAGGGATATGTTGTGTTTTCTAATGGACAGGACTGGCACAGTCGAGATGGTCATCAGCACCGGCGGAAGAAGGAGCGTCCCAATCACACCTCACGATGTTAAGTGCATCCTCGGTCGGGATCCCTTGCGGCAGCAGCGACGTGCCGATGGTGACCCCGGTCGCAGGGATCTCAGAGCTGCCCGATCTAAAGCGTCTACTGGGGGTATAGAAGAACTCAAACATCAAGGCATCGACGCTGATCACGTGGATTAAGACCGGAGGCACAGACGTGCTCACGATGAGGTGTGATGACGAAGGAAATAGACAAATTAGCCCTTTCTATCCTTCCTCATCACCTTCAGTAAGCTCTTTTTCCCGACTACCAACATCAACATAACTGGGAAGGATGCTGTGATGACGAAGTAAATAGACAAATTTGCCGACGTCAACTGGTGCAAGGTTGTCGTTGGCGACCTTTGGGAGTCCGTCCACAATTGGAACAAGAAGAAGGACATTACCACCAAGTCTATCAGCGGATGCGTCACCTTCGTGCTTGTAAGTTCCACAATAAACTTGTTAGCTGCATTTAGTATTTTTGCACTTTGATAAGCAATAAAATGTGTAGGGTAGGACCATAGTAATTATTAATCTTAGATCCCAGTAAAATAGATCGCACACACCGATGATTTTTCTCGCACAAAAACATAGTCTACCACGCGTAGTAATAATATGTTTCAACCTTAGTAAAATGAACACTAACCAATAATAGTGTCCACGCATATCACATGCAGTATACACATGAAAAATATTTATTAATATGTATTTTAACAAGTAGTAAATTGTATGTGTCAGATATACTACCTCAACAACCTGATAGTCTACGATATCGCATGCAATAAACACATGAACAACATCGACATGTTCAAGTAGTAAATTGTACGTCCAAGCTCAGCGTGAGTTACTGATGTTTGCCCATAAGCAGTAAAATACGATGATCATTTCAGCAATGTGATTAATGTACAACAAGAATTCATTCATGTCGTTTGAATGGCCAATTTAGGAGGAGGGAGGGGACCTATTACTGGCACGGGGCGACGGCAATGCCGCACCGCTGGAGTTACCCACACAACTCGTCGCAGGGCATTTCCTGAACCTACGCGCGCTTCTCGACGACGATGTTAGATCGTTGGGCAAGGGGAAGCGGCACCTAACGATGGAGGTCGCTGGAGAAGTTTGATGACGAGGCTGGGAGGGTGATGAGGTAGACGGAGAAGGCCATGGCGTAGATACAGAGGGCGTAGCATAAAATTGAAACATCACAGACGAAGGTAGCCAGTGTCACTAGGAAACTGCTCGGGGCAACAGATGCATCCGGATCGGTGTCCCGTGTAGGCGGGCAAAAAGGTGAGGAGCGGCAAGAAGGCACAGGCGTCGTAGTGCGCGGGAAAAACCCCTACACTGACACACATAGTGTTCCTAGACTCTTTTGCGTAGCCGGCGCAGGAGGAGACCACAATACCGTCCATAGCAGCGTCATCGTCGTCAATCGAGGTCACAGCAGCCCCCACGCCTGCCGATATTGTTGTCTGGCAGAAGAATCGCTGTTCGCCCCGGCTTTGGAGACGGCAGCCCTCGCCTTCGCCCAAGCATGTACATAATCGCCTGTAACCCAAACGCTGGTTGAGCCCGCCACGCCGGCCACAACGACGCTGGCACCGGCATCGTCGCCTCCCCGGTGCATGCAGGAGGTATCGTCTACGCTCAAGCGTCGTCGTTGTTCCATCTGACTCGAGAAGAGGTGGAGAGTGACAGATCTCAAGGTATGTACCGCATAACAGTAAAGCTTTGTAATATATGCAATAAATAGACACAATACACATAGTAAACAATAACAAACGTACGGAGCGAACACAAGAGAGCGAGTAAGGTGAGTGTAGTAATTTTGTGTTCACAATATAGTAGTCATTAAAACAGCATACAATAATTTACTGATTACGCGTATCTGTTCTTGCGTAGGCCAGGTGAGGATGACACTTGAGCCTGCCACCCCAACTAGGCACCAGCTCCCCCCACCCCACACACACATACATCCAGGAGGTAATACTAAACACGCTATAGATATTTTCGTGGTTTGTACTTTAGTCCCCGGGGAATATATAATTCTGAATAGGTCACTTGTAAGGTTGAAATCTTCTACTCTAAACCCTGGAAACTCCAAAGTGGTCGTAAAAAAAAATTCTACACAACTCGTCACATTTTCAAGCGTTTCTCTTTTTATTTTCGCACAAGAGGACGTGACGAGTCTTTTACTTCCGTACATCTAGATGTAAAGAGGATTTAAGAGATGTATATGTTTTTATTGACGTACGAAAAAAATCGTGTCAAAATGGATTTCCCCTAAGTTTAGGCTGGAACAGAAAATTTTGCCTGAATGAATGTCATGAATAGATCGTTCTAGGTTTATTTGATATGGCACCTATTGCAATAAATATACTTCTTAATTTTTCTATTCCTTAAGCAAACCAACCCATACGAACACGCGTTTTAACCATTGCACTATTCTTAAAAGATTATATCGTCCGGATGGAACACTCGCGCCGAGCCTCTGGCTCGAGAGGCTCGGCGCCGAACGACGTCGCACCAAGCCACCCGTGCAACGCTCGGTTCTCCCCGGTGGGGTTATTAATGGTCGATCGACCCGGTCATGGTGCCGTGTACGAGGGCTTGTTGACATTAAAATTTGATTCGGTACCCAATCTAACATTGGGTGGCCCGGTATTTGTTACGTGGGCCTCTCTGTTTCCCAGATTTCCCCGTCGATGTAGTAGGGGTGAAAACGGGCGTGCATAATCTGCACCCCATCCGATGCGTATTCGTAAAAAAATTAGTGAGAGGTATCATTTTTTTTAGTCCTGATATTATCTGTATTCAGATCTCATGAAATATAGATTTAGATACGGAAGAGCAATATCAAAATCGTGTCTGCTTTTTTATAGGATATTCGATAAATTAATAAAATGAATATTCGATAAATATCAATATTTTTAATATTTTATGTGGTTTTCTAGTCATTGACTAATATATAATATAAATTTACATTTGATTATATTTATGTTGTTAAATATAATAAATAATTCTCTAATGGGTAGTATAATTTGACAATTTCGTTGGTGAATATCTTTTCTTTATATGTACATTATCCGTCAAGTTATCTGTGACCGATTTAAATTCAACCAGCATTAGTTATATGTTTGTATCCCAAAAAACTATATTCGTATTTATACCCGAGGTATATGTATTCGACTCCAAATCTGAGGTAAAAATCTGAGTTATAATATAGAAAAAAACGCAATATCCACAGTTTCCGTCCCGTTTTCACCTCAGTCGTAGCGCCTGCTTGGCGCTCGCCCGGTCTCCCATTGGCAGTCTTGATTCTAGAACCTTCTCCTCCGGCGAGATGTTGCTTCCGAAGCTTCCGACCCCTCCCCGCCCATGGCGCCCTTGCCTTCTAGAAGCAACTCCTCCCAGCCTCTGCCCTCTCCCACGCCTCCCAGCGACGCCCGTGCCAACAAGACGGCACCTCCTAGCGCCTTTGGCCTCCTCGTCATCAGGCTCTCCGTCCAAGGATTCCCCACTTCATCCAGCTAAGCGATCGACGTCGAAGAAGGTCCCGGATGAGAGCGGGAGGTGGAAGGCTGTGCCGCCCGGGATGCGCGAGTTCTCCACCCCCGATACCGAGGAACCGCCGCAGCCCCGGTGGACGGCGAGGCGGAGGTCGGGCGCTGCGTGGCGGAAGGTGATATCCTGGGTGCCCAGGAAGGCCAGGAGCGTCGTCCTGCTCAATCTGGTCGCCATCATCTTTGGTACGGACGTACTGCTTCCTGTTCCAAGACGCAGGGCACACGCACACGCACACGCACACGCACACGCACACCATCTGTTCGACGTTATTACTGAGAAGAATGGTGAGGTGGTTGGTGTCATTTATTAGGTGCCCTGTGTTCTTGAGCTGAAAGGATTTTGGGTTGGTGGTGAATTAACACGAGATGTATTATATTGGAGGTAGTATAGCATGTGAAAGTAACCAGGTTTCTTGGTATGAAAATGGCATTTCCGTTTCAATTGCAACGGTAGCATGATGTGCCATTTTGCTCTGGAGTTGGCTTCTTTGTTTCAACCAAGTTTGTGTATATGAATGTATCCATCAATTTGTCTGTTATAGCGTGTTAATCATCTTTAGTCTATCTTTTTCGTTTCTAAGGTTGTACATATATATAGTTTGCTATATTCGTTTTGATGGTTACTGAGTTAATGTAAACGTCTACGCTTATGTAATTCTGTATGTTCCACATTTCTTGTCCATAAGATAGCTCAAACGTGATACTTTTTTTTTTGTGTCAAATGGAAAACACGTGTAAAACTTTTGAAGAAATATAGTAGTCAGTGTGCACAACTTGCTTCATCTCATCTTCTGTTTGTATTTGGCAAGGTTTAGTAATTCCTCCACATCTCGGAATTTTTCCGCATATTGACCTAAGGTTTAATTTTCTTTCTTCCAGCAAGCAACATTTCTGTTGTGAAAGAGGCGGAAACTATGTTGGATCCTGACCTTTTCAATGTGTTACGGTTCACTATATCGGCCATCCCTTTTGTTCCATTGTTGCTAAAATCACTGAGAGACATGCAATTATTTATTAGAGGAGTAGAGTTGGGCATTTGGGTAAGCCTGGCCTACCTAGCTCAAGCAATTGGGTTAGTGACAGCTGATGCTGGCCGTGCATCTTTCATTTGTGCCCTCACAGTAAGATTCTGTTCTCAAGCTTAGTGCGGTAAGGTCTTCCCTATAATATGTGTTGTATCACTGTTCTTTACTCGAACTTGTGCAGGTAATCATTGTCCCTTTCTTGGACGGTATTCTTGGAGCACAAATACCCACCTACACATGGATTGGAGCATTTTTATCCCTTATCGGGGTTGCTATTCTGGAATTTAGTGGTTCTCCGCCATGTGTAAGTTAGATTATCTACATGGACAGGTTAACAAGTTTGTCTGAACCTTTTGTCCATTTATCTTATGGCCTATGATGTTGTGCTCTGTCAATATTAGTGTTGTCTAGTCTTACAATTTGAGCTTTCTATCCTTGCATCATCAAGTTGATACTTGATAATAACTGCACAACTCGCATGTATCATCTTGAGTTCTTGACTGATATTCTCCATATGTCATTAGGTTGGTGATCTTCTAAACCTCCTTAGTGCCTTTTCTTTTGCAATTCATATGCTCAGAACCGAGCATATTTCCAGAAATATGAAGAAAGAGAATTTCCTAGTCCTTGTTGGATGCGAGGTTGGTTTTCCGACTAAACCTCAAGCATCTTGCATTTATGTCATGAGTTCTTCCCACTTTCTTCATGATGAGGTGCTTAAACAATTGGTGTAAACCAGGTGCTTGTTGTAGCTCTTGTATCAGCAGCCTTGTTCATCATTAAATGCTTCCTCCAGAATTTTACATTACAGCCACCAGCAAAGTTATTTTCTATGATGGTATCATTTCCTTGGCTAGCGATACTATACACAGGCATATTCTCAACCACCTTTTGTTTATGGGCGGAGGTTAGTTTTATTCTGATTGCATCAACTCTCTTCACTTGATGGCATTTTTAAAATAAAAAATTAGCACCACTGATTTGAGGAGTTTTTCCTTGTCTTCAGGTGGCTGCTATGCGTGATGTATCAGCTACAGAAACTGCAATAATTTATGGTCTGGAACCAGTATGGGGTGCTGCTTTTGCATGGGCAATGCTCGGCGAGAGATGGGGCATTATAGGATTTGTTGGAGCTATCTTCATAATAGGTACATTTACTCACCACGTTCTCAGTGAAATTCTGGACTATAAATTTTCAATGAAACAAATTTAATGATTGGTTATAGTTCAAAACATCAAGGATCCTTCATTGTGGTTCTCAAAATGAGAAGATGACCCTGGTTTGGCTGTTGTTTTTTCAGCCGGTAGCTTGATGGTTCAGATATTGGGATCATTTCCTGATGTATCTAGAGGGGACAGTTATCAGATGAACAGTTAAATACATAAATTGCAGAAGAAGAAGATGCCCTTTCTTCATGAATAACTCAGGAGACTCTTATCAGTGAAAATGAAGCTATTTCACCATATGGTAACTGTTTTTTATGCAAGCATATGATAACTGTTGTGACCTAATAAGCTGAATAGCTAGCATGGCAGTGCAATAAGATCTAACCACAGTTATGGCCAGTAGCGCAAGCAAGGGAAGGTCCCTGGACTGGCTTGACGAATATGGAGGTGGCTTAATAGTGGCCTGAGCAACTCATGGGCACAAACCGTGGTGTGTGTTAGAGATATATTAGAGATATAATTATTTTGTATTTCTTATATGTCTTTTGTATTGTCTTATCTGTATATAGCATGCACCTCTTATACACCATATATATATTGCCCATTGAGCCTCTTCAATATTCACACAATATTCATAACATTGTATCAGAGTAAGGTTAGGGTTAGGGTTTTCTTATCACCGCCGCCAGCCGCCTCATCATCTTCCGTTGCCGCTGCCCCCGGGAGGACCAATCTCTACTCCCGGGGGTGGCCTTCTCCCTCCCCGGCTCGTGCTCATCTTTGAGGTGCCGCTTGGAGTCCCCGAGAGCCCAGACCTGCTTGAGGTCAGGGCGGGAGAGCTTGGATAGGTACCCCTGCCGCTTGGAGTCCGCGCTGGATGGACGAGCCCATGGATCTGATCTCTATGGAGATCGCCATGTCGTCGGCTAACAAACGATGGAGATGCAGACGGGCCCTTGCGATCTTGTCAAGAAAGGTAGCACGCGTACGGACACCACCGCTGTGTCCAGACTCACAACGCCGGCGGCGAGGGGATAATGGTGTAGCTGCTCGCCGGCGGGGGCACGTGGGATGCTGGATGGCCCCGCTCTTCGACGTGGCCACTGCAATGCGCATGGAGGTTCGTCGGGGACGAACGCAGCGGCCTTCGGTGGCCGCTCCTGGTGGGGCTTCAAACCACCATGCAGTCGCCGAGGCGAGTGCCGTGCACTCGGAGCGCCACGACGGCGGCGTGCACGGGGTGCGGTTCCGCCCGTTCGGGCCCCTTCATGGGGTACGGCTCGGACGTAGAGGCGCGGATCGAGAAGGCCATCTACGCCTGCCACTTCATGACCCTCCTCGCCATGCCGGATCGCTCGCCGGATCCATCCCCTGCTACCTTAAGGGCTGCGTTTATGTGATGGATGAGAGTTGATGATGGCTCACTGTGACTGGCTATTTCTGCTACTGCTTTGGGCCTACCGAGGTTGCACTGATGCTTGCTGCTACTGGTTGGATGAGATACGGGCCCAACTGCATGCTTGCTACTACTGTTAGTTATCCTTACATTTTTTCTTTACTTATATCGTTGCTTCGGTTGTGTCTATCTAAGTTCGTAATTCTTTATCTGTGAGTTCGTCTAAGCCATACGAGTCCACAAATTTATTGTCAGTCATAGAAGTATAGGAATTTCTTTGGCATAGCAGCAGCCGCAGATCCGCCGCCCCAAGCTTCCAAGGCCACCGCGTTTCTTCCACACTACGTCTTCGTTGTACTTCTTGTGCATTACGCTGCGCTTCTTCTGCACTACGCCTCTGTTGTGTTTCTTGTGCATTGCGTTGCGCTTCTTTTGCACTGTGCATTCGTTGTGCTTCTTGTGCACTGCGCCGCCGTCGTCTTGGACTACGATCTGCGCCGCCATGCTTCTATCTATTCATATTCGATTTGATTTGACATATTTATCTATTTGTCGGTTTCATCATCTTCTTCGTCATGTTGTCGTGGTCGACTTTGCTCCCGCACCTTGTGCTTTATGGGCTACCGCACCACCCCGGATGGGAGATCTTTTATCGATATATTTTTCAAGAGCTGCATGCTACGACGACATTATCAAGACTTGAATTTTTTATTTTTCATATTTTAGTGTCATCTCTTTCCAAATGCAATGCTATTGCATACGTTTTGCATTTGAGAGGGTAGAGATATGATTATTTTGTATTCCTTATCTGTATTTTGTATTGCCATATCTGTATATGGTATGCACCCCTTGTACACTCTATATATATTGCCTATTGGGCCTCTTCAATATACACACAATATTCATAATAGTGTGCAGCTTTACTACCATGTGATGCAGCTCGGAGCTACACGAAATGGTGGTATAGATCACTTGACTCAACGCACTGACAAGGGTAACTTGATATTTTGTATCTACAGAATTTTAAATCCATTGTTTCTCAACGTATTTTCAACCACATGATAATAGTTAGTAGCAGTGTTTGAGTGTCGCTTTCCGTTGGACCTGTTGTTCTTGTTAGTTGTCATCAGGCCCAGAGGCTGTGTATAGCCCACACCTCTATGGAACATAACAATGCTCTCAGGCGGTCAGGCCTATCCTTATCCTGGATATCTTCATTTCATTCATCCACTGCTGTATCCATTTGCGAGAACGTTATCGAGCGTTTCTGATAGTTGTAACCTTCCTTCCATGGTGCATTCGAATAGAAACAATATAAATTTACTTCTTGTTTGGCTTCATGCTTGAACCAAGTTACACATGAGTCGACATCCCAGGCCGACCCCTCGCAATAAAACTTGTCACATACCTCTGGCCACCGTCCATATGACTGTGTCTCCTGACTGTCCTCTTTAGGTGAGTGCATTCACTAGCATCACGAGGCCACGAATTCGCGTATCCTGTACCTCAACCTGGTTGGCACGGTTTCCAAACGTTGCAGATGTCCAAGAAAAAGAGCCCGTCTGTGACTGTTTCACTGCAGCAAAGCAAATTCAGCTGATCAGCTCGCAGAATGTGTTTGCCCTGTCCATCGTCATGTGCAATCAGGAAGCAGCAGGCTGAGGGCGAGAGCTTCGCGTCGGCCCACAAGTGCTATCTATCTATCTATCTATGCATCTGCATGATGTCTATCGCCAACCTGGGATTCGCATCCTGTGTTCAGGTCGAATGGCACAGGATGCAGGCAATTCTCGCGAGCGGGGTCATCACCTCTTGTCTCCTGATCAAACAGCTCAGGTGGTCTGAAGACACAGCGCCATGCGACTATAGGAATCCAAGAGATCATCATCATGAGTGATGCATGCAGCCAATAGGATTCATCAAAGCAGGTGAGTAAAATGCATACAGCAGGAAGGCTAAGAATCTGTGATTATCAGGGTGTACTTCCAAAACCCCAGCTTTTCCATTGCACAAGTCAAGACAGGAGATTAGTACATCTACTTCCTCCGTTTTTCTTTTTTTTGTTACAGGCCATGCGGAGGATAGGGGGTACAAAAACGAGCAGTAACTCTAATCATGTAACAAAGAAACAGAAAAGACAAAGAAAGGAAGGAAGAAAATAAGAAGAAGAAGGGTTGATTGTTTAATAGTTGTTGCTGCTGTTGTAGCCGATGTAATTGTTCCGGTACCGCATCCCGTACTGCTCATAGAATGTGTCTCCATAGTTCACGGCCTTGATTTCCACCATGCGCCGCTTGCTGTCCACCTCCTGGACCGCACCAAAGACGATCTCGTTTGTCGTCTCGCAGCTCTGCTCGTAGAACGTTTGCGGGCCTGCAGAGTACTGCCTGTGCTGCTGCAGGTGCTGCTGGTGATACATCTGCTGCTCTTGCTGCTGCTGCTGCTGCTGCTGATGGGGGGTGTGTCCATCCCAACCGTTGAAATAAGGCCGCCCATGCCGGATGTGGTGGTGAATCTTTTCAGGCTGCTTTGTCATGAAGGCATAGTTCTTTCGAGGGGTTGGTGCTCTCGTGTCCAGCGGTGGAGGCGTCTCATCATGTGGGATGGCATAGCTTTCTTGCACTGGCCAAGGGAGATGACTGTGTCTCCTGACTGTCCTCTTTAGGTGAGTGCATTCACTAGCATCACGAGGCCACGAGTTCGCGTATCCTGTACCTCAACCTGGTTGGCACGGTTTCCAAACGTTGCAGATGTCCAAGAAAAAGAGCCCGTCTGTGACTGTTTCACTGCAGCAAAGCAAATTCAGCTGATCAGCTCGCAGAATGTGTTTGCCCTGTCCATCGTCATGTGCAATCAGGAAGCAGCAGGCTGAGGGCGAGAGCTTCGCATCGGCCCACAAGTGCTATCTATCTATCTATCTATGCATCTGCATGATGTCTATCGCCAACCTGGGATTCGCATCCTGTGTTCAGGTCGAATGGCACAGGATGCAGGCACTTCTCGCGAGCGGGGTCATCACCTCTTGTCTCCTGATCAAACAGCTCAGGTGGTCTGAAGACACACACACACACACACACACACACACACAGCGCCATGCGACTATAGGAATCCAAGAGATCATCATCATGAGTGATGCATGCAGCCACTAGGATTCATCAAAGCAGGTGAGTAAAATGCATACAGCAGGAAGGCTAAGAATCTGTGATTATCAGGGTGTACTTCCAAAACCCCAGCTTTTCCATTGCACAAGTCAAGACAGGAGATTAGTACATCTACTTCCTCCGTTTTTCTTTTTTTGTTACAGGCGATGCGGAGGATAGGGGGTACAAAAACGAGCAGTAACTCTAATCATGTAACAAAGAAACAGAAAAAAGACAAAGAAAGGAAGAAAATAAGAAGAAGGGTTGATTGTTTAATAGTTGTTGCTGCTGTTGTAGCCGATGTAATTGTTCCGGTACCGCATCCCGTACCGCTCATAGAATGTGTCTCCATAGTTCACGGCCTTGATTTCCACCATGCGCCGCTTGCTGTCCACCTCCTGGACCGCACCAAAGACGATCTCGTTTGTCGTCTCGCAGCTCTGCTCGTAGAACGTTTGCGGGCCTGCAGAGTACTGCCTGTGCTGCTGCAGGTGCTGCTGGTGATACATCTGCTGCTCTTGCTGCTGCTGCTGCTGATGGGGGGTGTGTCCATCCCAACCGTTGAAATAAGGCCGCCCATGCCGGATGTGGTGGTGAATCTTTTCAGGCTGCTTTGTCATGAAGGCATAGTTCTTTCGAGGGGTTGGTGCTCTTGTGTCCAGCGGTGGAGGCGTCTCATCATGTGGGATGGCATAGCTTTCTTGCACTGGCCAAGGGCTAGCTATTCGCTGCTGGTGATGATGGTACTGGCTGGCTGGGCGCTTCTTTCTGGAAAATGCTGTGCCAAATATCTCTGCCACAGACGATTTTGCTCCTCCGATGAGTTTGCCAATTGAGGTGAAGAACCCCTCTTCAGCTTCCTGTTTTCCAGCTTCGTCTTCAGTTGGGATTAGTGGGGGCCGAAGAGAAGGCTTTAAGGGCTTTTGATATGGAGGGATGCTTGCAATGCTGGGTCTTGGACGAGTTTGAGGTTCCTGTATGGTAAAATTTCAATTCCAAAGAAGGTAGCTGTAAATTTACTGCATAAATAAGGCGAGCAGGAGGATATGTATGCTGTTCATCTTTACTTTAACTATGGTCTAGAGACTCCAGACTCTAACAAAGTGAATTGTATTTCTGTAGAAATTTTGAGTGTCCTTGACATCAGGCAATTTTGGCTAATCACAGAACTGAAATATTCCATTGTCTAAGAAAATAAGTAGTTATCTAGTATTAAAGCTGTAAAATTATTCAGTTACTTGAACCATTTGTTTAGTTGCGCCAAAAGGTTTACAGCAGGCCTGTGGGCTGTGGTCCATTACAGCCCTTGCCTTAGTTGCCAACCCTGCCATGCTGCCAGCATATGTAAATGATATTTTGCTCAGAATAACAAAAACAGTATGAAGCACTTACCTCCGTTGTTGATACCATTCCTAAAACCCGTCGTTGGAGCAATGCAAGCATGAAGCCAAAGAAACCAGCAGCAAAAAGCAAGGCAACTCCTGTGAGCATTCAAACTCAAAGTGATTAGTGTTTATAGTTTTAGTGGGCCGTTTTCCTCATTATTTTAGGTCATTTGAGCAGTGAATTTACGATACTGGATAGTCTGGCTTCTTAGAATAACAGTATTCTTTGGTCAAATAGTACTAATGGAAAGTTTAAGTGGAATGTACCTAGAGGAAAACCAGCTTCATACTGATATGCGCAGTCATCCAACTGGAGTGGAATCTCCCGAATTGCTTTATTTCCTCTATCAATGACCAAGAGGGAGCAGCTACTGCTGATGTAACGGATTTCAAAATCAGTAGAAAATTTTGCATCATCACTGGGCCCATCTATGTGTCCACCTCTCATTGATTTCCCCCCGGCAATGGTTGTGACCCCTACATATTAGAACACAATCATCTGTCAAGAACTTCTCCATCTACAAGTTTATAAATTAATAAGGACATTTATGCTAGATGACTCCTGAAGATCCAAACAAATTTCAGCTGAAGCCAAACCCAATTAGCATAAAGATCTGTAGTTTCCTCTGAAAATAAGTTAATTAATCACAAGAAAAAATATGCACGCTAAAAGAAATTGAAAATAAAAAAGTTGAAGCTAATATGGCTAGTGAGATTCAAAGCAAGCATATCAAATTATCAACAACATATGATATATACCTTAGAAATATATAACTGTTTTGTGCATGCAAATCCTTGGTTTAATTCAACACACTCAAAACATATACAATCTCAGACGAGCAATTATGATGCCATGGAGTACTGATTTCTCTCTTGTAGCTTTTCAGTATCACGAAATTTTAAGAATGAGATCATTTAATATCTAAAGTCCAATTATGTATTTCCACTATCCACATTAAGGTTTCAGTTAAATGTGAGATATCTCTTCCATATTTGCAAAGCATGTGGTATTTAATTTGTTGTTATCAATAGCCATATTACTATTGGGATGTTTGTGAAATGTTGGGGAAATAATTAAGACAGATGCTGATTAGATTTATTTTTTGTAACCATATTCTCTTGCAGGGATCACACTCTTAAGTAGACTACCATATTGACATTTAAAACTGTGTGTTTGATCTTCACATTCACTCTGACAGCCTACCTCGTTCCAAACGCAACTTTTGGATGCAAGTGCTAAATAAGTGCTGGAGAAGTTCAATGAAAATGAAAGAGCAAACATAGGATGCTTGGGGACCAGAGAATATCATGTGCACATACCCTACAATGAGACATTTTAGCTTACCTGTATCACTGATCTTTCTTATTGCCATGTTCATAGCGTCTGCAACATAAATGTTGCCCCTATCGTCCACTGTAAATCCCTTAGGATGGTTCATCTTCGCCTCTCGCAGCCTCCCATCGACATGGCCGGATGATCCTTCTGGCGAACCAGCAACAAGCTTTGGTCTGCTATCTGCATTGTTTGATCCATTTTCAAAAGATGCAAGAGAAACTGGTATAAGCTGAAAAGCACATGTTGCTAAATAAAACGTGGATGCCAATTTGACCACTCTAGAATAAACCATTGTTCTAAGGGAGGGAGACCACAGTATGACCGACATAGGACATTTGCTCATACCAAAGCTGGAATGTCCAATTTCCACATCAGTCGGGGGAAGTTTTGCTAATAATTCTGGCGAACAATACATACTATATTTCGCTAATAATTTTTCGGGGCGAATAATTCATGCTCTGTTTGTTCGACTCCTAAAATGTGGAACTAAGAAATTAAATGAAGACTCCAATACTCCATAAACAAGGGAAGTGTGAACGTGGCCCGGTAGCACAGCACTACCACATCATGAATTCATAATTGCAAATTAGAACAATAAACATCGCAATCAAGAAACAGGCCCTGGCCAAAATCTAGCATGCAACCGTCACACATCACCCCCGACCAGACCAACCACCCCAAACACCTCGCATCATCTAGTCAACCATCATACTTAGCAGAATCCCACGAAGACGCAATACCATCACAACGCGCAGCGCAACCAAACCTGAAAAGGACCGGAAGAAGCAGTTCGAGGTAGAGCATGCTCACATCGAGACAGCGGCAGCTGGACCCTGTAGATATTGCTGTTCATGGAGTCCAGCACGAGCAGCTCGCCGGCGGGGGTGACCTCCACGGCGTACGGCTCGATCCCCAGCTTGCTGCCGTCGAACACGGTCTCCACCGCGTACCCGCCCTCGTACTTCACCATGGACCTCCTCGCCACTGCTGCTGCCCACAACAAAATTCGACCAGAATCCGTTCAAGAAACCGAAACCAAGAACCGTAGGAAACGCTACTCGCCGCTGAAAGACCACACCAATTACCCGTCCTGGTGGTCGATTTGAGCGACCACAGCTGCTTCACCAGCGCCGACGCCGTGCTGGACAGGAGCCCGCTCACAACCTCTGTAACCAACCGACACGAGTCAGCCCCCAAGAAACCAAACTGCGACACCAAAACTGGAAAACCAAGAACCGAGCTCGCTCACTTGCGGGGTAAGAGGACGCGGCCGACGCGGAGCCGAAGGCGCTGAGCAGGAGCGCGGCCACCAGGAGCGCCGCCACGCCTCTTGCTCTTCTTGCCGCCACCTTGGCCTCCATCACTTGCTGCAAGAAACAAAAACCAAGAAGCGGGGAAGCTTGCAGGGGAGGGAGGGAGAAGCTGCTAGGGGAAATGTGAGGAGGGGGAGGAGGCCATTTGAGGACAGGTAAAGAAGGTTCAGAAAACACCAAGAATCCGACCTCTTTTGGGGCCCTGCAGTTCTCGCTCTCTGCGGAAAAAAACGCAAGAAAAGGGGGAGAGAGAGAGAGGTTAAAGCGAGGAGAGCGTGAAAGAGACAAGAGAGGTGGCGTGGGCGTGGTGGCGCTCGCTGCTACTGCTGCCGCCACTCGTCGTCTTGCCCCGTTCGCTCGGTTTTCCTCTACAGGACTACAACATTTCCTGCGGAGGTTTTAGGGGACGGAGTTAGGACCCGGACGGGGTGTGTGCATGCGTATGCCCGTGGGCCCAGCGTAGTGTACAGGTGCAGTGTGCGAGAGAGAGAGAGAGAAAAAGAGAAGAATACACTAGGATTATCTGCCGTTTCTACTGGAATAAAAAATTGTGTATAACGTCGGATCGAATAGTGGAATTTTGGATTGATTTGGCTGTATTGTGTACGAAAATTCTAAAAATAGTCTATGTAATCTCAAAATTCCAAATTTAGCCATCCATACCCACCTGCTGTGTCCGAAGATGGCGTGAACAGCCGCAGTGAGAGCGCAGCAGGTACCGCCGTCAAGACGGACGCGCCGCCGAGACCGCCGGGACATTGCGTGGGAAGCACAGCTAGCTGCCGTTAGCTGGCCCGCCACACGCCCGGCATGCCAAAGACAGCCTACTTCTGATGGGCGTACTGTTGCGTCGGGACGGCAGTGGTCGCTCCTTGCCACGCCGCCGCATGATCGCCACGTCGCCGAGCAGCTTGGGCCACAAGACAAGACTCTACACAATTCTAGTAAAGTTAAGGCACCACAAGACAAGACTCTACAAATATATCTCTAGCACAACTAAATATGACAATCTCAATTTGCTAGAAATATAAATGCGAAAAGTAGAGGCAAAGAAATAATCAAATGATGACTCGCTATGTTTTGTCATGGTATCAAAGACTTGCCATCTTCCCTAGTCCACATTGAGGAAAGCCCAAGCGAATTGGACATGCTCCACGAATTAAGCATTATCGCTCGATTCCACTAGTGGTTCTTCTTCCTTCGCTTCGGAGATGGCAAACATTGAGCCACTCACAATCTGGCGCTGGGTCGCTTCACAATTTCCTAGAAGAGATCACTGCTTGAATTCTCACCAAGCCATCTAGGTACCGGCAAACACCAAGAGTAATAAACCACAACCTTTGCTTGATGACAATCAAGTGCCAAGGATCAATCTAGAAATGAACGCACTTGAATTTTGCTCAACAACCTCATAATTAATGCAACAAGTGTATACTAGGTGATGAGGACATCACTTCTACTGATATGAACACTCCTCTTCCTACTACTTTTAATGATGTACAAGGTCCAATTACTCGGGCACGTGCTCGTCAACTTAATTATCAAGTAAATTCGTTTCTAGGGCTGAGTGTATTATTTGAGAACTCTATGATGCTGCCTAATGGAGATGATTTACTTATACTTAGGAATCTAGGACTACGATCAGTTCAAAAAGGTCTACGACCACTTCAAGAAGGCCTACGACCAGTATCACCAATATTGTAACACCCTGACTATTCGGAAGTTAAGATGTCACTTAATCTTAATCAAAACACTAGGAACCAACAGAATTATACGAATAGCATTGATTATATAACAATACTTCATACGAAAATAATGATAAGTAACAAATCCAGTTAAAGATAGGAAAAATATTTAAAACATGAGAATAAGATAATCGTAACCAAGTTGGCTTATTACAATTCAACATTTATCAAATAGTCATTATGATACGGAAATAATCAATGAATTCCGATTTAATATAAGTGGTGTGCATCGTGCTAGACTAATCCCTCCCAAGACTTGTCTTCTTAATCATTTACCTAAATTAAACAAAACAAGCAAGAATGAGCCAAAGACTCAGCAAGCAAATACTAAACATGTTAACTCGAGCATAAAGTGGACAAGCCAAATACAACCATCATAATAACAATTCACGGAACACATACATGAATGAATGGAATGAAAGAATGTATTGAAGGAATGGACTGCTTAACAGTTTATACCGGTATAACGAGTGATACACCCGTCGGTGTTCACTTAAGCCCGTACTTAAAAAGTCCGGGGACCCAAATACCATATGAAGAATTTTTCATACGGGTGTCCAAGATTGCCCACATTGGAGTGGTGGGACTTACATGCTCATACTGGAGTTGATGGGTCTTTCAATTTCCACTCCCGTGGTCAAAACGAAAACGATGCGTGTATGGAATGAATCATATGCATTGAATATTTATCACATAAGAATGAATATACTATGTTGCATAGGGAAATGAATAGCAAGTCTAGCAATACTTCCACACGCAATCATCAACATTCCATAAGAAAAGACAAAGTACTTGCCTTCCGCGCTGTGACGTGTTAGGAGGCAACAACGGTGCACCTCCACTCACCGCCTCACCGCCTACACAAATAATTATTCGAAATAAGGATAACATGGATTGACATTTCTACAGGAGGCCTACATTAACCCTCCGGCTAACCAACGCAATCAACGGAGTTAAGACTATCATTACACTATTTAGACTCCTGCCCATCTTACTGGACAACGGTACCAGAAAAATCATAATTAATTATCTAGAACTCAAAACGACATGAAACCAGTGCTCATTGAAACTTAACGCATAAAACCACGAAACTCTAGTTGACGGGGTTTATCGATTCGTCCAAGACAAATGATTAACCAGTAGTTGAAAAGGTAAGACAGGTATCTGTCCAGACCACAAGGCAGCAGAAAGAAAAAAATGACATAACTTTTATTCTATAGATCCAATGGAGGTGATCTTTATCAATTTGAAAATATTATTAACAAGTCTACAATAATCTAGTTGGGTGGAAGTTCTGAATCTTAATTTAATATGGTCAAAATTAAGGAACAAATAGACAGTTCCTTCTCGTCAGACAAGCAGAACAACGCGCAAAGAATAATTCATATATCCTAAACCGTAAGGCGGAATCTCATGATCTCGGTGCCTATGGAAATATAAAAACCAGAGATACAAAACTCTAGGAGACGAAAAATACCAGATTCTGCTCCTAAGATGCCTAAACAGGGTGTGCAAAACGACTGAACAGATTGGATCTACTCTGGAAACTGGCAGACAACAATACAGTTTATCACTAATCGTTCAATCTACCTCCACACAATATCAAACAGCAGGTGAGACTCCTCGTTACCCTTGTAGACCCGTAGGATGACGTTGATCTGTTTCCCGAAGATCTCCCGCCCTTCTCCTCTCTTCCCTCTCCAATGGCCGGCCACAAGGATGACGACAAACGGCCGGTGACGACGGCAGGAGGAGGCGGCTTCGGAGGAGATCCTGGGGAGCAACGTCGGGGATCACCGGGGACGACGCCACAGCAGCGAAGCCGCACCCAAGGAGGAGCAAGGCACCGGCTTTGGGGAGGGAGAAGGTGGCGGCTGGGGGGAATGAGGGAAGTGGGGGTGGCTAGGGTTTGGGCGCCCCCCCTCCCCCTCTCTTGGCCGGCCACCCCCTCTTGGGCCACCTAGGCCACAGCCCGTGGCCCAGGTTGTAGAGAAAAATCAGAAAACCCCCTCTCCCAACAGGTATTTCTAATTCTTTAACTGCATTTTCCTCCCTGACTTCTCTCAAATCACCTATTCCGAGTCCAGAATATTACAAGTATTCGGCGAGCCCAGTACTCGTTGGACACAATCTACGACCAGAGATAGCATGGACTCCTCAAGACCACCCCAGGACTAGTCCTACGACCAGGTCTTCGACCAGAGATACGCGACCTGAATAGTGAATAAGGTGTTGCGTCACCGTTTTGGCCTAATAGGGCATTGTAAGCGTGTCGAGGTCGGAGTTCAGGTTGTGTACACCTCTTCCCACGGCCGCACAACCCTAGGTCGATCTCCTCACGTCCCCCTATATATATACAGTAGTCGTCATAGTTTAACGTGGGTTTTTCTTTGAGATTATTCCGCTTAGCAGTCTCGCCGCACGTTCGGTTGAAGAACCCCACATTGTGAGGTTCATCTATATTCGAAATACAATATCAGATTGCATCTTCTACTTTCTTGCTTGTGTTCTCGATTCGCATGCAGGAGATAGCCTTCTTGGCGAGGTCAACCGCGTTCAGCACGGTTGATAACCAACGGAGCAGTGGTGTAGTGATTGCGAGGGGTTTGATCTGTTCTGGTCGGAGCCTTCGGATCATCAACGTCGAGTTCTCCACAATCGACTTATCAATACCTTTCAGAAGATCGGGCCATAGACACATCACTAGGTGTGGAGAGTATGCTCTTAGCTCAAGGATGTTCAATGAGGTCTCAACTACTTGTCCTTGAACTAGTGGAGGGGTATTTATACGCCCACCAACAAATTCAACCGTTAGAGGCAAGTTCTTGAATTTTTCAACATGAGCGTAGTACTGCCATTCATCGGCCGGTACTACCGCACAGTAACGACTATAGTAGACGTAATTAATACCTCTGAACTAGCCGTTGAATATGCGGCGCGGTACTACCGTCGTTGTATATTCAGTAGTTTCGCTCTCCGGTAGTTCCGTTCCTATAGAGCAGTACTACCACTTCCCTTAGAGGTCCAAAACTGACCCTCTCTAGAGATAACGTACCGCCAACTAAGTTTTGGTCCTTTCAGCGGCGGTAGTTCCGCTCAGGATATGCGGTCATACCGCGATGCGGTAGTTCCGCCAAATGAACCACGGTACTACCGCCTTCAAGGGGAGCAAACATACTCCTAAAGGTGTCTCTTTGGAAAACACATACCGCTAACTAGGTTTCAGTCTGACCGGGTTGCGGTAGTACCGCACTACCTTCCCGGTAGTACCGCCAAGTAAACGTCGGTACTACCGATTTTTCTTAGAAAAGCATAGTTGTCTTTCAAAATTAATTCTAAGTGCATGCATGATCCTAGATTGATAAAAATAGCACAAGAACGTGCTATCAAGCTACTAGTCACGATCCCTCTTATAGTACGACATGTAACCTAAAATCCGGTCTTCCATCCTTTTCTCCTAAGACCGTTAAAATAAAAAAGGATCCTAGACTACTTATACCTTGTCTTGAACCATATTGATCTTCATGTTGACCTTTAGCACGCATCTTCAGGTTGTTATATTCGTCACCGGGACTAAAGCTTTTAAACACTCAATAAACATGTTAGTCTCATATTCACATATTGTCATTAATTATCAAAACAATTTTTAGGGGCCTAGATGCTTTCAAGGGGCAGAGGGCCATCCATGTCACCGACGATCCACAGCTTACACCGGTGGTCCTCATCGTAGAAGGGTTCCAGAAGCGTGGGTAAAGACATGGCTTACAACATATGGAATAGACGGAATATTAGTGAGAAGATAGATAATAATGATAAAATACTGTAAATTAATTAAGGCTAACTGATTACCGCAAATGAACCTGTGTTACATACTAATAATTTAAAAAGCTTGCACATATTGTTCCAAAAATCCTACAATACCAAACCATTAAATAACATTATAATTTTACTTGTCAATGTGAATATAGCATACAAAAGAACAAGTACGCTTGTATGTGGTTGGAATTAATTATGCACCATGACATTCTAAATTATTATTTCATTAAAGAATAAATGGCATAAATACTGTAAATGAAAGTAAGAATAATAGTAGTAATTGTAATGCAGTCTCAATATGATCAAAGAATGCAACTTGCCTCCTCATTCGTAGTCCTTGACTGGATTTATTTCTCTTGTGTCTTGACCAACTCCTTCCGTAGCTTGATCAACAAATTCGGGTTCTAACAAAAAAGAAAGTCAAAATAAATAAGTCTAGGCTCAACAAGGGACGAGCTGGGAACAAAATGAAATAAATAAATATAGAAAGAATTTCCAAAAAAGGGGTGGTGTGGGTGGTTGGGGTTTATTTGGTGCTTGATTATGTCAAACAGAGTCGCAAATGGGTTTCACGGGCTCGAAACAGCCAAGTAGGTATATTATGTCTTAACGGGTCTGCAATTAATAGTGTCGTGTCATGTTGGCACTATTTGCTATCAGGTTCAGGTGGAATAGTAGAGTTTGGTGAATAGTGTTAGGTTAACACTATTCCTAACGGGTTGGGTTTGGTGAATAGTAATGGTTTGGACTGGGTGCTATTAGGTTGCATAGTGTTGGGTCAAGACGAACAGTGTTGAGCTTCAACTGGATTTAGCTTTGAACAGTGCCAGGCCACACATTGCTCAACATCATTAGGACAACCCATTAGGTTGGCTGGGCTGAGAGAAGGCGGCACCGTGGCAACCCATAGGCATGCAGCCTAGCTCGTTCCCATGGCCCCCGAGCTGAAGGCAGTGGCGGCGACAGTGTTTGCGGCGGCAGACGTCAGCACCGGGTGGTGCAGCGAGCACCTGGGAGGGTAGTGCAACCCATTTGGGGCTTTGCGTTGACGGTGGAGGCCCGACGAAGGGTGAGTGGCGGCGGTGGCGCACGGTCGAGGCAGAGGAAGGATGCGGTGACACTACAGGCGTGCTCCGACCATGGTAGCCGGTGCTTGAGCACCAGTCGGCCAATGGGAGTCTGTTGGTGGGGATAGTGAAGCTTGGGGCGGCTTGTGGCGGTCCGACGACGTTGGCCGTGGGCAACGTGGTGACGGGGCACGACAGTGGCGAGTTGGCGGCAGGGATAGGAAGCTTGGAGGTTGGGGTGACTTCGCGGTGATCAGGCCATGCCCGTGACGGGGTTGGGGAAGTGAGAGCCTGGATAGGGCGGTGGATCGGGAAGGGTCTCACCTAGAGGCTTTGGGCGTGATGGCGATTGGCTGCGGTGGTCGGCGTTGGGGATGAAGGAGTGGCGCCGTGTTGTTGTGGGGAGGATAAATAGGATGATGGAGTTGTGGAGCGGCTTTTATACACGGTGGAGGCAGTGGTAGCACTAGCTGAGCAGGGGCGGCACGACGGGGCGGCTTCGGGTGCTGCGGGAGGATGAAGTGGCGGCAGGTTGGTGTCGCGGGAGTGGTTGCGTCCTGCTAGAGTTGGTAGCGTGCATTAGCGCGGGTGGCAAAGGTGGATCAATGCGTCGAGTGGTTGACGACGGCGATGCGAGCACGGCGCAGATGAGTGGCCGCGGCGTTAATGTCCAAAGGCGAGGTGGTTGATGAGGTGGCGGGGTCCTGTCGCAGTTTGGCGCGGCCGAATGCAACACAGAGTAAGGCGATGCTCGGCGCAGCGAACGGCGGCACAACGCGATGCAACGAGGAACAGAGAAGAAGGCGCAAGCGCACGGGGATGCCTTTGAGCTAAGGAAGCGGAAAACCGAAAAGGGAAAGCGAAAAAGGAGAAAAACTTTCCGAATT
This sequence comes from Hsuehochloa calcarea, assembly GCA_036346395.1. Taxonomy (NCBI): domain Eukaryota; kingdom Viridiplantae; phylum Streptophyta; class Magnoliopsida; order Poales; family Poaceae; genus Hsuehochloa; species Hsuehochloa calcarea. Next base: position 38,308,060 of record CM070604.1, on the reverse strand, counting down.
TGGCAAAAACTCGAATTTAGCCAAAATTCAAATCAAATCCAAATTTTAAAATTTTTGGAGCGTTACAAACACCATGTATAGGAATTTTTCTTTCAGGTTGCAATCCTCTTAATTGTTTTTCAAAATTCCTTTGTTTCAAGGAGGGCCTGATCTAAAGCTGACCGGTGTTTGCTTCTATGAACACACAACGAAATGTGTCAAGCAGTAAGTTTATCCAACCAAGACGAACAGTAGTAGTGCAACTCTTTCGTCAAACAGCGTAATTCCTGCAATATTCATACCATACAAATCTTCCATTCCAAACAATGACCAAATACTCTAGCTCTAGCTTGTTAGGACATAGATTAATCATACTTTCGCACTCCTAGTTTATATAGTGGAGTTGGACGCTTATTTTTTCCAAGAGGTTAAGAGACATTTAAGTAATTTTGCTTTGCTGTCTGTCTTTTTCCAACCAACGTGCACAGGTTTCAAGAGGATCGATCAAGAGACAGCCAGCGTGCTTCTATTAATTTTGGCATTTGGGTTTCCTACTGTGCGTAGTTTCCTCCTGTTTACTCTACCTGAAATGGGTAAACGCTGCACATGAAATGTTTTCTGAAAAGGAAAAAAATCTTGCTAGCATTGCATGACAGGTGGCCTAAGTACGTTTGCGGTGCAACTGTGCAAGTGACCCCTGTTCATTATTGAATTTTTTGTTTAGAACTTCATTACTGAAAATTAAAAGGAACTCTTTTGAAACACAAACGTCCTTATGTGTGTCAGTGTACACAATTCCTAGATAAATCACTAACAAATTAACAATATGTTGCAACTGCTACAGCTACCACAGCTCAACAGCTTGAAATGTATGCTTCTAGTGAATTTGATTCAAATTTGAATTCAGTTCAAAACAGTGCAAGTTCATGTTAAATTTAGCATGGTATCATTTTGCTTTTATGGGCTGTTTGGAACACAAGATTTTAATTCATTGGAATTTCATAAGAAGCCATTTAATTAATTCATGCAGGAATCAGGGGAATCCCATGTTTCAAACCAGGCCCAAGTCGATCTAAACGCACCATGGACAAGGTTATGTTAAATTTAGCATGGTGTCCTTTCACTTTTATAGCCTATTTGGAACACAATATTTTTGACAGAATTTCACGTACGTAAAACCATTCAATTTACGCAGGAATCCAAGAAAATACCAACGTCCCAAACCGGTCCTAAGTCTAAAGGCACAGTCGTTTCTTTTTCCCTCTTATATCATCAGTCCCCACATCAAAATTTCGATGGTACGTACATACGATCAAGAGAGCGAAAGTGACGTGTTAGTTTACACGGCAATGACGTGTTAGTGTTTACACGGCAATCACGTACAAATTTTAAAGAAAAAAAAAGTGCAGTTTTCACTAGAACTCTAGACCGTCACTAGGACGACACGGCTTTCGAACCCCGTACGTGCGCGTACGTACATGCGCCCGGCCGCCCAGTGTCCTTGTATGTACGAAGCCAGCAGCCGTGCACATCGATCCAGTGATGACACGACTACATGCGTGAAAAGCAGTACAAGCGTCAGTAGCTTCGCATCACAGCAAAAAAAAAAAAAAAAAACCGTACCACGTTACGCTGTTGGAGCTCGGCTCCTCACCCTACCCATCCATCCAGCATTCTCTCCCCTGATGTATCGCATGAGATGCACCATCACGAGAGATTCACATCCATGTCTCGCCATGCACCCTTCATTCTCCTTTGAATTCTTTTCACCCCGCCCCTTTAAAAAAACATCGTCAAGTCAACGGGTTTGACTGTCAAGAAAGATGGGAAAGCAGGAAAAATATCCGAAAATCATTTAAAAACCAAAAAAATCATGGGTAAATTTTGAAGATCTTTTTAAAATACATTAATAAAATTTCTCAAAAAATATACATCGAGGACAACGTTTTGATCTTCCTCAACTTTTATGGAGCATTGCTAAAAAATTTCTAATGTAAAACTTTTGTGCACTTTTAGTTTTTTAATATTCATAAGTGGTCCCTTAATTGTTCTGTATTTGCTGGTATTTATTTATTTCAAGTTTTCTCTTTTTCTTGATAAATTTGCATATTTCTTAATGATCAAACCAGTTGACTTGACAAAAAATTGGATGACTGGTAAAAACGAAATATGCACTGATGGAAGGATGGCAAAAATGAAACGAGCAAATTTCCGATGACAGTAACAATATTGCACACAGTTTGAGTGGCATGAACATTTTTTTTTCTTTTTTCTCCTTTCTCTAGGGCACTATAGCATGCATGTGACATCTTTATGGCATGGACAAAGAAGTTTGTTCTAGCTGCTAACCTGCTTTCCTTATGTCGTCTCCATCACACCAGCTCACCACAAGAGACTGGGATATGCAAAGAACAAAGATCAAAAGGGCATCGATGTGTTCATGCTTCTATATTGTGTAGTTAACTCTTTGGGTGCTTAACCTTGGCCCAATGAGGGTCTTCTTTTATTTAAAGTACTTGGGATGTCACTGTCTTTGATAAGATATTTGTTAGGTATATGCACAATTTTTTTGTGATTATTATAATTTTTAAAACAATAATTGAATCAATAAATAGACATATTTGGGACTATGAATAGTAACATGATTATCAACTCAAATATATCTATCTAATATATATGCACCAACAAGGCAAAGCCTAGAACAAGAACGCTACTAACAGATGTAGGCATCAACATCATTACATGATAAATATATAGGGAGCAAGGCTTAGCCATATCAAATGATATCACCACGACTTGCAGAGAATCGCTCCGACGAAGGTCGCGGTAGAGTCTGGTGCGAAGAAGACGACGCGTATAGGATGATGGAGGGGGAGGAACACTACACCATGGCATAGTATTAAGGGCAATGCAACTGCCGAGAAAAACTGCTTTTCCCGGCAATTTATCTGCCGGGAATGTGTATTCCCGGCACTTATTGCCTGCCCGGTAAAGTGCTGCCGGGAAAAATATTTCCCGGCAGATATGTGCATTCGGCGATTAAGCGCCTAGAAAAGTCATTTTTCCGGCGATTAGAGTTTCCCGTGATTAGTGTTTCCCAGCGATTAGAGTTTTCTGGCGATTATATGTATTGCCGGCAATTAACTTGACATCGATTGCATGTTTTGCCGGCAGTTAAGTGCCCTAGATAAGTTTTTTTGCTGGCAGTTAAGTGCCCTAGATAAATTTTTTTCCCGACAGTTAAGTGCCCTAGATAAGTTTTTTTCCCAGCAATTAAAGTGCCCTCGATTATCAGTTTTTCCCGGCAGTTAGACGCATTGTCGGCAGTTAAACTACCATCAATTGTCTTTTGCACCATTTAACCATAAGCAGCTCCATGGCTTATCAAGCACTTAACAACAATATCAAATGCAAGCTGCACCTAGCCATCCATACTCTTTCAAGCATACACAGAAGCTTAAAGTGAGCAATCAAGAGGAAATAAGCTATAATATTTGTAGGAAATGCCTACAGTCAGAAAGATGTCCACTGATGTTTAGGGATATAACTGTATGTTGGAGCTCTAACAAATGAATAAATTAAGTGAAGTTAATAAAAAGTGCATTGAGATCTCCAAGTATCCTTATCATAATATGATAACACCAATCTATTTTACATACCAAAATCTTGTAGTCAAAACAGTAACAACTAAGTATCCTTATCATATTGTGTAGTTAACTCTTTGGGTGCTTAATTAAGGCCTTCTTTTATTTAAAGTACTTGGGATGCCACTGTCTTTGATAAGATATTTGTTAGGTATATGCGCAATTTTTTTGTGATTATTATAATTTTTAAAACAATAATTGAATCAATAAATAGACATATTTGGGACTATGAACAGTAACATAATTATCAACTCAATTATATCTATCTAATATATATGCACTAACAAGGCAAAGCCTAGAACAAGAACGCTACTAACAGATGTAGGCATCAATATCATTACATGATAAATATATATATAGGGATCAAGGCCTAGCCATATCAAATGATATCACTACGACTTGCAGAGAATCGCTCCGACGAAGGTCGCGGTAGAGTCTGATGCGAAGAAGACGACGCGTATAGGATGATGGAGGGGGAGGAAGCCGTGAGTAGTCGCGCAAACGCTTTCCAAAAACCCGATTCGCCTCAACTTGTGTAGGATCACGAGGGATGTTGGCTTCGGAGACACTGCTCTCCCCACGTAGGTGCACGCTGAAGAAAGGATGGAGAAGCCAAGGTTACGCAGCACATAGAAAACTGGCAACAAGGTGATACTGATTTTTATTCTATTTCGTTTCTGAGAGGTTTCTCTTTGTTCTACTCTTCTGAGAGGAGATGTCTCTCCTTCATATAGAGTCAACCACAAGAAAGAAACTGAAGCAATAACTCTGTATTAAACGCAGTTCAAACATGCCATAAAAGCCCTATTGAAACAATGTATTCAGTTTTTAGTTTCTAATTCGTTTGCATGGTTTTGAGGTGCAAAAAGAAGTTGTAGTTTCACGGCAAACCAGACACGAAATCGCCATACCATTCACGCGTGGGCGGGTGATAGTGATGGCGAGCGAGTGAGTGTGCACATGTTATTCTTTTGCTTGTTTCAACTAGATAAGACCAACTCCACCTTATATATTGGTCCCCTTCCACCTAAACTAGCAATATTGTACTAAACTTCCCACCTTCTACTATGCATGAGTAGGCCTTTGAGATTTTCCAAAGATTTAATTAGAATATCGAATGGGCCAAGCTTCAACAATCTTGACCATCCTTTGCTACTTCAATTCAAAGACTATAAATTATTGATGTTAATTTTCCTTTTTTTAAAGATGCTGTTCTTAATTGCAGTTATGTGACCATTGGCTGAAGAAGCTCACACCTTGCCATGCAGCTCTAGCAGTAGTCTTACACATTACATCTTTTCTCTCGAATTGGAGATGGCAAGAACTCCAAATGCACAAGTATTCCACAGGAAAGTCTGAATCATCAATCAGCGATGATTTTTGATTAACTAGTTGCTACAGTTAGATTAGCAAGTACCATTTAAAACGTCAAAAGAGGATATGATCCCACCAAGAGTCTGTTTGGATACATTATGATCCAATTCAATTCCTTTGTATTAATTCAAAATTTAAATTAAAATATCTTCCTATTCGAAACGAATAATTCTAATTTATTTCTATCCAAACATGATCCGGAGTCTTCGAGTGAATCTAATGGTTTAGACTTGGGGATCCTCTGCCTTTTTGCCGACCATAGACATGCAATGATAGGAGGAGCGCGGTTGAGAGGGATCAGATCGCATCAGGACCGGACAAAAGGCCGCGAAAAAGGGCGCCAAGCATCGAGCCAACAACACAACGGCGTGCGACGCAACCTGTGGAGATGTGATTGGTTGGCGACGGGTGCCGCCGCCTCGATATGCAGGACAGTCTGTTGGATGGGCCCGGGACAAGATATGATTGAACCATCTACGGTTCGCTCTTTATCGGGCCCAACGGTGAAGTGACCGCTTGGACTTGGAATTTGCAGGCCCATCAAAGGGAAAGTGAAAAGGAAAAAAATGATTGATGCAAAGGAGGAAGGTTGCTAGTTGATAGTTAATAAATTACAGTACTAGTGAGATCTACTAGTGAAAGAATGTGGTAATAAAAAAAACAGAAATGCTTTTTTACTAAACAAACCAGCAATGCCTTTTCTTTTAATCTGTAAAATAAAGGTAAAAAAGGACTAGTATATACTAGATAGTAGGAGCAAATCAATTTATCAATTAATATTTTTTTGTTTGAGTTAAAAAAAATTTGGGGTCTTTCTTTCTTACAGAGTATAGAAGCACTTTTTAAAAGGTAGAAATTATAGAAGCATCAATTCAGAAAGCAAAATAAATTGTTCAACTTGAACCATGGGATTTCCTTTTACTATATTATACTACCAAAATAGAATTGATCGCCAGATCATCCATTGAGGTTAACTGCAGTGTCTAATAAAAAAAAAACCAGAAATGCTTTTTTACTAAACAAACCAGCGATGCCTTTTATTATACTCTATAAAATAAAGGTAAAAAAGGACTAATATATATAGCAGGCGCAAATCAATTTACCAATTAATAATTTTTTTTTGTTTGAGTTAAAAAAAATTGGGAGTTTTCTTTCTTACAGAGTATAGAAGCACTTTTTTAAAGGTGGAAATTATAGAAGCACAACTCCAGAAAGCAAAATAAATTGTTCAACTTGAACCATGGGATTTCCTTTTACTACATTATACTACCAAAAGAGAACTGATCTCCAGGTCATCCATTGAGGTTAACTGCAGTGTCTAGCGAAATACTCTCGGAACTTCTTGACGCCTTACTATCAGATCTTGTAAATCTTGCCTTACTATCAGATCTTGTAAATCTTTGTCATGGTGACAAGTATCATCTTTCAGAATCCTCTCAGAAGGTGCAACAAACAATTTCAGCATACAATTTATTCAGATTCTGATACAATATGTACAGTATGAATACAATAGGCCAAACACCAACTCATGAACAAAAATGCTATCTTACTTGTACCTCCTACATCTCTATCACCAATATACAGCAACAACTGAGATAGCAACAGATGAAAGAGCCGAAACAAAGATCAACTCAACACAATACTTTGTAGAGAAAACTATGCACACTCCTTCCACTGTCCAATGATATGCACTTGTTGGCCAACGGCGTCCTGCTTCAACAATCATCTATCTCTTTCGTTAGGAGATATATACACACAGGTATATGAACATGAGTTATTTCTACCTCTATACAACCGAGCGTGGTGCATTCATATCAGACTTGGCAGACCATTCCTACCTCCAGAGTGGAAACATGCGGTATGTCAGCTGCATAGGCAGGGCCTCGGCTGTTCCTTCTCAAGAACTCGTAGCCGAAGTTTATCGCAACCCGCTTTATCAGACTAGACCCACTTTTCGCCTTCATGTAGGAGCGCCCCATTATGAAGGACATGCCTGACTCTCGTGCCTCCGTCAGCTCCTGCAGCTCAGCACGCACCTCGCTGTCAATCTGTGTGTTCTTTGGGAGCACAAACCTTACCCTCTTTGACTTTGGTGCTATCGTGTTCGGGTTTATCTCCTTATGAGTGGATGACCCTGGTGAATCTGATCCATCAAGGTCACCGTCCTCCTCCTGAAACGGAAGACCTTTACTGATGAAAGACATCCTCTCATAGGGATGGTCCGCAGAGTCCAGGAAGCCATTTTGGTCAGAATCCCCACAGCGGATGAATTCTGCAATGCTGCTGACTAGGTCCTTCTCAAACTCTCTGTCATCCTTCTGTACATCACGGTACCCATATCGGACAACCACCCTGTATAGCCTATACTGTTTTGGGCCAATGCGACCGACCAAAAACCGCTCCTCAGGTTGGACATGTGGTACAGATACTGATTTAATGCATAAAAAGACCAGAACCTGATGAAAAATATGTTTGATTATTGTAGGAGTTAGCTAGACGCAAGTACTTGTTCACTAAGATAAATTATTCAGCAAAGTGCGCTTGGACGAAAGCATAAAATAATATAGCTTGAATATTTGAACAGTTTTCTTGTCTATTCTAAAAAAAGAAAACAATATTCTTGTCAGAACAACAAGAGAAGTGTGATAAGCTACCTGATGAAATGCAGGCAGATTGGTGACAAAGTGGGAGAAAATGGCTGGAATCCCAGACACAAGCTCTGTATGTATCAGACCAATGCCTCGCACCCGAACAAACCCCAAGGAAGGGCCAAGATCTAAGAGCCAACTTATCGAGACCTTGTTTTGCACATCAAACTCGTACTTCTTTATGGTGCCATAATGCCACACACACATCACCATCATGAAAATGAAAGAAAGGGTGATGGGTACCCAAGCCCCTTCGCGAAACTTCACAAGGGATGCTGAGAAGTAGAGTACTTCAATTGCACCAAAGAAAAGAAGGAAGCCCAGAGCAAAGACTATGCTCTTGTTCCAGCAAAGAACTATAACCAGTGACATCAAGCAAGTTGTGACGAGCATTACAGTTATGACTGCCAGCCCTGAACTAAGAAAAAACACATCAGCTAAACATGTAGAATTGACCTTAAATATATGAAAGTACATAACAAACAGAAAGGGTTTGTATCTTGTGAATGTAGCCTGTGTAATCTTGAAACAATTATACTATACGCTTATGGAATGGAACTCTACTTTTACCTTGTGCGTTCATCAAGTGCTTCGTATCTCTGAAGCCTATGGTAACAGCCAGGCATAGTATCATCAAGATCCAATTGATCTCTGGTATGTATATCTGGCCATGTACTGTAGAGGATGTATGCACAATCTTCACCTTAGGGAAGCAATTTAAGGAACAACACTGCTTGATAATCGAGAACGTGCCAGTAATAACTGCCTGGCACCCAACTACAGCTGCGAGTATTGCAATCCCCAGAACAGGCCATCTGATTTTTTCTAGAAAGAGATTATTGCTTAAGTAAATACCAAGAAGGGGAACTTCTTATATTCACTAAATGTTTATCTATTAGGGTAAAACGGCATATAGAAAGAGTACCTGGCACTGATACATAAAATCCAATATGATAGCCATTGTCAAAACTGTGATGTCGTGAAATGTAAGCAGCTTGTCCCATATAGGCCAGTATGAGGGCTGGGTAAACAACCAGTGTGAAAGCTATCTATTGGAAGTAAAAAAGACCAGTAAGGGATTCTAAATAAGAACTTGAGGTGATGATTTGCCAAGGCAGATCATACAAATTGTTGTGAATATATGTACAATGAGAACATCTGTGTTAATATACATAGTTTAGTGTGAATTGTCGGGAAACAACCAACATTATGATATTCCAACTCCTAAGTGAAGTTAATAGTGAACATTATCAAATAATTTACTAAGATAATCAAGCTTTCAGTGCAATTAAGTAATCAGTTGTGTTGATTCTTGGCTTCGTCAACTCTTTCACATCAAGTATAATTGTATACAAAGCAGAGCTTAGTCAAGGGACAACTTCTCTCAGCAATGCTATTCACTCTCTTAACAAGCGCCACCAAAGTAGCTATGTTACTGTTTAGCATTGTACAATGATTATGTAGCATTCATGGAAGTACTTCTTTCTTCATAAGCGAATTAGAGGATATTGGTTTTCATCAATTAGCACAACAACTTAAACCAACACAAGCTATGTACACTAGTAAGCGATGAGGAACTTTGAAATTCAAGCTCCCCCTCAAGTTTGTAGTCCAAATATGTTCACCACACTGTATTAATTGACCTCTTCAGCCAAATTAACGGTCAAGTTCAACTAATGCAACTAAATGCATTTGCTTCGACAACATTCTCTGATTTCTTTGTTCATCCACGTTTCATCCAGAATCTACATGCCATGTCTTGCTTTACGGCCTGTTTCAGGCAATGTAGATTTATTTCAGAAGACAATTTTCAGGGATTCTAAGCGATAAGTACAAGCTGTTCCACAGAAACAGGCTCATGAGCTCTAAATTCTCCACCTCCCTATGAAACAAGACATATAAGTAGTTTTAGTGAACTCAAATTCTAATATTGTTTTAACAAAAAAATTAGTTGCACACCATTCGAATTTGCACCAGCTACCAATACACTAGCCGATACTCAACCCGCTTCAAATTCATCTGCTTTGGCTATATCCCAAGTTCAAAATCTTTTATTTCAATGTATTACTGACCTAATTCATATATGGACTGCAAAAGCTCTTTATCTACACCACATGGCGCTTTCTACTTTGATGATGTGTACAGAAATAGTTGCAAACACGAATACGATATGTTTTATCTTTGTTTGATTAGACATGTAATGTAGCTGCATCCTCTTACCAGCATAGAAATTAAAAATCACTTATTCAAATGCATAGGGATGACAATTCAGGCCAAGTGGCAAAGGACTACGTAATGTGAGCCTCTTGTACCATGATTAGGGATGAAAAATGGATACGAATTATCCATAGTATTTGACTAACGTATTCAATTGGATATGAATACGGTATAGATTTTCCCATCCATTTAACAGTTTCTCTACTGTTTGTATTTGTATTCAAATCCACAAAAAAATACAGATACGAATATGGTATGAAATTTTCCCATCCGAATTGTTATTTTATCCAAACTATCTGTATTTGTATTTGACTTCAATGAAGCAATTTAAGTATTTTATTGTAGTATGCCTAATTAGTTGGACGGGTTTTTTTTTAATACAATGTGAATTCATGTTCCTTTGGGTGGTATAAATAGATTAGAATGATTAAGTATGACTATACGAGGATAAAGCATCACTAATATCTTCACATTACATAAGTTATAAGGATATCCGGATCCGGATCCGATCGAATTGAATAGATATTTGATTCGAATTCCTATTTGTTATAGCATTCGATTGGCATTCGTATTAGAGCATATTCGTATCCGTTTAAAAAATACGAATACAAATATAGTTTCACCACTATTCAATTTGTATTCAATTTGTTTTCACCCCTAACCATGATTAATGTTATAAACCGCTCATCTCATACCTTGATTGAAGATTGTGTGAAATGTCCAAGGTCCGCGTACATAGCTTCTGAGCCTAAGAATTTCAATAGTTTCACAAGGGTCAAACTATCATCGTCATTATGCAAAGTAGCAGAGTCGAACAGGTTGCAACAGCCTATTTTCTTACCAGTTACGCATAGAAGGATCCCACCCAGTGACATCCAGCCACCTGTATGAGTCTTCTGGAGAAATCTGTACATGTAGTATGGCGAAAGAGCTTTATACACATGGGGATTCCAATGGATGATGTTGTAGACCCCTATGACGCTGATGCAGAGAAGCCACAAGCAAACGATAGGCGCAAAAAGAAACCCGACCCTGTGTGTGCCGTAGTGTTGCAAGGCGAACAAGCACACCAGTATCACGCATGTTACTGGTAGCAATATATCTGCAAATCAGCATGTCACGACAGAGACACTAAGTCAATAACCATCAACTAGGTATTCAGAAACAAACATCACAACGCAAATCGACAAGTAATGCAGTAACTAGAATCAATTCAATTATAAAAATCACACACATTGCTATTGAGCAATTGTGAACGCAACTAGAGGTCTAGAGCAAGCAATTGACCTACATTCGTGCTGCTCATTGACCATCGACAGCTTGAGCCCGGAAACAGCTGAAAACACTGTAAAAGAGAGTAAGAAGAAGGCATCAGACTCTTAATACGAACCAATGCAATACCAAGAGCGCAATCAAATCGTACAACCAAAGCCCAGAAGAGTAGGAGGAGGGCGCAACCAGAGACAGCCGGGGTGAGCACGCCGTCGCCGATGACCATGCACGTCCCGAGCAGAGCGAACAGCAGCAGCACCCTCTGCAGGACCCTGTACCGCTCCAGCGCCGCGCGCAGGGTCGACAAGGGCGCCGGCGTCGCGCCGTCCCGCTGCTCCGTGAGCTCGTCGACTTCGGGGAGGAGCCCCGCGCGAACGCGGCGGCATATGAGCGAGTAGAGCGCGAAGGTACCGCCCTCGCCATCATCGTCGGCGCGGAGCACGATGAGAACGTACTTGAGGAGAGGGATGAGGGTCAGCGTCCAGAACACGAGGGAGAGCACGCCGTAGATCTCCTCGTTGCTCGCCGAGTGCTCGATGTCGCCGCCGGCGAAGGCGCTCTTGTACACGTACAGCGGCGACGTCGCTACCTCGCCGTACACCACCCCGAGGCTCTGGTACGCGAGCACCAGCTCCGCGCGCCACAGCTGCAACCGCATCAAGAAACCAAGAAAGCGCCATCAAAACGATGCCCCAAAGCACACAAAGATCGAAGCTTTCAGACGGAATTAATCCAAGAAACGGCGCTCCGGGCTCACCTTCCTGCGCGCCGCCCTCGCCGCGCCGCGGCCGCTCTCCACATCCATTAGCTCGCTCCCTCGCTCGCGCGCGCGTCAGGGTGCCTAGCGCGCGTAAGTAGCTACCTTTGCTGCGCCCATGCGCACCACTCTCAGCGCGATGTCAAATTGAGAGCGGACAAGACAAGGATTTGGCCAGGGAAATTATATTTTGGCACAGATTTCTCGCTTTGCTCTTCGCTTGAGAGTTGAGAGGGCAAGCAGCAGAAGCAAGCCACGCTCACTTCCCTTCTTGTAGCTTCTTGCAAGAACTACTACCAGCTCTTGTACTTGCTTGGTTCTCTACTTCTTACTACGCAGTAAAAAAAAAAATCAAATCCCGGAAGCACACTAGGACAAAAAAGGAGAAGGTTTGGAAGAAATAATAGTTGAACAGGCAAATCAAAAGAAAGGTACTTCTACAACTCTATTCTTCCTCCTCTTTTGTTGCAATTTTTTTACAAGACTGAGACTTCTTTTCCTTCTTATAGCAGCAGAAGGTCAGCAAGGCCACACGAGGATTGGCCAGATTGTAGAGTGGGTGAGGTATATCAGGTACAACCGTACCAGAGCCTAGTTGATATGCGCTTGCTCCGTTTATAGGCCCTTGGGTGAGATCTTTGGCTGTGGCTATCACCAAAGATAGGTTGCTTTTCTCCGTTGCATTTCTCCCTCCTTTCCTCGTTGCTATTGCTTTTTCAAAAAATAAAATAAAATAATATTATATTATTTAAAAAATTATAAAAATAAATAGTTATTTTCTTTTTACAAAATTAGACTACTATCATTTTTTCCAAATAGCGAAAAGATCTTGAACAGTATAGAGATGTCCATGTCGTCAGTTGAAATGGCAATATGACCTTATTGCCACTTCAACTGACGACGGAACCCTGTCGCTATTTCAACTGTGTCAGAGATCACACAAGTCTCTGCCGATATTTCAAATGACGGCACAATCTATCAAATAAAAGACCCCAAATTCTAAAATAACTCACTTTATTCTGAAAAAAGAGAAATATAGGAAAGAAGGGAGATGAGTAGAGAGGAGTAGGGGAGAGAAGCTAGCGAAACACTGCCTGTCCGGTCGTCCACCTTTCAGGTAATTTTTTTAACCGAATGGATTACATATTTTTAGACGAACAATTATATAGTGTAGTATGTTGTACATAATCTTTTTCAGTGGTTAGTTTAGTTTTAGATATATGGTTAATCGTCGAAATCTTTTTTACGGTGCAGTATGTCAAATATGTCGGACGCCATCAATTTCAAAATTTACTACGGTCAGGGGACTATTCTTGAGGGTCCTAAGGGGATTTATTTGTGCTATTTCCAATCAGCGACCGTGACCCTAAGAAGACTAAAGCAGCATACATGGGCGCTGTGATGTGGTGGTTGTTCCACACATTCGATTTAGACCATGCTGTTTATGATATGAGATTGAGTTGCCTTACGAACCGAGCACCACAGGGCGCATATTAGGAGTTAGTGCAGCTCAAGGGAATAAGGTCATGGCAGTGATGTGTACGCAAGGCGAGGGAGAGAAAGGTGGGATTTGGTCCTTCTGGCCTAGGCATTTTGCCAAGCCCACTCCTGCATCGGCTGCTGAACAAGAAGTCGGTGGCTCCAGCCACAGCGCGGTGCACACAATGGCCGAAGGTCCGAGAGTTGCTGATGCTGCCGATGAAAACCCTATGGAAGGAGCTCCATCAGTCAAGCAAGATAGTAGGCTTGCTGACGAGGGTGAGGAGCGGGAATCCCTAGTCCAAAGGATGGATCTCAAAGACTAAGACTACATGGCATTGCCAGGAGATAAAGGATTCAACTACGAACATGCTATGGAACAACATATGGTTCCATCCGAGTGGAACACATACCAGTTCGACAACCTCATCGTTAACGAAGGCTCCCGTGTGCCATAGGAGTACGACCACAGCAAGGTCAAGCAAGAAGCTATGTACAAATGCAAGGAGGCCGTGCAGGAGACGGTTAAATTCTGGGTCTTGTCGGTGCGGTGTACATTCACAGTCATCAAGTCTAACTCAAGATGATACGACGTAAAGTGCGACGTAGATGGATGCCCTTGGCGAGTGCACGTATTTCATCCTAAGTGGGACACCTAGTGGAAATACTCTATAGTGGTCCCTCACACATGTGTCGTCGGTGAGTCAGTGCAGTCCCACAAGAATCTGTCATCAAGCTTCATCGCAGAAATCATGTACGGTGAGATCACAGATAATTTAAATATTCGAGCGATTGAGGCAAGGTTCCAGTACACAATCAGTTATGCCAAGGAGTGGAGCGCAAAACAGAAGACATTGGAATCAAGATTTGGTACGTTCAAGAACTCCTACCATAACCACCCCTGCCAACTCCGAGTCATACAAGACAGGAATCTCGATACTCATGTCGACATTCAAGATTCTATGCATCCAAAGTGAGGCAATAAGAGGGTACTGAAGTAGTATTCTTCGCCTTTGATCCATGCATCAATGCATTCCAGCACTACCGCCCAATCTTGTATGTGGATGGCACATTCCTGATTGGAAAGTACAATGGCTAGATACTATACTAACTGCAATAGCGACGGATGGGAATAATCAAGTTATTCCCGTGGCATTCGTATTCGTTGAAAGTGAGAACACTGACAACTGGTTGTGGTTCCTGATGAATTTGAGGATTTATGTTGTATAGGGTTATCCTAACGTATGTGTCATACATGAATGACATGCGGGCCTACTGTGTTCAATAACTCAGTTACAACAAAGAGAGAACAAACCACTTCCATGGGTGGATCTGCAGAGCAGGTGGTGCATAAGGCACTCGGTGTAAACTTCTACAAGCAGTTCCGCAACAGGGACTTAATGAACCTATTTCAAGCAGCTGTGTAACCAGAACCAGTAGCAGATATATCTTTATTTGCTTATTTATAGATAAGCTAGGATTTTATTGGGCCTAAGTTAGTTTTATGGGCCCAATATCAATTAAGCAATCAAAAGATGGGCCTAAAAGTATTTTCTTTGACTGTTCCCAAAAACCCTTTCCGAAGGCCAAGTTGGACCTTCTTTATGGGTTCCTCCAGGACCTCTCCTCCCGTAGAGGAGGTCCTAGAAAGCGGTTACCCACATGCGGTTAATAATAGCTACACGTGGAGATATCAGCGATAACAGTTATCATGAAGAGACGCGACTGTTGACTTGAAGAGACGCAACTATTAGTGCGAAGAAGCACCACTGCAACCAACTGCCGACGCTTGTAAAACTATAAATAGTCCGGCCTATGTGCCTTTGTAACATAGATTCACATCCAAGCCCTATTCCACGTGTATTCATAGCCACTTTTCCTGTAATCAGAGCATATTCTTTACAACATACATTCACCAAAGTATTCTCGATATTTCCGACTACGATGAAGACATGGAGGAAAACTTTGTCCTCGTATCTGACAACACCCATGGATCCTCCAGGGCTGTTGCTAAGGCACCGTCGCCCACCGAGCCAGCATCCGCTGGCTCCACGCCAGCCGTGCCTTCGTCCACAAGTATCGCTGTGGACGAGTACTATTCTGAGCCTGTCTCCCTAGGAGTAGGAGATTCGGAAAGTTCTTGGAGCCCATCAAACCATGATGATCTCGCTAGCGGCCTCCACACTAAAGGCACGAAGAGAACATTTGGGGATAATATTCTATTCACCCTACAATACAACTCATCCTCTTCATCAGAGGACGATGGCATGTTCACCCCTTCTGCTTGTTTTGGCGGTCGTCAGGTCACCGCCATCGGTGACAATCAACCCAATCCCGGTGATAATCCCGAAGCATGAGGGCAACACCAGGAGCGGGAAGAACGGGAACACCTCCAATGAGAGGAAGATACCGGACAAGCCGAGATACATGCTGCCACACAAGAGCACATCTTGCAGGTTCGCGACCACTACTACCGAGATGCCCCTGGCTCCTCAATGAGGGTGCCACCACCGGCGATGCACACACTATAGCCATGGGCAACGATGGTAAGAGATCCAAATACCTTGTCAACCCCCATGCAGGACGATTACCCTACAGAGCGCATCCGCTACCTAGCAAGCGCTATTGCATGTCCTCCGGAAGGATTAGCTTCGGAGTAAGTGATGTAACGGTGGACCGATCTTCCGAAAGGTACTGATAAGTCGATTATGGAGAACTCGACGTTGATGATCCAAAGGCTCCGACTAGAACAGATTAAACCTCCTGCAATCACTACACCACTGCACTGATGGTATCAACCGTACCGAACGCGGTTGACCTCGCCAAGAGAGCTATTTCCTGCATGCGAATTGAGAACACAAGCAAGAAAGTAGAAGATGCAATCTGATATTGTATTGCGAATATAGATAAAGCTCACAATGTGGGGTTCCTCAACCGAACATGCGGCGAGACTGCTAAGCAGAATAATCTCAAAGAAAAACCCACATTAAACTATGACGACTACTGTATATATATAGGGGGACGTGAGGAGGTCGACCTAGGGTTGTGCGGACGCGGGAAGAGGTGTACACAACCAGGACTCCGACCTCGACACGCTTACAAGACCATATTAGGCCAAAACGGTGACGCAACAACTTATTCACTATTCAGGTCGCGTATATCTGGTCGAAGACTTGGTCGTAGGACTGGTCCTGGCGTGGTCTTGATGAGTCCATGTTATCTCTGGTCGTAAGCCTTCTTGAAGTGGTCGTAGACCCTGCGGAACTGGTCGTAGACCTTCTTGCACTGGTTGTAGTCCTAGATCCCTAAGTACAAGTAAATCATCTCCGTTAGGCAGCATCATAGAGTTCTCAAATAATACACTCAGCCTTAGAAACGAATTTACCTGATAAATAAGTTCACGAGCACGTGCTCGAGTAATTGGGTCTTGTACATGAAGTGTGTTCGTATCAGTAGAAGTGATGTCCTCATCATCCTCCCCTTCTTGAATTGGAGTCGTACTCGACTCAAGATCATCCTCCGCGCCCAAGAAAGACCGCAAATCTGCAATGTTAAAACTGGAGCTAACCCCAAATCTGCAGGCAAGTCTAACTTATATGCATTATCATTAATACGTTCAAGAACTTTAAAAGGACCATCTGCACGTGGCATGAGTTTAGACTTTCTTAATTCAGGAAATCGTTCTTTACGCAAGTGTAACCACACAAGATCACTAGGTTCGAAAGAAACATGCTTGCGTCCCTGACTACCAGCAATTTTATATTTAGCATTCATAATCTCAATATTCTCTTTCGTTGTTTCATGCATCTTTAGTATCAACTCAGCACGTTATTGAGCATCAAAATTTACTTTCTCCGAAGCTGAAAGAGGTAACAAGTCGATAGGTGCACGAGGGATGAATCCATAAACAATCTCAAAAGGACACTTCTTTGTGGTAGAATGCAGTGAACGATTATAAGCAAACTCCACATGAGGCAAGCAGTCCTCCCACATTTTTAAGTTCTTTTTAAGCACAGCCCTAAGCATAGTGGACAAGGTTCTATTGACAACCTCAGTTTGTCCATCGATTTGGGGATGACAAGTAGTGGAAAATAACAGCTTAGTCCCCAACTTACCTCACAAGGTTCTCCAAAAATAACTAAGAAATTTAGCATCACGATCTGAAACTATCGTATTCGTTCTCCAAAAATAACTAAGAAATTTAGCATCACGATCTGAAACTATCGTATTCGGAATACCATGCAAGCGAACAATTTCCTTAAAGAACAAATCAGCAACATTTGAAACATCATCAATTTTATGACATGGTATAAAATGAGCCATCTTAGAGAATCTATCCACGACAACAAAAATACTATCCATCCCCTTCTTTGTTCTAGGAAGCCCTAAAACAAAGTCTATAGAAATATCTTTCCAAGGTATGCTTGGAACAGGAAGAGACATATATAAACCATGAGGATTAAGTTGTGACTTAGCTTTTTGGCACGTGGTGCAGCGGGTAATGAAGCGTTCGACGTCACGCCTCAACTTTGGCCAATAAAAGTGGTGGGTCAGAATACCTCGGTCTTCTTCACGCTGAAGTGACCCATCAATCCTCCTCCATGCGCCTCCTGTAACACAAAAAAAGACGAACATAGCTAGCTGGAATGCATAGCTTATTAGCACGGTACACGAACCCATCATGCACCACAAATTTATTCCAACTCTTTCCCTCTTGACAATTTAGCAATACATCTTTAAAATCAACATCATGCACATATCGCTCCTTTATTGTCTCTAATCCAAAGATTTTGAAGTCAAGTTGTGAAAGCATGGAATATCTCCTAGACAAAGCATCAGCTATCACATTTTCTTTGCCCTTTTTATATTTAATGACGTAGGGAAAAGACTCAATGAACTCAACCCACTTAGCATGTCTGCGGTTCAGGTTGGTTTGACTTCGAATATGCTTCAAAGATTCATGATCAGAATGTATTACAAACTCTTTGGGCCATAAATAATGTTGCCATGTTTCTAAAGCTCGAACTAGAGCATATAATTCTTTATCATAGGTAGAATAGTTCAAACTAGGACCACTTAATTTTTCACTAAAGTAAGCAACATATTTTCCTTCCTGAATTAACACACCACCAAGACCTACGCCACTAGCATCACATTCTAATTCAAAAGTCTTGTTGAAATCGGAAAGTTGAAGCAAAGGGGCGTGTGTTAGCTTATCTTTGAGAGCGTCGAAAGTTTGTTGTTGTATGGTGGCCCAAGTAAAAGGAACTCCCTTCTTTGTAAGCTCATTAACCCTTTTACACGGCGAGGACGAAAGTGTAAGTGAGGTGCTATGTGTGCTCCGCTGGCCGGTGCATTGAGGGTACTAAAATCTCGAACAAAACGCCTATAGAAACCAGCGAGCCCTAGAAAACTCCGCACTTGTGTGACCGTTTTAGGAGGCGACCAATTCTGGATAGCGACGATCTTAGCTTGATCAACTTCGATGCCGATTTTGGGTCGAGGTGTTACTGAGAAGTGGAGTAACAACATAGCCAAGAAAAGAGACTTGAGGCGACCAATTCGATGCTTAAAAGGTGCACTTCTCAAGGTTACCAAACAAACGTGCATATCTCAAAACATTAAAAACAACACGTAAATGATTCATGTGTTCTTCATATGACTTGCTATAGATCAGAATATCATCAAAATAAACCACCATAAATTTTCCAATGAAAACACGCAAAACTTCGTTCATCAAACGCATGAAAGTGCTAGGTGCATTAGTTAAACCAAAAGCATCACTAACCACTCATATAGTCCGAACTTAGTTTTAAAAGCAGTTTTCCATTCATGTCCTAATTTCATTCTAATCTGGTGGTAACCACTCCGCAAGTCAATCTTTGTGAAAATAATAGAACCACTCAACTCATCAAGCATGTCATCTAGCCTAGGGATAGGACGACGGTACCTATGGTAATATTATTAATGGCTCTGCAATCAACACACATACGCCAACTACCGTCTTTCCTAGGAACCAAAAGAACAGGAACAATACAAGGACTAAGGCTTTCTCTTACGTACCCACGGTCCAAAAGATCTTGGACTTGTCCCTGAATTTTCTTAGTCTCCTCCGGATTGGTCCTATATGCAGCACGGTTTGGCAAAGTCGCTCCTGGGATCAAATTGATTTGATGCTTAATCCCTCAAATAGGTGGTAATCCCAGGGGTACCTCAGCTGGAAATACATCCACATACTCCTGCAAAAGGTTAGCAATAGCAGGAGGCAAAGAGCTAGATATATCTGCAAGTGAATATAAAGCATTTTTGCCTATCAAAGCATAGCATGGCAGCTCATTATCAAAAATTTCAGCAAGATCAGATTTAGTTGTAAGCATGACACAACCCTTTAATTTAATTCTCTCGGTCTTAGAACTAGGTGCTAACCGCTCTTTCTTAGGTGGCAAAACATTCTTCACTACTTGCTGATTTTCAGATTCATGTTCAAGTTCTTTCTTCTCATTTTCAGCTAGCTCTTAATCACAATTCACAATTTCAGTAGGTGTCAAAGGTAGCAAAGTTATTTTCTTTTCTTTGTGCATAAAAGAGTATTTATTAATTCTACAATGATGAGTTGCATCGGTATCAAATTCCTATGGACGACCTAATAAAAGAGAACAGGCTTGCATAGGTACTACGTCGAAATCAGCAACATCATGATAGGAACCAATGGAAAAATACACTCTCGCAGATTGTGTTATCTTCACCTTACCGCTGTTGTTGAACTACTGAATGTGGTATGGGTGAGGATGCGCGCGTGTGGTCAAGCCAAGCTTCTTGACCAATCCTGAATTCACCAAGTTATTGTAGCTTTCGCCATCAATTATGACACGAACACGGCAATCCTTAACGATGAGGAACATCTGAAACAAATTATGACGTTGTAGCGTCTCCTCTTGCTCTCTTTGAGAGCTCAATACTCTTTGCACAATTATGGTCCTATAATTTTCCGTAGCAGTGGCATCTAAAATTTCCTCGCCATCGCTATCTGCCTCATGATCATTATCATTGCCTGCAAGGTTAGCTGCAAGAGCATATTCATCCTCAACATCACTAGCACTTACATAACCACCATCTTCTGTAGCAATGTACGCTCATTGACTTGGGTAATCTCTCATGAAGTGGCACATTTCTTTACAACGGTGGCATACAATTCCTGTTGTACGACCTGTGGAAGTAACCGATAAAGAGCTCTGCGCTGGTGCCTGCACACTAGTATATTTGCTTGTCTCGGGTGCACGTGACAGTGGAGATGGTGCTGCTGAACGCGCCCTACTCACAGAGGGGGCAGCAGACCGAAAAGCATGTGGGGGCTATGTTGGCTTGTCCCGGCGTTGATCTCGATGTAGACGTACTACCAAAGTTGCTCCTGGTCCTTTGTTGTCTGCCCTGCAATTCTTTTTCTGCCAAATATGCAAGCTGGAACAACCTATTAATATCATTACATTCTTTGTAATCAACTATGTCTTGAATCTCATGCTTTAAACCACCATAAAAACGAGCCATCTTATCCTCCTCATCCTCAACAACATTACAACGCAGCATGCCTATTTGTAGTTCTTGATAATATTCTTCGACGGATTTATTACCTTGGTCTAAGCGCTGTAATTTCTTACGCATATCACGTTTATAAGCAGGAGGAACAAATCTAGCACGCATAGCTACTTTCAATCTATCCCATGTATCAGGTGTTTAACCAGAATTAACTACTTGATTCCACCAAATGATAGCAAAATCTTTAAATTCACTAGCAGCTTGTCTGACCCTATGCACTTCAGGAACTAGATGGACATTAAATTTTTGTTCAACTATCATCTCCCAGTCTAGATAAATTTCAGCATCATAAACTCCCGTAAAAGATGGTATGGTGAACTTAACCTTAGCAAATGGGTCATCATTAGCACGAGCATTGTGGTGCTGAAAATTATTACCTCCCATACCATGACGGTTGTGATGTAGACGGTGTCGTTGACGTGCAGCCTGGTCGGCAAATGCAGCACCGATATCACGGTTTCTCCACTCATTATCATCTCCTTCCTCAAGATCTTGGGTTGCATCGTGATCATACTCACGTCCAATGTTTGGTGGTCGGTTCACCATTCTTTCAAGGCATGTAGTGAGCGCTGCGATACTACCGTTGATTGAGCGCTGCAATGTGGTCGTGGTAGCTTGAAGCTTCCAGTCGATTCCTCATGAATGGTAGTGCGTTGTTCATCCAAGAGCGCCATGAGCTCTCCCTTTATAACACACTCTTTCTCATCCGACGTCTCACCTACTATGGTTAGTAGAATCCAAAAGACAACACAAAGTATTATCCCTATCAACTACTAGGTGACAGAAGGTGGAAACACACACTCTCAAGCGTCTTACCACACTCTTACAAGTGTTCTTACCAACACAGCAGGTGGTACGACCGGTGGCTGGTTCGTGATACCTTGTCGAGAGTGGGTATGATTACAAGAGGTGACCTGTTCTAATTAAGAGTAGGTGGAGCTCGGAAGGCACAATATGTAGCAAGGATTAGCAAAAACTGTAACCTGATTAGCAAAGTTGAATAAGGGTCCAAAGTACCCGTCACGGTTGCTGGCCTAAGAAGTGTCCCTAGCCCTAGCACACTCTGATCGATAACAAGGACTGGATACAAGGATTCAAAGGATGCATGGCGGGGAGTGGTCGTAGACCAACTGGGGATGGTCGATTTTCTTCTTCTTCACTAGAAGTGGTCGGTTTGCTTCTTCTTCTACTCTCTTTTTTTTGATTGCCGAAACCCAACCTAGGGTTCCTTTCTTCTTCTTTTTTTTTTTTTTTAATTGCCGAAACCCAACCTAGGGTTCCCTTTTTTTGCGAAACCCTCTTCTGGGTCTATGGATATATATGGGTCACAAACTTTTTGTAGAAGGAAGGGGTATATAGGTAATTAAAAGATACTCTCTCTCTCTCTCTCTGAACTTTGGCTATGGAAATTCTTCTCGGACTTTGTGTGGTAAGCACGATATGATGAGTGCGTGGGGTGTCCGAGAGTAACAAGAAACAATAGAGTGGTCGGGGTGGGAACAAGTAGGTGGTCGAACCCGAATAGGTGGTCGAACGCGAGGAGCTGATCGAAAAAAAAGGGGTGGCGCGGACAGGATGGATGGTGGCACGGCGGGCGACGGTGTTGACTAGTGACCAAAAATACGACTCTAAACAGCAACATGACTTAGACAAAGGACACTAATTCAATAACGCAAAACAAAGAACGGAAATTGCAAAGGCACAACGGGTGATGGGACAGCGGAAGAACACGACGAACAAAAAAATATTTTGTGGGGCAATTTTCTGGAGTTTTAGGACGATGGCAAATAACTAATCTAACAGGGGAAAAAATTGTGATTACCTAACGGGCAACTTTTGCTCTGATACCAACTGATGTAACGGTGGCCTGATCTTCCGAAAGGTACTGTTAAGTCAATTGAGGAGAACTCGACGTTGATGATCCGAAGGCTCCGACCAGAACAGATTAAACCTCCTGCAATCACTACACCACTGCTCCGATGGTTATCAACCGTGCCAAACGCGGTTGACCTCGCCAAGAAGGCTATTTCCTGCATGCAAATCGAGAACGCAAGCAAGAAAGTAGAAGATGCAATCTGATATTGTATTGCGAATATAGATGAAGCTCACAATGTGGGGTTCCTTAACCAAACATGCGGCAAGACTGCTAAGTAGAATAATCTCAAAGAAAAACCCACGTTAAACTATGACGACTACTATATATATATAGGGGGACGTTGAGGAGGTCGACCTAGGGTTGTGCGGCCGTGGGAAGAGACGTACACAACCTGGACTCCGACCTCGACACGCTTACAAGACCATATTAGGCCAAAACGGTGACACAACACCTTATTCACTACTCAGATCGCGTATCTCTGGTCGAAGACTTGGTCGTAGGACTGGTTCTGGCGTGGTCTTGAGGAGTCCATGTTATCTCTAGTCGTAAGCCTTCTTGAAGTGGTCGTAGACCCTGCGGAAATGGTTGTAGACCTTCTTGCACTGGTCGCAGTCCTAGATTCCTAAGTACAAGTAAATTATCTCCGTTATGCAGCATCATAGAGTTCTCAAATAATACACTAAGCCCTAGAGTAATTGGGCCTTGCACATGAGGAGTGTTCATATCAGTAGAAGTGATGTCCTCATCAGTAAGGAGTGCAAGTAATGCGTGCAATTGCACAAGAGCTACAAGATGCGGTGGATAACATTTCTACCGATCGCCTACTGTGCTTTCCCAAACGGACTCACACCTAGAAGGGTCCTCGATTGGACACAGAAGGCAAAGCCAAAATTATGGTACTCCTGGCCATCTCGTTCAAGGCCAAAGTGAGCACGACATCCATTTTTTGGGATGTAGTAGACGTCCCAGATTTTCTACTGGTCATGATAATCGTTGTAATACACGACAATGTGTTGGACCTTACGCAGGTTGCAAAGGTTTTTCTCCCGAACTGAGAAATGTTACCTGGCCTGAGAAGTTTAAGCCAGGGAGTATGGAGACTTTTGACGGGATGCAAAATCCGTCAGAATTCCTCCAAGTCTACACTACCACCATTCACTGCTGGAGGCGGTGATAACGTAATGGCTAATTATATGCCCACAGTTTCAAAGGGTTCTGCCAGGACCTGGCTATTCAACCAGCCTGAGGGATCCATATATAACTGAGAGATGCTTTGTAATGTATTGCAAAACAACTTTAAAAGTTATTATGCAAAGTCGGGGAAGGAGGATGATTTTCATCGATTCCACCAAACCCCTAAGGAAAATTTACATCAATTTGTAAAACGTTTCATAGAAGTCCGTAACACTATCCCAAATGTTTCTGATGACTCTGTGATTCGAGCTTTTAAATAGGCGGTGAGATATCAAAGGTTCACAGAAGACCTTAACATCAATCCGCCCAGGTCAGTGTCAGAACTCTTCGACATGGCCGATCGGTACTTTGATGCCCATGAGGCAGTAGAATGGAACCGAATGGTGGATAAGGGAACCACCCCTCCTCAGCCAGGCCTTGAGGATGTCAAAGAAAGGAAATCCAATAGGTCCGAAGGTTCCACGAGCATCAAAGGAAAACCTAAGAAGAAGGAGAAGGGGAGGCCCAAGCAGTCCACCAGGGAGGTCGCAGCAGTTGACCAGCGACCATGCTACGACAAGAACAAAGGTTCTTGGACCAAAAGGAGGCTAGGAGGTCCTTACAACGACCAAACTGCTCCACGATCTGCGAGTACGTCTAGGGGCAATGAGCACTGGTGCTCATTACATAAAGTTCCTGGTCATGACCTCCGCAACTGTTGTACTTGGCAGAAGCAAATGGAGGATTATTACGATGGGAAAGGTCCAATGCCTATCCCACCAGAAGGTAACAAACCACCGGTGGTCCAAAGCAAGGACAAACACACGGAAATGTCATTTCAAAGGACGGACCACCATGTCAATGTCATTTATGGTTGTTGGGTCCCCTACACCTCTAAGCGGCAGTACAAGGCGGCATAGAGGGACGTCAACAGCGTTGAAATCCCACCTGGTCGTCCGAAATATCCTAAATTGTCAGAGACCTCTCTAACCTTCACTAAGGAGGACGTCCCTAAAGGTATGTCAATTTCCCGTAAATTACTATTAGTAGTTTCCCCTACCATAAATAATTGCAGAGTAAAAAGAATATTAATAGATAGCAGTAGTTATTTAGACCTGTTATTTATTAATACTTTAGATGAGATGCAAATTCCTCGTACTAAGATTAAAGCAATGACAAGTCCCGTCTATGAGATAGTGCTAGGTATGTCAGTTACACCAATAGAGCAAGTAGTTTCACCAATAACCTTTGGTACGGCTACAAATTTTTGAACTAAGTTAATCACTTTCGAAGTGGTTGATTTTGAGTCTGTCTATAATGCTATTTTGGGAAGACCATCTCTAACAAAACTCATGGCAGCTACACACCACGCCTACCAGAAGATCAAGATTGATGGGCCAAAAGGCGTGATTGTAGTGCAAGGTGATCAGGCCGCCGCGCTTTCATATGATCGTAAGTCGCTGGAACTTGTCGATCATTTACCTCTGAAAGATCTTACTTTGGAGGATAAATCAAGGAAGGCTGCGAAAATCAAGGCTACTCCTCAGCCCAATGAGGAAGTAAAGATAATACCACTTAGCCCCGATGACCAATCCAAGACGGTCCGAATTTGCAAAAGGATTAATTGAGAAATAGGAAGACGAGCTCCTCACCTTCCTCCAAGCCAACTCGAATGTCTTTGCGTGGAAGCCATCTGATATGTTTGGAGTCCTAAGGGAGGTGATTGAGCACATGCTAGCCATTTAGCCTGAGAAAAAATCAGTCAAACAAAGACTGAGATGTTTCGCCGTGGATAGTCAAGAAACCATCCGAGCAGAGCTCGATAAGCTCCTTGAAGCCGTCTTCATTCGGGAGGTTGATCACTCTGAATGCCTTGCGAATCCTGTAATAGTCAAGAAATCTAACGGTAAGTGGTGTATGTGTGTGGATTTTACAATTTAAATATTGCTTATCCAAAGGATGACTTCCCTTTGCCTCGTATTGATCAATTAGTTGATTTTACTGTGGGTTGCAAATTGATGAGTTTTCTTGATGCTTATTCCGGATACCATCAGATCAGCATGGCGAAAGAAGATGAAGAAAAGACTGTGTGGATATCGTGAGGATATGTGCACGATCCCAGGATGATGAGTCAATTGGCAATGGCTTTGTTGGTTTGCAAAATCTCGCGTTTTGGGGTTTGCTTCTTCTTTGTCGGAAAGCGTCCGGACCGGTGGTGTCAGGCGGTCGACCGGTGGTGTGGGGCTGATCGGGACGGCGGTGGGCTTCGGACCGGTCGACCTAAAATTGGCTTTGGAGCTAAGCCAAAATAGGTTGTGGAGGCGGTGAGGAGTCTCCGGATGTGGTTTCATCATTTTGGAGCTCCCAAAAGTTCTATTGAGTTGAAAATTCCGAAGGTTTCGGATTTTCAAGCTAGAATTTTGGCTAAGTCCTGGGCGGTCCGACCGTTGTGGGAGCGGTCCGAGCCGGCTGAAATCGGTCGGACCGCCCTGCGTGGGCTCGGACGGCAATGGCTTGAGGTAAGCCAAGTTCGCATTGATGCATGTTGATTGTGTTTAATGTTTAGTTATCAATGCTTTATTGTTGCATATTGCATTGTGGAACTAACGTGGGTCAAGTTGTGAAGAACTTGTTCTAAAGCAGTTTGTTTGTCTATTTGTGTGCGGTGGCTTGCGAGTCAACGACGTCAGCGGTGAGTGGATCGGGACTACGCTTGAGAGCCGAGGTCCGTAACGATCTTGGATGCGGGTGAGGTCGTGTGACTCAAGCATGGTGCGAGATGGGTAAGATGGATCGAGCGGGTGGTTGGTGCGTACCGTTGGATCAAAGCGGTGCGGATATCGGTGCAAGTCTCGGGAGGTTCGATGGGATTCGGACAAGAGAGGCTTGGCGCCGATGAGAACCGTGATCAACCCACGCGTAGTGAAGCGGCGATTGCTTCAACAGATTTGTGTGGGTCCCATGTGTGAGTGGGCCCCAAATGTGACTCTAGTCCTCTCTAGTATAAATAGGAAGGGGAGAAGGAAAACCTTTGAGGCATTCATTTGGTTTCTTCCTTGCTTTTCTAGGGTTAGGGTTTGGAGAGGAAGAGAGGAGAGATTGTATGCTCCTTGGGTGAGCTCTTGTCCTCCTAGTTGGAGTGGCTTTGTAAGCATCTTGTGAGATCAATCAATCTTGTGATGCTTGCTTGAGAGATCATTTGTCTCCTCTTTGTGTTCTTCTCTCATTTGGATGAATTTGGTGCTTCCTTGATTCAAGGGTTTATACTTGGTCTCTTGACCCATTTTGTCTTGCTTTGGTGTGTGGGAATACTCCTAGAATCATCTAGACCATCAATCCCCACAAGCAAGTCTTGAATCAAAGATTTTCATATTTCTAGGGTTTGTGCACTTCTTTGTTTAATCCTTGAGAGATTGTTTCTGAAGTGGATCGAAGGATCGTCGCTAGAAATAGGTCTCCAATATCATTAGGGAGGTGTGCTCGAAATTTGGTCAAGTTTCATTGGTTGAATCAAAAGTTGGATCAAATTTCGTTTTGGATTTGGGGTGGATTTTTCAAGATCGGGTGAACCGTCTCGACCGGTCTTTGTAACGGCGGTCCGAAGCCAGATATTCGAGCCATTGCTCATGCCTCGAACCGTTGTCCACCGGTCCGACCGCCGATTAGTTGCCGGTCCGATCATGGTTGAACGTCGGTCCGGCCGCCCGTGGTAGCGATCTCGACCGCTGTGCCCAGATCAACCCTTTGAGTTTAACTCACCACATTTGTGTCGATGTGGTTGTCGGGTTATCGAATTCAGACAAGGTTTCATTGTGTGCTTATCGATCTTCTTAGCTTTCATAGCTAAAGGAGTAAAGTTCGTGTTGGATTTGTTTTAGGCGAAAGTTTTGAAAGCGCCTACTCACCCCCTCATCGCCTTCCGGCCCCTCTGATCGCCTTCATCACACCCTTCGACGGCGCGGTGGATGGAGCAGGTGCGGGTGGAGAGGCGGGTTGGTTGGCGGGCGTAGAGAGAAGGATGCAAGTAGGGGCGGTGTGATGAGGGAGCGTCGGATGGAGAGGCCGACCGTCGGTGGATGGGGCGCGGGCGCACGGCCGCACTGGGCGGGGTGGAGAAGGTGCGGGGTTGACGGCAGGGCGGGGTTGACGGCGAGGCGGAGAGCCGGGGACCGCACCACCGGGTGGACGGGGATCGGGAGGAAGAGGACGGGGATCGGCACCGGGTTCAACGGGATCAGGAGAAAAGGGGAGTCGGGGGTGGAGAGGGGGCGGGGTTGACGGCGGGGCAGAGAACTGGGGACCGCGCCACCGGGTGGACGGGGATCGGCGTTGGGTGAACGGGGATCGGGAGGAAGAGGACGGGGATCGACGCTAGGTTCAATGGGATCGGGAGAAAAGGGGAGTCGGAGGTGGACGGGGATCGGGACTATTCGGGAGAAAAGGGGACTCGAAGGTGGACCGTGGATACTGGACGGGGATCGGGAGAAAGGGGATGGGATTGTGGGCCGAGCCAAAAGGCTCGACGAGCGGCTCGGGCTTGGCTCGAGCTCGGCCCGTGTTTTGCCCAAGCTAGAAATGAGGCTCGTCTCGTCTCGAACAAAAATGAGCTCGAGCCGGCTCGCGATCCGTGAGCTTTTTTCCCCAGCCCTAGCGTTACCATAAATTACTTTGTTGCATCGCTCATCATGGCAATTGATAAAGTATTGTACTCCAAATATTCAAGATGGGCACAAGGGAGCTTCGCTTTAAGATACTGTACCGTGATAAAGGATGCCGTGGGATGAACCTAGAGAGGATCACCCACGAATGCATGCTGTACCACGCTTGTTGCGTGTGCACTTGCAATAAGCCTCTTCTTCTTCATTGGCCTTGCTCACATGTCATGGCCATATGTTCAACGGTGGCGCAGTATCCCGGGTAGTACCTCTATGATTATTTCAACAAGGAGGATGTGATGCAAACCTGGAGTGCAGAGTTGTACGGTCACAACGTGGTTGGCCATTTCACTAGCCATCCGACTTGGGAGTAACTTATTTAGGTTGCGGACATTGATAGCTGAAGGGAAAGGTTGGCCAGCAATAGGTATGGCGTATTAGGAACGACATGGACGAAGCAGAAGTCGGGCATCGTATGGAGAAGTGCTCCATTTGTAGGGAGTCTGGACACACCTTCAAGACATACCTTGCAAGAAATCCAAAAGGCGAAGGAGACATCGGTAGTTCGGATGTCGCTGTAGGGCCCTCATCCAGCCGCCCTACTTGAGACGGTCGACATGGCGGACATTGAGGTCGCAACTATGGGAAAGGTTCGTCTTGTTGAAATATGTGGTGGAAATGCTTTGTAATATCACTTTGATTTGTCAAAAACTAGGTGATGACGTTGTGCTGGTTAGTTTATAATATCAGTGTGATTTATCGACAAAATATGTGAGAACGTTGCGCTGAATGATATGTAATATCATTAATATTTGTCAACAAAAAATGTGATGACGTTATGCTTAATGTTTTGTAATATCATTGTGATTTGTTTACAAAATATGTGGTAAAAAATAAACAGTAATAAAACAGGCAGGTCCCTGTTGCCAATTTAAATGGCGGCAGAGTCCTATCGCCAGTTGGAATGGCGATAGGGCCATATCGCTATTTCAACTAGCAACAGAGATTTCTCTGTTTTGGCCTACTGTCATCATTGTCTAGGCTATTTTCGCCATTTGGGATTGCGACATGGCCCTTTCGCCATTTGAAATGACGACAGTTGCCTAGTTTTGTATTAAAAAAATTAACTATTTATTTTGTAATTTTGTATAGTTAATTTTTTTGAAATACTATTATTTTTTTAAAAAAATTCCTACCTTTTCTTGTTGGAACGTGATCCGATACTTTCAAAAAAAAAAAGCCATTTCTTTGTAGAAGTCATCGTGCTGATGTCTCCATCCACCTCCCATCCAAGCGTCGGAGAAGGCCTAAAATGGGCAGGTCACTTACGTGCAAATTCTTGGCATTTACACCTGGTAATCCCCTATTGCATGCTTCCATCGAAGTCAAAATAGTAAATGAGCCAAAGATCTGCTTTGTCTAATGACAAATTGACCGCTCTAATCTGAAAAAAGAAAGAAAGAAATAGAGTCTCTTTCTAAGGTTACTTAAACAGCAGCCTAGATCTTTGTCTAATGACAAATTGACCGCTCTAATCTGAAGAAAAAAAAAAAAAGAAATGGAGTCTCTTTCTAAGGTTACTTAAACAGCAGCCTGTGATAACTTGCGACCCTGATGTACGATAGGAATTGCTCTCCCGTACGGCTCGTCGAAGTGAGATCGAAGCAGAGAGGGCGATAAGCACGGAGAAGATTTGGAAGACCATACGGAGGCAACATGATGGCCAAACCATCAAGCAGACCCGAAAATAGAAAAAGTCAGGAAAAATCGGCATCTACCAGAAATGCTGGGCTCGTGAAAACGACAGCTCCAATGGTAGTGCCGCATCAGCACGATATATACCGATTGATTGATGTGCCAGTTATTAGGTAAGTGTTTTGCTGCATCCGGTTCCTGGCTTAAACAAGGCAAAGCCACGACGTGTCCGGCCTAAAAGAACCGTCCTTTTCCCTAATTTCTCGATTTTTAAATCGCCACCGGTGCTATCAGTGATGTTTGCAATGACAAAGTAAACGATTCTGCGTAATAATTCCTGAGCTGTTTCTTGCTAGGAGTTGCTAGGAATAGACAACAAGGGACTTTTGTGTCCAGACTCTAGGTCGTGATTAATTCACACTGACGAAGTTGTTGATCGAAATAACGATAGGAGGGGTTAATACGAGCCACGTCTTACTCCTATGTCGTATTTAAATTTTTTCCACTCCAATAGTTACAAAAGATAAAGTTTTGTATTGAAATCGAAAAACCCCAAACTCAAAGACTCTTGTCCAATTTGACCGTTGGGCCTGGCCGGTTTGACCACTGACTATAAGTTAGGGCCCCGAAAGATCCACAAAATGACTTAACTTTTGATCATGTGATCAAATTCTTTAAAATTTCAGACATAGCTCATCAAAAGGTCAGAAACATATTCCAATCGGCGACCGAGACGAACAAAGCCAAAATTCTATGAATTTCTTGATTGAGGTCACGAAGGCTAAAAAACTAGGGGAAAATAAACTTGAACCAAAAGCTTGCTCATGGGTGAAAAATGATCAAGATGACCTTAAATAAAATCCCACAAATCGTAACAAGCTAGATCATAGAAAAAGACCCAGCCAAAACCTTTAGAATACAACCCCTCCCCCAATCCAAATCATCAAAGAGAGAGCAAGAACAAATAGAACTCATGTGGGGGCAAACTTGATTGGATTTATTAGAGGGATTGTAGGTTTACAAGCACTCCATCATGGATGACAAAAGCTTAATCATAAGTACCGAATCTCACAATCCATCCCTCTCAAACCCTAGCCTCCTCTATTTCCTCCACTTTTCACAAATCTAAAATTAGGGTTTTCAAGGTTTTGTTGTGCAAAGTTTGCACTAACCCTTATATAGTAGATCGAGGCTAGGTCTAGAGAGAAAACCATATTTAGCACACATTAAGACTACACACAAACGGATCTACACTAATACACGCTTCTCAAAGCAGATGATGATATGGGTCTCCTGAATCCGTCTCTTCGTGATCTTCTTCTCTTGACCTAAACCTCATCTCCTCTACGTCATCTTGTACCGCAGTTTCTCTATGATCTCCAACCGGTATTTTGGAGAAGATATAAAAATACCCCTTCTCGATCTTTCTCCATGTCCGAATTCGATCACCATGAACCAATCATATGCTTCACCCCGTGTAGGTTCATCAAAAGATTTCCACATGTTGGCAAGTCTCTCACACTCGGCATCCACCAGAACAACCATGACACTTGTACCGGCCCCAAACCACTTAATGCAATCCGTTGCACCAAACTTCCCGTTTGGTCGTTCTTGTCCATCTTTCACTATGATTGACTCCAACCACTTCGCACATTATTCTCGATCGTTCTAGAACCATGCGCCCAAGAACGCTAAGATCACCCATGCCTGAGAGATGCTCGGGTCACATGCGCCCAAGTAACGCCCGAAACCATGCTATCGAGAACATTGAATGTCAACAAAAATTATAATCAAACTAATATTAAACAAACCAGTCCAATCGTTAAACTAATAATAACCAAGTATAATTATAAATTATAAATGAAAGTACCATATCTCTAGATTTAATGAAAGCAAACTAATTAAAGAATGTATGTGTGATTGATTGCATGTGATCCATATGTGCTACTCCATCCCATGCATATTGCCTTCATTATCCACCTAAAATAATAATAATAATAATAATAACAAAGCAAGAGTGAGTTCAAAACTTAGTAAGTACATAATAGGACAATAAACAAACACCTTATCATTCAATTAACTCATTATCATTCTCATACTCAATTAAACATATCATCCTTCGTGTAGATAATTAACATAATTATGTTTCCGTGTATGCAATGCTCAAATATGCTCTATGCTCGTATGCAACTCCATCAGTTGATACTGGTATAGCAAAGTGATCATCCGTCGGTGAACTACTCTATGCTTCACTCTTGTGAAGTCCCTACTGAAGTAGAATTTTATCTAGAGTTCTCCGGTCTAGGCAAGTAACATTACTCATCGAAATAGTTACATGACTTTCTCACCGACCTAGCTCATGCAACTCTTGTCATGGTGCATGCAAATTGTGCAAGATTTTTTTCTTCTATTATCCATTATCATCATTACCATGTCATCACTATATCATATTATCATCATTATCATGGCATTTAAATAAGCACAAATAAAGTATGAATAAATGTCATGGAAAATTAATTGTAAAGACAGGTGGTAAACAAATCTATGTTTATCGCTCTACCAATCAATTGCCTTTTTGCCACAGAAACTGGAACGATGCAAAGGCGGCACCAAACTCGAAGCAACACTACTTGGACAAAACTAATAATTCACCTAGAAAAAACATGTAACAATATTACATGAACATCAAACAACTCAATATTGCTCATACACGCAAACTCGACACAATTAACCCCTCTTCACCGGACAACCCACCCAATGTCCCGGTGATCAAACAATCATAACCTTTACTCCAGTGGCGGAGCTAGGATTTTGACAATGGGGGTGCGAACTTAAGTGACACATCCATTCTAACACAAAAGTTCAAATGACATAGTATGGAAGTTTAAATGAAACAAATGACATGTTTGCACTACAACCGACATCACAAAATATATTTTTTTAAATTACAACCGGATACGACGTTCCTTCATGTTTTGAAAGCAATTGATTACAACATCATCACTAACTTGTAGAAAAAAACTCAGGCTCAATGAATGTAACTAAGCGATGGGGTTGGGTGTGAGATGCTAGGTGGCTAGGGAAAACGTACGATGCAATGGGGATTGGATTTGGGGATCGATCCCGAGATAGGCTGCCAGGGAGGTGTCGACCTTGTGGCTTGGTGGGCTTTGGGCAGCTAGGCCATTACACTTGTTTGCATCGGGGCTACTGGGTTCATGGGCTATAGGCTGCTAAGACAAATTGAGGAAGGAGTGTGTATTAGTTAGTGTATACCTTGTGTATTAGAGGTGTACATACTAGGTATTTTGGCAAAAATTTGGGGTACAGCTGTACCCCCATGCACCTTCATCACCTCTACCACTACTTTACTCCTGGAATCCAAATATAGCAAACTCTGATTACGCCATCTAAATCACCATTTTGTACCCCGAAGGTCGAACTCGAACATTACAGAACATCAGACTTCACAATTATATATTTTTTCTACCGCATCAAAAATAGCAAACCCTACCACTTCTGAAAACTATGGAGAATTATTTAACTAAACCTAGTTATGATCATAATTTAATTTGACCATCTACTGCACGTAATTAAGCAATTTACACAACTGTTGTCCGCTGTTAACGATGATGAAATTCTAGACGACAACACTAGTTATCTTGTGTACTATGGAAATCTTAGACAATTATTTACAACTTTCCTATCAATACAAAGTTATTAAACAGAATGTAGATACTCCAAAACTCCTTGGCATGGTTTTGCAGAATAACTAACTGAAACAGGGCATCACTAATCTACCAAATCATGCGATCAATCTATTCTATCCTTTGATTATTCATCAATCTAACATCAAAGCAAGAATTTCTAGATCGTTACCCCTCGAAATTAGACGACAATCGGGGATGGATCAAGAAACCCCTTATTTTTTTCCTCTTCTCTCCCTTCTTCTTCTTCTCCTTTCTTCTCCCCTTGCTTCCTTCTCTTCCTGGCCTTCCTCTTCTTTGTCTCTCCTCTGCAACCAACAAGAAGAAGAAGAGCCTTTCAAAGACAAAGAAAGCGGTCATGTGACTGAGGCAACCGACAGCGGGGGTGGTGGCTGGTGGTTGGTGACGCAAGGACTAGGGGCAGCAGGCTTGGGGCGGTAGGGAGGAGTAAGGGCAGGGCGACTAGGGCTTGCTGCGCCCCCTGGCCTCCCTTATAGGCAGCCGGCTCCCCCCTTGCCAAGTCCAACATGGACTCAGCTTGGGGCTAGGACCTTGGGCCTTGGGCCGGCCCACCCCCTCCCCCCTAATTCCCTCTCTAAATCCTTCTCTATTTCTTCTAATTAAAATAGGGTATTACAGTCTGACCGCCCACCGGTTCGACCACCAACCATTGGTCGATCAAACCACTTCCCAAGTCTGAAAAACACCATCTTTGGACTTTTCGGCAAAGCTCTATCTAGTTTCACGTCGAATCTCTATTTTCAATGACACCTGTGCAAACACTCCCTCAAACACTCACACACAAGTGTTTGGTGTGCAATCCTCAAAATAACTCATTGTCGGCCATGGCCAGTCTGACCGCCACCCCTATCCGGTTGGACCATCTACGGCCCGAAATCAAATCCAATAATTTGCTAAAACTGAGGGTTTCTCCCCCAAATTCATCGACACTGATGTCAATTATTCAACACTAAGATTAGGATCATACACGTCAAACATGCACGTTTCCTGTTGTTTTTTCTTTCTCTCTCTTTTCCAATTAGTTCGTATCATATCCATGATAGGAACTTCTTGCCATTTGGAGTAGCGATAGGTCCATATCGCTAATTCAACTGGTGACAGGGACCTCTCTGTACTGTTGAGCCCCCTATCGCCAGTGCATACCTCCCTGTCACCAATTGGAATGACGACATACTCCTGTCGCCATTCCAATTAGCGACAGGGAGGTATGCTGCGGCGATGTGGGGCTCAACAAAGATGCAGAGGTCCCCGTCACTGATTGAATTGGCGATAGGGACCTATCGCTACTCCAAATGGCAAGAAGTTCCTATCGCCAATTCAACTGGCGATATGGACCTCTCTCTACTACTTTTTTACTAACTGTTTGCAAGTACATGTTTTGTCGATAAATCACATTTATATTACATAACATTCAGCATCACGTTATAATATCTTTTTGCTGACAAATCTAAATGATATTACATAACATTCAGCGCAACATCATCACATATTTTGTCCACAAATCACATCGACGTTACAAACCGTTCACCACAACGTCGTCACTTATTTTGTGGATAAATCACAATGATATTACATAACATTCAATTCAACGTCGTCGCATATTTTGTGGACAAATCACACTAACATTATAAACCATTTACCACAATATCGTCACCTAGTTTTTTGACAAATCAAAGTGATATTACAAAGCATTGGGTACCACATATTTCAACATGATGAATTTTTCTGTGGCTGCGACCTCAACGTCCGTCATGTGGACCGCCTCGAGTGGGGAGGTCGGATGAGGTCTCCATGGTGACGTCTGGATTGTCGATATCTCCTTCGTCCTGTGGATTTCGTGGGACATTTCTTGTAGGTCTACCCAAACTCGCTGCAAATAGAGCACTACCCAAACTCGCTGCAAATAAAGCACTTCTTTGTACGATGCCCGGCTTCTGCTTCGTCCATGTCATTCCTGATGTGTCGAACCTGTCGCCGGCCAACCTGCCCAGATAAGTTGTGCCCAGGTCGGATGGCCAGTGAAATGGCCAACCACGCCGTAACAATACATCTCTGCACTCCAGGTTTGCATCACCTCCTCCTTCTTTAAATAGTCAAAGAGGTACTGGCCGGGATATGGCACCATTGTCGAACATGTAGCTATGACATAGGAGCAGGGCCTATGCAGAAGAAGAGACTTGTTGCAAGTACATACGAAACTAGCGCGGCGTAGGGTGTACTCGTGGGTGATTCTCTCACAGTTTGTCCCGCGGCGTCCTTTATCCCTTACGCAGTATCTCGAAGCGAAACTCCCTTGTGCCCATCTTGAATACCCAGTGCATCACACCCTTCTTACTCTTCTCCTCCATGAACTTGGTGATCATGGCAGAGTACAATATTCTGTCATTTGTCATGGCAAGCGACACGTTGTTACTTCTGTCAACAAAGTAATTGGTGGTACCTCAGAGAATTGCCTCCACAATACCAACCAAAGGGAGGCACCTTACGCAGTGTATGACCCAATTGTACACCTCAGCTATATTGGTCATGATGATACCATATCGAGCACCAACCCTATCATGCAGCAGCGATCACTTCTCCTTAGACTCGTGTTCAATCTAATCTGATAAGCATTTCACCCGCGTCTTTCTCGTCACACTTGGACCATCTGTGGGTAGCTGTGAAAATGCTTCGGGGGCCTAGTTAGCGCTTGTAGCAGTATTTTTCGCTACCTCCCTTCTGTGCATCTTGGTCCGCTCATCCATAATCTTCTAGAGTGCTTCAAACTTTCGCTACTAGTTTTAGTTGCACAACCGCTTAAATAGATTCATCATGTCCTTGTTGCGAAACTGCTTGTAGAAGTTTGCATCTAAGTGCCTTATGCACCACCTGCTCCGTAGATCCGCCCATGGAAGTGGTTCGTTCTCTTCTTGTTGTAGCTGAGTTATTGCACTGAGCAGACCTGTAAGCCGATCATGTATGACGTATACGTTAGGACGAACCTATACAACAGAAATCCTCAAATTCCTAAGGAACCATAACCAGTTGTCCGTGTTCTTACTTTCAACGAAAGCGAATGCCACGGGAAGAACTTGATTGTTCTCATCCGTTGCTATTGCACTTAGTATCTGGCCCTTGTACTTTCCAGTTAGGAATGTGTTATCCACGCACAAGATTGGATGGCAATACCGGGATGCATTGATGCATGGACCACAGGCGAAGATTGCTCTCTTCAATACCATCTTATTGGCCCACTTCAGATGCGTGGAATCTTGAATGTCGATATGAGTGCCGGGATTCCTATCTTGTATGACTCGCACTAGTCCGGGGAGGTTGTGGTAGGTGTTCTCGAACGTACTGAATCTTGATTTCAATGCCTCTGTTTTGCCCTTCACGCCTTGACATAGCTGACTATGTACTGGAACCTTGCCTCAATCGTCCAAATGAAGGATCGTGACTCAAAATCTAGATTATCCACGATCTTACCGTTCATGAGGTTGGCGATGAAGCATAATGACAGGTTCATGTGGGACTGCATCGACTCAGCAACGACACATGTGTGAGGGACCACTTATGGCACTTCCATTAGGTGTCCCACTTAGGCTTAAATGCGTGCACTCATCAAGGCCATCCCTCTATGTCACACTTCACATCGTAGCATCTTGGGTTAGACTTTACGACTGTGATTGTATGCCGCACCGACAAGGTCCATAATTTGACTACCTCCTACACGGCCTCTTTGCATTTGTACATAGCTCTTTGCCTGACCTCGCTCTGGTCGTACTCCCAAGGCACACGGGAGCTTTCGTTAACAACGAGTTTGTTGAACCGGTATGTATTCCACGTGGATGGAACCGCCTACTGATCCACATCATCCTCGTCGTCGAATCCTTTATCTTCTTATAATGCCATGTAGTCATGGTCGTCGAGATTCATCCTTTGCACTAGGGCTTCCAGCTGCCCACCCTCGTCAGCAAGCCCACTAGCTTGCCTAACTGAAGGAGTTCCTTCCACAGTGTCTTCATCGATATCACTAGCAACTCTCAAACCTTCGGCCATTATGTGCGCCACGCTATGGCTGGAGTCCTTGACTTCTTCTTCGGCATCACCACCACCTTCTTGTTCAGTAGCCGATGTAGGAGTGGGCTTAGCATATGCCTGGGCTAGAAGGACCAAATCCCACCGTTCTCCTCGCCCTCCGTACATATGACTACCTTAACATTGTTCTCTTGAGCTACACTAACTCCCAATATGTGTCCTGTGGTCTTCCGTTGGTAAGACAACTCAATCTCATATCATACACATCATGATCCAAATCGAATATGTGGAACAACCACCGCATCACAACACCCTATGTACGTTGCTCTGGTTTTGTTAGGGTCACGGTCGCCAATTGAAAATAACTCAAATCGATCCCCTTGGGGCCCTCAAGAATAGTCCCCTGACCGTAGTAAATTTTGAAGTTGGTGGCGTCCGGCATATTTGCCGTTCTGCACCGTAAATAAGATTATCACAATTAACTACAATCTAAAACTAAACTACCAACCGAAAAGGATTATGTATAACATACTACACTACGTGACTGTATATATAAAACTATGTAATCCATTCGGTTAAACAAATTACCTGAAAGGTGGGCGACTGAACGGACAGCGCTTCGCTAGCTTCTCTCCTCCCTTCTACTCCTTTTTTGCTCATTTCCCTTCCATCCACTTTTTCTCTTTTTTTTCTGAAAAAATGAGTTATGCCAGATTTTTAGGGTGTTTTATAAGGTAAATTGTGTCACCATTTGGAATGACGACAGAGACTTGCGGGATCCATATCGCTATTTGAAATGGTGGTTTTCTAAATTTTAATATTAAAAAATTTAGGATCCATATCGCTAGGTGAATTGACAATATGTCCCTATCGCTAGTTTACCTGTCTGTACTGTTAAGCTCCCTGTCACCAGCGTATAGATCTCTCATGTTGCCATTCCAATTGACGATAGACACATAGTTTTGTATTTTTTTGACTATTTATTTTTGTAATTATCTTTTAAATTATAATTATTTCAAAAATAAATCTCATACCCACAAAAAAAACGAAAGCGAACAGCTTCCGTCCGGTGCAGCTTGAAACCATGCAATTATGGTACAAAACCAGGGAACCACATGTCATGTTAGCCTTTAGCTTGCACAGATTGCATGCATGCGTGTGCTTGTTCGTATTGTACGTACAGCTATCTCGGACTTTTTTTTTCTTCACTCCTTCTGACGAAGCAGATGGTGATCGATGGCTTGGACGTTTGGTAGGTAACTAGCCCATCCTAGATGACGATTCGTAGAATTAAAAATACCAGGGAAAAGAAGGCGAGGGAAAGAGAGAACGTTGCTGTCTCATTGTCTGCCCATGGCGTGGGCAAAATTCAACTCCTGTCGCCGTTCGGCCAAAGCCAACGTTGCAATCCGTCGCTGTTGCCTCTTAGCAGCCGAGTATAGCTCCTTGCCCCAACGACCTCCGAAGTGGATTCTCCGTATTGGAAAAACGGATTTGTGTGCAGGCAGGCACGCCAAAAGGTCCGAGAGTTGCTGATACTATCGATGAAGACCGTGTGGAAGGGCTCCTTCAATCAGATATGCTAGTGAGATTGTTGACGAGGGTAAGGAGATCGAAGCCTTAATGCAAAGGATGGATCTCGAAGGACTACCTGACATTGTCAGAAGATGAAGGATTCGACGACGAGTATGCTGTGGAACAACCGGCAGTTCCATCTAAGTGAAACACATACCAGTTCGACAACCTCGTCATTAATGAAGGCTCACATGTGCTGTGGGAGTACGACCAGTGCGTGGTCAGGCAAGGAACTATATACAAATGCAAGGAGGCCGTGCAGGAGGTGGTCAAATTCTGGGCCTTATTGGTGCGGCGTACATTCACAGTCGTTAAGTCTAACCCAAGATGCTAAGACATGAAGTGCGACATAGAGGGATGCCCTTGGCGAGTGCACATATTTCAGCCTAAGTGGGACACCTACTGAAATGCTCTATCCCTCACACATGTGTCATCGCCGAGTCAGTGAAGTCCAACAAGAAATTATCATTAGGCTTCATCGTGAACATCATGTATAGTGAGATTGTCGATAATCTAGAGTTTCAGCCACAATCTATCATTCAGTCGTTTGAGGAAATGTTTCAATACACAATCATCTATGCCATGGTGTGGATGGCAAAATAGAAGGCATTGGAATCAAGATTAGATACGTACGAGGACTCCTACCGCAACCAGTCTGGCCAACTCCGGGTCATACAGGACAGGAATACCGGTACTGATGTCTCCATTGAAGATTCCATGTATCCGAAGTGAGGTAATAAGAGGGTACTGAAGTGAGCATTCTTCACCTTTGGTCCATACATCAATGCATTCCTGCACTACTGTCCAATCTTGTGCGTGGATGGCACATTCCTGACTGAAAAATACAATAGTCAGATATTGGCTACAGTAGCGACGGATGGGAACAATCAGGTTCTTCCCGTGGCATTAGCATTCGTTGAAAGCGAGAACACGGACAACTAGTTGTGGTTCTTGAGGAATTTGATGATTTATGTTGTACAGGACCGTTCTAATATATGTGTCATACATGATCGGCATGCGGGCCTACCGAGTGCAATAATTCAGCTATAATAAGGAGAGAACGAACCACTTCTATGGGTGGATCTGCAGAGCAGGTGGTGTATGAGGCACTTGGGTACAAACTTCTACAAGCAGTTTCACAACAAGGGCTTAATGAACTTGTTCAAGTGGCAGTGCAACCAGCACAACAACAAAAGTTTGACGCACTCTAGGAGATTCTAGATAAGTGGATCCGGACACACAGAAGGGAGGTAGCGAAAAAGGCCGCTTCAAGCACTGACCAGGCCCCCGAATTATTGCCATTGTTACCCACCGATAGTCCTAGTGTAGCAAGGAAAATGAGGGTGTAGGTGAAATGCTTAAATGACTGGATTGAGCATGAGCCTAAGGAGAAGTGGTCGCTGCTACATGACAGGGGTGTTGCTCGATATGGTGTCCTGGCCACCAATATAGCTGAGGTGTATAATTGGGTCATGCGCAGCGCCAAATGCATCCCTTTGGTTGGTATTACATATTACTTTATTGACAGAAGCAACAATGCGTCACTCTCCATGGCAAATGACAGAGTACTATACTCCGCCATGATCACCAAGTACATAGAGGAAAAGTAATAATGGTGAGATGCACCGGGCTTTCAAGATGGAGACAAGGGCTTCGCTTCGAGATACTATGTAGGGATAAAGGACGCTACAGGCCGAACCGCGAGAGGATTACCCACGAGTGCACGCTACACCGTGCTAGTTTCGTATGCACTTGCAACAAACCTTTTCTTCTGCATAGGCCCTACTCCCATGTCATGGCCGCATGTTCGACGGTGGCGTAACATTTCAGACGGTACCTCTCTGATTTCTTTAACAACGAAGAGGTGATGCAAACCTGGAGTGCCTAGCTGTATGGTTATGGTGTGATTGGCCATTTCACTGGCCATCTGACCTGGGAGCACCTTATCTATGTTGCGGACATTGATAGGCTAAAATGAAAGGTTGGCCGGCGATAAATATGACGTATCAAGAACGACATGGACGAAGTAGAAACCATGCATCATACGAAGAAGTGCTTAATTTCCCGGGAGTCTGGGCACACCTTCAAGAAATATCCTATGAGAAATGCATAGGATGAAGGAGACATCAAATAATAGATTGAAAGTCAAAACAAATAGACAATAATAAGTTAACAAATCACAAAGGCCAGTCTAATCAAGTTCTTTCAGATTGTTTTATGAAAATCTACCCCTTGTGTGAAATTCGAGCATGTCCATAGCAGGGACGCGGCTATTCGAATAGATAAACACTCTGCCGATGAAATCAAGCCGGATCGAGTTGACCTTTCAGAGACTTCATCTCAAACAATGACACTCGTG
Source organism: Hsuehochloa calcarea (assembly GCA_036346395.1). NCBI lineage: Eukaryota > Viridiplantae > Streptophyta > Magnoliopsida > Poales > Poaceae > Hsuehochloa > Hsuehochloa calcarea. Next base: position 38,266,019 of record CM070604.1, on the reverse strand, counting down.
TGCTTTTCTGTAGTCAATTTGTAGACCTGACCCTTGGGCGACACACACCGTTGATCAATGAACCGTCCGCGATGTGACATATCACACCTGCCCGACCCATACTAGGCATGTGGTCGCATGAGTGAAGGCCAGTTCAATGGCGCACAAAGTTAAGTCCTTAATTGACCAAGGCAAGACTTCCAGTTTTTCCCAAATCACAAAGTTTATATCACACAGATCCACCATTCACACAGAATCCACCACTTGCCTCAGTCTAAATCTTTTCCCACCCTGTTGGTTAAGTGCAACACATGCCATCAACGAGTATGACAGACACAGCACACATGATTCATCACAGTTCCATAATCACTTAGTCAAATTTATAATTGCAACTCTCATGAAATGATGACTCGTGGCATGACTAAGCAGTCTAATCGTATCTAACCAACCCACGTTGGTGCTACGATAATACCAACTAATAATGAACCAACCTAGGGTGACAAAAGATCATGGTATACAATAGACAAGGTGGATATAACAAATTGGATTAATAACTATCCCAAAAGCATTTAAATAAATACTTGAAATAGAATGCAATACATTGAAACAAAGTATTTTGGCGATCATGGTAAATGTTTGTCTTGTTGAATTATGTGGTGCTCAATGCTTGGTAAAATCATCTTGATTTGTCAAAAAACTAGGTGATAGCGTTATGCTGAATGTTTTGTAATATCATTGTGATTTGTTGACAAAATTTGTGATGATGTGGTGCTGAATGCTTTGTAATACCATTGTGATTTGACGACAAAATATGTGATGACATGGTGCTGAATGTTTTGTAACATCATTGTGATTTGTCCACAAAATATGTGGTCGAAAATAGACAGTAAAAAAAAATAGGAAGAGGGATTGTCACCAGTTGAAATGGCCTGGCGACAGGGTCCTGTCGCCAATGAAAATGACGATAGGGTCATGTCGCCGATCAAAGTGGCAACAGGATGCTCTCTGCACTGCTCGAGGCTACTGTCGCCATTTGGAATGACGACATGGCCATTTCGCCATTTCAAAAGGCGCTAGTAAGCTATTTTTGTAATTTTTATTTTGACTATTTAATTTTGTAATTTTTTTAAAAATAATATTATTTAAAAAAATAGGTGTGCGGCGTTTTGTGGTGATACCGGGAATCTGTGATAGATCCGAGAATGGACTTTTCTTCGATGGCAAACACTATCTTTTCCCATTCTATCACTATTTTCCTTGAGTATCGCCTGTTAGTGTCGTACTAATTGTTAAGAAACCGGGCCCAGGACCGGAGAGTCCTGGCCCAGGTGGGCTCCTCATCTACCTGTTGTCTTTATAAAGGAGGAGGGACCCTCAATATTGTATACGATTGATTGAAGAGAAATAACACGAAGCCTGAAGTCCCCTCATATCTCTGTGTTCAATCTACTGTTATGTTTTTGTGTTCTTGCTTTGTACTTACGATTCTGAGTATTGTTTACGAGGTAATCGCTTGGACTGGACTCGCCAGTGATGGTTTCTCAACACGTTATCAGCATGATCGACTCTCCTCACATCAAAAGGTAACCGTCAAAGAACGACACCCGTAAATTGAATTGTATTTTCTAGATCGCTTTCAATTCTGCAGATTTGCTTTCTAGATTGGTTTTCTACGGTGCAAATCCGTTCTAATCTACCGCGAGCCAACATGAAGTCGTCGGCACAATGTCGATCAGTAGATTGCATGAAAGATTGGATGTCGATTGTACCGTAGATTGAAAATAATAAATTCGTTCTAATCTACCGAGAGCCGACTTGAAGTCACCGACCAAGCCGATTGGTAACTGCATGAACGATAATCACATCGTATGAACAGTATACATAAATTTTTTTTGCCACAGCAGCACCCTCCTCACGGCCGGCCTGAAACCGCCGGCCCCCACGGCCGCACCCTCCCACGGCCAGCCTGAAACCGCCGCCCCTGCATCGCACCCACCTTAGGCTGGCCAAGCGCCGCCCACCCCCTGACCACCTCCCGACCGACAGCCGCAGCCACCAACTGTGAGCTCCCGCGGCGCGCAAGACCGCCAAGAGAAGATAAAGAAAAAAGGGGAGGGGACGGGGAAGAGCCGCCGCCGGCAATGGAGTCGACAATGTGTTCGGCCGCCACGCACGCCATGGAGGCGGCGGCAAGCCGGCAACCACCGGTACTCGCATGGCCTCCACCACACGCTCCTTTTGAGCGCTGCCGCACGGGCACTTTTGAGTAGCCGTCACTGCCTGCAGGGCCGCCGACTAGCCGCGCCAACGCGCCGCCGGCACCGGCCGCCACACGCAGCGTGCTCGCCGGCCACCTCTAGTGGCCGCCCGCATGCTCATTGTCTCCGTGTGCCAAACCCCGCTGCCGCCCAAGACAACTCCGACGCTGGCGGTAGCGGCGGCCGCGGCCTCCGTCGCCCGGCCGCGGCGTCTCCCATGGAGGAGTTCTGCGCGGCGGGGCACAGGGTAGGGAAACCCTACCCCCGGATGCCCCCTTTTTAGCGGCGGCAAAACGGGCAAAGAAGGCCGACCTTGGGCCGACCCATTTTCACGGTTGGAAAGAAAAAAAAAGAAAAAAATCTAGCTTTGCAAAAAGGCCCCTGGATTTTTGAAAATGACGAGAAATTTTTCGCGGATAAGGAAATTTTGCAAAAAATGCCTCGGACTTTCTGAAAATTATGCGAATTTTTTTCTTCTCAGAACGAAAATTTCGCGTTTTAACCCTGGAAATAGTATAATTCACCGAAAGTTCCTTTTCAAGCAGAAAAGAACCTCGGGAATTCAATTTTTGAATCAATTTTAGAATTTGAAGCATGTTTAACTTTGTTATTATTATTTCTATGTAATTTATTTATTATTTGATTATTTGTGATTTTTATTGCTTTTAATTACTTAAAATAGCAGTAAATCATGAAAAATACACAGAAAAATACGGGAACATTTTGAGAATTTTTGCAACCATTTTATACAAATTACCAGCAGTAATCTTATGCACTTTTTGCATGAATATGCAGATGACTGGCTTTACAAACCGAGAGTTCGAAGAGCTGGCCGAGTATGGCTACAATTACGTGACTTTGGCATAAAATGTCAAAATCGTACTTAGAGGCAGGAAGCTCCGTGCTACTACTGGACTTGGCGCGTTGTAGGACGCCACTCCAACTGCTGAGGAGAATGATCAAGTATTTCATTTCCTCAGACACAATCTCTGCCTAACGCTCAAGAATGAGTATATAGTAGAAAAGAACGCACTAGCTTTATGGACCGCACTGAAGAAGCGGTTCGAAAAGCTGAAGTTCACCATTCTTCCTCGGGCAGAGCAAGAATAGAACCGACTACGTTTCGCTGACACAGAATTGCAAGACCGTGGGGAGTACAATTCTGCATTGCACAGAATTCGTACAAGTCTTCAACTCTATGGTAAGGTAACCACAGATGAGCAGAAGATCGAGAAAACTCTCTCTACCTTTCACCCAAACGCGGTGCAATCTGCACGCAACTATCGTCAGGATGGCTATAAGGAGTATACCGACCTGATTGACATCATGTAAGTTGTGGAAGCTCAAGATGATGTTCTCATAAAGAACTACATCTCACAGCCGCCTAGTAGCAAAGTTGGCTATGAAGTCAATGCAAGCAACTATAAGGTGCGGAAGCCTCACCCAAAAGAAAGAGGCAAAAAAGCTAAGGTCATGTGTCACAAATCCAAGCAGAACGCTCAAGCCAAGAAGGGTGAACAAAATAAGCGTGATGAGAAGCCCTATGGTCTGCTGGACAAAAGTTGCTACAAATGTGGCACTTGGGGACATTGGTCACGTGTTTGCTGTGAGCCGCAGAATGTGATTGATGCTTTGAATGCTAAGAAGAAGGGCAAAGAACAGCATGAGGCACATCTCGCCATTGCAGCCACAGAGGATCCACAATCGTGGGATGCACCCATGGATATGGATATCTCAATAGCAGCCCCCATCACACATTTTTTGGACATCATAGCGGCAGCAACTATTATTCCTGAAGAAGAGAAGTTGGATATGGAGCAAATTCTGTCAGAAGTTTCTTTATACTTCACTCATTCAATCTAGTGCACGCATTGCACTTAGATTTTATAGTCATTTGCAATTTATGGTCGTGAAAGAACATTAATTTTTAAATAATGGTTGTAAGCTCTAGGAGAGCAAAGCACTAAATTCTTATGATGAGTCTTGCAATATTTTTCTCGTATTAATAATAGCAAGTTGTGTTCTGTCTTGAAGTATTTTACTTATGTGTGTGGATTGCTTCCTACCCATATTAATAAATACTTTATATATAGAACGCATGTGGCTCCCTATGAAGAAAGTGTGCTTAGCAGATAGCGGCACAACAAATACCATATTGAGACAGACCAAAAAATTTCCAATCAGCAAGAATATTGGCAGTCTTACAACAATCGTAGGCAGCGATACTTGTATAATTGGCTCAAGAAGATCCATAATTATACTCCCGATCGGCACAATATTGGTCATTGAAGAAGCCTTGTTGTACCCAGAATCGACTAGGACTCTCTTAAGCTTTAAAAATATTTGCGCTAACGGTCTCCACGTAGAGACCGAAAAAGAGTATGGTATGGAATACCTGCTCATTACCAAACGTGAATAAAATGTAAAAAGGGTATTAGAACAACTTCCTTCATATGAATCTGGGCTATACTACACTCACATTAAGGCACCTGTAGTCTATACTGTCCTGAAAATAACTTTTAGAAGCTCTGAACTTTTCTGTCTCTGGCATGACAGATTAGGCCACCCCAGTCTTATAATGATGAGAAATATAGTTACTAATTCTCAGGGACACAATATCAATGTAAAGAATTTTTCGAATCGGGAAGATTTTATGCGCCCTACCACCGGGAAACAGATTACTAGACCCTCTACTCTGAAAGTAAATGATGAAATCCCTATATTCCTGGACCATATCCAGGGAGACATTGGGGGTCCTATACAGCCCCTGTCAGGGCCATTTAGGTACTTTATAGTGCTCATAGATGCTTCCTCGAAATGATCGCATGTACGCTTATTATCTACGAGAAACCATGCTTTTGTAAAGCTAATCTAAAAAACTAAAGGGACTTGCCCCGCAATTGAAAGTAGTGGTAAGCAAGTAGAATCACTAGAAGTATTGCCCCATGAAAAAATAGCTATAAATTATGTGACCACGGGAGAATCTACAAATAGAACAACAACCAATGTCGACATTTATTTTGTAAATAAAATTGCCGCAATCATTGATCTTGATCCAACACCTGCATCATTTCGCTGAATGTAAGAAAAGATCAGATTGGAAGAAGGCAACCGAATTTTTTTTATTATCTGTGAATAAAAGAGAAGTATTTGGGTCTGTAAGCCACACGCCTCCCCATGTGCATCCCGTAGGGTATAAGTGGATATTTGTTCGAAAGAGAAATGAAAATAATGAAGTTGTAGGACATAATGCAAGGCTTGTTGCACAATGTTTCACTCAGCGACCAGGAGTCGATTATGAAGAAACTTATTCCCCGGCCATGGGCAGAACTACCTTTAGATATTTAATCTCAATGACAGTAAACTTGAATTTAGAAATAAAATTGATGGGTGTGGTAACTGCATACCTTTATGGGAACTTAGATTCGAATAATTATATGAAGGTACTTGAAGGTATCCCTGTCCCGAACCAAGACAGAGCAAATAGAAATCTGTACAGTGTGCAACTCAGAAAGTCACTGTATGGACTGAAGTACTTAGGCAGAATGTGGTATAATCGCTTGAGCGGCTTTCTCTGCAAGAAAGGCTACACGAACAATGAGGATTGTCCATGTGTTTTTACACGGCGATCCCAGGATGGATTATGTATAATCTCAGTATATGTTGATGATCTGATCTGAATATCATTGGGACCCTGGAAGATATTAAGAAAGCATGCTCTTACCTAGAGTCAAAGTTCAAAATGAAAGACTTGGGTAAAACCAAATATTGCCTAGGCTTGCAGCTTGAGCATACCCCTAAAGAGATTTTAGTACATCAGTTAACCTACACTCAGAAAGTTTTAGAATGGTTTGGCTTTGAAAAGGCGTATTCTTTGAAAGTACTGATGGTCGGGAGATCGTTGCAGCAGGGCAAGGACCCGTACAGACCTAAAGAAGAGGGGGATGAAGTCCTGGTACCGGAATTCCTGTACTTGAGTACAATAGGAGCACTCATGTATTTGACAAATTGTACTTGATCGAACATTGCATTTGCTGTGTGTGGATATCGTGAGGATATGTGCACGATCTTAGAATGATGAGTCAATTGGCAATGGCTTTGTTGGTTTGCAAAATCTCGCATTTTCATTTTTGTTAGTCCGTCGGACCACAAAGCGGATCGGCCGGTGGCAGGGGCGGTCAGACCGCCCGTGGAGAGGTCCGACCGGCCGTGTGCGCCGGTCCGACCGGTATTGCCTCAAAGTGGTTTTTGGAGCTGAGCAAAAAATAGTTTGTGTAGGCAAGTGAGGGGAGTCTCCTGGATGTGGTCACATAATTTTTGGAGCTCCCAGTCAAAAGTTCTATTCATTTGAAAATTCCAGAAGGTTTCGGTTTTTTGAGATGGAATTTTGGCTAAGTCTTTTCGGGCGGTCCGATCGCCGTTGTGGAATCGGTCCGACCGGCCTGAAATCGGTCGGACTGGCTGTGTGGGGCGGTCAGACCGCCGATCACTTAAAGGTTAGCCTTGTTGGCATTGATGTGTTTTGACTGTGGTTAATGTATGGATGTCAATGCTTTATTGTTGCATATTGCATTGTTGAACTAACGTGGGTCAAGTTGTGAAGAACTTGTTCCCGAAGACGATTTATTTGTCTATTGCTGTGCAGGTGGCTTGCAGGTCAACGACGTCAACGGTTAGGTGGATCGGGACTACGCTTGGAGAGCTGAGGTCCAGAACGATCATGGATGCCGGGCGAGGTCGTGTGACTCACGCATGGTGCAGAATGGGCAAGATGGATCAAACGGGTAGTTCGTGACAGCTGGTTGGATCAGGCGGTGCGGAAGTCGGTGCGAGTCTCTGGAAGGTTCCGATGAGATTCGGACAGGAGAGACTTGCTGACATGATGAGAGCCGCTGCTCAACCTACACGTGGTGAAGCAGGCGAGTGCTTCAACAGTTATGTGTGTGTGGGTCCCATGTGTGTGTGGGCCTTCATGGGAGCCCATTAGTGGAAACCCTAGGCCTCTCCTATAAATAGAAAGGGGGGAGAGGAAAAACCCCCCAAGCATTCATTGTGTCTCTCCAAGTCTTTTTCTAGGGTTAGGGTTTGGAGAAGAGAGGAGAGGAGAGGAAGGTTGTGTGTGTGCACATTGTTGAGCTCTTGTCCTCCTTGAGGGAGTGGCTTTGTAAGCATCTTGTTGGATCAATCAATCTTGTGATGCTTGCTTAAGAGATCGATTCTCTCCTTTGTGTTCATCTCTCTTTTGTTGATTTTGGTGCTTCCTTGATTCAAGTGTTTATACTTGGTCTCTTGACCTATTTTATCTTGCTTTGATGTGTGGGAATACTCCTATAATCATCTAGATCATCAACCCCCACAAGCAAGTCTTGAATCAAGTTTTTCATATTTCTAGGGTTTGTGCACTTCTTTGGTTAACCCTTAAGAGATCGTTTCTACGAAGTGGATCTGAACGATCGTCGCTAGAAATAGGTCTCTAATATCCTTAGGGAGGTGTGCTCCAAATTTGGTCAAGTTTCATTGGTTGAATCAAAAGTTGGACCAAATTTCGTTTTGGATTTGGGCATTGTTTTTCAGTACTGGACTAAATCGGTCTGACCAATTTATCAACGGCGGTCAGACCGCCCGCCTTTCAGATCGCCCGTTAACGGCCGGTCGAACCGATTTAAATCGGTCGGACCGCCCGTAGCCTGGCCAGTCCGACCTGCCTGCACCGACCCCGGTGAGATCAATTCTCCATTTGTGTCTTGTGGTTAAAGGGGGTTATCGAATTCAGCGCAAGGCTTCCTCTGTGCGCTTACTGATCTTCTTAGCTTTCATAGCTAAAGGAGTAAAGTTCGTGTTGAATTTGATTAAGATGAGAAATTTGAGAAAGCGCCTATTCACCCCCCTCTAGTCGCCTTTACGGTCCTACACTATGAATCTACTGACAAGGTATAGTGCAGAACCTACCAAAAGGCATTAGCAGGGAATAAAGTACATCTTTCGATACCTCAAAGGAAGCAAAGATCTTGGTCTATTCTACAGAAAGAACCAAGACCTAACTATGATAGCTATGCGATCTTTGGGTACTGCTCGATCCAAGATCTGACTAAGTCGCATAAGCAGCTATGTATTCCTATGTGGTGGAACTGCAATTTCATAGAAATCGTCTAAGCAAAGTCTTGTATCTACTTCGATGAACCACTAAAAAATCATAGCACTGTACGAAGCCCCACGGAAATGTTTTTGGCTTCAGTGGATAATTCACCACATCCAACAGTCATGTGGATTGAATACCGCGCAAACCTCCACTATTATCTATGAAGATAATGCAGCTTGTGTTGCATAAGTGTTGATGGGTTATGTGAAGAGTTCTCTCACAAAGCATATCAACCATATGTTCTTCTATGCTCATGAATTGCAAAAGATGGACGGAATTAAGGTACTGCATATGAAGTCATGTGAAAATCTTACAGATTTATTCACCAAGTCACTTCCAGTATCTAGCTTTGAAAGATGCATACGTGGAATTGTAATGATGAGGCTTACAGAAGTACATAATTCAGGGGGAGAATCTTCACTAACTCATTATTAAAACTTGATCATGAAGATCGCGTACCCAAAGAATAAATACTAGGGATTCAATGGAATTGGGTGGATTGTACTCTTTTCCCTTTGGTAGGCGATACTCTCAACAGAACCTCGTCCCCCACTTCGAATTCTAAATCTCGCCTTCTGACATTTGCAAAGCTCTTCTGTCGGCTCTGAGCAGCTAACAGATTCTTCCTAATCTCTACTACTCTGGCCATAGTTTGCTGAGCCTAATCGGGACCCAAAACTGCCCACTCCCCAACTGCATCCCAACACAACGGGGATCTGCACTTCCGCCCATAAAGAACCTCAAACGGAGCAGCTCGAATGCTAGCATGGTAACTGTTGTTATAGGCGAACTCTGCCAAAGTTATATGATCTTCCCAACCTCTTTTCCAAAACATAAGAAAACATCTGAGCATATCCTCCAATATCTGAATAGTGCGTTCAGACTGACCATCTGTTTGTGGGTGAAATGCGGTGCTAAGACGAAGCTGTGTGCCCAAAGCACTTTGCAAACTTTCTCAGAATTTGGAGATAAATTTGGCATCTCGATCAGAAGCAATGGTTTTAGGCGCCCCGTGCAACCGCACAATTTCTCGCACATAGAGAGGAGCCAAATCACTTGCTGAATTGGTTGTACGAATAGGAATGAAATGTGCAGACTTACTGAACCGGTCCACTATGACCCAAATAACATCCTTCCCTCGCCGCGTGCGAGGTAAACCAACTACGAAATCCATAGATATGTCATCCCATGGTCAAACTGGAACCTCCAAAGGTTGTAACAATCCTGCTGGTCGCTTATGCTCAGCCTTGACCCGCTGGCAAACTCCATAAGATGCTACATATTGAGCGATATCGACCTTCATCTTTTTCCACCAGAAACTCTTCTTCAAGTCCTTGTTCATCTTGGTCTCACCTTATACAGAGTACAATGTGCTTCCCTTAGAATCTCATCTTTGACCTGAGCCTCCTGTGGTACATAGAGGCGACCTTTAAAATGCAACGCACCAGAATTATCTACACTAAAGTGGCCTTGTTTGCCCTCAACTAAATGCTTCCTCACTCGCTGGAGCATCTGATCATGCTGTTGTGCTTCTCTCACTCGATCTGGGATGGCTGACTCAAGAAGTAACCGAGTCTCGGTCTAGGCGGTACCCACAAAGCAAAAGGAGAAATCCATACGCTCAAAATCAGCAATAAGACAACTGAGAGTAGGAGGTGTCACCTTGAGACTCAGAGCATCTGCTACCACATTCGCCTTGCCAGGGTGATACTGAATGGTGAGATCATAGTCTTTTATCAACTCTAACCATCTCCTCTGTATGAGGTTCAAGTCTTTCTGGGTAAAGATGTATTTCAAACTCTTGTGATCAGTGAATATATCACAAAATTCATCGTACAAATAATGGCACCAGATCTTTAAAGCAAGAACCACTGCGGCAAGCTCTAAATCATGAGTAGGATAATTATGCTCATGTTTCTTAAATTATCTCGATGCATACGCAATCACCTTGCCATCCTGCATGAGCACACATCCAAGTCTAACTCTAGACGCATCTAAATAAATTATGAAACGCTTCCCAGGCTTAGGAAGAGTAAGAATCAGAGCAGTCACCAACCTATATTTCAAAGTACAGCAACTTCGCTCACACAATCTGACCACTGAAATCTGACACCTTTCTGTGTCACTGAGACATCGGTCTAGCAATGGTTGAAAAACCCTCCACGAAGTGCCGATAATAGCCAGCTAAACCCAGGAAACTCCTCACTTCCATGACATTGGTTGGCCTTTTCCATTCTACCATTGTTGAGATCTTACTAGGATCAACTCAAATGCCCTCTTGATTGATTACATGGCCCAGAAACCCAACTTTAGAAATCCAGAATTCACACTTCTTCAGCTTAGCATAAAATTGGTTCTCTCTTAAAGTCTCAAGAACTAACCTCAGATGCTGGACATGATCCTCTTCCGTCTTGGAACAAATTAGCATATCATCAATGAATACTACAACGAAATCATCAAGGTATCGGTGCAGCATACTGTTCATGGCTTCCTGAAGGACCGAAATGGCAACAGAGGGGGGGTGAATGGTGCCTTAATGTTAAGAGCTCCCCTTTTAATGTATTTAAACAAGATCTACAAAACCCTCTCAAGATGAGTAACACAAAATCAGAGAACTAAAACATGTTTGATTCTGTTCTGTCAAAAATCGGAAGATCCGATTCTACCCGGCGGTAGTTCCGCACTCCGGTAGTTCCGGGGTAAGTGCGGAAGTTCCGCTCATGATAATTCGCCTTGGACAATCGGAAGTTCGATTGTCCCGACCAAGAACAGGCGCTGGGTTTTCCCAAAAATCCAAAGTGCTAAATCTTGAATGCTCTTCTCTGGTCAAGTTTCACAGGACATCATCCTAAGCAACATCTTGACCTCATGGAGAAGAATCGCAAACAAAGATTCAACAAACAAGCCAAAATCGGATTTCTTGAAGAAGGGGCAAGAAAGACCAAAACCCACGATAGACAAGATTCTCTGATTCTTAGTTCATGAAACTTTGAGGATGCATTAGCAATATTAAAACGACTCTAGATATCAAGTTTCAAGCTATTTCATAGGACGAATCGAAAGATGCATCAAAACCTAAATATTCAACAAGAACAGGAAAGGAATAAGAGAGGCACAAACAAGTAATCAAAACCTCGAGTTTCATTGATAAAGATCAAAGAATTACATAGGAAACACAGAGGAATGATTACAAGGATTTTTGATTCATTCTCTCCAAACCAACATCCTCTCAAAAAGCAAAACAAAACCTTTAGCTAGAGCTAACCCTAATTTTCTCTCTCTCAAAGTCTAACCCTAACTCCAGGGTTCTCCCCTATTTATAGCCTTTGCTAATGGGCCTCCAACCCATTAAGCCCGCTACACCCGAACGGAACCACCTCCACTTTTGCCGCTTGCGAAAAGACCCTTTCGCCCTTGCGCACCTTCCGAAGCCTCCGTACACCTTGTTGTGCACGACTCGCAACCGCTTCAAGATTCACGCCGTCTTCGACACATCCCGACCGTTCTGACCTCAACGCCTCCTGCGCCTAGTCCGGTCCACGTGTCTCGCCACGACTCCATCTTGATGCCTGCGATCAACACGACAAAAACACATCACATAGCATTGCACAATATCATAGCATCAATATTTGTATAAGACTCAAACTCATACTCAATCAAAATCACAATTTATCCTTCTCTGCACAGTTCTGGACACAATCGGAAGTTCCGCACTTACCACAGCGGAAGTTCCGATTTCGAACATCCGATTTGTCAGAATATCGGAAGTTCGCGCTCAACATCTGCGGTACTTCGATATCCGAACAACCGACTTTCCGATATTTAATTCGATTTGATATCTTAGAGAACACACAATGTCGAATTTTCGGACACTCCGCTACCCTTGTGCGGAAGTTTCGATTTCCTTGGTAGAGAGCAAAACCGGATAAATCGGAAGTTCCTTTTTCCAACACGGTAGTTCGATTAATCGAACTTCCGCTCCATACACAATGTAGTTCGATTTCCTGTCTCGAATTTAAAGCAGTCAAACCGAAAACCTCAACTCTCAATCTAATCAACACACTTGTCAAATACTCATCACTCAGTGGAGGACCTCTCACATGGTCTCTCAATCTCCCCTTGATGAGTATATTGACAATTACCAAAAAGCATAAGATGAGTTTGAGATTACAGTCAACCAAGGTCTAAACAAGAGTAATTAAGCACAAGACCAAGTTGACACAAAGAAAAGACTTGAGATGAGATGAAAGAGCAATTTTCGCACAAAACTCAAGGCTTTTCTTCATAAGGCTTTTCTCACAATCATTCTCCCCTTTGGCAATAAAATCATCAATATGTAGAAAAGGAGGAAAAGACTATATGATGTTCATTTTAAGCATTAGGAGCCATGTAGATTATCCAAAATGACTATTAGAGTATTACACCAAGCCATAACACAGAAGAATGCTATCAAGATCATGACAATCGATGTATAGAAGAGCTAAGACAGAAAGTCCATAATCTGATTAATGATCCAGTTCTTTAGCAGGTCAAATAAGTCAAGATTGAAGTCTAGCTAAAGATATCCAAGGATGATGCAAGCCATGTCAAATAATCTAAGTTGAACCAAGAAGACTCATACTGAACAGTTTAGAGTGCTACCAGTTGAAGAAGGACTCATTTTATCCAGAACTTGGTCTCTTTGAAGATAAGCAATTTTAGCACATTTTTTTTGAAGACTTTTTATGGTTTTATCTCAGTAAAGCAAGCTCTGGACTAGGTGCCATCCACAAGCGCCTCCGAGCTTCAACCATTTTTTTAGCCATGTGCTAGATCCCAAGCCTTATCGACCACTCCAAGCAACAGACTTAAGGAGGTGATCTTAGGTCATCAAGGCTCCCCGAGTTCATGCCTAGTGCAATGGCAAGCCGTCTCATGAGAAAGATTTGGTGAGATCAGTTTTTTCGCACAAAAGAGATCATTTTTGCTTTTGAAGTTTTTAGACCAGTGATTAGAGATAAGTCATGTTTCTTAACAAACTGACATAGCTTACTCAAAAGTTCAAAAGAGATTCAGGACTCAACTCAGCCTACTTGACATGGCGAAAATCATAAAAGGATAGTTTCAACGGACTAGTCTCAAGAGCTATCATGACAAGATTTTAATTCAAGTTTAGCATTTTTAAATACCTTAGCAAGGCAAAGACTAAACTACACATAAAAAGTCATGATAGATCTAGCGGTTTAGCATAAATCATGGCAAGATGTAAAAAAGTGAAAACATATCATAAGGGATAATAAACAAGGCTCCATTTGATTATAATGCAATGCGGAATGAAATGCACAAAAATCCGATTCCCTTGAATGAGATGCATCTTTTAATTGAGGTTGAGTTATGACAAAATTAAGAGTATGGAATAACCAAGAATAACTCCCCGAACCAAAGGAACAAAAGCGAGAATCGATAAGTAAAGCAGAAAAGGCAAATCCTTTAGAGCATAGAAAAGATATAGAAAACTATCGCTCGACATGATTCTTATCTACCCCATATGATTCTAGGACTATTAGGTGATCTACACAAACACTAAGGAGCAAACAACATCCTGTCTACCCAAGGGTGGCCCGACCCTGCTAGAACCTATAAGAAGTGAGTAAGCTCTACTTAGAGAGGGAAGAGCGACTAATAAGCGACATCCTAGAAGCACAAGACAAGAAGTAGCGATCAAAGCAATGTGGCAAGAGAAACACTCTAACCTATCTTTGGAAGGACTTGACCAAATATTAAAAGAAATGAAACGAGAAAGGAGTAAGCGTATAATATAATATAATATAATATAATATAATACAATAGTAGCACAACGCTCCCCCTCACAAAGATCCGTAAGGACAAACCACCCCAAGCTCTCCGCAGAGTCAAAACCGAGAGGCATCCGGAGGCTTAGTGAAGATATCACCAACCGGTGCTCACTCTCCTGGCCGGAGCACAATGTCACCCTTCTCTACATGGTCTCTAAGAAAGTGATATCGATATCAATATGCTTGGTCCGAGAATGTTGCTTTGGGTTCTTGGCAATGCAAATCGCAGACGTGTTATCACAAAAGAGTGGAGCGCATCGATAGATAGCCCGAAATCCTGCAGGTCGAGACCATCAAAGCACTTGGCTACAAAGAATCGCTGCGACAGCGTGCTCGGCCTCTGCGGGATGCGCAACACCGGATTGCTTCCTCGGCGACCGAGAGATTTAGAGAAGTGCCAATGAATTGGCAAGTGCCGAAGTGCTCTTCCTATCTATCCTGACCCGGCAAAGTCGCAGACGGAGAAAGCTCTAAGAGATAGACAAGAAGAGGAAGAGTACGGATGCCATAGTCAATGGTAGCTCGAAGGTACCGAAGATGCGCTTCACCGCCGACGGTGAGATCGCGAGGAGAAGCTCAAACCGAGCACAAAGACACACGGAAAAGTGTATGTCCGGTCTCGAGGTCGTGAGGTACAAGAGAGAGCCAATCATGCTCTGAAATCCTTTTGGTCAACGAGTTCGCCGTCTTCATCCGGATCTAGAGCATTTGTAGATGCCATTGGAGTTGATCTTGGCTTTCCATCATTCATGTCAAACGCTTGGGAGGTCTCGAGTGTATTTGCCTTGATGAAGGAAGGTGCCCTCCGAGTCTGTTTGATTTGGAAGCCAAGGAAGAAGCTCAACTCGCCCATCATGCTCATTTCAAACTCCGAGCTCATGACATCGGAAAGCGGGAAGCGAGCATGCGAGGAGCCGCCAAGATAATGTCATCCACATAGATCGGACGAAAGCGGAAGATCGGTGCCAAGGCGGCGGATGAACAAGGTCTTGTCAATTTTACCCATCTCAAAACCATGGCTCGTGAGATAGGACTTAAGCCTTTCATACCAAGCTCGGGAGCTGCTTGAGTCCATACAAAGCTTTGGAAAGCCTGTAGACATGGTTAGGGTATTTGGGGTTCTCGAAACCAGGAGGCTGTCTCACATAGACTTCTTCCTCAATAAGGCCATTGAGGAAGGCACTCTTGACATCCATCTGGTAGAGCTTGAAACCCTTAGAAGCTGCAAAGGCAAGCAGGATTCTAATGGCTTCAAGTCTAGCTACAGGGGCAAAAGTCTCTTCGAAATCTAGACCCTCAACTTGAGAGTACCCCTGAGCTACCAGCCTAGCCTTGTTTCGAATGACTAACCCATCTTCACTTTGCTTGTTCTTGAACACCCATTTGGTCCCAATGATATTGTGACCTTGAGGGGGCTCAACAAGGGACCAGACCTTGTTCCTTTCAAAGTTTTCCAATTCCTCGTGCATGGCGTTAGTCCATGACTCATCAGAAAGAGCATGACAAACGTCTTTAGGCTCAAATGAGGCGACGAATGCAGAATGGAGACAAAAGAGAGATAAGCCGGCTTTGGAACGTGTGACACGCTCGAAGAGGTCTCCAATGATCTGCTCTGAAGGATGGTCCTTTTGAATGTGTCTTGGAGGTCCAGGGTGAGATGAAGACGTGGCCTCTACCTCATGATCAGATGAGATAGGAACAGAGCCACTAGCTTCAGAAGAAGCAGAAGGTAAGGGCTGATCTCCTCGAGGTGCAGTGGAAGAAGGCACCTCAAGAGGAGGAGAAGGAACTGGATCGGGTAAACAACCCTCATCTCCATCCTCCTCATCGTCCACAAAGATGGACTCGGTCGCTCTAAAGAACACGAGATATCGTGCCTAGTCCTCTGGTGGCCTCATCAAGGTCACCTCACTGAGTTTCTAACAATTTACTAGACTCGCAGATTGGACTCTATAGGCACGAGAAGAAGTCGAGTAACCCGAGAAAGATCCCATCACAAGATCGTGACTCGAACTTATCTAGGTTCCCGGACTTGAGAATAAAACACTTGCAACCAAACACACGAAAATGCGAGACGCTGGTTTTCGCCCATATCTCAACTCATAAGAAGTGCGATGCAAGAGTGCCCAAGAAAAACTCATTAGAAACATGACAAGCAAGTAGCAATTGCCTCACCCAAAACTTCCTAGGTGTAGAGTACTCATCAAGCATCGTCCCGCCATCTCGACCAAGGTGCGGTTCTTCCTCTCCACAACGCCATTTTGTTGGGGGCGTATGGAGACGAGAACCGGTGCTCTACACTGTCTCACCACAAAACTCTCAAAGTAGGAATTCTTGAACTCGGTGCCATTATCGGTGAATTGCTCGTAATGCACCAGGAGCTCAACAGAAAGCCTACTAAAAGACCACGAAAAGAGTAAGCGTCTCATCCTTGAGGCTAAGAAAAATACCCAAGAATACCTCGAGAAGTCATCGACCACGACAAGCACGTACCACTTCCCTCCCTCGATTGCACTCTATTTGGTCCCTCGTGTCCAAATGGGCGATTGACACAGTGCATCTGTCATAGTCCTTTAGAATGGAGGATGCGAAGCGGCAACCATTTTGCCGTGCGGCAAGGAGCACAAACAAGATCCTTGACCATTTTGAGTTTTGGCAAACCACGAATGAGATCGTGATCGCTAACTCGGTCGATGATCAAATCCTATATGACCAAGTCTCCTATGCCGAAAGTCAAATCACGGATTGAAGCAATTAAACATCGGAGAGGATCACGGAAGATCCGGAAAAATCAGCACGAAAGATCCTCCCATATCGAGAAATCCATAAACTAGACTACAGAAGAATCAAGAATTTTGCAATTGTTTTTCTTAAAGCTCACCTCGAAACCGTCATCAGTGGTCGAGAGATCAAAGCGATTATCTGCGACTTACTTACTAAGGCAACATCTTTTAAAATGAAAGAATCATTAATGCTCACAAGTACCTTTAGCGATGACGCCCAAATGAAGCATCTCAGAAGGTGATCGTCTCATCACCGGAGCACGGGCTAGGGAAGAAAACCAACGAGAATCTCGGTCATATGACGTGAACAACCGAGTCTACAATCCATACCTTTCCTTCCCGGCCCGGCGACCACGAGTCAAACAGAGTAAAGTCTCGATCTAGGGTGAATCAACGATGATTTTGGCACCCAATCTTGAGTAACACGGAGAAGATGAAGTAGTCAAGCAAGACCGACCTCTATCTACCCTACGCTCTCTGTCACTCAACAAGTCAAAAGATCTCACTGTTCTTTGGATCCATCGCTATGGAAGAGCGAGTCGAAGTGCGATAGCATCTCGATCTCGCCATGGTAGCTATCTCGAAAGGAAAACGAGATCTACCCTCGTGACGGCGGGAGTTACGACCAAAGGAGCATGAGGACGAAAATCGAAAACTCGGAAAAACCAAGTCCTCGATCTCGCCCAAAATCATCGGATGGAACAAACCTAGACCTCGTGTTGGTCTTAGGTGCACTCAAGATCCGGGTGACCACGAATGTGCCTAAGAGACTCAACACGGTCTCTACGCGATCTTGGCGCGCTGAAGCAATGATCAACTAAATGTCCATCTTTACGATGAAGGTGCAATGATACCGCCTTACGAGGGCGAAGCTGCAGTGGAATCACCTTGTCGTCGAAATCCTTTGAACAAAACCCGCCGACTTAAAATTGACTTTCTCGATCCCTGGGCTTAGTTTTGATCACACCGTGCTATGGTTTTGAGCACGACGGTGGATGCTTCCTCATATCCTCCCGGATATCATATCCTAGACCACGATTAAATCTGCAAATTTTAGATTTGTCTAGAATGAGATTGAGCTTCTTCTTGCCTCCTACAAACCTCTCGAGAGTGTTCATAAGATCCGACACTCCCGAAAGAGAGAGGTGCAAGAAGAGCGGGGAAGAAGGGACAGTGAGAAGGTAAGGGAGCGAGAAGAAGAACCAACAATAGAGGAAAGATTGGCTTGTGCACGCACACCGACTTTGGGGGCAGTCCTCTGCTAGCGATTGGTTCACGTTACTAGGCGTCTCTACCAAACCCTTAGGCTTCTTCCCAAAGCACACACAATACAAGCAGATGATTGTGTCTCTAGAAGGTCCTTAGTTAGCTTCACACATTTTTCATCCAATGCAACCAAATCACATTTTAGTTTATTACAATGATTGCAAGGTGAGCTAACAAGGTCCTTAGAAGCATCTTGAGCCAATTTATTCTTGTGATCAATCATTTCTTGAAACCGCTTAGATCTGATTCTAATTCGTGATTAACTTAGGACAGTTTAAACAAGAAACAATAGGCTCTAGTAGCGCAGACTTGAAATTCAACAATTTTGTGATCCGCCTGCTTTAGGTTCATCTTGAGTTTATTACAATTTTCACAAGTTTGAGCAGATCAAGCAACATGGTATAAAGACCTCTAAACAAATTGTCCTTAACCTCACATGAGGTGCAAGCGATAGCCTCTACAAGAGTGGATGAAAGAGGTGCTACCCTTCTCATCTCTAATTCAAACAAGAAGGCTAATGTTCTCTACCTTAATCATGTCAAGTTCGGAGGACACACTATCATGTAAGGTCCTTAATTTTTCCATATCATCAATCAAAGCACAAAGACATGTGTCACATTCATCACGGGGGGAGCGGATGTAAGTAAAGTAAGCTCCGTGATAGTCTAGCTACTTCCTTCTCCAACCCGGCACACTTAGCCCTAGACTTAGCATGGAATCTACCTAGCTTAAGAAAAGCATCATTAAGCTGGTCATAAGTGGGACTAACCTCATCGAGTCGAGTACACTCATTGTCGCTCGATTCGCCCGAGGGCCATGAAGCACATGGGAGAAGTTGCGTCGTCCTTGGGATCATGATCGTCCTTCCCATCATCGTTACTCCACCCCTCCACCTCATTGGTGTCCGGTTCGTCGAGGCGGTGAGGACGCGATGGAGCAGCCTTCTTTGCCTTCCCAAAGTTGCGGAACTTCTTCTTGCCTTGATCAGTCTTTGAGGGCTTCGTGTTGCGGTTCTTGTCGATGTAGTCGTTCTTGCTTGGACCGCCATAGTCACCTTTGCCCTTCCCAAGCTTGGGACAGTTTGCTCGGATGTGGTTGGGGCCACCACACTCGAAACAAATCACAGGACCTCCTCTTTTACCATCCCTCCTCCTCTTGTAAGCATGGGAAAACTTCCGAGCTAGGAGGGCTAGCTGTTCATCCTCAAGCTGCTCTAACTGATCATCAGTTATGTCACAGAGAGCAGCTAGGGAGAACCCACGTATCAACTCAGAAGAAGATCCAGAAGTGGGATCAGTGACTAAAGCCATCATTGTGACTTGACCTTGAGAGACAATGTCAATCTCGTGAGTCTTGAGGCGCGTACAGCGCATCAAGAGTCAGGGTCGAGAGGTCCGTGCTATCTTTGATGGTAGTCACTTTCATCTCCCAAACACGAAGATCAAGTGCAGAAAGCATCTGTCGAGCGTTATCCGAGTCGGGGTATGTAAGACCGACCGCTCGGAGGTTGCTCAAAATCTTGTGAAAACGCGAAAAGCACTCGTCAAGAGATTCACCAGCAAGCATCTCAAATTTACTATATTCACGCTTGAACTGGTCTTGTCGAACCGTCTTAATCTGAGCGGTGCCCTCATGGTATGCATCGAGGGTCACCCAGATGTCATAAGCAGAAATCAAATGAGAAATACGATCAAACTCACTTCTGCTTAAACCCTGAATGATTATGTTCCTTGCCTTAGCATTTGCCTCAACATCGGCCATGTTTCCAGCATTGATGTTCTCATCGGCAGGAACAGCAAATCTAACCTTCACCTTTCTCCAGATGGCATACCCCGAGCACGGATGTAAGTTTCCATTCGGCTCTTCGGAAGGGTAATCCGGACCATCAAAAGCGGAGGCTTGGTGGAATACTTGTCTGTTGCCATGGCTCAACCGACCGGTTAAGATCTATCAAGAAGAGCTAACCGGCTCTGATACCAATTGAAGGACCGAAATGGCAACAGAGGGGGGGTGAATGGTGCCTTAATGTTAAGAGCTCCCCTTTTAATGTATTTAAACAAGATCTACAAAACCCTCTCAAGATGAGTAACACAAAATCAGAGAACTAAAACATGTTTGATTACATTACATCAAAAATCGGAAGATCCGATTCTACCGTGATAGTTCGCACTCCGTAGTTCGGGGTAAGTGCGGAAGTTCCGCTCATGATAGTCCGCTTGGACAATCGGAAGTTTCGATTGTCCTGACCGAAGAACAGTGCGCTCGGGTTTTTCCCAAAAATCCAAAGTGCTAAATCTTGAATGCTCTTCTCTGGTCAAGTTTCACAGGACATCATCCTAAGCAACATCTTGACCTCATGGAGAAGAATCGCAAACAAAGATTCAACAAACAAGCCAAAATCGGATTTCTTGAAGAAGGGGCAAGAAAGACCAAAACCCACGATAGACAAGATTCTCTGATTCTTAGTTCATGAAACTTTGAGGATGCATTAGCAATATTAAAACGACTCTAGATATCAAGTTTCAAGCTATTTCATAGGACGAATCGAAAGATGCATCAAAACCTAAATATTCAACAAGAACAGGAAAGGAATAAGAGAGGCACAAACAAGTAATCAAAAACCTCAGAGTTTCATTGATAAAGATCAAAGAATTACATAGGAAACACAGAGGAATGATTACAAGGATTTTCAGTTCATTCTCTCCAAACCAACATCCTCTCAAAAAGCAAAACAAAAACCTTTAGCTAGAGCTAACCCTAATTTTCTCTCTCTCAAAGTCTAACCCTAACTCCAGGGTTCTCCCCTATTTATAGCCTTTGCTAATGGGCCTCCAACCCATTAAGCCCGCTACACCCGAACGGAACCACCTCCACTTTTGCCGCTTTGCGAAAAGACCCTTTCGCCCCTTGCGCACCTTCTGGAAGCCTCCCGTACACCTTGTTGTGCACGACTCGCAACCGCTTCAAGATTCACGCCGTCTTCGACACATCCCGACCGTTCTGACCTCAACGCCTCCTGCGCCTAGTCCGGTCCACGTGTCTCGCCACGACTCCATCTTGATGCCCTGCAGTCAACACAGACAAAAACACATCACATAGCATTGCACAATATCATAGCATCAATATTTGTATAAGACTCAAACTCATACTCAATCAAAATCACAATTTATCCTTCTCGCGACGCTCGACACAATCGGAAGTTCCGCTTACCACAATGAAGTTCCGATTTTGAATTTATCCGCACTTGTCAGGAATATCGGAAGTTCCGCGCTCAACACTGCGGTACTTCCGATATCCGGAACAACCGACTTTCCAGATATTTAATTCCGATTTGATATCTTAGAGAACACACAATGTCAGAATTTTCGGACACTCCGCTACCCCTTGTGCGGAAGTTCCGATTTCCTTCAAATGAGAGCAAAACCGGATAAATCGGAAGTTCCTTTTCCAACACCGGTAGTTAGATTAATCGGAACTTCCGCTCCATACACAGCGGTAGTTCCGATTTCCTGTCTCTCACCCGTAAGCACCCAAACCGAAAACCTCAACTCTCAATCTAATCAACACACTTGTCAAATACTCATCACTCAGAGTGGAGGACCTCTCACATGGTCTCTCACTTCCATAAAAACTGCAGGAGCATTTGTTAGTCCAAAGACATAACCTTATACTCATAATGGCCATACCTTGTAGAGAAAGCTGTCTTCTCGATATCTTGCTCCCGAACTCGAATTTGGTTATAACCTGACTGAAGGTCAATATTCGAGAATATTTTAGCTCCCTTCAGTTGATCAAAGAGATCCTCAATGCGGGGCAAAGGATATTTATTCTTCACAGTAGCCTGATTAAGAGCCCGGTAGTGCACACACATACGCCAACTGCCATCTTTCTTCTTAGTGAATAGAACAGGCGCTCCCCACGGTGAAACACTACGCCGAATCAAATCTTTGGACAGTAGATCATCTAATTGCTTCTTCAACTCCTCCTGGAAGGGTCGTGCCAAACGGTATGGAGACATTGAAATGGGTCGAGTTTCCGAAATAAGATCAATTCAGAACTCCACTTTCCGCTCTAGAGGCATCCTAGGAAGCTCCACAGGAAATGATGAGGACATGTCCCCTATGGATACAATCACATTTTCTATGCTTGCTATACCAATTACAAGAGCTCATACGCGTCAACTTATTTATCAGGTAAATTTGTTTCTAGGGCTGAGTGTATTATTTGAGAACTCTATGATGCTGCCTAACGGAGATGATTTAGTTGTACTTAGGAATCTAGGACTACGACCAGTTCAAGAAAGTCTACGACCAGTTACACAGGGTCTACGACCACTTCAAGAAGGCCTACGACCAGTTTCACCAGTACTCGGCGAGCCCAGGACTCGTTGGGAGCAATCTACGACCAGAGAAGCTAGCACATTACTCGTTGGACACAATCTATGACCAGAGATATCATGGACTCCTCAAGACCACCCTAGGACTAGTCCTACGACCAGGTCTTCGACCAGAGAGACGCGACATAAAGAGTGAATAAGGTGCTGCGTCACCGTTTTAAGCCTAATAGGGCCTTGTAAGTGTGTCGAGGTCGGAGTACAGGTTGTGTACGCCTCTTTCCACGGCCGCACAACCCTAGGTCGACCTCCTCACGTCCCCCCTATGTATATAAAGTAGTCGTCAAAGTTTAGGGTGGGTTTTTCTTTGAGATTATTCTACTTAGCAGTCTCGCTGCACGTTCGGTTGACGAACCCCACATTGTGAGCTTTCATCTATATTCGCAAAACAATATCAGATTGCATCTTCTACTTTCTTGCTTGTGTTCTCGATTCGCATGTAGGAGATAGCCTTCTTGGCGAGGTCAACCGTGTTCGGCACAGTTGATAACCATCGGAGCAGTGGTGTAGTGCTTGTGATGGATTCGATCTATTTGGTTGGAGCCTTTGGATCATCAACGTCGAGATCTCCATAATCGACTTATCAATACCTTTCGGAAGATCGGGCCACAGACTTATCAGGAAAGACATATGGAAACTCATTCACCATAGGAATCTCCTCAATACGCAGTGAAGAATCAGTCTTCTCGCCGAGAGACCAAAGCAACCCAATGATTGAGGCTCGGTGACTAGGAAACAGACTAGCCAACACGAACAAGGAATCAAACGGTGCACTGCCCTGAAACACCAGTTCTTCACCGGACGGGGCTTGCAAAGTCACTGTCTTCCAGAAATAACAAATCTTGGCACGGTAACTGAATAACCAATCCATGCCAAGAATATCATCAAAAGGTGATAACTAAATTACCATAAGGTTAGCAGTGAGATTCTCATCATCAATAGTGATAGAACAGCCCGGACATGCTATAGAGCTAGAAATAAGACCCCCGGAGAGCTGACTACCACAGACTCAGAAATACACTACAAACTCAAGCCCGCCCTTCTAGCAAACTCCAGAGACACAAAAGAATAAGTAGTCCCTGAATCAAAAAGAACGAAAGCCTTATGTGAATCGATTAGCAAAGTACCTGTCACCACGTCAGGATGGCCCATAGTTTCAGGGGTGGGCATGGCGTAGACTCCCGGTAGTGCCGGAGCAGAGGACGCACCGACACTCTGCAAAGGGTGATCAGGAGCTGCTGCGGGGGAAACGAACGACAGCGGTGCAGACGGAATGGGGTTCCAGTAGAACCCCGCAGTGGGTGCAGGTGTAAATGTTGTAAGAGGAACCTATCCTGAAGAAAACAGAGGCGCTGGAATAGCAGCTAGGGTCTGAACTGAACTCCGAGGAGCACTAGAAGAAGACACTGTTGGAACTGACTCCCACTTGATGATGCTCGCTGGGTTTTGTTTGCATACGGACAACTTGTGGCCTTCCTGACCACACTGATGACATGTCCCTTTGAAAGAACAATCTGAAGCCCGGTGCCCCTCACCACACCTGAAGCATTTCATACCTTAACCTGGAGCAGGACATATCTGTGGTGTGGATGACGAAGAACGTGGCGCCGATGAAGAAGACTGCCACTGCTGAAAAGGGCGAGTGTGATGACTTCCCTAAAATGTCTTGGGAGCAGGTCGCTGAGAAGACCTACCTCCCCCATCAAAACTCTGCTTCTGGCCACCACCAGAACCACCAACAGGGACAGGGCCACTAGCAGCCTACCTCTGCGAAGAAGGATCCCTCTCCAGCTCCATTCCCTTGGCCTGTTCGACCACAGAGCTGAAGTCACGCAAGCCAGTCGCCCCCAGAACGTGGCGATACTCCTGATTGAGGCCCCGGCAGAACCTCTTGGCCTTCTCCTAATCATCATTAGCCACCGCTGGTACAAAGCGTACCAGATTGTTGAATCCAGTCTCATACTCAGACACTGACATCTTTCCTTGAATAAATATCAGCAGTGATTGCTCCATCCTCTCAAGGAAAGAATCTAGATAGATATTTGCCCTGAACTGCTCCACGAATACTTCCCAAGTGACTGGTCCCTGCACTAGGGTCCTAGTAGACAGAACCCCTTCCCACCAAATATCAGCTTGGCTCTTCAGCTAGAAGGTCACGAACCACGCCTTCTGTGCAGAAGTCATCTCTAACGCCCCGAACTATCTTTTCATGTACCTTAACGAATCTGCAGCCTAAACCGGAGTACCTGCTCTGTCAAAGGTATCCAGACGATGTGACATCCACTCGCGGAGACTCATCCTAGCCTCGGGTAGAACTCTGCGAAGAAACGGTTCGCAACTAGTACACACCGCCGCAGAAGGGTCACTGCACTTGTTGACGGAGTTGCTGGTTCTCCCTATGAAGATTCTAAATTATAACAGTTGACGCGGCCTGAGCTTCTGTAGCCGGATGAGCAGCTGAGTCAATCTCCTCAGCAGCAGCACCAACAGACTCCTCAAACGAAGATGAAGACACAGCCAGACCGCGTCCACGACCACGGTCATGGGCCGCTTCACGACCACGGCCTCTACCTCTTGCCATCTAAGAACACCACAGCAAATAAAACTAAACATTTAGCTTAACAGTAAATATAAGCACAAAAACAAATCAACAACTGCTCATTACATGAGGCACATCGATGGAAATACGGAAGCAATGAATTACCCAACCCCTCTTATTCGGAAGCCAAGATGTCACATAAATAATCTAACATACAACCATAAAGCAGAAGAATTTAAACATTATCTCATCTAATGACATAAAGAGATCAACATATAAGAGAACAAATGCATGAATATAGTCCAAATCCAACGACAGTTCACAAACTCCAACTATTCAAGTTTAATGAATCTACTAAGATGACTATATCGAAGGAGTAATCAAGGAACAGCAGCAGTTATTTAATCATCCTTAACATAGAGAAATATATCATCCAACATCTAACTCTATTTATTACAGTTCATCACTTAACAAATGAAAGACAAGAACCAAATCATATTATTGAAACTTGAATATGGTGAAGTGATTGAATAGTGCATGTCTACTCCCTCCGAAATGCCATCATCAACGATCATCTAAAATAAACAACAAAGGCAAGAATGAGTCCGAGACTCAGCAAGTATAGAGAATAATATGAACTACACTAAACATGAACAATACAGTATCATTAAGAATATGAACATAGAACTGACAGGAACATATGAATGAATGGAATGAATGAACTACACTTCTTCTTATATCGGTATAGCTAGTGACACACCCGTCGGTGTTCACTTAGGCCCGCATTTCACAAAATGCAGGGATCACAGGCCCGTATGAAGAATATTTCATACGGGGATCCAAATCTACCCACATTGGAATGGTGGGTCTTACGGGCCTATTCTGGAATTGATGGGTCTTTATTTTCCACTACCGTGGAAGAAACATGAACAAATGAATGAATGGAATGAATATGAATAATGAAAGACATCATCTCTTGCAACATGGATTAACGGATATGAAAGGAACATGAAGCATTGAATGTAATCATGGATCAAAGAAATAATAGTATGAACACAAGCACTCATCATTCATCAACATAAAGAATTACAATGTACTTGACTTCCGCTCTGCGAAGCATTATGAGGCAAGACGGAAGCTGCTACATTCGAATTTCGCCCTCCCACACATATTAAATATATTTGAATGAGGAGCCACGTGAACAGGACCTTGCTCGAACCATCTAACCGCAGCATCTTAACCCAAAGATCACAAAGTCGATCTACTCACATAAACCAATATTCTAACAAGACTACAATATGGACAGCAAGTACAAAATAAATCATAACTTTTACTACGAAACGGAGTGATCTTGGACTCTCTGGAAACAAGACAAAACTGTCTACGATAACCTAGATTGCAAGGTCCTCTTATTCGACTTTCTAATAATTCTAATGATCAGGTGAAGTTTATGTTCCTTCAATCTGTTAGTCAGAAATGCAGTGGTAGTATAAAACACATAACTTTTGATTGACACAACTAAAAATCGTGTTCTTTACCATTCTGGAAAGCTTATTGGATTGCCTATAAAATTCGTGTTGGGTGAAAACCCTGACTCTGCCACTAACTTAAGCATATTTTAAAAGACAACTTGATAGTTCATTCTCGTTAGGAATTCAGAACAACATGGAAAGATCAGACCATAACTTTCGATCCGTACGTCAGAATTAGGTTTTCTTGGTGGCTACGGAAAGATAAGAAAAATATCTAAATATCTCTAGGAGATGAAAATCTCCAATTCGGCCTCTATGAACCCGAAATTGACCACGCAAACCACTGAACAAAACTGATCTACAAAAGAAAGAATTCGATCCAATCAATTCTAATCGAATTCGCATCACCTACTTAGTCAAACAACGAAGAACGACATCTGTTACCCTTGAAGAACCCATAAAGACGATGAACGATCCTTGAAGAAGATGATCCTCCTTCTCCTCACCCTCTCCTCCCTCCTTTGGCCGACTCCACTGCTGTCCTCCTCCTCTTTTCCTCTTGAAGGCCGGCAGCGGGGAGCTCCGTCAGCGAGATGGGGAGGTACCACGGCAGGGGGTGGTGCCAGGGGCAGCAGGGGCGGCGCCAAGTGACAGCTTGGGGGAGGGGAAGTGGCAGCTAGGGTTGGGAGGAGGGAAGGGTGGCGCCTCCCCCCTTCCATATGGCTAACCCCCCTCTTGGGCCTTCTGGGTTGTGGCCCATGGCCCAAGTTGGTGGAGTTTCACCGAAAATACACTTTTTAATTCCATTATTCGCTGGTTGAATACTTCGTTGTTAGGAGAAATTCAATATTAAATAAAGTTCTCTTTGATCGACTTTCGGGATATTACACTAGTGCAGAATACACAGAGGGTCCAGAATTGCATTTTTGGGTCCCAACAAGAAGCTACGGGAGGTGCAATCCTAGAGGCTTCGACGAGTGAGAAGTTATGGAAGATATTCATAACTAGAAGGTTTAGAGATATAAGAAAACTCGGGATTTGAGGGGTTTTGGGTCCGTTGATTTTCGGAAGAGATAGGATTATGTGTCCGTGTTGATAAGAACACGATTTAGAGCTCTAGCATATAAAGGCCGATGAGGTTAAGATTAACAAGAGACTTTTGTGGATTTTGGCGGTAGCTTTCGGAGAAAGCTTTTTTATCTTTTGTGCTAGGGTTTGAGGGGTGTTGTGAGAGCACTTTGTAGCCACATAACATGTTTCAGAAGTCTTCAATCTGTTCTTGTTCTTTGCAGTGCATGAATCTCCTAAGCCGGAGGGTGGAAGAAATATGATAGTCGAATCCTTTTGACTAGGTGATCGCAACCCCTTCGACCAAATCGACTTCACCTTCTTCGATCACGAGCTGAGCTATTCACCCGGTTGTTGACAGTAGCATTGAGTGGCAGAATAGATCAGTGCTGCTTCGACCACTACAACGAGGAGACAAACTCGTACGAGTACGTTGTATTCGGTTGTCGGTTGAATCCAACGCAGATCTTCTTCAGTAATTCGAAAAGAAGGCACTATAATCATTCATCTCCCTCTGATTGTCGTATCCAATCCTATAAGTGGTATCTGTGTGGGTTGCTATGGCATCAGAGAGGTATGTGAATCGTCCCCCCCCCATGCTAGGTAGTATTGATTTTGCTTTCTGGAAGTGTCGTATGCAAGCTTATATTGATGCTCAAGGTAAAGATATTTGGAATATGGTTGCTCGACTATATGAGGTTCCGGTTATTGTTACTAATCTAAATAAAACAGATGTTGGTTTAAATACTCATGCTCATAATTTACTATTTCAGGGGATTTTATGCAAAGAATTTTATTGTGTAGCTCATATTATGTCTACCCACTTAATCTGAAAAACTATTTGCAATTATCATGAAGAAACCACTAAAATTAAGAAAGTACGTAAAATTTTTATCAAAAAGAATATTCTAATTTTGCTATGAAGCCTGGTGAAACTATTGATGATCTTTTTGCTCGATTTAAAAAAATATTGAGTAATTTGCGTAGTGTTAATATTATTCCTATTAGTGAATATAATGCAACTAAAATTTTGAGATCTTTAGGTTCTGAATGGTTGATGGTTGTCACAACTATCAATCAAACTATCTATTAAGATACTTTAACCATGGATGATCTTTTCTCTAGATTGAAAACCTATGAGATGGAAACTTTGCCATATAAGATTGATAAATCTTCATGTTTAGCACTTGTGACTAACTCCGTGTAAGCTGCTTCATCGAGTTTTTTTCTATGTCTGCTTTGTCTTCTTTTTAAGAGGAATAGTTCGAATAGCTCCCGAAGAGGATTTAGTGTTGATCTCCTCGCGGGCATACATGGCATTCACAACATGAGGATGAGGGAGCGAGGTGGCATGTCAAATTTGATCAAGTGCTATGAGTGTGGCGAGCTGGCCCACATTAAGATGGAGTGTCACAAGCTCAAGGGGAATGTAATCAAGGAAGACAAGAATTATCGTCGTCGGCCATTCAAGAACAACAACACTAAAGGTGACAATTTCCGATAGAAATTTGCTGAAAAGGATCTTTCTGCTACCGAGCATCTTTATCTGAGTGATGTTGAATATGGAAGTTGTGACGACGATGACCACGACAAAGATGATGCTAAAGGTAAGAAGAAGAAGAACAATGACTTCATGGGCATATGCTTCACGGCGAAAAATGACAATGATGACGACGATGATAGTGATCCAAATGAGGTAAGACCATCATATGATGAGCTTGAAGATGGTTTGATTAAATTTGCTATTGAACTGAAAAAGATAAAAAAGAAATTGAAAGAAAATAATTGTCTTGTTGAAAGCTTAACTTCTGAAATCAATAGACTTAGAACTTCTATTCCTGATAAAGAATCATGTGAGTCTTATCAAGTTTTACATTCTGAGCTAGAGACAACTAGGTTAATGAATGCATCAAACTTGATTCAACTTAGGGATGTAAATGCTAAATTTGATTATTTAAGGTTGGCATATGACTTTTGTAATGAAAAGTTAAAACTTGCAAATAATGAAATTGAAAAGCTCATGTTTAGTTCATCTACATGTTTAGAATCAAGTATTTCAAATATTCAAATTAAAACTTGCTCTAATTGTGGATTGCTAGAAGCTAGACTTAATTCATATTAGGAAACAATTCAACATATGCTTTATCATAAGATATCTTCTGGCTCTAATTATCCAAAACTTTCCGTAGAAATATAAGTTTTGACTAAACAACTTAATGATTTTGCTGAAAAAAAGATTGGCTCAGTATAGTGCTTCTAACAAACTTGTGAGTGAATCTATTAAGTGCACAACTTGTCTCACTTTAGGTAAAGACAATGGGTATCTCAATGACACTTTAGAGAGATTTTCCTTTGGTAAGAAAATTTTGAATATGATCCTAGCCAAGTCAAAAGTGAGTGTTAAACATCAGGGTCTAGGATTTAATTCTGTTGAGCATGCCAAAGAATAATTCTCCTAAGATTGCTAAGCTTCTTGAAGCTGGAAAATATAAAGTAGAATATGAACCAAAACAAATTATTTTTAAATCGACTGGTACTGCAAAGGATTCATCTACCCAAGTGGGTGTTGTAAAGGCAATAGATACAACTTCTCATCCAGACAAGTACCAATGCACTCATTGTGGTAGAGAGAGTCATTTTGTTCAATTTTGCTTTCGACAAGAAAAGAAAGATAGGTTAAGAAAGATTTCTCGTACTAGAGTGATGAAGCTCCTTATCATCGCTTTGCTCCCTCTAAACAATGTTATATAGGTTTGGGAGTTTTTGTGACAGGTCCGGTCAGACCGGCGTCTATCACGTGATCATACCAGCCGGTGGTCAGACCGGCGTCAGTCATGCGTCATACTGGCCAGCGGTTAGACCGGCACGTCAACTACGGTCAGACCAGCAGTTCTCAGATTCTAAAAATTCATTGTCTCTGTATTTTTTTCCTTCTGTTCGTCGCGTATCTCTATACTGGTTACCTAAAACTTTATTGTCTAACCCCGGTACTAAAATTCTGACGTTTGTTCGTGCTTTGTAGGCTCGTCGCAAGCGGAAGGAGAACATATGGTTCATTGACTCCGGTTGCTCTCGCCACATGACCGGAGACTACGGTCAGACCGGCACGTCAACTACGGTCAGACCAGCAGTTCTCATATTCTAAAAATTCATTGTCTCTGTATTTTTTTCCTTCTGTTCGTCGCGTATCTCTGTACTGGTTACCTAAAACTTTATTGTCTAACCCCAGTACTAAAATTCCGACGTTTGTTCGTGCTTTGTAGGCTCGTCGCAAGCGGAAAGAGAATATATGGTTCATTGACTCCGGTTGCTCTCGCCACATGACCGGAGAATCTAGATGGTTCTCTTCCCTCAGTCATGCCACCGGTAATGAGATGAATATGTAGCTGCTGCTTCGTGTTGCCTATAATTGTTTTGGATGTCAGCTACGCTTAAGAATTTTAGCTTAGAATTGGATAGTGTACCATTTTTTTGTGATAACACTAGTGCTATTTGTATTGCTAAAAATCCTATGCAACATTCAAGAACCAAACACATTAATATTCAATATCATTTTCTTAGAGATCATGTGGAAAATAAAGATGTTGTTTTGTATTTTATTGATACAGATTCTCAAGTTGCTGATATTATCACAAAACCACTTGATTCTGCATGGTTTGCTCTTTTGCAAAGTGAGTTGGGTGTTTTGCATCCTATGAGATTATTTTGAGGGGGAGCTTGTCGTCTAAATTATCAAAAGCTTTGTTTATTATACTTGTCAGATAATTCATCAAGTCCAAGTCATTGAAATCAATTGAGGTGTAGAGCTCTCTTTATCATATTTACTCATGTGTTGTGTAGTCGTGATCATTACTAGGTATAATTACTTTGCCACATTTGAACTAAATCTGATATGAAGGAATACTGTGACTAGATTGATTATGATTATTACTTTGCATTGTTCATTGACAATGATTAGCTTGGTCGTGAGTGCTATTTTAAATCTTAATTTTGAGGCTCATATGTCTCTTATTGCAATCTTTTTATGTTCACTCAATTTGGCATGTTATAAAAGAAAACAAAATGAGAAAAGATGTATGCTTCAAGCATGCAATACACACACACACATACATACATACATATATAAAACAAAAAGGAGCACAAAAAGTGCTCAAATGACAAGAAGTATGCTTCAAGCATGCCACAATTGAAAAGAAGTATGCTACAAGCATGCCACCATTGAAAAAAAAGTATGCTACAAGCATACCACATGCTTAAGACTTGAGTTGGACTAATAGGTTGTTACATGAGACTTCTAGCTCATCTAGATTTAAAGTTTATCTCACTTTATGATCTAACTTTTCTTTGTGATATTTCATTGTGCTCTTTATAATCGATTTGGTCATTGTTGAGATGCCTGTCAGTAATTTAAAGTGTTTAATCATGCTAAAGACTTGTTTTGACATTGCTATATGTTATATGACTTTATATGATCTAGATAGTTCTACTAAAAAAGATGGCTTGGCCAATCTATTAAATCAATGCCCAGTGACTTGGATAATCTACAAAGCTTCTTAATTTTTACTCTTCTTGCTCCTTCCTTGAGATTTGTTTCCATATCTGAAGTTCTTGATGATTACATTGTCAAAGGGCAAAAAATAGGAGAAATCTGCTTCAATCTGCTCCCCTTGTGTTGAGGGGGAGTTTTCTGCCGTGACTATGTGTTAAGGATGAGTTTTTCGACTACTACCGTGATTTGTCAAAATTTCTTGCTTTGCAGCTTTGAAACTTTCTTTGTTTTATTTATTTCAAAATACAACTTAAGCTTTGTTAAGTGTTGTCAATGTATTCATCAAGGGGGATATTGTTAGACCATGTGGGCTGGTCGTGGATTTTATAATGATGAATAATTGACGGTTGTTTTGCATTGATATTTACGTTTGTGAAAGTTCTGGGAGTTGGAATTTTCAGTGTGGTTGGTCGGATCATGCCTTGTATCGGGTGGTCCAATCGGTGATACATGATGGTCTCTTTCGATTGAATTCATAGTACTATAGCTCCGAGTGTCGAGTGATATAGTTAGAGCAATGTAGCTCCAAGTACTGTAGCTCCGGGTACTGTATCTACGAGTGTTGTAGCTCTGAGTACCGAGTGATAGAGCTCCGAGTACTCTAACTCCGAGTACCGAGTACTGTAGTTCCGAGTACCAAGTAATGTACTTAGTCGTAAGTCGGGGTGTGTACCGAGTACGAAGGATAGTCGGAGTCGATGGTCGAAAGCTACAGTGCATGGTCGATGGTCGAAACTACAGTGACTGGCCGATGGTCGAAGCTGCGATGGATCGCCGATGGTCGGCCGCTGCGATCGCCCGATGGTCGGCTACGATGGATCGCCGATGGTCGAAGCTAGAGTGATTGATCGATGTCGAAGCTATAGTGACTGGTCGATGGTCGAAAGCTACAGTGCCTGATTGGTGATCGGTGGTCGTAGGATTTGTGATCGGTGGTCGTAGGGTTTTGATCAGTAGTCGTAGACTTTGCGATCAGTGGTCATAGGCTTCTGATCGGTAGTCGTAGGCTTCGAGTGCTTCAATTATTGTAATCTTCAAGTACCTCGAGTACTCGTGTCTGGTCGGCCAGCTGTATGACTGGCCTGTACACAGCGGTAAGACCGGTTTTATATAGTGGTTTTGAATTGTTTTCTGAAAGCATAGAATTTAAGGTAGTGGATGATCTGGTTCGTGAAAATTGATAGATGAGAGTGTGATATATGTGTGTGAATTGATATTGGTCAAGTTGAAGATCTTGTGCCGATAAAACGTTCTTTGATTTTTGCATATGCAGGTTGGGCGTGGAGACGGTCATGGTCGATGACGAGGAGGACCAGAACTAGGATGAGGAAATCCAAGGATCAGGTGGTCGTGGATGTCACGAGGTGGTCGTGGTTACGTTGAGGCACATGGAGATCAAAGGGAATACGTGATGCGTGGAGAAGCTACGGGAGGTGCAGTCCTGGAGACTTCGATGTGTGAGGAGTTATGGAAGACGTTCATAACTAGAATGTTTAGAGATATTAGAAAACATGGGATTTGAGGGGTTTCGGATCCCTTGATTTTCAGAAGAGATGGGATTATGTGTCCTTGCTGATAAGGACACGGTTTAGTGCTCTAGCATATAAAGGCTGAAGAGGTTAAGAGTAACAAGAGACTTTTGAGGCTTTTGACAACAGCTTTCGGAGAATGTTTTTTGTGTTTTTGTGCTAGGGTTTGAGGAGTGTTGTGAGAGCACTTTATAGCCACAAAATATGTTTCAGAAATAACATATCAGATCTACTCAAGAAAGATTAGTTATCGTTGGCTGCATGTTCTTCTGTCTTCGACTAGTTCAAATGTTAATCGGTCTTCAACTTGTTCTTGTCCATTGTCCTCGATCTGTTCTTACTCTTTGCAGTGCGTGAATCTACCGAGCCGTAGGATGGTTGAAATATGATAGTCGAATCCTTTCGACTAGGTGATCGCAACCCCTTCGACCAGATCGACTTCACCTTCTTTGATCACGAGCTGAGCTGTTCACCCGGTTGTCGACAGTATCATTGACTGGCAGAACAGATCAGAGCTGCTTCGACCACTACGACGAGGAGACAAACTCGTACGAGTACGTTGTATTCGGTTGTCGGTTGAATCCAACACATATCCTCTTCGGTAATTAAAAAAAAACACTACAATCATTCACTCCCTCTAATTGTTGTATCCGATCCTATAACTTCTATTGCTGCTGATCTACTCCTGCAAAGCACGATTGTGACAGGTAGCGAGGGCTTGAATATGAATTGATCTATATATCCGCCATGACTATTATCTCATTTGAATAGTTTAGTTGAAGAGGACGTGCTCACCTTTTTCTGCATGCTTTGGAAATTGGAAAATGTAAGGCAAGATATATAGAAGGTGTTGTTGACCCAAGGAAAATAAGCAAACTGGTGGGCAATCGATTGTGCACCAACCATAGTATTCTTTACTTGAGCTTTCTAATGCTCTTTGTAAGATATGTTCGTGATTACCGCCACGGGTGGAGTTAGCTACGGCTCAAATCTCGGGTTAGATTAGCTGTTTTTAGACTGAATTTAAATATTTGATAATTTTTCAAGAGATTTCTATGAGATTTAAAGCTGATAAAATTTTTAAATCTCAAAATATTGGTCACCCAACCTAAGACCTGAATCCACGCTTGCGTACTGTGTACAACAAGCACGGAGGGTTGGGTGGATCTCATTCGCATATCCAAGAGGCGATGTACCCTCGGACTCTCATCGAGGAAGCTGTGAGACCAAATCCCAAGTTCATCAGCAAATAACTCTGGCACCTTAAGCAACGAGTATGTGTTACCAAAGTACGTACCTAATCACTTACCGGAAAATTATCACATCATGCAGGAGCGCATCAGGATACATGTAAGCCACGTAGAAAACGAATCGAACTGCAACACTTCATGTCCCGGCCGGTCATCATCAGGGACGGGGGTTCCCCCCATGCTCGCGGCGTCTCTATATAGTCCATATACTCTCCACGTAAAGCAGAAAAAAAATATATATTTATATTTGACACTGAACTTGTTAAATCATACAAAAGAAGTCGAAATATTTTGCAAGATTGACAACGCATACAAAAGTTCAGTGCCTGCTATGTTACAGTCTCTGCCACATCAACGCAAGTTATTATCTTGTAAAACCTCTTCCAGATCTTTTTACACGGTTTCAAAGTTTCCCGATCTAGATACACCTGCCTCGCAAATCTACGCACCACGCTGCAACTTACTCCAAGATCTTCCTAGCTCCGTCACATCGTTTGGGCGGTCGATCACCTGTTAAATCAAAGCAGTCTGCCGACGGCTCCGCTTATATCTTGACGCATTCATGCACGACCGACTTGCCCTGTGGTGCGTGGAAGAGTCGGAAACACTCGTGAATTTCTCGACACGTCCCCACGAAAGCGAAAGGCGGAGGGAGACTGGTGGTCTCGTGGACATGTAAATTTGGTCTCTAGTATTATATCCTCGAGATCCAAACACGTTACACAACTCACCTTGCATGATCGGTTATGCTTCGTTGTGGCGGAGATTTTTTTTTTTGTATTTTCATTTCAGACTCCGCGTCAAACATATTTAGTAGAAATGAATGACAACCTACCGTTGCGTAGGTTCAAACGATTCATGCAGTTGGTTTGCTTCCATACTATTTGGAGAAAATGGAATGGGAAAGGAACGGTTTTGATAGCAAGCTGTGGGCTTAGCTAATTTGCAACATCCTACTACGGTACTTGAAAATCTGCAGAGTTTAGTTCATTTGTAGAATGCTTTTACACACTGTTACTAGTGTTTACTTGGACACGCTTTGGGCTGTGACCCAACTACATCGTGGGCTAGCCTAATAATGTACGCGAATGGACTCGCAAATTAATGTACTACTATTACTACTACCGATCGTGGATTACCACCCAAATGTGAAATCGCAACGATCCTTCTGAATGTCTCACTCCACAAGAGGCCATTACGTAATAACGTTGCAACAAAAAAAAAAAATAGGCCGTACACTACACCGGGGTTTGCATCAGTCGAGCGGTTCAATAAACACACCGGCGGCAAGCCGGCAGGCAATGCCACGCCACGACCCACGACGGCTCCCTCGTCCCGACGCCGAAATTTCGCAAAATAAGAAGCACAGAACTAGGGGCCCCATTGGATCACCGACCCACTCCACAAATTCTAGCAAGATGGGTTGAAGGTTTGTTCCAAAAGAAATTAGGGGTAAAAGGTTTAAGAACCTACTGGTCTGTAGGTCCAAATGGTTAGACCCAAATCATTGCTAGTCGCCTTGCCCAGGCACCTATTCACTCTCAGTCTCTCTCCATCATTGTCGCCAACCTGGTGCTTGCGGACAGCGGTCACCGCTCCAACAACCGAGTCTCCGCTCCGGCCAGTGTGGCTCGCTGACCATGGCCCAAGCTCCGGCGAGCGCCGCCTCCGTCGTGCAGATCTTCGACACACTGCAACATGCAGGACCCCGCGTCGTGCCCGCTGCTCCCTCCCACATACGCGTCGTCACCTCCTCCAACGTCGCTCGCCTTGCGATCAACGACACATTTGAGGTTCGCTCTGCCCTTGCAGGTGAGAGTTGTTGGAAATATAGATAATCTTTAATTCTAAATTTTATTATGAGGCAAAGATCATATAAAATTAGAGATGCGTAAAGCAATACTAACAACAAGCAACTCATAGCACTTCTAAATATACACAATAATATGATTATAATATAATAGTTTGGTTGCACAACCAATTTACAGTCGGGTTTGTTGAAGAACAGGAAGTAGTGCAGAGCGTAGATGAAGCAGTGAAGCAAGCGGTCGCTTAGATATACTGCTTAGAAACCTTATTGTCGCCCCGTACAGGTGAACTCTGCAACAATGGTTCGGAGATACCCGCTCACCATCTTTTCCGGTGCACGCTGAAGAGAAGAGACGACTTAGTTCAACAACACAACCCTACAGCACAGTAGAATAGAGAGGAGGAAGAAGAAAATAGAAGTAAATCAATCGTTTCAGGTCTGGACATCTCCATATCTTTTAAAAGTCGAGACAATTACTCTATAGTAACTGCATAATAAAGCACATATTAAATCACTGGTAACTGCTAATTCAAAAATAATTAATGGCAATTAAGCGGTGTTTATCAGATAGTGATTACACACTAGTCTATATCTTCGATCACTGGTCTACAGCTTCGTCTAGTGTATTTCGACCACACAGGTCTATGGATCCGATCACTATATTTCGATCACTCTCTTTCGACTACTTTATTTCGACACGATGTTTCGACCATACTGGTGTAAGCTTTCGACCATATTTATTTCGACCACTGTATTTTGACCACACTATATCGACCACACTAGTCTGGCTTTGACCATTGTATTTCGACCACATTATTTAAACCAACGTGTTTCGTCCACTTTATAAATTACTCTCCCACCACTTGACTAGCTAATATGAGACTAAACAATGCATGCTTTGGAATTTTATGAATGAATGAACCTTTACACTTATGAGCACAATTCTAACAATCCCCACCAATTCCAAGGTAAGCAGCAAAAAAAGATGATAATGACTATTATGCTGAAGTATTGTTAATATACCAGTCTTTCAGTGTAAGTCCTATCCCGTACGAGTTGAACTTGCATCTGGAATAACAAGATTCATCTTCTCACAGCTAATGAATAGACTATACCTTGAATTCACAGCTTTTCATGATTAGATTTCACTTGAAATATCAACTGATACTAGGCTGTCAAAGAACCGTGCCTAAACATAGCATTATTTGGTTATGCTCCCTTATATGCTCATGAGCTTTCTAGAGAATGCCCTATTATCGTAAACTGCGAACTCATAGTTAAGCTCAAGTAGGTGTATTCATTTTAGGTATCATGTATGCTAATACCTTTTTTCCTCATTGGACACTAGAATACATTAGGCTTTACGCCACCCTTCCATACAGTTGAGAGTACTTTGTCTATTAGGATATATGTACAAATATTATTAATTGTACTATCTTGTTACAATTTTAACTTGTTTTTCCCATTACCTAAGTCACGGGATCTCCGATTAAGAAGGTACGAGTTACTGTTGAGTTGTAACTCTAATGTGCCTCATTCTTATGTCCATAGACACAACCAAAATCGCCTTCCGTGCTAGCCCTTTTGTGAAAGGGTATGCCAGATTTTTCTCAGTGTGAATATAATTCACAGTAATCACGCCGGAGTTTCTTAGTTTTCTGCAGATTTAGTCTACGCCATGGCAGGATCACGTGGGTCTATACATGGTGGGAACAACAACGAGAGGGAAGGCCTTCTCACACCTCGCACGAGAGGGATCGTGCAACACCTTGAGCGCTTACTCAATAGGCATGGTAAGAACACTCACAATGCCTTGGATCAGATCAACAACAATCTCACGGCTCTCTGCACATGCGTTGAGCACCTCGAACAACATCGACCACTTGCTGCAGCCGTGGCCCATGATGAACCGAAGGTGGAGGACCCTCCTATTCGCCGCACACCGCCTACTGCGCATGCTTGGATGGATGCACTTAAACATAAATACTTTAGTAGTATGCAAGACCTTGTGATTTGTGCTCTTGATGAAGAGGAGATGATTTTTAATTCCACCGTATGTGAGGTTGAGAGAGTCTCAATTGATAGTATGAGAGACACATCAATAGAAAAACGAGCGGTAGAAGATAGGAGTGAAGTTATTATTGAGACTAACCTATTACTTTCTCTTGCTAGTGTTGTTTCTCACATTGTACAGATTGTCATTGAAGACAACGAGTTGAATGTTCAACAACCGACACCATTGGAAGCAAAAGATGAGGCGATAACCACGGTTGGGGATGAAGTACTTGTTGCTCCGTGGTTACATCACGATGATTTGATATCTACAACATCTACATCATCTGTGGAGGGCATTAAAGGTAACAATATTGGTGCAGATTTGTTAGTTCATCGAGAAAATGTTAGTAATTATGAGAACTCTTTTCATCAATTAGAAATTCCATGTTCAGAATTTGATATGCTTAATCTACGTAATGTAGAATTGATTACTCATAAGGAGGTTCTTACTAGAGTATCTCCTAGTGATTTTTTGTGCTATATCATGTTTGATGATCTTAGAGAACTATCTAGTGTGATTGAGAATGTTGTTGAAGTTTCATGCTTAAAATATTAGTTAGTTATTATGCCTACACATATACGTTCAATTTGATTAGAGATTATGGTGTAGATGACAAATTCTATGTTTATCGAATTTGCATTATATGTGATACGCTTGTTGAATTGAAATTAAAATTTTTTGTGTAAACAATCTTTTGTGCAATGTTTATGAACCCAATGAGACGAGTTTCAATAATAGTTCTTGCTGTTTTAAAAGATTTTTTAAACCTACTTGTTTATCCTTCGCTAAACAATCATGTACAAGTATTCAAAGTAGTGCAGTTGAAGCATGGAAGGTACTAAGAATTTTCTCTCTCATATTTGAATAACTTGATCTAGTTTGTCCCTTTAATATCTTGTTCATGTACTTATAAAAGCTGAGGACGACTTTCTCTCATGGGAGGGAGAATAATGTGAATGAAAGTATTGCAAATACATCTTATGACTGCTGTTGTACTAATTGGTTTGTGCAAATCAATGAGAATCATACATATACCGTGCATATGTGTTATTATTTTTTATTTAGTACGCCTTCAGATGTTCATGATGTTCTAAACAAAAGAAGTGTGAATGATAGATACATATACCATGCATATACGTTGTTCTTTTGTTTAGTACACTTTCAGGTTATCAAAAGCCGAAGACGGCTTTTTGTGAAGAAGAGGAGGATGATTAGGACATCCCTACTCTTCCATTTCTCAAAGTATGCATAACGATAATAATCATGGTGTACCTAAAGGTCCCATGACAAGGGCAAGAGCTAAACTTCTCAACCAGCAGTTGCATTTATTTCTTAATGAGTTTCCTTGTGTTGTTGATGAGAATGAGATACTACCTAAAAGTAATACTTTGTGCATTATCAGGTTTAACAAGTTTAAAGAATTTAGAACCGAGAGGGAGGAGAGAGAGATTGGGGCCAAAGCAATGGGGAAGCACAAGGAAGAGGGTAGCAACACTTGCTGCTAAAGCCATGGTAGGGCAAAAGAAGGCCCATGAGGCCAACATGGAGAAAGAAGGATCATGCGGTGAAAGAGCAAAAGGGGAGGAGCTCAAGAATCTAAAGCCCAAGTTTTAAATAAGATTTCTAAGCCCAATTCGGATCTCCCACAAGTCCAACCGAAATTAAACTCGGAATCAACTCAGAACTCAACTCGAATTTAGTTCGGGACAGCCCATAGGGCCCGTAATAAAAAGGCCACAACTTTCACAAACGGACTCCAATTCGGGTGTTGGATCCAGCCCTACCTCGAAATTCATTCGGAGCACATTAGAATTGTCAAAACAAGATGATGGATTAGGAGATAGAGTTAGGGTTCGACTCCACTTCTTGTGGCTATCGAATCTCCTTAATATATACTGTGTGCATGCCACTTTTAGTGTTTTTAGGCTTGTTTTGGATTAGTTTTTCCATCGTGAAAATTTTATCGTATATTCTTGTGTTGACTAGATCAACAACTGTGATTTGCAGGCCTCAACTCGTGTGAATTCATATTTTCTATTTGTAATTTCAGATTACTACCGTTGGAAATGGATTAGTGTGAGCCAGCAGCTCCCTAGAAGTTATGATGTGGCACTTTGTTTTACTAAACTTAAAAGTTTTATTTTAGCTGAAATCTCATGAAACTGCTATGCTGAAATATATATATATATATATATATATATATATATATATAGAGAGAGAGAGAGAGAGAGAGAGAGAGAGAGAGCGCGCTTCAGATTAGTTTTTCTTTTCCTTTTTTATATATACTATCCTGATTGGCCTACCTGGACTCGTGGGCCTATATAGGTGATCATGTGGTTCAGCACGGTGATCTAGCATACAAATTGTCTGGTCGTCGCACTTACGGCCCATGATAAAACCTGTTAATGGATCATATCGATCACTTAACTGATCTGTACTATATGATGTTGACCAGCTATAGTATTGACGGTGTATGTGCTTGGGCCAGCTAGTTGCACGACAAATGGTTTGCAGCTAGTTGCACGACAAATGGTTTGTTTAATTATTCTGTGTGATTCTTCTATCCGCACGATCTCTCCATGTTACTTCTGGCCAATAAATAAACAGTGGAGGATTACACAATAAACAGTGGAGGATTACATTGTGTATATATAATTCGACGTGATCTCGAATCCTTGTCCAAAGTATTGCCGCTGGCGGTTCACGCTTCCACATTAACAACAGAGGAGTAAGGCCATATACAATAAATTTATAATAGCTATCAATAGTTTCTGTTATATAAGATTTAAACTAATGTAGATGAAAGAAAATAAAGAGAGAGATATGTTGTCTATAATCCTATAACTGACTGTATCACCAAAACCAAAAAAATTATTAATAGATTGTGTGATATATAAAGACAAGTAAAAAGACAACTCATTGTATGAGATATCTTTAATGTTGTCTACAAATGATGTAGAGAGTTATTGTAAATAGTAACTATCTATACCATTGTGCATGCCCTAGTATGCTTTTGGGCAACTTGCAGTTTGATGTCCTTGAAAGCTGGACAACTCATGTGATTATGCAGTTGCATCCGGTGGCGGAGGGTCATTAGGGCCAAAGAGGATGGTGGCCCTCCCTTGCCATTGGTACACACCCTTAATTAACACATTAACACATGTAGTCATGTAGTCAGCATTTCTTTGCTCATGGATGGCACTATCTAGATCTTCTATTTTAGAATTTCTTCTCATATCTTTACAGAGATACTCCTCACTCCTCTACCAATTTAAGCCAAACTAGGGAACAAGTAGCACCAATCCTCTTTGACCAAA
Organism: Hsuehochloa calcarea; assembly: GCA_036346395.1. Taxonomy (NCBI): domain Eukaryota; kingdom Viridiplantae; phylum Streptophyta; class Magnoliopsida; order Poales; family Poaceae; genus Hsuehochloa; species Hsuehochloa calcarea. The sequence continues at coordinate 38,223,777 of CM070604.1, read as the reverse complement.
TCAAAATTCTTGCCACCAAATTGATAAGAGTTCTATTATCAACGGTATCATCATGTAACTATAAAATTAGCACCAAATGAGAATGAGCTGGGTCCTTTTCTTAAGCATAAAATTAATATTTGTAATCGAAATGTGATTATTGATTGGTCATGACCTGGCCGGCTGGCCCTCCCTTAATTTTGACTCTAGCTCCACCACTGGTTGCATCAACTTTGTAAGGACTCGATCATGTTGTTTATGCAAGCCAGCCAGTAGAATAATAAGAGGAACAGAGAGAGCCGCCACCACATGACGGTCATCTCATTCCGATCTCTTCGTTCCTTGAGATTTCGCTCTCTTGGTTCTGCACCAGCTTTACAGCTTGAACTGGAATCAACTATGCAACTTCTGGCGATTTGATTGAAAAATTCTCATTGGAGACTTTTATTTTTGCGATATACCTTTTTCATGATAAAAGAAGTATATATATAAATTTTTCTGTAAAAAGTGGATTTTATTTAAAAAATTTTCATGAAACTCAATTTGAGGTATCTTATAATCATTATTGGAGTGTGATGAAATAGATAAAAAAATATTATCATCCTATTTATGTAGTATATAAGAAGTGGGAGTACAAACTCCTAAAAGTACCATATACAACCGTTTTTGCTACAGTAACTATCAATATTTGGTTAACTGCAACAGTATCAATACAGATTTTCGGATTGTGCATTTTTTTAGCAATCTTGTGCCCTTACATAAATATTTGCACTTGGCTAGCGTCAATTCTAGTACTTAGTGCAAAACGAACAAGTTCAATCTCAAATTCAGATTGCATCTCACTAGTTCATTCCTTGTTTGCATTAAGTCACATTTATTTATGTGTGTGTGTTCATACACTTTGCTTAAATCTTCTGGATCAGTAGTTAGACAAAGTATTCTAGCTTGGATTATTACTTAGCTTAACATCCTAGAATTGCATAATTGAGTAGATATACACTTACCCTACCAAGCTCCAATATACTCCTATGTCGTGTATAGCTTCGCTCTTGAAATTTGCTCACGCATCACCTTGTTTTTCCAGCCTTTCTGAAGTGTAAGTATTGTTGTTCTTAATTTATTTCAGAACGGTCAAAAACTTTACTTTGTTCAGAATTGAGTTGAGTGATCTCCACATATATACACATATACCTTGTTGTGTTTGCATCACTACCTATGACAGGATTGAAAGCGGAGTATGATCAAATAGATAAAGATATATTATCATACGATTTAAGTAGTATATAAGAAGTGAGAGTACGTACTCCCAAGAGTGTGTGTGTGTATATATATATATAAGATTTTGTTTTTTGTTTTTTCATATATACTAATCTGATTAGCCTACCTGGACTTGTGGACCTACGAAGCTGATCATGTGGTTCAGCACGGTGATCTACCAATTGTTTAGTCGTCACACTAACGGCACATGATAAAACCTGTAAATGGATCACATCGATCACTTAACTGATCTGTATTATACGATGTTGACCAGCCATAGTACTGACGGTGTATGTGCTTGGGCCAGCTAGTTGCACGACAAATGGTTTGTTTAATTATTCTGCGTGGTTCTTCTATCCGCACGATCTCTCCATATTACTTCTGGCCAATAAAAAAAACAGAGGAGGATAACATTGTGTATATATAATTCGATATGATCTCGAGCCCTTGTACAGAGTATCGCGCTTCCGCATTAACAACAGAGGAGTAACATGCCTGAAGGGCAACTTGCAGGTTGATGTCACTGAAAGCTGGAGAGCTCATGTGATTATGCGGTTGCATCCAGTGGCGGAGGGTCATTAGGGCCAAAGAGGATGGTGGCACCCTTAATTAACACATGTAGTCAGCATTTCTTTGCTCATGGATGGCACTACCTATAGCTTCTATTTCAGATATTCCTTCTCATATCTTTAGAGAGGTACTCCTCATTCCGATCGATCTCTTCGTTCCTTGAGATTTCGCTCTCTTGGTTGCTTCTGCACCAGCTTTACAGCTTGAACTGGAATTAACTTTGCAAACCCATTTTTAATTGCTGCATCTCTCTTTCCAACCCGGATCGGCTGTAGTCGCCACTACGGCATGCTATTTCCGCTTTGGACCCGTTGGATCACAAATCAATTGTTTCGATCGAGGAGGTGGAGCATGACAGGTAATTATATTCTATTAATCACAAACCCATTTTTTAATTTGCATCCAATCAACAAAACATAAACACAGATTATCTAATTATACACAGAAGATCATTCAAGAGTCTTATACATGTATGCACATATTTATCCACAAAAGATATCATCAAATCAAAAAAAGGTAAATAGCAGACTCACCACCATCACTAATATATTCTTTTATAATAGTAAAGATCTGCAATAGGAACCACGCACGTATTATCGCCCATCGTCACGGAGGGATCCAAAAACGCATATGAACGCACGGAGAGTTCCCAAGTTCCAGCGATGCCCCACTATTGGATGTTGCCATGGCTGTGAAGGCGCGTATGAACGCGCAGAGAGTCACCGACTTGTGGTTTTTTAAAAAAAATTTGGGAGTACAAGGCGGATGCACATCTCACTCACACATATGTATACACGTATGTATTTTCTATATATGCTGAATTTTTTTTTTTGTAAATGATCTGTAGCAGCACGAAATATGAATACATATCTCCTTATTGAACACGCACGCTTACTGTGTGTATACTCTGTTTATTTGGTGAGCACGGGCGCCGAGCGTTGGAAACTTGGACATGTGGTCCTTGAGCGAGTGCGTCCGTGCAGGCAGTGGCGGAGCCAGAAATTTGATATTGGGGATGCACACACAAAGCAATACCGGGTACGATTAGTTCAAACCAGGGAAAAAACTACCGGTTGGAGAAAAAAATTCAGAGCCTAACGAATCTGGTTACCGGTGGTTACCAGAATTTTCGGATTTATTTCAGCTGAAATTTTCGAATCAAACTTTGATTTTTTTGTGAACTTCAAACAAAAAATACATAAAAAATGCATAGCTAAGGTTCGAATCCAAAACCAACCTCTTCAAGACTAAGGATGTTTGCACTATTGTGTTTGCATATGGTTACAAATTTTTTTATATTTGTCAAAAAAAAAACTAGTAAATCTGAATTTTTGGCGATTGAAAATTTTACGGATGGATCCCAGTAAATCGATTTTAAATCGATAGCTATCGAAATTTCATCAAAAAAAGTTTTCCCTGATTCAAACTACGCATCGCCCAATGAAGCCAGGAATTTGCCCTTTAGAAATAAAAAAAAAACGTCAAGAAAAAAGAACAGAGGAAATTATCTACTAGTATTTTTCGTATGTCATTACTATAGTTATCAATTTGGGAAATAACTTACATAATAATATGAATATAAGAAAAATGTAAGTTGCTCCATACGCACATGCGATTGTAGCTAGTCGAGATGACACCACGACAGGAACAAAAGGCTGCACCAAGAACCGAAACGTTTCGTCGGAACAGATGCCAAAAGCCTTCACTAGCTTCTGCAACTAGTCTTTTATGATGGTACTCTCTGTGATCGATTGTACAATGACTTAGAAAGATGTGGATGCAGGTGCCTCAGTGCCTAGCGACTTGCTCTAGTTGGTGGCCTGGTGGGCTGAATTGTTGAAATTGTCAGTCCAAATATTTTTACTGCTAAGTGCTTATACTTAGTTAAAAATAATAATTTTTTAGATATTTATTTTTGAGGTGCCCGTGCACCAGGGGCACCCCTGGCGCCGCCCATGCGTGCAGGTGCCTCCTTTTCCTGTGGCACACCGAAACTGTGTGGGCTACCGACCTACCGGCAGCGGGCTCATTTTCTATTAGGAAAAACAAAGGATGGCCAGAAATTTTGATGGTCCTTTTGCAGCTTCTGGGATTGCCATGACAGACAGGCAGATCGGTTTCCATGGACTAATATCCATCGCTACCCCAGCATAAGGCTCAATATGTTAGTATTTTGTGCAGGGAAAATTGATTTTGCCCCCCGCAAAAAAAAAAAGAAAAATGAATTTGTGTCATCACGTACATATCTTACAGTTTGCCAAAAAAAAAAGGTATAACTCGAAAGTTCTAGCTTGGCCAAAATACTGTTACAACCGCAAGAAACATTGCCACAATATCATTTTGGACGTTGTTTGCCCCCCTCGCCTGCTCTGGCAAGCTTTTCCACTTGTCTTTGTCCTGTTTCTCCTCCTCTTTCCATCTCAGTCGGCGGTGGCCACCAACACGGAGGTAGCCGGTGCGCCGCACCAAGGCAAATAGCCCATGTCCGCATTGGGACCTTTCGTCGCTATAGCTGTGTTGTTTTTTTTCCCCCGGGAAAGGTTCCTATGGCAACCAACCATCATCTCCAGGGTGGCTTCGGTGTCCATGGTAGTGTCTTCAGCAATCTTTTTTTTTGACCTGGTTAAGTTTTTGGAGCTCACCGTGTACCCCAACCACATACTCCGGTGTAAGAGACGGTATATGTTAGGGTTTGGGGGCAAACTCCAGTCATTCGGGTGTGGTGGAAATTGATCTGACGGTCTAAAATTCAACCATCTTTTTTTGTTGCTGTGAAAAGGCAGCTTATCTCACCTATTTTATTTAGCTAATCTCACTTAAATTTACATTAATTAGTACACCAAACTTGCAGCTAGGGGCAATTCCACAGCGCGGGGGGGGGGGGGGCCTCATTAGGCTTTAGCCTGCCCTCCGCCAGCGCCGAGCTCTTCCACCAGCGTCAATCTGTGCTCCGCGTCCATGCTCACGGCTACCACGCTGCCGACCTCCGCCACTATGTCAGGGCGCCAAACTCTCACGCGGCCGAGGCGGACTGGGCCCTGTGGCGGCCGAGGAGCAGCGGGATGAAGTTCCGAGGGAGAGGAGGCGGATGTGCTGGTCGGCTGCTTTGCGGGAGCTCGAGATGGAGGTATGCTTGCAACGTGTTTGATGTAATGCCGCAGTGTATATGGCAGGATTTTGGAATTTGGATGATTGATCTCGTGCAACCAGTGGAATTACATGCTCATTAGGGCCAATAGTAAATTGATTATTGTGAAGACCCCGGATTATTGGGCTTGTAATGCTTAGTCACCAATTGACCCTAGCATCACAAACAAAATAACCCGTGTCTTCGAGACATGTATACTTCGCAGAAATGCAGTATACACACCCCTTTACAAAATTCATGCATCAATTCCATTCATTCACATAGAACCGAAGCACAACAACAAACCAGAAGTTAATACATAAAGGATAGTTATTACAAAAGAGAGGCCAACCGGCCAAATACATATAAATACAAGAATTGAACAGCGGAAGTAAAAGCGCCATAAGATGGCTATCAACAAAAGAGTCAATCAGTGTGCCTTTACCCCACAAGGCAACCGACCGGACCGCCAAGCTAGTCGTCGAACCCGCAGCACATTTCACAAAAGTGCAGCCCTTGGGGCTCACCTTCCTCATCTGCAACAAATAGTTAAGCAAAGCAAATTAGTACAAAAATTGTACTCCGCAAGACTTACGTGTAGAGTAACAGACCTATACATATGCTACATGCAAGCTTATTTAAGTGGATGTTGTATGTTTTATTTTCAGCACAAAGTAATCTTTATTTGCAATAATGTAGTACATTTAAAAGCAAGTTGACAAATCTGTTTTTAATCTTCAAATAACCGTAAAAGATAGCAATATAACAATAGATAGATGACAACAACAATCCTAGAAGTGACTAACCCATTAGTCACCACAACAGTAGCATGAATTACCCATTCATACCAACCATGTCAAATTTTAATTTAAAAGGTTGAAGTCTAGTTCTTGCACGACCTTACTAAGCATGTTCATAACCTAGGACGAGGCTATTCGAATAGTTTTATCTCTGCAGGGGTGTACCAATGTACCCACACGCCAGACCGCCTTTTTGCCAAACTATTAAGCACACTTCCTTAGGTATGACGGCACGGCTAAGTTCTACGAGACATTTCCAATATTGTGTATTAACTACGAGCCGTCCGTATGGATAGAAACACATACGTTGTGTCGGAGTCATCGTAAAGCCTCGGTCAACTACCCCTCACGGGTAAAACCTTGGACAACTACGACGCCCCTCGAGGTGGAAAGTCTGCCCGGAATCTCCACCACCGCACACCCAACACAAGAACACATATCCTTTTTCACACAACACACACAACCCCCTCCTGCGACTCGGAGATAACACACGCCAAAGTACTAAGTCAAGAGAGGTCCCATATCCCTCTCGCGTGATTAGCACGCATAAGCGCTTGGCTTAGTGACACAAGTAACTCGGTCCTTGATGACCTAGGCACCATTCCATTCACACCAACAGATCACACCAACATACCATTGTGCCCAAGTCTAAAATAATTTTATTTTCAGTTTTTGACTTTACAAAGTAACAGAAACACAAGTGCTGGACATAATGGAATAATAATTAGATGTGTGATCAAGATCATCGACTAAAATCGATGATCGCCCATTACTACCGAAACTAACCATTTCTAAGCAATTTCAATCCGCAATCTACTAAGTGACAAGAGCTCATCCATCGAACTCAAATCATAGCAAATAACTTAGGCTCATGGTAGTAGAGGATAATTAATTCCTACAGATTATGCAACTATAGGATGCTAACCATAATTTAACAACAACATAGCAATGCATACATACAGTTGAAATCAATATATTAGACTTGAAAAATATTGGGATTAACATGATCAAACTGTTTGCCTGTTTGCTGTGGATCAAGGTGTTGCGGAGGATCACTTATGTTATCAACGTGCTCTTCGGAACCTAACGAGAAAGCGAAAAAGAACCGATAAGAACGAATAAAACACAAAGACTCAACAGCAAACTTTCTCTAAATATTCTGAAAATTTTACAGTAGCAAGAGCATGATTTATAAGGAATTTATCAATAAGAACCAATCGATTTGGATTCTTAATACAAAAGATATGAGCAAAACAATTTTGCTCAGCCTTAAAAATCAAAAATGCTACTATTCATTGCACTAACATTTTAGCAAAAAAATTTGGAGATATACTGAGGTTAGAATTATTTTTAGATTAAAGTTTAGTTAAAAACATAACTAACAAAATTTGAATCAACCTAAAAGGAATTAAAATGAAATAGTTATGCATTTTACAAGTTAACTACATTTTTCAGTTAACAATTAATTCTTTCGGGAAAATCAGAATTTAAAACGACGTGGACGAACTTGGATCGTTGATCTTGGATCCAACGGTCCGAATTCACGGGTTAACGCGCGCACGCGCGATTCATAAACCCTAAACGCTAACCGTCGGATTTGAATCCAACGGTTCACGTGGATCGGGACGTTCGGACTGGTCCGAACGTTCACACGCACATGAGCCGTTGATCTAGGATCCAACCACCCACGCGGACTCGAATCGGGACTGTTGATCTTGGATCCAACGGTCCACAGATCAAGGCGTGCGATTAATTCAAACTCTCGCGCGATCCTGGGCCGTAGATCTAAGGATCGACGGTCCACATCGACTCACGTTCAAACATTTGTCCCTGTTTTCATCCGACAAAACGACGGAGAAGAAATGGTCGTCGCCGGCGACTCTGGCCGCGACGGTGCGGGCAAATGCCCAAAATGGGTTCCTAACAACCTTGCGCACCCAATGGTACCAGTGGTTTTGGCTGCGGTGGCCTAGAACGCCGGCAAGTCGGAGATGACAGAGATGACCGAAAGTGACCGAAAACGAAAAACGCAAATGAGCTCAGCTGCGGTACAAGGGAGCGGGTGCCAAGTAACTAGGGACTAATAAGGAGTTACCTGAGCCCAGAGAAAGCACAGAGAAGGGTCGAATCTGCGCTGGTCAAGAGAGATGCGGATTTCGGCCGAAAATGGGGAAATCTGAATTCAGTCCAACCCTGAACGAAAAGAACCAAATTTAGTGAGGGTTAAGCTTCAGAGAGTAAAGGTGGAGCAGAGGGAGCAAAATTTGGAAGGAGAAAGCCCCTGCTGTACCGCCTTCACCGAAGCTCAAAACTCAACAATGACGGCCGAATGGATTTCGAAAGATTGCAGCTCAAACAAGCTCGTGAGTGTTAGCTGGAGTTGCGGAAGTGCTAAAGGAAGCCAAGGGTGAAGCAATGGAGCTTAAATAGCTGAGAATGACGATTGCAGTACTGGCGATATTGCTCTCGGGTCAACACTGCCATTAGAGCACGCGAGAGCGGCGGGAGCAGTTGAAGCATGGACTTCTGAGGGAGGAGCACGACGGGCATTTAATGCGCGTAGAGATAACCGTTTAAAGGCGACCATAGAGGTGACGGTACGCTGCTCTTTTTCTCCTCTGCTCAAGCCATTGCCGGACTCAACGCGCTCTCTGACCCGAGGATGGAGATGACTTTTCCGCCGTCGGATTGAAATCGAACGATTCAATTAGAACGTGGTGATTATGACGATTCGATCGCTCGCTCAAACCTGGGCCGTTGATTTGGATCCTACGGTTCACGTTGCGCGAGGCGTTCGGATGGTCTGAACGTTCACGCAATCGTGGCCTTTGATTTAGAATCCAACGGTTCACTTGGATCAGCGCGCTCGGATGGTTCACGCGATCGTGGGCCTTTGATTTAGAATCCAACGGTCCACATGGATCAGCGCTCGATTAATCAGAACGTTCACGAGATCGTGGGGCGTTCGATGCCCATCCAACGGCTCACAACGCTCGCGCCCAAACGACTGAGTCGGTGCAGTTAGTTGATCGAACCCATTCAAGTGGCTCGAGCCCGAGTCTGACTCGAACCCAATGAACAGTGAAAACCGGTTAGGGTTTGAATTTAAACAGCTGATTTTTGAGGAATTTATTTAAGGTAGCAAACAAGCTCTAAAAATCATGAAATTTTAACTGGATGCTGCTGACTGCAGGATGAACCTCACATAAAAATTTTAGAGATTTTTATGCACTGCATTTTTCTCCAGAAATTTCAGAAGGTGTGAATTAGGGTTTGACCAAGCTTTGACTTGCCTCCAAAAATTATCAAATAATTTCTAAAAATCATGAGATAATTCGGAGGTGTTACCAAGCCTCCCTAGAACTCAGGAAAAGTATTTTCATGGGTTTGGCATAAGATCTTTGCCAAGGAGGTTTTTGATTGGAGTCAATTGAGGATTTTGACTTTTGATTTCCATAATTCCTTTACAAGAATTACAGAAATGATCAAGGGCTTCAAGATGCAAGAAAAGTTTTAATTTCTTCTCATTTTCTTACATTTGAAACACAAATTCACATTTGGGATGTTACAATTATGCTGGGGTTAGTACTTAAATGGTAATTTGCATGCTGGGTGTGGTTAGTATTACTTTGCAAGCTTGGATACTGTGAATACGGGTAACGTAAACTCTACAATTCAAGGTTTTACGGAGGCTTCTTTGTTGAGCTAAAATTTTGTACACCTGTAGGCCCTACAGTTAGGGGTGTCAACGGATCAAATATGAATTGAATAGTAGTATTCTCGTATTCGTATTTGTTTTCTCTAAACGAATTCGAATTCGAATATTATTGAATACAGATACGAATCGAATATTGTAACGAATACGAATCGAATACCTACTCAATTCGGTCGGATTCGGATATCCTCGTAACTTACGTAATGATAATATATTTGTGATTCTTTATCCTCAGGTGGGGAGAGGCGGTCCCGAAGACGAGGAGGAGTGGAGGACGGGAGGAGGCGAGGAGAGGAGAGGCTCTTGGCTTGCGGCTAGGGGCTGGCCAAGGAGATAAAGCTTTAGAGGAGGAACTGCGGAGCTGAGGAGTGAGGTGGCCGATGAAGCAAGTGTTGATCTAATTGTTGTGTCTTTGCTGGTATAAACACATTACTCAATTAGCAATTTGTTTGTGTGTTAGAATATAATATGGTACTGTGGTATATACTCAATTAGCAATTTGTTCGCAGGTTTACAATAATGGAGAAACGAACTTTGCGTTTGAATGTTCATGATCATTTTACTACAATTCACTATTGTATCACTGATGTTGCTAATTTTTATGTCTAGGTCGTTGCCTATTAGAACCATATTTATATGTTTTGGAGATGCACTTTCCATTAACAATGTATTTTCATTATATTTATCTCTTTTTGATTTACTTTTATTTATATATAAATTTGATTGCACAAAAATACAAAACTATATTTATCTTAAATTAACTTAGTCATTCGAGCATCCTGAACTCATGTTCTATTTTTATTCTTACTTCACAACTGTTTGCAGCACATGAGTAAACTCGTAAATAATGTAAGCAACGATAAGCACGAGTGATTTTCTGTCACCTTCAATAACGATCGTTAAAGTGGGACCTATGGGCTGCATTGTTCCACGCACTCCCCAAAAAGTTCCAAAACTACAGCGTGGTGCCACCTTATCCGATCTTCCATGGCTAACGACGCTATGGTTCATCATGTAGCCGAACACTGGGCATTCTGATTTGTAAAGCATGTTGCTGCCATGGCTTCGTATTCTCTACTATGGCAATTGGGTACGGGGATATGCCTTTTTGATCGGTCACCGAGGAAGACTAAAGGAACACAAAGTTCTATGAGGAGTACTTTGAAGACTACAGGAATTAGATCGTGTTCTTTACTCAATTGCTTGTGGGCATATCGGATAGCTACCACGAGTTATTTTTTTCCACTGCAAGTTTATTTATTTGCTGTTAAGCCATGCGTGGCAAACTTTGTAAACTCTTACCATAAGGTCCGTTGCTACTAACTAGTAATAATTTGCCTTCTTCTTAGGTATTTCATTGTATGGATATGATTTCGTCAATGTTGCCACTATGTGAACTAGATACTGATCTTGGAACTAGTTCAGAATACACAGAAGGTCTAAATTTGCAGGTTCGGGTCTCGACAAGACCATATGATGTTGTCATTCATGCAACATCTAGAACTCGTTGTGGAACACGGGGTACAACCTCGTCGGTCTGTCTCTAACCCAGCAGAACTTGCCAGCAGTCCACTGAGTGCCGATAGTGGGCCCATCTATCGTGTCGTGGAACTCGTCGTACAAGTGCACTACAATCCCAAAGGTGGGCCGCCCAATTGGGAGGTGTTTCCAACTCCACAATTGCAGTAGCACATAGCAGACAACAAGGAATGGTTTCCCACTAGTGCTACGCTGCGAAGCGTCACACAACCCCCTGTATGTGGGAAAAGGATGACTGATCCGAAGTTGTAATAGGGCATGTCCCCAGGCTTGGCGTCAACCAAAGACTTAGCAATGTGGACAAAGCTAGGGTACACCTAATTACCATGTGTGGTTGGAAACAAGGCCTAACAGAAAAGATGCAAAAGGTAAGCGATGAGGTATGTCCTAACAATCTCGTCCAATGCATTCACTGGTATCGACTGAAATGCCTAAGGCGCGTCTGAGGGACACCACGGGCCTGTCTGGGACAGCTAGACCGAACCGATGCGTCAAGTGGGCCGTTCAATCCACCACGAACAGGGTGGAGCAAGTGTGTCTCCAGTGATTAGCAAACCAGTCAAGAAGGAGACATCCTGGATAGTAATCGTTGTCTCGTCCCACCGAAAGTGGAAGATGTGTGTCTTGGGTCTCCATCTATTAACAAGTGTCGACATGAGACTCCCGTCCAAGGTGAAGTAGCGGCAGACGTGAAGCATCCTCGCAAAGGGCGATAAGCTTGTGTTCCGAAGGAGTATGACATAGCGAGGGTCAAGCCCCCAGTAATGCCTCTCTAACCTAAGCACAAGGGATGGAGGACCATCCCTGTCCCTAGTGATCCACAACTTGCTACGGTGATGTTCATCGTAGAATGGTTTGAGTAGCTCTGGTAAAGCGAAATGAAGTACGGAAAGACGCAAAATATCACAACATTACCCTTTAACATCAAATGACGGTAAACTAATTAGGACCAATTAGTCACGACTAATGAATTTAGACTAATTAATTATGAGTAAATTAATTACGAATAAACTAATTACGAGTAACTATGACTAATTAATCATGACTAAATTAATTATGACTAAATTAAATACAGCTAATTAATTAAAACTGATTAATTATCACTAATTTAATTATGATTAAATAAATTACAACTAAATTAATTACAATGGATTAATCACAACTAATTAATTATGACTAGTTAACTACAAATAATTAATTACAGACAAAATTACCTCCTTAATTATCTTACTTTGATAGAGATATTTTTTTACTAATGTAACCGCTAAACACCGTTCTAAACACACTCCAATCAGCAATTCAAAATAAAAAAAACTTTAGGCGAAACATCGATCACCGTTCACTCCCTCTTTGTCTCTCTGCTCTCGGGGCTGCGAGTGCTCGAGTCGGGCTTTGATAGCGCGGGATGAAGTGGCTCTGGCCGGGTGGAGGTTGTAGCGACGGGACGCGGCGCTGGAACGGGGGAATCCGATTGCAGCGCAAAATGGTGGGAGCACGATGGGACAGGCGCACGACGTGGCGCCAAGGTCGAGGTCCGGCGCCGGGAGCGCGGTCGTCCCCCAGGGTACCGAGGGGGATAGATTCGTTCCGCGCACCAACTGCTGGACTAGTTTAGCCAAAAGCTCAAGCCTGCCTGCACGCACGCACGCAGCACGTGCATGCAGTCACCAAGCAAACCTGACATCTACTTTGCGGACGGTCCCTCCAATCCAATGAAAAAAAAAACCCATAAAAATCCCTAGCCCATCCACTCCCCACCCCCGCTTGCATGTGGGACCCACAATAATTATCTCCCCTAAACCCTCCAATCCATCTCATAATCCCGAAACTACCCCGTTTCACCACTCCGAGAGTCCAACGACAAGGCCTATTAAACACGGAGGATTCCCCAACCCACCCCGCCCCACTCCCACTGCTGGGTACGTCGCCCTCCGGAAGCGCAAGCAGGATTATCCTCTTCCATTTACTGAGCCGCATCAGAGGAGGATTGATTGATTTGGCCCAATAAATTCCTGTCTCCAGCGCGCGCGATCATGGCTGCTATTTCTGCAGCAAGGAGAGCCGCCCCCTCGCTCGTCTCCCGCTGCCTCCTCTCCAGGCCTGCTGCGTCGCCTGCTGTCCCCTCTGCGCTCCGCAGGGCAGGTATTTTGATTGCTCCGTGCTTCTTGGACCCCTGCTCCTGTTACTGACTCTGTAGCACTCTCGGATGTTTTTATGTTTTTGTTAATCTTGTTTGGTGTTGGTAACAGTGTTGATGTGTCTTCCGTTTTCTTTGGGGTGTTTTTTTTTTCCTGTTCTTGATTTTGGTTTCTTGGAATGGCTGCTGAGGAAAAGGCGCCACCCTTTTTATGTCTCCGTTCGCGCCCCCAACTTATAATTTGTGTTTCTTTGATCTTGTCGAGCGATTTTTGTTCGTTTCTGTTTTGGCTGGGTTTTAGATCTAGGCCGGCTGACCTGATGATCTGAATTATTGAAGTATTTTGTTGCGCCGTTGTGTAAAGGTGCCTACTTTTTTTATGCCCCCTCTTGATAATTGTCAGTAGTTTGTTTTATTTGGCCCATTCTTCTTTATCTGTGCTCTCAGTTTAATTATTGGTTTATGGATGACTGCTGATGGAAAGGTTTAATCTTGGGAGAACTCTCGACTCTCCCTTATACTAATGTTTCTTGGATTAACTTTTCTAAATGATCTTCTAATATTGATCTCTAGGTTATATTCTAGACATACCCATCTCTAAGAAAAATCGTCCTTGCATCTTCCATGGAACGTTGCTTTCTTCCACTATTTCCTGTGTTTCTTCTTTCCCCAGCTATTCCGGACGTTATGAGAAATTCCTGCCTTACTCTTACCCTTACGTCTCAAAATGTGCCGTTCCTTGGCTTTTTTGCCGTCATCAGTGAGTCATGGCGTGAGCGGCAGTTTGGACTTTTCTCTTCGGTGTGCTCTGGAGATAAGATTTTTTTCTGACATCATAAGATGTCGGTTTTTCCTCTAGTCATTACCAGCACCGGGGAAAAAAAATCTGAGGTTTTGGTTTTCTATCAATTTGTTGGCTACTCCTTCGACTTAGACACAGTGGAACCGATCTGGCGTCTCACCCATTGAATTAATACAGATACTCGTAACAATTCAAGATAAATTATATTTAAAATGACCGAGTAATTCTCCAGTTAACCGGATAGCACTGTTGAGTATTTTTGGACGGTACTGAGTGGTTTTGCAGTATGTGGCTAGTTGGAATCGACACTGTTATCCGCACTACTGAGAGGAAATAATTTGGTGATTTTAAACCCTATTTCTTTGTAACTTGACATTACAGAATCCTTGAAATTGGCCAGTACACTAATGAAATGATAGATTCTTACGATACGATACCTGCAAATTTGTTTTCGAAAATTATGGACAACGTTGAAAAAAAGATGACATTTTACTCATTGCGAAATCTTATTGAATGATGATATTTGGCCCAAAAAAAACGCTGTGTTTGTGAACAGCAAGCCCCTACTCGTTCTTGTACCAAGTCTACATTCCCAAGATAGCGTGGTACCTGATCGCAAAAAAAAAAAAAAAAAAGATAGCGTGGTACCTTCACCCTCCAGTGGTTGCTAGTTTTTCAGGTTAATTGCTTGTTGCTTGACAAAATTCCATATCATGTCTCCTACTGAATCTGACTTGCACTGAACAAATTCACCACATATTTAAATTTGTGTTCTAGAATCGCACATATAATGGACGTTTATTTCACCATGTCATGTTTGGAGATATTTGCGTATTGTTTGGAACAAGATTTGATCGAACCACAATAATATATGGCTTGTGTTGACATTGTTGTGAACACCCCCTTTCAGCCTTCTGCAGATTCAGACCTCAGTTAATGTCTGTTTCTTGGGAAATCACTTCCTTTCTTGACACATTTAGCAAAAAAGGTCTCCTACCATATCTGACTTCAATGCACTAATTCTGCCTGCAGATGGGACGCGTGGATTATTGCCGGGAATCCTTCAGAGGTTCGGCACTGCAGCAGCAGCAGAGGAGCCCATCTCGCCCCCAGTCCATGTGAACCACACACAGCTTCTTATTAATGGCAACTTCGTTGATGCTGCATCTGGTACATTACTTTAGCTCAACTACTAATGAGGCTGGACACATAGGGCCAGTTTGGTGGGCTTCAGCTTCTCCATGAGCCTTATAGGCCCATAAACTGAAACTCTATAGGCTGAAGCTTGGGGTTTTTTTCTTCTTATTTTTTATGTTTTTGATGATAAGTTCAACCCACAATTCACAATGTGCATCTGCATCTCATCAGGTAAGACTTTTCCAACTCTGGACCCTCGTACCGGGGAGGTGATTGCTAATGTGGCTGAAGGCGATGCAGAAGACATTACCCGTGCGGTTGATGCGGCCCGCAAGGCATTTGATGAAGGGCCATGGCCAAAGATGACTGCCTACGTAAGCTTGGACTTTTGTTGTTGTTGTATTGTTATTGTTCTAAGTCATGCCCATAGACAGTTGGAATTTACTGCTACAGGAGAGATCCCGGGTTCTGTTGCGATTTGCTGATTTGATAGAGAAGCACAATGATGAGCTTGCTGCACTGGAGACATGGGACAACGGGAAGCCGTATGAGCAAGCTGCCCAAATTGAAGTGCCCATGGTGGCCCGACTTATGCGGTACTATGCTGGTGAGTAGCTTATTTCTGACGAGAACAACCAGAACTAGTCAAGAAGATACCTATATACATGACTGATAGGGTTCCATTTCCGCTGAAATGTTTGCAGGTTGGACAGACAAGATCCATGGGCTCATTGTGCCGGCTGACGGTCCGCACCATATACAGGTGCTGCACGAGCCGATTGGTGTCGCGGGTCAGATCATCCCGTGGAACTTCCCACTTCTGATGTTTGCCTGGAAAGTTGGCCCTGCTTTGGCGTGCGGGAACACTGTTGTGCTCAAGACTGCTGAACAAACTCCTCTGTCCGCTTTGTATATTTCTAAGCTGTTGCATGAGGTTGGTACAATGGCCATTTCATAATTTTTATTCATTCGAGGAAATCAATTTCTGGTTACTTCATGTTATTCCAAAACTTATTACATGTGCCCCTGGGAGTGGTCTGTTGGATTTGATGCACCTGTTAACCTTTTTGAATGTTGGAGTTGTCTGATGTTGACTTGTTGAGTAGTATCGAGACTAGAAGATGTTAGGAGTAGTTTTGCACAACCTTTTTTGAATATTTTAGACAGTGTTCCGTAGGCGCTAGTCGGGCGGCAGACCAGCGCCTATCGCCTAATCGCCGTTTAGGTGGGCCTAGGCGGGATAAATTGGCTAGGCGGGAGGGCCGCGTCTAGCGCCTAGGTGGCTTAGGTGGGTGCTTAGGGGAACACTGATTTTAGATAGTAGATGCATTCTGCGAAGCTCTCGAAGCTCAATGCTATTTTATGGGATTTGCTCCACTGCTGAATGCTGACACAGGGATCAACATGCACCTCCAACCTCCAAGTACTCTAGAAAGAAACAAAAGAACTGCTAGTGATAATAATTATTTCCTACAGACTATACAAGAGCAAAATGATTCAAATTTCAATGCACTGAGTTCCTTCTTTAGTTCTTTGTCATTGTAGCCATCAATTAAGCCTTGCTTCAATGCATAGGATATCAATGCATCTCTGTCTAAGCCTGCACTAGTTTAAATAAATTGCATATTTACTAGTCTGCAAGAAACAGTGTTTTAAGTTCCCTGCATGTTTTTTTGGATCAGAACTGATCATATCTGACATGATTAAATAGGCTGGACTCCCCGAGGGTGTCGTCAACGTGATATCTGGTTTTGGTCCTACTGCTGGTGCTGCTCTTGCTAGTCACATGGATGTTGATAAGGTAAACTTATGCGTCCTTATAATTCTTGCATTATAGAGGATGACCAGAAATTATGCAATATGCACGTTTTTATGTTTAAAATATTTAATCCAACTTTTTCCTAATAAACATATATTCCTTTCTATAAAGCTTGCATTCACTGGATCAACCGATACCGGCAAAATTGTTCTTGAGTTGGCTGCAAGGAGCAATCTTAAGCCAGTGACACTGGAGCTAGGAGGCAAGTCACCTTTTATTGTCATGGATGACGCTGATATTGACCAAGCTGTTGAGCTTGCGCATTTTGCGCTGTTCTTTAATCAGGTACTTATTGGTAATTATGTCAAAATAAGCATGATAATTGTGTTCAGTCATTTTTTACCTAAATGCTTTTCCTGTCTCATGAACTTGTAAGGGACAATGCTGCTGTGCTGGGTCTCGGACATTCGTACATGAGCGTGTTTACGATGAGTTTGTGGAGAAGGCCAAAGCTCGTGCTTTGAAGCGTGTAGTTGGTGACCCATTCAAGAAAGGTGTTGAACAGGGCCCTCAGGTACATATTGCTCCCTATTCATGGTGTTTGACCACTATTTCCAATCAGCAATCACGTCGCCAACCATTCGTGCAATAGAGCTCATGCAAGTTTCACATTTCTTTCGGTCTCCAATCACCTCATGCAATAGAATCTTGCGAGTTTTTCATATTATTGTGTTGGAAGCTTAATAGTACTATTGCAGTACATTTCCTCCTAGAAAAAGTTCAATAGTACATTTGAATAAATACGGGTAAGTGAATCCACACTTTCGACTGATCCTAGCCTCGCAAATTTTGTTCATTTTTAGATTGATGACGAGCAATTCAACAAGATCTTGCGCTACATTAAGTCAGGTGTTGACAGTGGGGCCACCCTTGTGACTGGTGGTGATAAGTTAGGTGACAAAGGTTTCTACATCCAGCCAACAATTTTCTCCGATGTGCAGGTGAGCTTTGCCCGCATCATAGTATATTAGCAAAAATTCTCCGCTCCATCTGTCACAACATACGCTTTAACATTCATTATATGTTTCTTTTAGGATGGCATGAAGATTGCTCAAGAGGAGATATTTGGGCCTGTTCAATCAATTTTAAAGTTCAAGTGAGTAACACACTCTTGTGTTTATGTCTACCGTCTGAAATTCTGAATAGTAGCCAAGTAATCGAGAACAACAGCAAAACTTTAAGTAACAATTCATGCTGTTCAACAGTGATCTCAATGAGGTCATCAAGAGAGCGAATGCAAGCCGCTACGGATTGGCTGCTGGTGTTTTCACCAACAACTTGGACACGGCCAACACCCTGACACGCGCGCTCAGAGTCGGGACTGTCTGGGTGAACTGCTTTGACATCTTTGACGCCGCGATCCCCTTCGGTGGTTACAAGATGAGCGGCATCGGAAGGGAGAAGGGCATTGACAGCCTGAAGAACTACCTACAGATCAAGGCGGTTGTCACCCCGCTGAAGAACGCCGCATGGTTGTAAACATGTATATGATCCTCTGGATACGGATTGTGGAGGATCATTCCTTTCTCTGTCTCGGAAGAATGTAAAAATCGTGATAATACGATGATGAAGAACAGCTCTAATAAGCTTTGTCCATGAGCATGGGTTGCCGCTATCTCTAATAAACCTCATGGTAGGTGCTCGTCTTATGTAATTTGGTTTGCTTGTTCAACTGCGAGAAGACAGATATGTTCATTATGAAAAATCGCTTGTTAGATAAGTGCCAATTTGTCCAGTCCCCTTCCGTTTGCCATGTTTGCCAGTTAACATGCTTCTTCAATTCTTGCTCTGCTACATTGCTGAAGCTCATGGTATCACAGTCGTACTTGCGTTATGGCATTGTTATGCAATGAACAGAATCTGTTATGTGTGGTGTCCCATCTTCACGCAGGATTAAGGATAACTTTGGATCCAACAGAGGAAGGAGGGCGTCAACTACTATCATGATTACAGCAACATGTGACATTTAAATTCGCCTAACCACACACGTTCATCGTTTACTTGATCACGTAAAAGTAAATATGTTCTTGTGGACATAGCAGCAGCCCATGTATGCATGAACCGAGAGCCATGTTGCCTTGTCTTGTATTTAAGGGATCAGTTTGAGCTCACAAGCACATGCATTAAGAGTAGAGATGCAAACAGAGCGGATACGAATGGATATCGTTCACAAAGCGAATACATGTTGAATTGAATATGGATTGTTTCGATCACGAATAGTTATTTGGATATTACACGAAAACAAAAACCATATATGTCACACGAATAAAGATCAATTAATCATACTGTATGTCCAAAATGCAACTAGATTAGTAGTTTAACAAGCAAATTTAAATACATCACACGGTAACAAAGGATAGTTAACTAGTTAAGCAAGTACTACTAACTACTAACTAGCACGTAGCAAGTACATGACACTATGATAGTGGCTAGTTAAGCAAGTAGTAACTACTAACTAGAAAGTAGCAAGTTACAACTCTCACACGGTCCAAAATTCAACTAGCCAATAGCCATAATCAAGTACATCACTAGTTGCACAACAAGTAGCTAAGTAGTAATAGTAAGTGCTAAGTAACTAAGTAAGTAAGTGGTAGATCTTTAACCGCCCAAAAGACTTATCTAGTAGCAGCCAGTCATCTCTGACTATAACCACGCATCAGTCGATCTCAGCCTCGATCATCATCTCATCCTACAAAAATAGATTTGTAGAATGTCAGATCATGTATCTTAACATCTTAGTAGTATGGCACCACACAACACAGTATAATAATATATGCTGCATAAAAATAGTGAAACTAGATGCATACAGCAGATGGCCAAGGCAAAGAACAAGGAGAAAAAATGGCTGGTGAATGAGAAAGGTACTGAAACTAGATGCATACTCCAGTTGGTAAAGCATGCACAGTAAACATTCATTAGCAATCAGTAAATGTAAGAACTATTCTAGGTCCTTTTCTTAGGTACTGATGGGGACAATAATGGGCTACAGTCTCATTTTTTGGTTACTCTTCAAGCTCGCTGTGACTTTTTTCACACCCTGCATTTGTGATTGATGTGCTAGCATACGGATTTCCTTGCAGTTTGCATCATTGTATTTCAATGTTTTTTTCAGATTGCAAGTGCCGTCCTCACTGTGTGTATTGTAATGACATTACAAGTGAAATTGTTCTGAATTGAACTCTATTGGTTGATTCAAGTTACATATACAGTGATATATGCATTTTAACTAAGTTCTTTTGATATACAGTTACACCTAGCACTCTTTGATCCTTCTTTTGGATACCCAATCTTATAATCTGGATTTGGATACCTTGTGTCATTGTGTGGAATCTAGAATGGATAAAGCAACCCAAAATTGAACTAAAAACCATCGAACTTAAGTCCAAATAACTCGACTAAATTAAAAACAAGTGATTCTATATTTCTATCTTTCATGTTAAGTAACAAATTAATAATTATCAAACCTCCTTGTTTATGTTTGTAGTAGCACATTGTTTATCCTCTAGCTCCAAATCCAACTCATTAACAAGTGATGTTATCTTCTCCTATAACCTGAAATTAGAAAATGACATGAAGTTAGTAAACTGAAGTTGGAAGTGGTATAAACTATGAACTAAATGACTTATTATTACATTTCCTAGATAAAGTTGTCCAGTCATTGGTACAAATTAGAGCCTCAACCACCTCGGACTCTAGTCGACTACGAAACATCTGCGCGAAGCACTTCGCCTGCTCCGCCACGTGTAGGTTGATCAACGGCTCTCTTCATGTCGGCAAGTCTCTCCCATCCGGCTCCCACCGAAACCACCATGGCACTTGCACCGACTCCCGCGCCGCTTGATCAAACCAGTCGCACCGAACTGTCCGTTCGGTCATCCTTGTCTATTCTGCACCACACTTGAGTTCATTGACCTCACCCGGCATCGTCGGTCGTTCTGAACCTCAGCTCTTCAAGCTTAGTCCCGATCATCCCCGCCTTTGACCGTCGTTGACCACCAAGCAACCTGCACAATAATAGACAAGCAAATCGAATCCGGGAACAAGTTCTTCACAACTTGACCCACGTTAGTCAAAACATGCATCATGCAATACATATACCCTGAAACTCATAACTTTGACCTAACCAACGAACAACGCCGCCACGAAGACCGGCGTTCAAGTGACAATCGGTCCGACTGCCCCTCAGGGTCGGTCGAACCGCCAGCTATTGGCCGGTCCGACCGCCCAAAAGGACTTAGCCGATTTTCAACTCCTGAAAATCCGAAACCTACTGGAAATTTTAAACCAATATAACTTTTGACTGGAGAGTCCAAAAATTATGGGACCAAGTGCAATAGAATCCCCTCTCTTGCCTACACCCTCTATTTTTGGCCCAACTCATTTTGACACATTTGGTCACTGCCGGTCTGATTGCCGCGCATGGCCGATTTGACTGATTTGGGATCGGTCGGACCGCAATGCTATGGCCGGTCAGACCACCTGTCACCTGACAGTTCTGAAACTTTGTCAAAAACACGTGAAACGACAAACTATTAACGTCATTGCCAATTGTCACATCATCCTAAGATCTGGAGCATATCACCATGATATCCACACTTGCCCATACTAGAATTGATGGGTCTTTATTTTTCACTCCCGTGGAAGAAACACGAACAAATGAATGAATGGAATGAAACATGAATAATGAAAGACATTATCTCTTTCAACATGGATTAACGGATATGTAAGGAATATGAAGCATTAAAAGCAATCATGGATCATAGAAATAACCATATGAATACAAGCATTCATCATCCATCAACATAAAAATTACAATGTTCTTGTCCATATTGAAATTATGGGACTTCACTACCCACTCCCGTGGGCGAACATGAACGAAGGAACGAACGAATATAATGAACGTAATCTTATTATTGAAGATTCATGGTATATCAACTATGAAAGGAACACAAGGAATACCGAAGTTACCCATTTCATATTCATCAATCAAGTGGAATAAACAACAAACAAGACAAATCAATTGTACTTGCCTTTCGAACTACGACACGTTAGGAGGCAAGGACGAAGCCACTAATCTCGAATTCTCTTCACCTACACAAATTAATTACTTAATTAAGTAACAACGTGAAAAGGACGCTACTCGAAATGCTTACTCGCAGCATCCTAAACCCAAGGTTCACATAGTCGATCTACCCAATTAAACCGATAGTCTAGCAGGACGGTAATTTGGACAGTGATACTAAAAACACCATATCTTTTGCTCTGAGACTCGAAAAGGGGTGATCTCAGATCCTATAGGAAGGTAACAAAAATATCCACATTAACCAAGTTGTCTGAACCTTCTGATTCGGCCAACAACCTAGGCTAACATTTAGATGATAGTCTTAATACAAAATCTATCTAGCAGAATTACACAGCAAAAAAGAAATAATCATAACTTTTGATAAAATTAACCAAAATCCATGATTCTTGTCATTCTGGAAAGCTAAGAACATGACCTTCAAAAGTCTAGTTGGCATGATACTCATAATTTTCTTTTAACAAAATCTAGCCAATGGCTCAAAACTACAGTCAGCAAACCAACAACCATTCAGGACAGCAGTAAAGAACAGATCGCAACTTTTAATATACAATTCCGATTGGGATGTTATTTATCAATCTAAACATACTATAAAATTCTCTACAATAACCTAGTTGGGTGAAAATCGTGAATCTGCCATTAACTTATTCATATTTTAAAAGACAACTAGACAGTTCATTCTCGTCAGGCAGTCAGGACAACGTGGAAAGATTATGTCATAACTTTTGAACAGTAGATCGGAATCTTGTGATCTTGGTGGCTATGGAAAGCTAATAACAGTGGCTACAAATCTTTAGGAGGTGAAAGTCTCTAATTCGGCCTCTAAGGACCAGAAATCGGCCACGCAACCTACTGGACAGAATCTGAACATCTACAGACAGCAATTCGATCTAATCAATCTAGTCGAATTCGCATCTAAGCAACATCAAACAGCGGGGAGAGCACCACGTTACCCTTGGAGAACCCAGGAAGGCGATGAACGAGCCTTGGGGAAGATGATCCCCCCTTCTCTTCACCCTCTCCTTCCCTCCATTGGCCGACATCATTGCTGTCCTCCTCTACTCTTCCTCGCGAAGGCCGGCAGCGGGGAGCTCCGTTGGCGAGACGGGGAGGCACCACAGCAGGGGACGGCACCAGGAGCAGTAGGGGAGGCACCAAGATGGGGACGGGTGGTGGCTTGGGGGGATAGGGGGAGTGGGGGAGGCGGCTAGGGTTTGGGGCGCCTCCCCCCTTTGGCCGGCCCCTAGGCTGGCTCCCCCTCTTGGGCCTCTTGGGTCGCGGCCCGCGCCCGCGGCCCAGGTTGGCGAGAAAACACATAAACCCCCCTCTTTGAACATAAATTTTTAGTTATTTGTTTGTCTTTTATCCCCCTGGCTTCCATTCAAATTACCCGATTCGTTTCTTTACCCGGTTCGTTTCCGGGGTGTTACATCGGGCCCCTCCCCCACTTGGCTCCCAGCCTCTAGACTCTGGGCCTTCGGCTACCGGTGGCGTCGCGGGCTGGAACTTCTCCTCACTACCTCGCCCTCAAGTGAGCACTGAGCAGAGCTTCTCTTCACTGTTGATTGGGGATTTGGGGATTTGCCGATTTGGGGAATTTTGGGAGACGAGAATAGGGAAACATGGGAAGGGATTGTCATGTGGGACTGGTGGGGACATGGGCGGACATGAGTTGGGCCTGGGCTTTTGTAGCATCCCGTTTTTCGGAGTTTTTGAAAATTTTTAAAAAGAAAACCATTTGCTTCTATTTGCCAAAAGCTTAATTTGAAAATTTTAAAAATTCGTTTGCAGTTTAATATGAGTAAATCAAACTTCAATTAAATTAAAGGTGGTTTGATTGAGATTTCTGGAATTTAAAATCTAAATTATTATTTTGAGAATTTTCTTGGATTTATTGGATTTTAGAAATTGATTTTTGTTTTATCCGAAATGGAAAAATTATTTTATTTGTAAAAGAAAAAGAAAATTTAAAGTTAAAAGTATTTTTATTAAGTCTAGAATAATTCAAGGAATTTACGTGAATTTTCTAGAATTTTGGAGTCTATTTGCTATTTTCTAAATTGCCTTTTGATTTATTTGAATTTCTAAAATCAAAAATGTATTTTAAATCCTTTTCTTGTCGTGGGCGAATCCTTTGCCCATCACTGTTTTCACGCCCGCCCGCGTTCCATGGCCCATTTCCGGCGCGCTTGCGCTCCCCTCGCTTCGTGGTTGGATCTCCATCCGGCGTCCTCGCTTCGCCACGTCGCCGTCTTCTTGGCCGTTGGATCAAGATCATTTGTTCCGTTCGCCATGACCGTTCGTCTCCCTCACCGCGCTCTCCTTTCTTCTCCGCCGTTGGATCGCGATCCGAGCGCCATCGCCGCGCCGCGCCTCTTCGCTTCCCAGCGTCCGTCGAATCGGACGGCTTCATCATCTCCTCCCGCGCCCTTTGGACTTCCCAACCGTCCGTCGCAATCGGACGGTGTCCTTCACCAGCGCCTCCCTCGCTCCCCACCGTCCGTCGGAATCGGACGGCGTCCGTCGTCGTCTCGCCTCGCGCGCCGCCTCTCTCTCTCCCGCGTCGCCGCGCGATTCCGCCATGCGCCCGAATCTCGTCGCGCCGTCCGTCCGCCTCCGTCGCGCCGTGGCCGTGCCGTCTCGTCCGCCTCGCCGCGCCCGCCACTCATTGCTCCGTCCGCGCGAGTTCTATAAATCCGCGCCTCTCCTCTCTTCTTCTCTCTCTCTCTCGGTCGCGTTCGCGCGCCGCGCTCCTCCGTCGTCTTCCCGGCTCCGTCGCCTCTGCGTCGCCGTTCTCCGCCGCCACCGCCTTCTCCGCGCCAACGCCGCCGTCTTCCCAGCTCGGCCGCCGCCCCGCGCGCCTCCCGTCTCTCTCTCTCTCTCTCTCTCTCTCGACCGTGGGCCCGAGCCCACGTGGCCACCCACGTGGCGCCACGTCGGCGCCGCGTCAGCGTTTCTGCCCGCGTGGCTGCCACGTAGCGCGCACGTGTACGCTTGCGCAGCGCTGACGTCAAAACCGGGTTTTTCAGTTGGAAAATAAATCCGAAAATCCGAAAACCCTAAATCCATCATTTTATGTGATTTTCAACTTCTTTTGGCTATAACTTTCACATCCGAACTCCGATTTGGGTGATCCAAATTTCTAAATTCATATAAATTCATCCTCTTTCATTTGGTACTGGTTTTGTAATTTTTGGAGTTCATTTGGTGCTGATTTATTTATTTGTTGCTATTCTCGTACGTGTAGATTCCGGCGTTTCGGAAGATTTCTTCGACCCGACGACCGAAGACCCTCTCCTCGTCAACGAAGGCAAGTCGTAGGCCTTTGACCATGTTGAACCCATTTTACAAATGTATATTGTATTAAAATATCATGCATGGCTAGTTTTATTAAAAATGGTTTCGGGAGTAGATAATTACCAAATTGCCATTATGCCTCCTTGATAAATTGGAAATGAAATGTCTCCTTGAATGACATATATCCTTGGACACCTTAGGATGGTTAATACTAGTTGGACATGATTGTATACCAACTTGGGAGCGTATTATTGCTTAGACATGCTCTAGTTACATGATGATCTTGTCGAGCACATGTTCAATGATTATTGAAATTTGACTAATGGAACTATGGAGCAGTGGTGTGAGGCCACTTTTATTAAAAGATGTTGTGCCATGGCGAGGATTGCCATTTGGTGGGATTGAACAAAAATGATTTATGCTCGGGCTTGAGGTAGGAAGCTAGAGTGGGTGTGTGATGCACATTGGGTTGTGGTAGACTTGTGCGGCGACCAACTAAGGACTTAACTTTGCAAGTCATTGATCTGGGTCACCTCGTGCAACCATAAGTCCGGTATGGGACGGACCTGGCCAACTAATTAGGGAAGTTTTGAGTCGGTTCTGTTAGGGTTGATTATTGGCGCAAGAGGGGGCTGTGATGGCGAAACCTTAGCGAGCAGAACCGAGGCAAAATGGAACTTTGTAAAGGCCTTGTGATAGTCACTTAGTCGCACACCCTCGGAAGTGTGTCAGACGGACATTGCAAGTGATTTATCTCTTGTGGGTAAAGCTGTACAACCTCTGCAGAGTGTCAAAATCTATTCGAATAGCCGTGTCCCGATTCACGGACATGCACAGTGATTTCGCGCAAGGGGTAGTATTTTTTCAAAAATGTGGTTTGGTTCGATAGAAGCGTTTGGTTGGAATGGTTGGGAAGTGGACGGGATGTTCACTGTTTGATTCAAAAGAACTTGGTTATCTATGTATTATTCTTTTGAAATCCTGCTTTGCCATCTAATTATTGTATTTACTGTTAAACTTGCTTTCTGCAAAATAACCATAAAGACATCCTTGTTTAAGCCTGGCATGAATACTATGTGCATACATTTCTCTACGACTTGCTGAGTACTTTATGTACTCACGGCTTTATGCCCTTTGTTGATCAGTCCCAGCAGAAGATTCAGGACATGTTGAGTTCTTTGAAGAAGGCTACTTTGAAGACTTTGCGAACTAGGTCACGTCCCCCACTCGATTGCCTGTGGGCATGTCGATTGGGCTCCACGTATTTTTGAGATTTCATTGCGGATACTCTGTTATTGCTAAGCCACGTGAGGCGACTTTTGTAGAACCTTGACCATAAGGTCTTTCTTTGTTTTAATTAATATTACTTTATGCGCTTCATTAGTTAGTTGTGAATGGTTATGATTACATCATTGTTGCAGCTGTGCGAGCTAGCTACGATCATGGGACTAGCTTGGTATGCACTGAGGGTCTCGGGGTTGTGTGACACGGGGTCCCGACAAGAGATGGTATCGAGCCATATTGGTATGGGGCGTAACCTTTAGTTAGATTAGTCGTCTTAGTCAAAGATTCAAAATATATTTTCTAAATCAAACCAAGCAATTAACTTGACTAGATATTCTTCTCTTATCTTATTCTGTTCTTTCTTATCTTATTCTATTCTTATCTTATCATCTTACCCTCTTATATCATTCTTGAGCTCTTTCATCTTATCTTTTCTAGAACTTGGTTTTCAAATTTAAATTTGACTCCCTCATCTCTGGATTATCCCTAGGATCGAGCCCTTCAAGATCTAGTAATGGAAGTTTTGGAAGTTCAAGATCCATGATTTGTTTCAAGTTGCCCCTCAGTAAAGATTAGATTTGTAGGCGCCTCCCTAGTTTTAGAGTCGTTTAGTCTGCGTAATAGTGCTTACGTGCTTAAGTGTCCCTTTTGGTTTGCTTCTTGATAGCTTTCCGGCTATCCGTTCGTTGGGTAAAACCAATTTTGTCCGCATTAGGTTGATCCATCTATCTCCCTTGTTCCTCGCTCATCTCCGTGCTTTCCCTCGCATCTAAATTGCTTTCTTCTTCTCGTCTATTAAACACGTGAAGCTTTGTCGCAGATGGTTCGGACCCGCAACTCATAAGCGAGGATGAGACTCAGCGCGCGATGCCGTCTTCCCGAGCCGCCGGTCAGATCCGGGTTTGAGTCGGTTCATGGCGGCCAGACGCGGTGATGAGCTCTTTGATGCGCGAATATGACTCGGATGATGAATCGTGAGAACTAGACCAGCTGCGCCCTTCTCGCAATGATGAATCGAGCAGTCAGCGGTGCCACGCCACGCTGCTCCACCCCGTTTTTCCTCGATCCGAGTTGGCGAGTTTTTGAGGACCCATCCGCCCACTTTCTCTAGCTCCTCGGAGCCATTGGGCCTTGAATGGTGGTTGCGTTCCATGGAAAAAGCTCGCTATCACCCGTTGTGATGATCGCGAGAAGGTTACATATGCCACTCACCGGCTTGAAGGTACCATTGCGAGAATGGTGGGAGAACTATTGTGCCGCCATGGAAACCCGAGAGTATCACTTGGGTGAGTTTTGGAGCTTTCGCCACTCCCATATCCACGATGGAAAGGTGGAAATGAAGAAGAATGAGTTCCGTGAGTGCGGCAAGGCAACACGTCGGTGAGTGAATACCTTATGATTCACTCGGTTGTCCGTTATGCCCGAGAGGGCGTTGCCACAGATGATGCCCGCGAAGCGCTTCAGAGAGGACTCAACCCGGTTTGAAGGTGCAAGTCATTGGGAATGATTATGCGATTTCCGGCACTTGGTGAACAAGGCCATGCTCATCGAAGAATCCGCCGTGAGTGGAAGAATCCGCAAGAGAAAGATGATGCGCCACGGTGCCCATCGGTCTCACTCCCGAGAGAGAATGAATGTGCGCCTCACGCGTGTTGCTCCACTGTCACATTGAGCCTCATGCGACACCTCGCCCGGCCAGTTCCGGTGACCGCGGCTTCAGCGACTCCGGCAACCGACAGCAGAGGAATGGCAACCTGCGGTGGGATCACACGCTTTAAGTGCCATCGGTGGGGCACCGCGGCGATTGCCGCAGAGGCAAGGCCCTTCTCCTGTTCGTTTCAACATGGGAGCCACTCCGACCAGGACCCCCGCTCCAGGAGTCGCACGTGGAGCCCCTCAGACTCCATCTGCACCAGTCAAGTCTCCTCAGCCTTTTGGAAGAGGTCGTGTGAACCACACCACTGTGGAGGAAGCCCAGACAGCCCCGGACGTCGTGCTGGGTAAGTTCCTTGTCAATTCGGCACTGCCCTTTGTTTTGTTTGATTACGGAGCTTCGCATTCGTTTGTTTCTCGGAGTTTTGCTGAAAGGCACCAGTTGGAAGTTTTGCCTCTTAAAAGTGTTTTGTTGGTTCAATCTCCCGGTTCGGAATTGAGTACGAACCAAGGTTGCCCTAAGGTTAAAGTGACCATAGAAGGGGTAGAATTCCTTGCTAATCTCATCATCATAGACACCAAGTCTCTTGATGTGATTTTGGGAATGGATTGGCTTGCCAATCACCAAGCCCTCTTGGATTGTGGTGGTAGAAGCATCACTTTGGTCAGTCCGGATGGAACCAAGGTAAAGTTTGAAGGCTCCCGGAGAAGATATTTGGATCTTTGGTGCTGCGAGTGCGGTGTTGTGTCTTTGGAAGAAGTGCCGATGGTCGAGAGAGTTTTGGATGTCTTTCGATGACCTACGGAATGCCGCTGAGGCCGAGACTTGGAGTTTGTCATCAATCTTGTTCGAGGCTGCGCCTATTTTCAAGAGACCCTCTGATTGCTGTCAATGATTTGGTTGAACTAAAGAAGCAAATTGAAGAAATGCAAGAGAAAGGTTTTGTCAGGCCAAGTTCTTCACCTTGGGAGCCCAGTGATCTTTGTTGCAAGAAGGATGGCACCCAGCGGATGTGTGTGGATTACAGAGCCCTCAATGAGGTCACCATCAAGAACAAGTACCCTCTGCCGGGATCGATGATTTGTTTGACCGGTTGAAAGGAGCGGAGTGTTTTCCAAAATAGACTTGAGGTCGAGGATACCACAGTTGAAGATTCGTCCGAAGACATCCCCAAGGCGACTTTCTCAACCCGGTATGGGTGTATGAGTTCACGGTCATGTCATTTGGATTGACCAATGCCCCTGCTTACTTTATGAACTTGATGAATAAAGTATTCATGGAATATTTGGATAAGTTCGTCATTGTCTTCATTGACGATATTTTGGTGTATTCCAAGAGTGAAGAAGAGCATGAAGAGCACCTCCGTTTGGTCCTGAATAAGCTTAGAGATCATCAACTCTATGCTAAATTCAGCAAGTGTGAGTTTTGGATGAAAGAAGTTACTTTCTTGGGACATGTCATGTCTGCGGAAGGAGTATCATTAACCCTAGCAAGGTTAAGGATGTGCTTAATTGGGAGTCACCCAAGTCAGTGCCTCAGGTCAGAAGTTTTCTTGGAATGGCAGGATACTATCGTCGATTCATAGAAGGATTCTCCAAGATAGCAAGACCCCTCACTCAGCTGTTGAAGAAAGAAAAGAAATTTGCTTGGACAACAGATTGTGAACAAAGTTTTCAAGAGTTGAAGAAGCGGTTGACCTCAGCTCCGGTGTTGATTTTGCCCGATGTCCGGAAGGATTTTGAGATTTTCTGTGATGCATCCCGGCAAGGACTTGGTTGTGTCCTGATGCAAGAAAGGAAGGTAGTAGCCTATGCTTCCCGTCAGTTGAGGCCTCATGAAGTAAATTACCCTACTCATGACTTGGAGTTAGCTGCCGTAGTGCACGCTCTAAAGATATGGCGTCATTACCTTATTGGTAATCATTTGTGAAGTCTATCTGGACCATAAGAGTTTGAAGTACATTTTCACTCGGTGATCTTAATATGAGGCAAAGAAGGTGGTTAGAGTTAATCAAGGATTATGATATTGGAATCCATTACCACCCGAGCAAAGCTAATGTTGTGGCGGATGCCTTGGCGAGAAAAGTCTCTTGCAATACCACGGCGATCAAGGAAAATCGGTGACCCTTCATGAAGAATTCGAAGCTCAAGTTAGAGTTGGTTGAGGAAGGTTACCTAGCGCCCTAGAAGTTCAACCCACTTTGCGGAATCGGATCAAGGAAGCTCAAGCGAAGATGCCAATATTAAGGAGATCAAGAGCAACATGAAGAAGGGTAAAGCCACGAGATTTTGAGAAGATGAGCAAGGCACCATTTGGTTTGACAAGCGAATCGTGTTCCAGATCGACAAGAGCTTAAGTAGGCGATACTCAAGGAAGCCCATGAAACTTTGTATTCCATTCACCTGGAAGCACCAAGATGTACCAAGACCTTAAAGAAATGTATTGGTGGCCTAGCATGAAGCGTGAGATTGCCGAGTATGTAGCTCGGTGTGATGTGCATTAGCGAGTTAAAGCCGAGCATCAAAGACTCTTTGGACTCCTGCAACCCTTGAAAGTGCACGAATGGAAATGGGAAGAAATTGGCATGGATTTTATCCTTTGGTTTGCCAAGGACAAGGTCGGGATATGATTCTATCTGGGTAATTGTGGATCGTCTAACCAAAGTTGCTCACTTTCTCCCGATCAAGACTACTTACTCGGTGATAGGTGGCGAATTGTACATGGCAAAGATAGTGTGCCGGCATGGAGTCTTAGAAGAAGATCGTGTCGGATCGAGGATCCCGATTCACCTCAAGATTTTGGCGAAGTTGCCTGAGTGTTTTGGGTACTAATCTAAATTTGATCGCTTATCATCCCAGACGGATGGATGACGAGAAAGAGTAAATCAAATCCTAGAAGATATGTTAAGGGCTTGTGCCTTAGCAAATCGAGACGATTGGGATCAAATGCTACCCTATGCGAGTTTTTCTATAACAACGATTACAGTCAAGCCTCGGATGTCTCCATTTGAAGCTCTTTACGGAAGAAAATGCGAGAACACCCTTGTATTGGAATGAAGTAGGAGAAAGACAAGTGTTTGGGCTAGATATTTTGGAAAAAGCCGAAGAGCAAGTTCGATCAATCGGAGAAAGGTTGGCAACCTGAGACCGAGCGAGAAGAGTTATGCCGATAACCGTCGCGAGATCTAGCTTTGCACTGGTGATCATGTGTACTGAAGGTGTCGCCTCTTAAAGGGATCGTCGTTTGAGTAAGCGGAAAGCTTGCACCAAGGTACATCGGACCTTTCGATTCTAGCCCAAGAGGAGAAGTCGCTTACGGTTGGAGCTCCGCCTCGGTATCGGATGTGCATAATGTCTTCCACGTGTCGCGATTGAAGAAATGTTTGCGTGTGCGAAGAAGCGGATGCGGTGGAATCAATTGCCACGCAAGAAGACCTCACCTACAAGGAGCATCCCATCAAGATCTTGGAAGTAGCGAGCGAGTGACAAGAAGCAAGATAATCCGTTTACGCAAAGTCGATTGGAGCAACCACAGAAGAAGAAGCAACTTGGGAGCGAGAAGATGACTTGAAGGTGAGTTTCCCCACCTATTCTCTAGTCGACTGAATCTCGGGTCGAGATTCCCTTTAAGAGGGTAGGTTTGTAGCATCCTGTTTTTGAGTTTTTGAAAATTTTTAAAAAGAAAACCATTTGCTTCTATTTGCCAAAAGCTTAATTTGAAAATTTTAAAAATTCGTTTGCAGTTTAATATGAGTAAATCAAACTTCAATTAAATTAAAGGTGGTTTGATTGAGATTTCTGGAATTTAAAATCTAAATTATTATTTTGAGAATTTTCTTGGATTTATTGGATTTTAGAAATTGATTTTTGTTTTATCCGAAATGGAAAAATTATTTTATTTGTAAAAGAAAAAGAAAATTTAAAGTTAAAAGTATTTTTATTAAGTCTAGAATAATTCAAGGAATTTCTGTGAATTTTTCTAGAATTTTTGGAGTCTATTTGCTATTTTCTAAATTGCCTTTTGATTTATTTGAATTTCTAAAATCAAAAATGTATTTTAAATCCTTTTTCTTGTCGTGGGCGAATCCTTCGCCCATCACTATTTCGCGCCGACCAGCGTTCCACGGCCCATTTCGCGCGCGCCTCCTCGCTTCGCCGTTGGATCTCCATCGGCGTCCCTCGCTTCGCCACGTCGCCCCGTCTTCTTGGCCGTTGGATCAAGATCCGGCCGTTCCGTTCGCCGCGCGCCGTTCGTCTCCCTCACCGCGCTCTCCTTTCTTCTCCGCCGTTGGATCGCGATCCGACGCCATCGCCGCGCCGCGCCTCTTCGCTTCCCAGCGTCCGTCGGAATCGGACGGGCTTCATCATCTCCTCCGCGCCCTTTGGACTTCCCAACCGTCCGTCGCAATCGGACGGTATCCTCACCGCGCCTCCCTCGCTCCCCCGTCCGTCGGAATCGGACGGCGTCTGTCGTCGTCTCGCCGCCGCCGCTCTCTCTCTCTCCGCGTCGCGCGCGATTCCGCCGCCGCCCGAATCTCGCCGCCGCCGTCCGTCCGCCTCCGTCGCGCCGTGGCCGTGCCGTCTCGTCCGCCTCGCGCGCCCGCCACTCCGCTGCTCCGTCCGCGCGAGTTCTATAAATCCGCGCCTCTCCTCTCTTCTTTCTCTCTCTCTCGGTCGCGTTCGCGCCGCGCTCCTCCGTCGTCTTCCCGGCTCCGTCGCCTCTGCGTCGCCGTTCTCGCCGCCACCGCCTTCTCCGCGCCAACGCCGCCGTCTTCCCAGCTCCGGCGCCGCCGCCACGCGCCCTCCGTCTCTCTCTCTCTCTCTCTCTCTCTCGACCGTGGGCCCGAGCCCACGTGGCCCTGCGATGGCGCCACGTCGCGCCAGCGTCGGCGTTCTGCCAGCGTGGCTGCCACGTAGCGCGCACGTGTACGCTTGCGCAGCGCTGACGTCAAAACCGGGTTTTTCAGTTGGAAAATAAATCCGAAAATCCGAAAACCCTAAATCCATCATTTTATGTGATTTTCAACTTCTTTTGGCTATAACTTTCACATCCGAACTCCGATTTGGGTGATCCAAATTTCTAAATTCATATAAATTCATCCTCTTTCATTTGGTACTGGTTTTGTAATTTTTGGAGTTCATTTGGTGCTGATTTATTTATTTGTTGCTATTCTCGTACGTGTAGATTCCGGCGTTTCGGAAGATTTCTTCGACCCGACGACCGAAGACCCTCTCCTCGTCAACGAAGGCAAGTCGTGAGCCTTTGACCATGTTGAACCCATTTTACAAATGTATATTGTATTAAAATATCATGCATGGCTAGTTTTATTAAAAATGGTTTCGGGAGTAGATAATTACCAAATTGCCATTATGCCTCCTTGATAAATTGGAAATGAAATGTCTCCTTGAATGACATATATCCTTGGACACCTTAGGATGGTTAATACTAGTTGGACATGATTGTATACCAACTTGGGAGCGTATTATTGCTTAGACATGCTCTAGTTACCCTTGATCTTGTCGAGCACATGTTCAATGATTATTGAAATTTGACTAATGGAACTATGGAACAGTGGTGTGAGGCCACTTTTATTAAAAGATGTTGTGCCATGGCAGGGATTGCCATTTGGTCGGGATTGAACAAAAATGATTTATGCTCGGGCTTGAGGTAGGAAGCTAGAGTGGGTGTGTGATGCACATTGGGTTGTGGTAGACTTGTCTAAGCAGCCAACTAAGGACTTAACTTTGCAAGTCATTGATCTGGGTCACCTCGTGCAACCATAAGTCCGGTATGGGACGGACCTGGCCAACTAATTAGGGAAGTTTTGAGTCGGTTCTGTTAGGGTTGATTATTGGCGCAAGAGGGGGCTGTGATGGCGAAACCTTAGCGAGCAGAACCGAGGCAAAATGGAACTTTGTAAAGGCCTTGTGATAGTCACTTAGTCGCACACCCTCGGAAGTGTGTCAGACGGACATTGCAAGTGATTTATCTCTTGTGGGTAAAGGCTGTACAACCTCTGCGAGTGTCAAAATCTATTCGAATAGCCGTGTCCCGATTCACGGACATGCACAGTGATTTCGCGCAAGGTAGTATTTTTCAAAAATATGGTTTGGTTCGATAGAAGCGTTTGGTTGGAATGGTTGGGAAGTGGGCGGGATGTTCCTTTGTTTGATTCAAAAGAACTTGGTTATCTATGTATTATTCTTTTGAAATCACGCTTTGCCATCTAATTATTGTATTTCTTGTTAAACTTGCTTTACGCAAAATAACCATAAAGACATCCTTGTTTAAGCTGGCATGAATACTATGTGCATACATTTCTCTACGACTTCTTGAGTACTTTATGTACTCACGGCTTTATGCCCTTTGTTGATCGGTCCAATGAAGATTCGGGACATGTTGAGTTCTTTGAAGAAGGCTACTTTGAAGACTTTGCGAACTAGGTCACGTCCCCACTCGA
The DNA here is from genome assembly GCA_036346395.1 of Hsuehochloa calcarea. NCBI lineage: Eukaryota > Viridiplantae > Streptophyta > Magnoliopsida > Poales > Poaceae > Hsuehochloa > Hsuehochloa calcarea. The sequence goes on along the minus strand of CM070604.1, from coordinate 38,189,120 downwards.
TTGCTGTGGGCATGTCGATTGGGCTCCACGTATTTTGAGATTTCATTTGCGGATACTCTGTTATTGCTAAGCCGTGAGGCGACTTTTGTAAGAACCTTGACCATAAGGTCTTTCTTTGTTTTAATTAATATTACTTTATGCGCTTCATTAGTTCGTTGTGAATGGTTATGATTACATCATTGTTGCAAGCTGTATGAGCTAGCTCGATCATGGGACTAGCTTGGTATGCACAGAGGGTCTCGGGGTTGTGTGACACCCGGGGTCCCGACAGCTTTGGCACTTCGCTACTTCACCCTCCAACTTTTGCTCCTGTAGTCTCGGCCCCCTTGGGTTGCTCCTGCCTCGTGCTGCTTCTTGTTTTTTGATGCAGTCACGCAGGTCACATAGACGCAACCATGGCAGGGTAGCGCGCCAACGCTAGTTGGGGGTGTTTCGGGCGCCGGTGGAGGGTAGCTTTGAGCCTGATGAAGCTTATCCGGTGGATTCGCCTTTTGCTACAGTAACTATTCGGTTACGTTGAAGTTGTTGCCTTCACTTAGCAGTGACATACATGCTATATTAATTGTCACACTGCTGAATCAGTGCCGCATCAGATTTCAGGAGCTAAGGCTACCATTCACCAGGATGATAACTGAGTAGGGATGGCAATTGTGCCCGATTACCCGCGTGCCCGCGGACGAATACCCTAATGGAGGCGGGTATGGGCGTCTTTCTTTGCCCACGGGTATAAAAACGGGCACAATTCCTTACCGTCGGATAGCGGGTATGGGTATGGGTAAGCTCCACCGTGCAGCCGCGCCCGATTACCGTGATCTACCCATGTGTAAGAACTATGTCAATTTGTATTTGTATTTTATTTGTTAAACTTGATTAGTTGTCTTGTCGAACATGATATGTGAATTGTGATGAACTTTATTAGTTGTTGAATGCGTGATGCACCATTGATGTGTGAATTATGATGAACTTGATGTATGCATTGCTCGTGGGTAACGAGCATGTCTGTGACGATAGGTATCCTGAGCGGTGATGCATTATTCGCGGGTAGCGGGTATGCTCGCGGGCGGCGGGTATGGGCGAGGTTTTTAGCGTCGTCTTCAGTGATATCAGGTGGGAAATTGGTCGCGAGTGCGGGTATGAGCGAGCACTACCTGTACCCGCCGCACCCGATTGCCATCCCTATAACTGAGCAATTATTCACAGAACCCTCAACAAGGATAGCTTTTTTTAGAAACAAGAATATGTCAATTTGTGAAGGGTGACATCTTATTGGCGACGAATTGCGCAAGTACTAATGTGATATCTTTCCAACTATATAATTCTGAATTTATCCCACTCGTCCACTCCGCCGTCCACCCCCACCCCGCGCGTCCCCTCACCCCTCACCCCGCAACCCCCTGCCGCCCGCGTACCCCTCCGTCCACAACCGCCCCTCGCCGACGTCGCCCCCCCACCCCACGCCCGTCCGCCCCTACCCCAACCGCCCGCCCGCCCGCCTCCCTCGCCAACTCCCACTTTCTCTAGCCCCCTCCGCCTCAGTGCGGTCGTCGCCTCGGGCGGCCGCATCCCCAGCGTGCTCTGGTCCGCGCCCCCGCTTGCGCCTCCCCGTCCCACCTCGCCTGGCTCACCGCGCTAGAGCTCGCCGCCCTCCCCTCGACCCCAACCCCGAGGTGCTCCGCCTCAAGGCCAAGTTCCTCCTCCTTCTCCAGCCCATCTTCGACGACCCCGCCACCGCGCCGAGGCACGGGGGACGCTCACGAGGCTGCTGGATTTGGGGGTGGCGAGGCTGAAGCGCGAGGTCGAGGGCGGAGGGGAGGCGGGGGTCGGTGTTGAGGAGGTCGTGGTCTTCGAGGAGGATCTGAAGGGGCTGTGGGGGTGTTCCTCGACAACGCCGAGCTGTTTGACGCGCTCTGCGCGGGCGACTCAAGGCAGATCGGATTGGACGGGGGTTTCGGCGTGGACGTGCTCCTGTGGCTGCGGCGTAGCGTATAGCTCGCTCACTTGGACGCGGTGAAGGTGCTTGTCGCGGCTGGTGATCTCGAGGGTGCTACTGGGCATGGAGGAGGATGAGTACAAGTAAGATCTATTGAAGTATGCTAAATTGAATCGACATTTGTCAAGGAACATATCATGGTAGGAACAAATTAATATTAGTTAGAGTTCTAAGCTGAGAATGTAATGGACATATCAACACGTGTGGGAATAGTTTGGGTCAGTGGTACCTTGAGTTACCATCTGTGTTCATAGTATGAATGTCCTTTGGTTGCTATATTAACAGTTGCATGGAACAATAAGCTCAATAATAGTTTCAGTTTAGGTCCATGTGCATGTCATGGATGCTCTTCAGTTGGTTCCATTCCATATCAATATCATCTCGATGAAAACAGCAAGCTAAGTAGCATATCTTTTTAGGGATGCTTGTCGCTTTGTGCACATCTCAACATTTGCATGCAAATGACAGGAACAAACATAGTTGCAATGATAGCGGACCAGCAGGGTAGTTTGCATATAAAAAAAATATTTGAGTCAGGCCCCTACTTCATGTTGTCAAGAGAGTTATGTTGGAGTTATACATGTAATCACACTGTAATTTGAGGGGCTTGTCACAAGATTGCAGTGGGGTTCCTATACGCCCACTGGACACCACCCTCAACCCTGAACCTATGTTTGTATTGCACGTAACAAGTCTTAAAACTGCTTGTTAGTTGTTGCTATCATAACATTACAATGGGCATGAGGTATAGATATCTGTGAAGTGAAATGACATAATTTTGTAATGTAGTAAACTGGTAACCACTAGGTGTTATACAGAGCAAAGTTCTGGAACTAATTTCAGATTTTAATGTAGCATCATCATATTCATGTTTGTGGCTTCAGATTATACATGTTCATGATCAACTAATAATATATTATGCATGTTGGTCTCAGTTGGGTGTTAGATCTGGATACATTCAATAAATTCTGAATATGATTTCTTGTTACAGGTTTGTCCTAGGAGAGCTTGTCAGAAAGGGTTGGGCAAAAGCATCAAATTATGGTGGAACATGGCTTGAGTCACATGATAGAATAATAAAAATGTATCGAGCAGCTCTTCAGTCTAGCAGTCCCCAGCTTGTTCAACTGATTCAGGTAATTACAAAGTTCTCTATATCATTTCTACTTGCATGCTTCTTTTGTTAATGTACTGTCCCTGGTTGATAACCTATAGCCTTTATGTTATATTACCATGCCCGTTCTTTTTCTCTAAGGGAAATTCGACTTAACTCTATAGTGTATAGAAATTTTAGGCCACTGAACATCTATTACCCCAGAATCTGAGTGCTTATTCATTTGTAATGATTTTTCTTTGTGCTGTAGGCAAAAAATTAGATGGGAGTGTCCCCATAGATATGTTTGTTCCTTCCTTAAAATCCCAGGTTCCCCATGACCCCTAAAACCACTTCCTTCCCTACTGTACCTAACATATCATGACTATTTATCTTTTTGAAATGCATTTTTGGAGACTTACTTTTGGATGGTGCTAATTGCTTTTCTTTGATATTGTTTCTAGCTCATTCTGGATGACATTCTTTCTGAAGAAATTGAAGATCATGGTGTCTCTAATTCTAATTGGACGCCTTCTCCTTTCAAGAAGTTTCTGGAAACACTGTCGTTGAAGAGGGATGTTGTCTTGGATGATAGGACCATGACGAATGAAGCTATAACATCCTGCAAGAAAGATCTGTACCATTATTGTAGACTTTCTGGAAAACATGTCCTTGAAATTGTCATGGAAACTGCTCTATCTGCAATTAAGAGGGAACAACTTCAGGAAGCTGTTAATGTATGTCATTTTTCTATGTGATACTGACAAATCTTTTTTGAGGGGTCTGCTATGAGCATTGCAGAACAATTTTGTTAATTGCTTTACGATTGCTGTTAAATTTTTTTAATTGTGTGTGATGATGGTGTTAATTTCAGGATAAGTTCAGTGTAGAAGCTGATTGAGAGCCTCAGGACAAGGGAGGAGATCCAACTGGTCATAGAGACGTTGTGGCCCGGGTTCTTGGAGCTCATCAAGGATCTCAATGGTAATCATGTCGTGCAAAAGTGCTTGCAATCGTTCGAGGTCGATGATAACAAGGTATATCAAATATGTGCATGCATCTGGACTTCTTCGGAATGATAATGTAGCTAAAGTAGACGCCAATGCTCAATCTATGGAGTTAAGAGAAGTAGTCCCATTTCTGGTAAACTTTAGTCACAATGATGGGTTCGAAGTGATGAGTTAAGGCAGATGAGGAATGCACAATGTCAATATGCAATTTGCAATCTTTGGATACTCACCAATGAGGAAAAGTTTGTTCTAGGCACTTCGACATGTCTGAATTTTGAAGCTCATGTTGTTCACTATTTGCCTCTGAATTGAATTTTATTGGTTAAACTATACTGAACTGATAAATTTATTTCTTAATGAGACATAAATTCACAATTTACCACTTTCAGCCGATCTTCGAGGCTACTGTGGTTCATTGCCTCGATATTGGGATGCAATGCCATGGTTGATGCGTCCTGCAGCAGTGTATTGCATGTTCGACTCGCGAGCATAGGGAGAAGCTGGTTGCTGCTATCGCTTGCAATGGATTTGAACTTGCACAAGATGCCTATGGATAACATTCTGTCTTAAGCCCCGCTCCAGTTGTAATTGCCTATGGAACTGTGAGGCCAATAAAATCAACTGGTAAATTAATCAAAATTTTATCTGGCTGATCCAAAATAGGTTTGCAAGCATCCTAGGGTAAATTGGAAGTCTTGTGCTTCTAAAGCCATTTCTACAAATCTTTTGTTAAGTTACAGTTATAAACACATTGAGAGGAATGTATGCATTCGGCATATTTCATACTTGTATATGTAGAATATCTTTGCAATATTTTCGTGTAGTTATTTATTTGTAGAACTGATAAGAATTATTTTCTATAGATTCGTGTACTTTTTTTACTTGTAGAAATGATAGGTATTATCTGCTATGGTTACATAAACTATGACGTTCACACTGCTACAAAACAGGCCATAGAAGACGCCTCATCACGTGATAAAATAATCACAGACGGTTCCAAGACGAATCGTCTGTGATATGTAACTATCATAGACGGTTCTAGAGAACCGTCTGTGATATGTAGATATCACAGACGGTTCGTGGTTAGAACCGTCTGTGATACCGAGAATATCACACCATGGTAAATTCGACCATGGTTTGGAATTTTTCTTACTCTTCGAATTTACCATGGCTTGAATTTTTAGTATGGTTTGGAATTTTTCTTACTCTTCGAATTTTTCGTACCCTAAAATCACAGACGGTTTTATACAAAAACCGTCTGTGATGAGACGCTTATCACAGACGGTTCGTGATACGAACTGTCTATGATGAGACGTTTATCACAGACGGTTCGTGATACGAACCGTCTATGATATGTCATCACACTTGGGCGGGAAAAACGAAAATTTGCACTTAATGGGTGGGCTGCCGAAAATCTCTATATATTAACAGAGTCCTTCATCTCCTCCTTTGTCATCTCCATCTCCTCCTCCGCCATTTCTCCTCTGCCATCTCCGTCTCGCCCTGACGTTGCGCTCCGGCCTCTCCCGAGCTCATCGCCCGCAGCCTCCTCCACCTCGCGCCAGCCTCCCACGACCTCGTCACCCCTGTCCTCCTCTATTTCATCGCCCCGTCCTCCCCTAAGTTTGTCGTCCGCGGCCTCCTCCACCTCGCCCCAGCCTCATCGTCGCCGGCCTACCATGACCTCGTCACCCCAGCCTCCTACGACCTCACTCTCTCTACTCTCCCCTTTTGCTCTGTGATGTGGATTACTACTGTGATGTTGTGGATATCGTGAGGATATGTGCACGATCTCAGGATGATGAGTCAATTGACAATGGCATTGTTGGTTTGCAAAATCACGCGCTTTCGGTTTTGCTTCAAGGTTTGTCGGACCACAGCGATGCCGCCCGTGGAGAGGTCGGCCGTGGTGGTGGCGGTCCGGAGAAAAGTTGAAAAGTGGTTTTTGGAGCTAAGCCAAAAATAGGTTGTGTAGGCAAGTGAGGGGAGTCTCCTGGATGTGATCACATCATTTTTGGAGCTCCCAGTTAAAAGTTCTATTCAGTTGAAATTTCCAGAAGGTTTCGGATTTTCACGCTGAAAATTTGGCTAAGTCCTTTCGGGCGGTCCGGCCGTGGTTGTGGATCGGTCCGACAGGCCTGAAATCGGTCGGACCGGCCTTGCGGGGCGGTCAGACCGCCGATGACTTGGAGGGTAGCCAAGTTGGCATTGAGTTGGTTTCAATGTGGTTATTGTATGGAGTTCAATGCTTTATTATTGCATATTGCATTGCGGAACTAACGTGGGTCAAGTTGTGAAGAACTTGTTCCCAGAAACGGTTTGTTTGTCTATTGATGTGCAGGTGGCTTGCGTGTCAGCGGCGTCAGCGGTGAGGTGGATCGGGACTACGCTTGAGAGGCGAGGTCGAGCGATCATGGATCTGGGTAGGTCGTGTGACTCAAGCATGGTGCGAATGGGCAAGATGGATCGAGCAGGCGATTCGGTGCGGTTTGGTTGGATCAGCGGTCGCGAAGTCGGTGCAAGTCCCTGGGTGGAACTTGACATGGAGAGCCGCTGATCAACCTACACGTGGTGAAGCAGGCGATTGCTTCAACAGATCGAGTTGTATGTGTGTGTGGGTCCCATGTGTGAGTGGGTCCCAAATGTGTAACCCTAGGCCTCTACTATAAATAGAAAGGTGGGAGATGGAAAAACCCCCCAAGCACTCATTTGGCTTTCTTCTTCCTTTTCTAGGGTTTGGAGGAGAGGTGAGGAGAAACTAGGGTTTGGAGATTGTGTGTGTGCTCCTTGTGTGAGCTCTTGTCCTCCTTGTTGGAGAGGCTTTGTAAGCATCAAGTGTGATCAATCAATCTTGTGATGCTTGCTTGAGAGATCACTTGTCTCACTTTGTGTTCTTCTCTCTTTTGGATGAATTTGGTGCTTCCTTGATTCAAGTGGTTAAGCTTGGTCTCTTGACCTTTTTTTTTCTCTTGCTTTGATGTGTGGGAATACTCCTAGAATCATCTAGACCATCAACACCCACAAGCAAGTCTTGAATCAAAGTTTTTCTTATTTCTAGGGTTTGTGCACTTCTTCAGTAAAACCTTGAGAGAGTGTTTCTACGGAGTGGATCTGAAGGATCATCGCTAGAAATAGCTCTCTAATATCCTTAGGAAGGTGTGCTCGAAATTTTGTCAAGTTTCATTGGTTGATTCAAAAGTTGGATCAAATTTTGTTTTGGTTTTGGACTTGGTTTTTCGGTTCTGGACCAAATTGGTCAGACCGGTTTTATAACGGCGTCCGACCTTGCGTTCGAACCGCTTCGAAGATCGCGGGTCGAACCGATATCCAACGGTCCGACCGCCCGATTAGTAGCCGTCCGACCGCTCGTTACGCGTCGGTCCCCGCTTTATCTCGGCCGGTCGACCGCCGGTGTCGAAACAGACTAGTGTGTTCTTTTCTCCTCGTTTGTGTCGTGTGGTTGAGGGGGCTATCGAATTCAGCACAAGGCTTCCTCTGTGCGCTTACTGATCTTAGCTTTTATAGCTAAAGGAGTTAAGTTCGTGTTGAATTTGATTTAGGCGAGAAAGTTGAAAGCGCCTATTCACCCCCTAGTCGTCTTTACGGTCCTACAAGTGGTATCGAGCGGTTAGCTCTTTTCAATAGATCTTAAGGTCTTTGGAGCCATGACGACTGACAAGTACTCAACCAAGCCACATATTTTTGATGGAGTTGACTTTGCATATTGGAAGGCTCGTATGCAAGCATATATCGAGGCTCAAGGGCACGCCATTTGGCTTAAGGTGAAAAACCATTATGTCGTGCGGTAGATGGCGATATGATCACTCCGGATGTGGAGGCCAACAAACAAGGCTCGAATTATTTGATCCAAGGTCTTAGTCGATCCGAGTTTGAGCGTGTTGCTCACTTGCGGTCTGCTCATGAGATCTGGCGGACTCTTTGTGACTATCACGAAGGGTCCATCTGCGATCAAGGAAGTGAGCAGAACCGGCTCAAGAAAGTATACTCTAAGATCGAGCAAAGGCACGGTGAATCTTTGGATGAGTGTGGGAAGATTTTCTAAGATTCTTCATGATCTCCGTGCTGTGGATTTGGTCTTTTCTGAGTCTGAAAATGCACGCCAGCTTTTGGGTGCTCTTGATGTGAAGGTCTGGGGAATGAAGATCACTTCCATCAACAACAACACTGTCATGAGTGAGCTTACTATGGATAAGCTATACTCTAGGTTGAAGACGCATGAGATTGATTTTATCTCGCGTCTCCCCAAGACAGAGTCGATGGCATTAGTGGTCGACAACTCCAAGGGTTGTTCTTCCGATTCTCTCGATTGCACTCATCCGGTTTTCATTATCGCTTTGCATTCCTTAGCGATGAGCAACTTGAGAAACTACCCGAGGATGACTTAGCCTTCCTATCCACCAAATTCACGAGAGCGTACAACAAGGTGAAGAATAGGAGGAGAAGTGGACCTATCCGTGCTTCGAATGTGGTGAGCCAAACCACATTCGTTCCAGGTGCCCCAAGCTAAAGGGCAAGGAGGAGAAGGAGACACGAAGACATCCCCAGGAGAGGGATGCAAAACCCAAGAAGACAAACTATCGCAAGTTTGTCGGTAGGGTCCTGCCGCTCTAGAGAATGTAAACATGAGCGATGTGGACTCGGAAACGGAGGACGACGAGAGTGACTCCCGTGGCAAGAAGAAGGCTCATGACTTCACAGGCATGTGTTTCATGGCCAAGAACAGCCACGACGGTGACTCCTCCAATGATGAGGATCCTTTTAGTGATCCTGATGAGGTATGCCCTTCAGTTGCTGACATGAAAAGGGCTTTGGTGCTTGCTGAACAGAAATTACATAAGCAAGTAAAAAATGATTAAGAAGCAGGACATTATGATTGATAATTTGAACCTAGAAGTTGTTAGGCTTAAATCTATTAATCCTGATGATATTTGTGATTCCTGCACTAGCTTGCTTAAAGAATAGACAAGCTTGAAATCTGCTCATTCCTCTGTTGCTAATCAACTAAATGATGCTCTTGATGAACTAGAATCTCTCAAGTCTAGTTCTGTTTGTTTAGATGCCGTTTCTCTTGATGTGACTGCCATGGAAGCTATTCCTTTAACTTGCTCAAATTGTGCTTTGCTAGAATTAAAATTGGATAGCGCCCTGAAGGAATTGCAAAAATTTGATGCTAGTCACACATGCTCTCATTGTAAGAATAATAGGATTAAGATGCAAGAGATGACTGAAATGGTAGTTTACTCTAGAGCTGCATCTTGTGAAAATTGTCCCAAGCTTACAATTGAGATTGAAGCCTTAAACAAGACTCTTGAAGAGAAAGCTAAAATTGAAGAAAAAGCTAAAATTGAAAAATCCATGTCTCTTACTGCTTCTAAGAAAGTCATTGATTCTAACTCTTGTATTTTGAATGCTGAAGTTGAAACCATGATTGGTCAAATTCAAGAGGCATTTAGAGTCAAGTTTAAGGAGCAGTTGAATACGATTAAGGAATCCTATTGTGTGTCTTGTGAGGCTTTTAAGGTAGAAGTGGCTCTTCTTAAGAGTAAACGTGATGAGGTAATCAAGTCTAGAAAGTGCACTAGATGTGAGAATCTAATCAAGGAGAATGATTACCTCAAGGTGACTCTTGAGAAGTTTTCGAGTGGGAAAAAGAAACTCAACATGATTCTTGATCAATCCAAGGTGAGCGTGAAAAATAGTGGTCTAGGTTTCAATCCCCTAGAGCATTCCAAGAAAAACCCTCCTAGGATTGCTAGAGTTGTGAAGAATGGTGCATTTGAGCTAGAACCTCCTAAGCCATCCGAGGTTGTTTTCAAATCCATTGGTTTTGCTCAAACTCTTTACGGCAAGAAAGGTGCTTTTACTCCTTGATTGAGACCCTCAAAAGGTCATGTATCATTGCACCTTCTCGCAAGAAAGAAGGCCACCTTGTGTTGAGTTACCTTAGGAGAGCAAAACTTGAGAGAAAAGAGAGGATGAGTGCCTTGAGATCCATTAGAGAGTCCCTCTCCATTCTGATCTCTAGAGCTAGGCGACTGTTTATCGTAACACCTATAGGCCTAGATTTGTAGAGAACTTTGTAGACTCTTTTGGTGGGTCTAGGCGGCATGTTGGATTAGGATATCGTGAGGAGAGACTTGGGTAGCACCTAGGCAGGGGAGTATCGATCTTTTGGTAGATCGTTTGGAGAGGTCTAGGTGGTTCTCATGTGCATCCTTATGATTTTATTCTGATCATGTTTTCTGCATTTCTCTTCTTTGCTCCCGGGCATCGTGCTTCTCGATCTTGGATTCCTAGATCATTTATCACTAACTTGATCTTGAGGCACGGATGTTTTCTGATTGTGCTTTTTAGGTCCGTCGTGCGAGGAAGGTGGACATATGTCTTGTTGACTCGGGTGTTCTCGACATATGACCAGGAGATTCTAGATGGTTCTCCTCCTCACACGTGCATCCAAACGAATTGATTACATTTGGGGATGCTTCTCACGGACCGTGGGCGCAAAGGGCCTTTGTCTTGGCGTCAACGACAAGTTCATGCTTAAAGACGTCGCTTTGGTAAGTAAGCTGATGTATAACCTCCTATCTGTTTCTCAGCTGCTTGATGAGGGTCTAGAAGTGAGGTTTAAGAGTGGTGTGTGTAGAGTTCTAGATTCCTCGGGTGAGCTTGTTTTTGAGATCTCCAGATTTGAGAAGATCTTTTGTGCAAATTTTAGTATTTCTTCAGCTTTCAGTCCTAGGTGTCTTGTAGCCTCTGATTCTCATGACCTTGTTTTGTGGCATCGTAGACTTGGGCATATAGGTTTTGATCATTTGTCTAGAGTCAGTTGCAAGGACTTGATTAGAGGTTTGCCTAGGCTGAAGGCTATTAGAGATCTTGTGTGCTCACCGTGTCGGCATGGTAAGATGGTGTCTGCTTCCCACCCACCTCTTACTTTGGTTATGACTAATGGACCATGACAGCTACTTCACTTAGACACAGTTGGTCCTTCTAGAGTTCAGTCAGCTGGTGGGAAATGATATGTGTTGGTGGTTGTGGATGATTACTCCAGGTATTCTTGGGTTTATTTTCTCGCTTCTAAGGACGAAGCATTTGGATTCTTTAGAGATTTGGTCCTTAGACTTGCTGTTGATATTCCTGGAGCCTTGAGAGCCATTAGGAGTGACAATGGGACATAATTCAAGAATTCTTCTTTTTCTACCTTCTGCACTGATAAGGGAATTGAGCATCAGTTTTCCTCTCCTAGAGTTCCCCAGCAGAATGGTGTTGTAGAAAGGAAGAACAGAACCCTTGTAGAGATGGCTCGGACCATGTTAGATGAGCATTCTACTCCTAGGAGATTTTGGGCTGAGGCGATCTCTACTGCTTGTTATATCTCCAATAGGGTTTTCTTGAGATCTGTGGTTGGGAAGACCTCTTATGAGCTTAGATTTGGTCATTCTCCTAAAGTCTCTCATTTCAAGATTTTTGGTTGCAAGTGCTTCATTCTTAAACATGGCAACCTTGATAAATTTGTGTAGAGATGTTTTGATAGCATATTTCTTGAATATCCTGCTCATTCTCGTGGCTATCGTGTTTTTAATGTTGACACTAACAAAACTGTTGAGACTTGCGAAGTCACTTTTGATGAGGCTAGTCCCGGTACTAGACCCGATGCTCTGGTATCTGAGGATCACGAAATTCAAGAAAGCATCTTCGTCGATGATGACTCGAGGATGAGGAACCGAACCATCCTCACTACATCCGAGAGGGTGGAGAGCTGCTACTACTACTCGATTTAATTTGGCGACCCCCTCCTCCTATCCCAAGCGATCCGAGTGGCTCTGTTCCTACCTCAACAACTCATGGGGTAGAGGCCATACGCACTGGAGCACCTCTTCATATTCGCGACAACATCCACTGAAGCGGATGATTGGGGATCTTCAAGAGCGAGTCACTCGCTCGTGTTTATTCTCCCGATTCTCATGCACATTACGCTTTTGTCGCATCTTTTGAACCCCGAGATATCACCCATGCTTTATCTGATGCCTCTTGGGTCAATGCCATGCATGAAGAGCTTGAAAATTTCGAAAGAAACAAAGTCTGGACTTTAGTTGAACGTCCTTCTGATTCTCATGTTATTGGAACAAAATGGATTTTTAAAAATAAGCAAAGTGAGGATGGGTTGGTTGTTCGCAATAAGGCTAGACTGGTAGCTCAAGGTTATTCCCAGGTAGAAGGCTTAGACTTTGAAGAGACCTTTGCTCCTGTAGCTAGATTGGAAGCCATTCGCATTCTTTTAGCATTTGCAACATCCAAGGGTTTCAAGCTTTTTCAAATGGATGTTAAAAGTGCTTTCTTGAATGGTTTCATAGAAGAAGAGGTCTTTGTCAAGCAACCTCCTGGTTTTGAAAATCAAAAATTCTCAAACCATGTTTTTAAACTCTCTAAAGCCCTGTATGGATTGAAGCAAGCCCCTAGAGCTTGGTATGACAGGCTTAAGAGTTTCTTGCTTGAAAATGATTTCAAAATGGGAATGGTTGATAAAACCTTGTTCACTCTCAGGCATGGCAGTGATTTTTCTTTGGTTGATTTATGTGGATGATATTATTTTCGGTGGTTCTTCTCATGCTTTGGTGTCCAGATTTTCAGATTCTATGAGCAGTGAGTTCGAGATGAGCATGATGGGAGAGTTGACATTCTTCCTTGGGTTACAAATCAAGCAACTGAAAGAAGGCACCTTCGTTCACCAAAGTATACAAAGGACCTTCTTCGGCGCTTTAATATGGGAAGCAGTAGGCTAATGTCTACTCCCATTGCTACAACCACCGTCTTTGGACCACGATGAGGATGGGATGACCCATGGACGAGAAGAATCTGCGGTATGATTGGCTCCCTCCTCTATCTTACAGCGTCGAGGTCGGACATACAATTTGCCGTATGTCTGTGCGCTCGCTTTCAGGCTTCCCCTCGTGCTTCTCATCGTCAAGCTGTTCGTCGCATCTTCAGGTACCTTCAGGTTACTCTTGACTTTGGACTCTGGTATTCTTTTTCTTCTGCTCTCTCAATTCGAGCATTTTCTGATGCTGATTTTGCGGGGTGTAGAGTGGATAGGAAGAGTAATTCTGGCACTTGTCATTTCTTGGGCACATCTCTTGTTTCTTGGTCTTCTAGAAAACAATCTTCGATTGCACAGTCCACAACTGAGGCCGAGTATGTAGCTGCTGCCAGTGGTTGCTCTCAGGTTCTCTGAATTTTATCCACGCTGCGGGACTATGGGTTATCCTTGAGAAGTGTTCCTCTTTTCTGTGACAACACTTCTGCAATTAATATTGCCAAAAACCCAGTGCAACATTCTAGGACTAAACACATTGACATTCGATTTCATTTTCTTAGAGACCATGTTGAGAAGGGTGATGTTGTGCTTCACTTTGTAGAGTCTGAACAACAGCTTGCAGATATTTTCACTAAAGCTCTTGATTCTTCTCGTTTTGCTGCTTTGCGGGGAGAGTTAGGGGTTATTAGTCCTATTGGGCTGTTTTGAGGGAAAGTTGCTCTTTTTGCGTTCATTGTATCATAATGCATGTTTAATTTCAATTGTATTGCATTGTATAATAAAATGTATGGAGCTTTGTTCATTATCCTTGTATGGCTTGATTTCATATTCTATATCTTGTCATATCAAGTGTTAGTCTGCTAGACTTCTTTTATGGCTCTTCTTGTTTAGCTTAGCTTTTGCCTTGCTAGCTTTATTTCTGTGAGCAAACTGAATCAAATCATGTCTTGTTGGATCTTGTGACTAGTTTTGCTCTAGTGATCCTCTTATGATTCTCGCCATGTCTTATAGGTTGAATTGAGTCTTGAACTTATTTTGAGATGAAAATGAGTGTTTTATCTTCTTAAGTCAAGCAAATGAAAAATGAGATTTTCTGTGCGAAAAAACTGATCTCACCAATCCTTTCTCATGAGACGGCTTGCCATTGCACTAGGCATGAACTCAGGGGGAGTTTTGGATGACCTAGATCACTCTTTTAAGCTTATCGCTTGAGATGGTCGCGGCAAGGCTTGAGATCTAGCACAGCGAAAAAAAATCCTTTTTAGGAAAATGCTCAAAATGCTAAGTGCTTGAGTTTTGCTTCAAAAGTGTACTCTTAATGCTCAAAATGCCTCAGTTCTTGTTTTGAGTCTCTTTTTACTTATAGACATGGCTTGACTCATTTTTGGTTGCTTTTAGTGAAACTATGATATTGAGCAACCTTTCATGGTTTTAATTCTTTTAATCTCAGATTACTGCTATTTTGGTTTTAGCTTTGCAGTACATGTTTTGCCATAATTGAATATAGTTTCTACACTTTATATGGCTTGGTATAATTCTTGTACTGTCTACATGTATAATGGTCATGGCTCCTTTTTACTAAAGTTCAAAAATAAAGTCATTTCTTCATGCTCCTTCTTTTCCCATACATCTTGATGAATTCATTGTCAAAGGGGGAGAAGGATTGAGAAAATACTGTTTTGGAGCTTATGGTTCATATAGAAAAGAATTCATATACAAAAAAAAACATATGAACCTTTTGAAAATGTGTGATCATAGTGAGTTGAGTCTTTGGGTTTTATTGCCTTTTTCTGATTTGAATTGCAATTGAAGAAGACTCACAATGATCAAAGGTCAAATAGATCATTTTGTCTTTCATATGGACCTAAGTGAGATTTTTGGCTACTTTCTGGAATTTGAATCCTGTTGTGCTTTCATTGCCTTATCTCACCTGCCTATACTATTCTGAAGCCAGCTTAGTCGGTTCCTAGGCTTTTTCTTGCTTATGAACCAAGTTGTGCCTTTATGCGAAAACGATGATTTTTACTTTTCAATTTGAAAAACCATATTTTCTGGGAAATTACCAATGTGTTCATCAAGGGGGAGATTGTGGATATCGTGAGGATATGTGCACGATCTCAAGATGATGAGTCAATTGGCAATGGCATTGTTGGTTTGCAAAATAACGCGTTTTCGGTTTTGCTTCAAAGGTTGTCGGACCACGGTGATCGGCCATTGATGGTGATCGGACCGCGTGGAGAGGTCCGACCGGCCGTGGTGGCCGGTCCGACCGAAAAGTTGAAAAGTGGTTTTTGGAGCTAAGCCAAAAATAGGTTGTGTAGGCAGTGAGGGGAGTCTCCTGGATGTGATCACATCATTTTTGGAGCTCCCAGTCAAAAGTTCTATTCAGTTGAAATTTCGAAGGTTTGATTTTCATTTGAAAATTTGGCTAAGTCCTTTCGGGCGGTCCGACCGCCGTTGTGGGATCGGTCCGACCGGCCTGAAATCGGTCAGACCGGCCTTGTGGGGCGGTCAGACCGCCGATGACTTGGAGGGTAGCCAAGTTGGCATTGAGTTGGTTTCAATGTGGTTATTGTATGGAGTTCAATGCTTTATTATTTCATATTGCATTGCGGAACTAACGTGGGTCAAGTTGTGAAGAACTTGTTCCCGAAGCGGTTTGTTTGTCTATTCTTTGTGCGGTGGCTTGCGAGTCAACGGCGTCAGCGGTGAGGTGGATCGGGACTACGCTTGGAGGCGAGGTCGAGCGATCCTGGATCTGGGTGAGTCGTGTGACTCAAGCATGGTGCAGAATGGGCAAGATGGATCGAACGGGCAGTTCGGTGCAGCTGGTTGGATCAGGCGGTGCGAAAGTCGGTGCAAGTCCCTGGGTGGAACTTGACGACATGGAGAGCCGCTGATCAACCTACACGTGGTGAAGCAGGCGATTGCTTCAACAGATTGAGTTGTATGTGTGTGTGGGTCCCATGTGTGAGTGGGTCCCAAATGTGTAACCCTAGGCCTCTACTATAAATAGAAAGGGGGGAGATGGAAAAACCCCCCAAGCACTCATTTGACCTTCTTCTTCCTTTTTTAGGGTTTGGCGGAGAGGTGAGGAGAAACTAGGGTTTGGAGATTGTGTGTGTGCTCCTTGTGTGAGCTCTTGTCCTCCTTGTTGGAGAGGCTTTGTAAGCATCAAGTGTGATCAATCAATCTTGTGATGCTTGCTTGAGAGATCACTTGTCTCCCTTTGTGTTCTTCTCTCTTTTGGATGAATTTGGTGCTTCCTTGATTCAAGTGGTTAAGCTTGGTCTCTTGACATTTTTTCCTCTTGCTTTGATGTGAGGGAATACTCCTAGAATCATCTAGACCATCAACACCCACAAGCAAGTCTTGAATCAAAGTTTTTCTTATTTCTAGGGTTTGTGCACTTCTTCAGTAAAACCTTGAGAGAGTGTTTCTACGGAGTGGATCTGAAGGATCGTCGCTAGAAATAGCTCTCTAATATCCTTAGGAAGGTGTGCTCGAAATTTGGTCAAGTTTCATTGGTTGATTCAAAAGTTGGATCAAATTTTGTTTTGGTTTTGGACTTGGTTTTTCGGTTCTGGACCAAATCGGTCAGACCGGTTTTATAACGGCGGTCCGACCGCCGCGTTCGAATCGCTTCGATCACGGGTCGAACCGATATCCAACGGTCCGACCGCCTTGATTAGTAGCCGATCCGCCGCTGTCTCGGCCGGTCGACCGCCCGGTGTCGAAACAGACTAGTGTGTTCTTTTCTCCACGTTTGTGTCGTGTGGTTGAGGGCTATCGAACCAAAGACAAGGCTTCTCTCGTGGCGCTTATCGATCTTCTTAGCTTTTATAGCTAAAGGAGTTAAGTTCGTGTTGAATTTGATTTAGGCGAGAAAGTTGAGAAAGCGCCTATTCACCCCCCTAGTCGCCTTTACGGTCCTACAGATGTGTTAGTGCTCTGTGATGGATTGAGTTGATGCTATTGTGATATGGGTGATGCATGCCGTGTTGTTTTAGTGCTCGTGAATGGATTGAGTTGATGCTCTTTGTGATCTGCGGCTATTGTGGGAAAGCTAGCGAAAAGTTCAATCAGAAAATCCATATCGATTCATTCGCGAGGCTCGGGAGGCTCGGGCGAAGTGAAAATCCGTTTTTGTTTTTTTTTTTTGCCATAGAAAACTATCACGAGCGGTTCTTGTTTAGAAAATGCGTGAAAATAGACTATCACATACGGTTCGTGAATCTATCACGAGCGGTTCTTGTTTAGAACAAATGCGTGAAAATAGACTATCACGAGCGGTTCTATTCACGAGCCGTATGTGAAAATAGACTATCACGAGCGGTTCTATTCACGATCCGTCTGTGATAGTCGCTATCACAGACGGTTCGTGAATAGAACCGTCTGTAATAGCCTTTTTCATAGACGGTTCAAAAACCATCTATGATGACCTCGTGTCATCACAGACACAAAAATTCAGACGGTTCAAAAACCGTATGTGATGATGGTTTAGAACCATCTGTGATGAGCTTTTGTGTAGAAGTGTCAGTGTGTAATAGAACTGAAGGTCCCCACTGCAAATGCAAGCCATGCAAGGTAGTTTGAAGGCAAGTACATCCACCTCTCCATGCAGAAATTCAGCGACAATGTGGTTGAGACATGGTGAAAGTCTTCAAGGAAGGCGACACGGCAAATATCATCCTGGAGCTCTGGTCATGCCGCACCGAGCATTTGCTTGACACCCTACTCAAACTATGTGATCTACTCACTCTTGAATTCCAAGGTAAATACTTGAATCAAAAGAGCGAAACCACGATATTTTGTGATGGCGGATTTGCCAATTTTTGTGATTATCATGAAATTTCCAGGGTTCTCTCCACACTGCACTGACAAATGCAATATGACATCATGTGGAACTACTCAGAACCAGTCCATACTGCAAGAGGATATACTCTTGAGCTTTGCTAAAGAAGTGATTAACTGGTGACACCTTTTCAGCATGTAACAAGAAAGACCGTCGTCTTGTGCTATCTTTCAGATTCAAAAGGGATAAAGGTGATCACACCATGTAGATTTGTATTAATTAGTATTATTTGGTCATGCACTTTTAACTGCACATGTATTTGGTGCACTCTTGTGTTGTCATAAACCATCTTGGATGGAATAAGTTATAATGAAAAAGTCAACATCACAAATATCTCATATCTGGAATGTATGTGTGTTGATGCATGCACGCAAGATTGGTGCTGCTGCCTATAACTCACTTTTCATGTTTACTTCCATTGTAATTGTAATTGCAATTTCAAATGATGCCAAAGCAAGAACAGAAACAAAGAATTTGCAATCTACAGAATTTTGCAGCACACACTAAGTTCCTGTTTGGATACACTGTATTTTTGGAGTTTTTAAAAGGATACAATGGTTCCTAGAAAATATAATAGTATTAAAACTTTTAGGTGTTTGGGTACAACAAACATTGTTGTTTTATAAACTGTAGTATGTTAAATACCATGTTTTTTATTTAGTTTTAAAAAATCCACTCACAACCTCTTTCTTTTTAAACCGAGCTCAACTGACCCCTCGCGTCGGCATCTATGCACATCATGTGCAATACGTTTTCAACCTTCAAGCATAGTCTCATGTGATCTAACCTGTAATATGCATCATGCTATATACACAAACATTGACAACATTCTTTCATTTTCTTTTCTACCGATCTAATAAAATTAGGATACGTGTTGTTTGATTTTGGAAACTTGGTTCCAATTTTCAAATTCAAAATTCAAAATTATTAATGTAAGTTTAGAATGTATAAATTTTAGTTTTTAGGTAATTAGTTGAATTTCAAAAAAAATAAAAATATATTTTGAATCAATCAAGTTTGAAGTTCTCATTGAATTTTGAATGTAACTCTCACACCTCTAATTGTGATACTCGTGTTGCACTAATGTGATACTCATAGATATATGTAGCATTATCTTTTAATTGCTTGATTCGCTTTATGTGTTAAAGAGAAATATTATTTTATGTAAGATTTGAGGTCCCGTTGCAACCTGCAGTAAGGAAACCTTCTTGGCTCTGTTGATATGGAAGTTTTAACTTATGAATGGCAATAGAGAGATTGGTGATCTGCAACAATATATTCTATGCAAAAATTAATTTTTCGTTGCAACGCACGGGCACATGACTAGTTGGTGGTAAGAAACCGAATAAGCTCGAAATATCCCCATCGCCTCACAGCCCTTACTGCGCCTCACAGTAAATTTCCGAACAGTACAGTTATCAAACAAAGACTCTTTTTTTTTTTGCTATTTTGGTATTATTTTGCTTTGAAATTACAAATCTAACCTCATCCCGAGCAGTGAAATGTTAAAAATATCACCGCGGATATGCCGACAGGCATCTACTGCACCTCTGTCCAGCAGCACCGCCTACCGCGCTGCCAGTGAGCAGTGCGTACAACTCATAAACAGTAGCATACAATGCATTCTATAGAGACTGAATAGTGCACATCCATGCCACACAGTGGTAAACACTACATGAACAGTATATATACAGTCTACAAAATAGTGTTACCACAGTGTTTCGCACGGGCTTTTGCAACTGCTGCGTAGTGGAGATGGGTCACGCGTAGTCTGTCGCACGTCTACAATATCATTTTTACCAATTCACTCGCCAAATTACTATTTTTGCTATTTGCAACGATGCCAGTTTCGCCCGTAACTTTCAAACAGTGTTCGAAATGTCTGGTGCTAGAAAAAAAAAATGGGATAAGAGAGGGTCTCATGTGAAACTCCTTCCCTGTCTCCATCCATTTTCTCCCTCACTCATGAATCCAACGGCCCAGAGGACAGCCTCACTCCCAGGGAATTTCCTTCCCTGGTGCTATTGCCACCTATCCGGCCAATCAAGCTGGCTCCCCTACCCCGACGGTTGTTCGAACCGTTCCGAGAATCTCTCGCCTCAATTGCATCAGCAGTCTACCCAATCGTTGTACCTTCCTATTAATTTTACAGCTACCTGCTCTGCACAAGGCTGTGGCATAAAAGTCGTTGTACCTTTTGATTAATTTTACAAACACAAAACAAAACAAAACAGGTCCCAACTGAACTTACGGTGAACATGAAAGTTGTTGTACGACCAAGCAAGGTTCAGAAAACATTTACGGCAAAAACCATTGCCTGGTGGGTTAGCGGTTTTCGGGCTGTTGCATGAGGATTTTCGGAATTTTCCCGGCCAGTCTTTTTTTTTGCAGATTTCTTTCCCGAGTTTTCAAAATCTCCAAGATTTCTGAAAACCGACTAAGAAATTGCGTGCTTTCAAAAGCTTCTAGCATCTCCCTATCTCAACTTTCACAATTCAGATTGAGAGATCACAAGTAGTTATGGCATAGCATCCTTGGAATCAAATCTGGGCGTCTATTTAGCATCCGACAAAGCACGCGATGCCTTCGCTTTACGCACGCAGGAGATGCTCCCTGATCTAAATGCCGTGACAACATATATAGCGACCACCATCGCGACGCTGCAACTTACAAGACACAGTGAGACACCACGAGTTGCGCCATGGCTGCATGTCCGGAGCTCCGTCACGTAGCCATGTTCCCCTTCCTGGCCAAGGGCCACGCCATGCCGCTCCTCCACCTGGCGCGGCTCCTCCTCGGCCGCCGCCTCGCGTCGGCCGTCACCTTCTTTACCACCCCACGCAACGCGCCCTTCGTCCGCGCGGGCCTTGCCGGCGCGGCCGCGGCCGTCGTCGTCGAGCTGCCGTTACCATCCGACGACGGTCCGCAGAGCACGGACGAGCTCCCGTCCGCGTCCCTCTTCCTCGACTTCGTCTCCGCGGTCGCCGCGCTCCGGCCGGCGTTCGCGGCCGCGCTCGCGCGGCTCGAGCCGAGGCCGGACGTGCTCGTCCACGACGGCTTCCTCGTGTGGGCTAAGGACGTCGCCGACGAGCTCGGCGTGCCGCGGCTCATCTCCCTCGGCATGGGCGCCTTCTCCTCCTACGTCTCCGCGGCGGTCCTGGCGCACAAGCCGCACGCGCACGTAAGCTCGCCGTCCGAGCCGTTCCCGGTCCACGGCTTGCCCGGGCTCCGTCTCACGAAAGCCGACCTCAACCCGCCCTTCGACGAGCCGGAGCCGACCGGCCCGCTCTGGGATTTCATCTGCGAGAGCTCCAAGTGCACGGGTTCGAGCCGGGGCATTATCGCCAACTCCTTCCACGAGCTCGAGTCGGTCTACTTAGACCTGTGGAACCGGGAGTTCCCGATCAAGATGTGGCCGGTCGGTCCGTTATGTCTTGCCTCTGAACCGGTCCAGGCCATGGACCCGGACGTGTCGGATTGGCTCGACTCGAGGCTCGCCATGGGCCGGCCGGTTCTGTACGTCGCATTTGGCTCGCAAGCCGAGTTAAGCAGGGCACAGTTGGACGAGATCGCGGTCGGGTTGGACGTATCCGGTATAGACTTCTTATGGGTGGTCCGGTCCAAGTGGTTCGACCCCGAGGACCGGTTCAAGGAGAGGCTCGGAGAAAGGGGCAAAGTGGTCCAAGGTTTCGTCAATCAATTGGGAGTCCTAAGCCACAAGTCTACCAAATGGTTTTTCAGCCACTGCGGATGGAACTCGGTACTAGAAAGCATCAGTATGGGTGTGCCTATGTTAGCATTCCCATTGGCGGCCGAGCAGAAACTCAATGCAAAACTCGTAGTGGATGAGCTACAAGTTGGGCTTAGGGTTTGGTCAACGAAGGGAGAAGATGGCACGGAAGGAGGACTAGCTACTAGTGGAGACGTCCAGGTGTTGGCAAGGGAGTTGATTTTTGGAGACGAAGGGAAACGTGCTGCTGCCAGAGCAAGTGAGCTCGCGGTGTCTTCTAGGAAGGCCATGGAAGTGGGTGGGTCCTCATTTGGAAGCATAGAGCTGATAGTCCGCGAGGTCAGCGAGATGGGGATTGCTCAGGCTAAGAGTGAGTAATTATGATCTCTAGCTACTAGCGTTGGCATGGTAATTATGTATGTTGGCTTGTGGGCTTAATTTGAATGCTGTACTACTCAAATTAATAAGGTTAATTGGCCAAAGCCCGTACCTAGTAATTTATTTCCCCTTTCTGCTTGCTGCAATTCTTGAACTGCAGCTGACATTAATTAAGGGCCAGTTTTTTCATACTTTGCTATGTGATGTAGAATTAGTCTATCTATTTAGTTACGAGACTAAATGTCAGCATTTTTTTAAAATTATGGTTAAAAATGCTTTAAATCGGTAATTATATCCAAAAAAAACTTTTGAGTATTTGAGTAACTGTCGCAATGCGAAACAGAGCCTAACTGCACCAAATAAACACGATAACCGAAATTCATTAACTTCTGATGCCAACTACCTTGTCTTCTGTGTCCGGTGACCACAGTTACATTTCCACTAACCACGTACGGTAGAATAGATTATTTGTGTGGATTTTTACTTTAATTCTTCCGGATTTGAATTGGTGGGTTGTGAGTTTTACGGTGACTACACTAGCCAATAGTTCCCACGATCAAAAGAAAGTTAAGTAAAAAAATAGTAGTTAAAGTTACACAGTATATTTACTTGTGTATGGGTGCAGTTGCACCGCTATTTTTTTAAAGAAAAAAGCAGGTATATACTAGTCATAGTGTGTATATGTATACATACATGGCCATATACATGATAGCTGCTTACCCAGTGTTTCCGGCACTCGAGATCTTAGCAGTTTCAGTCGACTCCTCGGTTTCAGCGAGCTGGCGGAGTGTCCCGGCCGGAAAGGCGATGAGCGCTATAAAGGCCTAGGCTGATGCTCCGTGAGGTGACCAACAAGATGGGGGGGATAGGTCACAGTGAATAGCGCCGATGCCAACGCGTTGGAATCGCGGCTCTACTGTAGCGCATGGTCCATGGAGTAGAAGTGGACTTTGTCGTGTCGTGTGTATGTGTGCCGTTGGTCACAAATTGCAGCATCGGCTTCCTGCTTTTGTGAGTGGCGCCGTTCGCGTGGCGGAAGCCTATTAGATCATATTGGTTTGGTTTCTAGAATAGTACATTCCAGTATCCATTTATATTGGTGTACTATTTTTAGATTTAATTATATATATATAAGTAGGTATTTATTTAATTATATGCATAGCAAATATCACTATCAAAAATAATATATAGTTCAATAGATGATATTATCAATTCTATATATAATCGGTATTTAGATGGTACGGTACTGTAAGTCTTTTTTTTTGGGTTGGTTTATATGATTATATGGTACGACAGGCCGTATTGATAACTATGCTTGGCTGTGGCGGGCCCAGCGGCACGTACGGGGAAAAGGTTGCAGGTGGAGGCGCGGGGGCGGCTTTGCTGGGCTCTGCGTGGCACTGTCGATTCGAACGAGTGGCGCCGTGGCGGAGGCGAACGCGCCCACGTGACGGGCATCACTCGGCGTCCGTGGAAACCGCGCGCCGCACTGGTAGTGTTGCGTCCCTCGCCGCCCGCGCGGTGGAGAGGGCGCAAAACTCTAGGCAGGCTGAGGCGGGGGGAGTTTGGATGGTGTAAGCCCACAGGGCGTCCACGCAAGATGAGCGCGTGGATCCAGGAGGGAGCGCGGCCCAGGATAGAGATTGCTTCAGCTTTGCCGTTGCTTTTACATGCGACGAAAACCATCAGCTAGCATCGCGCGTGCGCCTGGCCACACATCACACATGCAGACATATGAGCCGGGTGGCTCCAGTTTCTGGACGGGTTTACTCAGTGGCCAAGCCACCAAGGAAATGGAGGGTAAGCTCAGAGCTTTGACTGACTAAATTAATTTAAAATAAATATAATTTTATATTTTTTATGTATCAAATTTATACATAAATAAAAGCAAAGGGAAAAAAAGAAATACAATGAAGGTACATCGCTAATGGAAAGTGCACCCGCAAAACATATAAATATAGTTCCTAACTTCCGGTGGATAAGAACCTATACAAAATTGTGTATCATTTTGTAGGTGCCCACGCCCTGCAGGCTTCAAGTGCTGGTTGGGTCCATTCATGTTGAGGCCGGGAGGGGGTGGTGTTTCCATGCCACAGGATAGTGGTGCACAGTGCCCTGCTGGTGCAGTGTTACGCCAAGGTCTAGGTGGACATGGTAGATGATAATTTGATGTCTATCCCGCTGGAGAAGCGCCTGAACGAAGACATCATAACACTAGGGGGTGTTGTGCACACTTTTGTCTAGTTTCCCAAGAGGGATATCACCTGGACCCTGTAGTGCCGCTTCAGAAGGCCTCCGTATCCTGTACCGTGGATACGATGCCCGTGGAGATGGTGTCCGTGGAGATGGCGCCAGTGGAGATGGCGCTGAAGAAACAAGAAAAAGTTGTCGCGTCATCTTCCACGAAGACAACAACTAGCATGCGAGGCGCTAAGGTCAAATCGAAGAATATTAAGGCACCTCACAAGCCCGATACGTCCTCCCTCGGAATGTCGTTGGTCTCCCACACAACATTACGTAACATTGGTTTGGCTTACCATACTTTGCTTGACTGGTATATGCGGCGGACCGACGAGGCGAGGGAAGACCGGCCTACCGTCTTCACTGTCAACTACAATAAGAACTATTTCCAGCACAAGCCGGGCTACTTCATCGTGTGCTTTGAAGACTTATTTGATCTATTCAACCTCGATGCCCTCGACACCTCACTTCTACTATGATGGAACTGTAAGTGTATACAATCAAGTTCTACATTCACGTAATATCGATAAATATCATAACTCATTGCTTATGTATAGATACATGATGCAATAATGCCGACGATGGCGACAACCGGTGGGTTTCCTCGACCCATGTTTGATCTCAGAGCAATGCATCTGCGTAGACACAAACTACGTCGAGAAGTACATAACGAAGGGATTGCATCCGCGATAAGGACTGCATACTGGTGTCCTACATCCAGGGTAAGTGCTTCACTACTTGCTATATAAATTTTATTTGTTCTTTATACGCAACATGAACTTATGTTTAATGACTAAAGCGATATACATGAGTATGTGGCTTTGGATCCTTTTAGTCATTGTACTAAAGTGGAACAAGATAATATACCTTGATTCCCCAGTCAATAACAACCACGGCTTCACCCTTGAGCAAAAAATACTCTCAGGTATGCTCATTTTCTCCATATGTAACTCCTTTGTAGTCTTCATTCGTTTGAAATGTCCGAGGATAACTTTTTGAAATCACATAGGTCATTTAGTGTCTGTGTTGCCGAGGGAGGGACACACAATGAATCGGACGCTAAACTGCGACACATGACGCAGTTTCCGGTACCTGCTCACACCTCATAACCTGGCCTCTCGAACTGACTATACATATATCCTATATCACACATTTATTTTTCCAGTGCCACCAGCAACTACGTCAAGACAACATATGTGCATTCTATGTTTGTTGTCATATGCTGAAAATCATGAATGCTAAGCCGAAAGATCAAGAGGTCATTCTCTTAATAATTGTTTTATATTTATGAATTTACATATATATGCTGTAGGACCGGAAAGGCGACTAAAGGGGGGGGGGTGAATAGGCGCTTTCAAAACTTTCTCGCCTAAATAAAAAACCAACACGAACTTTACTCCTTTAGCTATGAAAGCTAAGAAGATCAGTAAGCACACAACGGAAGCCTTGTGTTGGATTTGATAAACCCCTCAACCACACGACACAAACGGAGAAAAGAACTCACTGTTCCTTACTGGGTACTGGCGGTCTGACCGGCTACCACGGGCGGTCGGACCGACGGTCAACCAATGATCGGCCGACAACTAACTAGCGGTCGGACCGGTGTCTGACGATTCGACACGGCAAACCAGTGATGCGAATACAGGCGGTCGGACCGCCGTTGAAAGACCGGTCGGACGGTAGAGTCGATCTTGAAAAACTCCACCCAAATCCAAAACGAAATTTGATCCAACTTTTGATTCAACCAATAAAACTTGACCAAATTTCGAGCACACCTCCCTAATGATATTAGAGACCTATTTCAGCGACGATCCGTCGATCCACTTGCAGAATCGATCTCTCGAGATTTTACCAAAGAAGTGCACAAACCCTAGAAATGTGAAAATCTTGATTCAAGACTTGCTTGTGGGGGGTTGATGATCTAGATGACTCTAGGAGTAATCCCACACATCAAAGTAAGATAAAGTAGGCCAAGAGACCAAGCATGAACCTTTGAATCAAGGAAGCACCAAAATCATCCAAAAGGGAGAAGAACACAAAAGGGAGCAAACGATCTTTCAATTGAGCATCACAAGATTGTTCGGTCACACAAGATGCTTAAAAAACCTCTCCAACAAGGAGGGCAAGAGCTCAACAAGGAGCACACTCCAAACCCTAGTTCTCCTCTCCTCTCCTCGAAACCCTAGAAAGTGAGGAAGAATGCCAAATGAGTGCTTCAAAGGTTTTCCATCTCCCCCTTTCTATTTATACTAGAGAGTTAGAGTTTCACTTTTGGGGTCACTTACACATGGGACCCACACACACATAACTATTGAAGCAATCGCCTGCTTCACCACGTGTAGGTTGATCGGCGGTTCTCATCGCGTCGCCAAGCCTCTCTTGTCAGAATCACATCGAACCTCCGAGAGACTCGCACCGATATCCGCACCTTTGATCCAACCGGTATGATCGAACCACCCGTTCGATCCGTCTTGCCCATCTCGCACCATACTTGTGTCACACGACCTCACCGGTATCCACGATCATTACGGACCTCGGCTCTCCAAGCGTAGTCCCGATCCACTCACCGTTGGCGTCGTTGACTCGCAAGCCACCGCGCGACAATAGACAAACAAATCGTTTAGGGAACAAGTTCTTCACAACTTGACCCACGTTAGTTCCGCAATGCAATATACAACAATAAAGCATTGAAGTTCATATAATAACACAATCAAAACCAACTCAATGCAACACTTGGCTAACCTTCAAGCCATTCCCGGTCATAGCCACGGGGCGGTCCGAGCCGATTCATCTTGATCGGACCGCTCCCACAGCGGCGGTCGGACCGGTCCAAAGACTTAGCCAAATTTTCAACTCAAAATTCAAACCTTACGGAATTTTCAAGCGAATAGAACTTTTGGTTGGGAGCTCCAAAATGATGGGACCACATCCATGAGACTCCCCTCACTTGCCTACACAACCTATTTTTGGCCTAGCTCAAAAGCCAAAAACATTTTGGCGGTCGGACCGGCCACCATGGCGTCGGACTCCTCCACAGGTGATCGACCGCCTGACACACCGATCGACGACGCTTTGTGGTCCGCGGCCTTGGAGCAAACCCAAAACGCGAGATTTTGCAAACCAACAACGCCATTGCCAATTGACTCATCATCCACGAGATCGTGCACATATCCTCACGATATCCACAATCTCCCCCTTGATGAACACATTGGTAATTTTCAAGAAAATGTGATTTTTCGAAATGAAAAGTAAAAACTTCGCCGTTTTCGCACAAAGGCACAACTTGGTCCAAAAGCAAGAAAAAGCCTAAGGCAAACCAAGTCGGCTTCGAATAGTGTAAGCAAGTGAGATAAGGCAATGAAAGCACAAGAGAATTCAATTTCCAGAAAGTAGCCAAAAATCTCACTTAGGTCCAAAAGAAAGACAATTGTTCTATTTGACCTTTGATCATTGTGAGTCTTCTTCAATTGCAAATGAAATCAGGAAAAGGCAATAGAACCATAAAACTTAACTCACTATGATCACAAATTTTCAAAAGGTTCAATTTTTTTATTTTATGAAGTTCTTATATATTAAACCTTAAGTATGAAACCAAAAGCTCCAACAGCATTTTCTTCACAATCTCTCTCCCCCTTTGACAATGAATTCATCAAGATGCATGAAAGAGAAGGAGCATGAAGGAATGACTTTATTTTTGAACTTTAGTAAAAAGGAGCCATGACCATTATACATGAAGACAGTACAAGTATTATACCAAGCCATATAAAGAGTAGACGCTATATTCAATCATGGCAGAACATGTACTGCAAAGCTAAAAACAAGATAGCAGCAATCTGAGATTAACAGAATTAAAATCATGAAGAGTTGCTCAATATCATAGATTCACTCAAGGCAACCAAAAATGAGTCAAGCCATGTCTATAAGTAAAAAGAGACTCAAAACAAGAATTGAGGCATTTTGAGCATTAAGAAAATTCTTTTGAAGCAAAGCTCAAGCACTTAGCCCTTTTTGGCCAAATTTTCTTTTTCTCTCTTTTTTGTTTTGCTGTGCTAGATCTCAAGCCTTGCCGCGACCATCTCAAGCAATAAGCTTAAAAGAATGATCTAGGTCATCCAAAACTCCCCATGAGTTCATGCCTAGTGCAATAGTAAGCCGTCTCATGAGAAAGGATTGGTGAGATCAGTTTTTTCATGATGAAAATCTCATTTTCATTTGCTTGACTTAATAAGATAAAAGCTCATTTTCATCTCAGAATAAGTTCAAGACTCAATTCAACTGTAAGACATGGCGAGAATCATAAGAGGATCACTAGAGCAAAACTAGTCACAAGATCCAACAAGACATGATTTGATTCAAATTGCTCACAGATATAAAGCTAGCAAGGCAAAAGCTAAGCCAAACACGAAGAGCCATAAAAGAAGTCTAGCAGACTATCACTTGATATGACAAGGTATAGAAGATGAAATCAAGTCATACAAGGATAATAATCAAAGCTCCACTAATTTTATTATACAATGCAAGACAAATGAATTGAAACATGCATTATGATACAATGAATGCAAAAGAGCAACTTCCCCTCAAAACAGCCCAATAGGACTAATAACCCTAACTCTCCCATAAGCAAAGAAAGCGAAGAGTCAAGAGCCTTAGTGAAAATATCGCGCAAGTCGTTGCTCGGACTCTACAAAGTGAAGCACAACATCACCTTTCTCAACATGGTCTCTCGAGAAAATGAAATCGAATGTCAATGTGTTTAGTCTGGAATGTTGCCTTTGGGTTTTGGCAATATTAATTGCGAAGTGTTGTCACGTAAAAGAGGAACACTTCCCAAAGATAACCCATAGTCCCCATGGCGTGGATAAAATCCAGAGAACACGAGAGCGACCCGGCGGCGGCTACATACTCGGCCTCGGTATGATCAGGCAATGTAAGACTGTTTTCTAGAAGACCAAGAAACAAGAGATGTGCCCAAGAAATGACAAGTGCGAAGTACTCTTCCTATCAACTCTACACCGTGAAATCGGCATCGAAAATGCTCGAATTGAAAGAGCCAAGAAGAAGAATACCGAGTCCAAAGTCAAGCGTATCTTGAAGATACCGAATATGCGACGTCTTGCTTGACGATGAGAAGCACGAGGAAGCTCGAAATCGGCGCACGGACATACGGCGAATTGTATGTCGGCCTCGTATTTGTAAGATAGAGGAGGAGCCAATCATCTGCGGCACTCCTTCCGGTCCACGGACTCTCCATCCTCATCGTGGTCCGGCCACGGTGGTTGTAGCAATGGGAGTAGACATTGGCCCTCGCTTCCCATATTGAAGCGCCAAGAAGGTCCTTTGTATACTTACTCGGTGAGCGAAGGTGCCTTCTTTCGTTGCTTGATTTGTAGGCCAAGGAAGAATGTCACTCTCCCATCATGCTCATCTCAAACTCACTTTGCTCATTGAATCGAAAATCTAGACACCAAAGCATGAGAGGAACCACGAATATAATATCATCCACATAAATCTGAACCAACAAGAAATCACTGCCATGCATGAGAGTGAACAAAGTTTTATCAACCATTCCCATTTTGAAATCATTTTCAAGCAAGAAACTCTTAAGCCTGTCATACCAAGCTCTAGGAGCTTGTTTGATCCATCTGAGGGCTTTAGAGAGTTTAAAAATATGGTTTGAGAATTTTGATTTTCAAAACCAGGAGGTTGCTTGACAAAGACCTCTTCTTCTATGAAGCCATTCAAGAAAGCACTTTTAACATCCATTTGAAAAAGCTTGAAACCCTTGGATGTTGCAAATGCTAAAAGAATACGAATGGCTTCCAATCTAGCTACTAGAGCAAAGGTCTCTTCAAAGTCTAAGCCCTCTACCTGGGAATAACCTTGAGCTACAAGTCTAGCCTTATTGCGAACAACCAATCCATCCTCACTTTGCTTATTTTTAAAAACCCATTTTGTTCCAATAACATGAGAATCGGAAGGTCGCTCAACTAAAAACCAGACTTTGTTTCTCTCGAAATTTTCAAGCTCTTCATGCATGGCATTGACCCAAGAGGCATCAAGATAAAGCATGGGTGATATCTCGGGGTTCAAAAGAAGCGACAAAAGCGAATGTGCATGAGAATCAGGAGAAATAAACCTAGAGCGAGTGACTCGCTCTTGAAGATCCCCAATCATCTTTCGGTGGATGTTGTCATTTGTATCTGAAGAGGTGCTCTGGTGCAGTGGCCTCTACCTCATGAGTTGTGGAGGTAGGAGCAGAGCCACTCGGATCGTCGGTGGGGATAGGAGGAGGCCGCTCTCCAAACCGATGTAGTAGTAGCAGGCTCTCCACCCTCTCGAGGTAGGCGGAGGATGATTTGGTTTTCACCCTCGAGTCATCATCGATTGAAAATGCTTCCTTGAATTTCGAGAACACTGTGTACTGAAGCATCGGGTCTAGTACAGGACTAGCCTCATCAAAAGTGACCGCAAGTCTCAACAATTTTGTTAGTATCAATATTAAAAACACGATAGCCACGAGAATGAGCAGGATATCCAAGAAATATGCCATCAAAACATCTAGACTCAAATTTATCAAGGTTGCCATGTTTAAGAATGAAGCACTTGCAACCAAAAATCTTGAAATGAGAGACTTTGGGAGAATGACCAAATCTAAGCTCATAAGAGGTCTTCCCAACCACAGATCTCAAGAAAACCCTATTGGAGATATAACAAGCAGTAGAGATCGCCTCAGCCCAAAATCTCCTAGGAGTAGAATGCTCATCTAGCATGGTCCGAGCCATCTCTACAAGGGTTCTGTTCTTCCTTTCTACAACACCATTCTGCTGGGGAACTCTAGGAGAAGAAAACTGATGCTCAATTCCCCTATCAGTGCAGAAGGTAGAAAAAGAAGAATTCTTGAACTCTGTCACATTGTCACTCCTAATGGCTCTCAAAGCTCCAGGTATATCAACAACAATTCTAAGGATCAGATCTCTAAAGAATCCAAATGCTTCGTCCTTAGAAGCAAGAAAATAAACCCATGAATACAGGAGTAATCATCCACAACCACCGCACATACCATTTCCCACCGGTGGTGAACTCTAGAAGGACCAATCAGTATCTAAGTGAAGAAGTCTGTCACAGTCCATCAGTCATTACCAAAGTAAGAGGTGGGTGGGAAGCGGACACCATCTTACCATGTCTGAGGTGAGCACACAAGATCTCTATGACCTTGACCTAGGCAAACCTCTAATCAAATCCTTGCAACCGACTCTAGACAAATGATCAAAACCTATATGTCCAAGTCTACGATGCCACAAAACAAGGTCATGAGAATCGGAGGCTACAAGACACCTAGGATCTGAGGCGAAGAAATCTTGAAATTTGCACGTAAGATCTTCTCAAATCTGGAGATCTCAAAAACAAGCTCACCGAGGAATCTAGAACTCTACACTCACCTCTCTTAAACCTCACTTCTAGACCCTCATCTAGCGGTGAGAAGCAGATAGAAGATTATACCTCGACTTACTTACCAAAGCAACGTCTTTTAGCATGAACTTGTCGTTGACGCCACGGTGCCCTTTGCGATCCACGGTCCGTAGAAGCATCCCCAAATGTGATCAATTCGTTGCGGATGCACGTGTGAGGAGGAGAACCATCTAGAATCTCCGGTCATATGTCGAGAACACCGAGTCAACAAGCCATATGTCCTCCTTCCTCGCACGACGGACCTAAAAGCACAATCGAGAAAACATCCGTGCCTCGAGATGGGGTTAGTGATAAATGATCGAGGAATCCGATCGAGAAGCACGATGTCCGGGAGCAGCGATAGAAATAGCGTAAACATGATCGGGAATAAAATCATAAGGATGCACATGAGAACCACCTAGACCTCTCCAAACGATCTACCAAAAGATCGATACTCCCTTGTCTAGGTGCTACCGTGGTCTCTCCTCACGATGTCCTAATCCAACACTTGCCTAGACCCACCAAAAGAGTCTACAAAGTTCTCTACAAATCTAGGCCTATGTGTGGTGCGATAAACAGGCTGCCTAGCTCTAGAGACTACAGCTGGAGAAGGGACTCCTCTAATGGATCTTAGGGCGCTCATCCTCTCTTTTCTCTCAAGTTTTGCTCTCGGAAGCGAGAACTCAACAGTGTGGCCTTCTTTCTTGCAGAAGGTGCAATGGTACTGGACCTTTTGAGAGGTCTGTACAGAATGAGTGAAGGCACCTTTCTTGCCAGAAAGAGTTTGAGCAAAACCAGCGGATTTGAAAACAACCCCGGATGCCTTAGGAGGTTCTAGCTCAAACAAGCCATTATTCACAACTCTAGCAATCCTAGGTGGGTTTTTCTTGGAATGCTCTAGGGGATTGAAACCTAGACCACTATTTTTCACGCTCACCTTGGATTGATCAAGAATCATGTTGAGTTTCTTTTTCCCACTTGAAAACTTCTCAAGAGTCACCTTGAGGTAATCATTCTCTTTCATTAAACCCTCACATCTAGTGCACTTGCTAGACTTGATTACCTCATTGCTCTTACTCTTAAGAAGGGCCACTTCCACTTTGAAGGCCTCACAAGACACACAATAGGATTCTCTAATCCTATTCAACTGCTCCTTAAATTTGACTCTAAATGCCTCTTGAATCTGATTGATCATGGTTTCAACTTCAGCATTTAAAGCACAAGAGTTAGAATCAATAACTTTCTTAGAAGCAGTAAAAGACATGGATCTTTCAATTTTAGCCTTTTCTTCAAGGGTCTTGTTTAAGGCTTCAATCTCAATTGTAAGCTTGGGACAATTTTCACAAGATGCAACTCTAGAGTAAACTAGCATTTCTTTCATCTCTTGCATCTTAATTTTATTATTCTTACAATGAAAGCATGTGTGACTAGCATCAAATTTTTGCAATTCTTTTAAGGAGCTACCCAGTTTTAATTCAAGCAAAGCACAATTTGAGCAAGTTAAAGGGATAGCTTCCATGGAAGTCACATCAAGTAAAATGGCATCTAAGCAAGCATAACTAGACTTGAGAGATTCTAGTTCATCGAGAGCATCTTTAAGTTGATTAGTGACAGAGGAATGAGCAGATTTCAAGCTTGTCAAGTCATTAAGCAAGCTAGTGCAGGATTCACAAATATCATCAGGATTAATAGATTTAAGCCTAACAACTTCTAGGTTCAAATTATCAATCATGATATCCTGCTTCTTAATCATTTTACTTGCTTATGCAATTTACATTCAGCAAGGCACCAACGCCCTTTTCATGCCGGCAATAGAAGGGCAACCTCATCGAGGATCACTAAAAGGATCCTCATCGTTGGAGGAGTCATTGTCGTGGTGTTCTTGGCCATGAAACACATGCGGTGAAGTCATGCGCCTTCTTCTTGCCACGAGTCACTCTCGTCGTCCTCCGTTCCGAGTCCACATCGCTCATATTGACATTCTCTAGGCGGCAAGGACCCGGCTGACAAACTTGTCTTCTTGGGTTTAGCATCCCTCTCACCGGGATGTCTTCGTGTCTCCTTCTCCTCCTTGCCCTTTAGCTTGGGGCACCTGGAGCGAATGTGGTTTGGCTCACCACATTGAAGCACGTGATAGGTCCACTTCTCCTCCTATTTCTCACCTTGTTATACGCTCTTGTGAATTTGGTGGAAAGGAGGTCTAAGTCATCCTCAGGCGGTTTCTCTAGTTGCTCATCACTTAAAGAATGTAAGCGGATAATGAAAAACCGGATGAGCTACAATCAAGAGACTCGAAGAACAACCCTTGGATTTGTCGACCACTAATGCCATCGACTGTCTTGGGGACGCGAGATAAAATCAATCTCATGCGTCTTCAACCTCGAGTAAAGCTTATCCATGGTAAGCTCACTCATGTGATGTTGTCATTGATGGAAGTGATCTTCATTCCCAGACCTTCACATCAAGAGCACCCGAAGTGGCGTGCATTTTGATTCGAAAATATCAAGTCAACGGCGTGAAGATCATGAAGAATCTTAGAGAATCTTCCCACACTCATCCAAAGACTCACGGGCCTTTGCTCAATCTTTGAGTATACTTTCTTGAGTGGTTCTGTCTCACTTCCTTGATCGCGATGGACCCTTCATGATAGTCACAAAGAGTCGCGGATCTCGTGAAGCGACCGCAAGTGAGCAACACGCTCAAACTCGGATCGACTAAGGCCTTGGATCAAATAATTAGAGCCTTCTTGTTGGCCTCCACATCGGAGTGATCGTATCGTCATCGGTGGCACGACATAAGGGTTTTTCACCTTAAGCCAAATAGCGTGCCCTTGAGCCTCGATATATGCTTGCATACGAGCCTTCCGGTATGCAAAGTCAACTCCTAAAAATGTGTGGCTTGGTTGAGTACTTGTCGATCGCCATGGCTCCAAAGACCGGTTAAGATCTATGAGAAGAGCTAGCAGGCTCGATACCACTTGTAGGACCGGAAGGCGACTAAAGGGGGTGAATAGGCGCTTTCAAAACTTTCTCGCCTAAATCAAAACCAACACGAACTTTACACCTCTAGCTATGAAAGCTAAGAAGATCGATAAGCACACAACGGAAGCCTTTTGTTGGATTTGATAAACCCTCAACCACACGACACAAGCGGAGAAAAGAACTCTTTGTTCCTTCTTTGAGTCTGGCGGTCGGCCAGGCTACCACGGCGATCGGACCGACGGTCAACCAATGATCGACCGACAACTAAGCGGCGGTCGGATCGGTTATCAATGGATTCGACCCGGCAAACCAGTGATCTCGAATACATGGGCGGTCGGACCGCCGTTGAAAGACCGGTCGGACCGGTAGAGTCGATCTTGAAAAACTCCACCCAAATCCAAAGCGAAATTTGATCCAACTTTTGATTCAACCAATAAAACTTGACCAAATTTGAGCACACCTCCTAATGATATTAGAGACCTATTTTAGCGACGATCCGTCGAGATCCACTTGAGAATCGATCTCTCGAGATTTTACCAAAGAAGTGCACAAACCCTAGAAATGTGAAAATCTTAATTCAAGACTTGCTTGTGGGGGGTTGATGATCTAGATGACTCTAGGAGTAATCCCACACATCAAAGCAAGATAAAGTAGGCCAAGAGACCAAGCATGAACCTTTGAATCAAGGAAGCACCAAAATCATCCAAAGGGAGAAGAACACAAAGGGAGCAAGCGATCTTTCAATTGAGCATCACAAGATTGTTCGGTCACACAAGATGCTTACAAAACCTCTCCAACAAGGAGGGCAAGAGCTCAACAAGGAGCACACTCCAAACCCTAGTTCTCCTCTCCTCTCCTCCAAACCCTAGAAAGTGAGGAAGAATGCCAAATGAGTGCTTCAAAGGTTTTCCATCTCCCTTTCTATTTATACTAGAGTTAGGGTTTCACTTTTGGGGTCACTTACACATGGGACCCACACACATAACTATTGAAGCAATCGCTTTGCTTCACCACGTGTAGGTTGATCGGCGGTTCTCATCGCGTCGCCAAGCCTCTCTTGTCAGAATCACATCGGAACCTCCCGAGACTCGCACCGATATCCGCACGCTTTGATCCAACCGGTATGATCGAACCACCCGTTCGATCCATCTTGCCCATACGCACCATACTTGTGTCACACGACCTCACAGTATCCACGATCGTTCGGACCTCGGCTCTCCAAGCGTAGTCGATCCACTCACCGTTGGCGTCGTTGACACGCAAGCCACACGCTGCGACAATAGACAAACAAATCGTTTAGGAACAAGTTCTTCACAACTTGACCCACGTTAGTTCCGCAATGCAATATACAACAATAAAGCATTGAAGTTCATATAATAAC
Organism: Hsuehochloa calcarea; assembly: GCA_036346395.1. Lineage (NCBI taxonomy): Eukaryota > Viridiplantae > Streptophyta > Magnoliopsida > Poales > Poaceae > Hsuehochloa > Hsuehochloa calcarea. The sequence continues at coordinate 38,153,176 of CM070604.1, read as the reverse complement.
ACAATCAAAACCAACTCAATGCAACACTTGGCTAACCTTCAAGCCATTGCTTGATCAGCCAGCCACAGGGCGGTCAGGCCGATTCATCTTGATCGGACCGCTCCCACAGCGGCGGTCGGACCGGTCCAAAGACAGCCAAATTTTCAACTCAAAATTCGAAACCTTACGGAATTTTCAAGCGAATAGAACTTTTATTGGGAGCTCCAAAAATGATGGGACCACATCCGGAGACTCCTCACTTGCCTACACAACCTATTTTGGCCCGGCTCAAAAGCCAAAAACATTTTGGCGGTCGGACCGCCACCATGGCCGGTCGGACTCCTCCAGGCGGTCGACCGCCCGACACCACCGATCGAGACACTTTGGTGCAGCGGACCTTGGAGCAAACCCGAAAACGCGAGATTTTGCAAACCAACAACGCCATTGCCAATTGACTCATCATCCTGAGATCGTGCACATATCCTCACGATATCCACATATGCTTACTACTTTACTCTTGCTAGCGGCAGGGCATGAAAATACCAGAAAGTTGCTTCAATCTGGACTTACTCGTGGAAGTTCGAGGACGGCTCGCCACCCTCATCACGAGGGATATCATTAACGAGAGTAGAGAGTTTCACCCCGGCAACTCTGATTTGTTGTAATTCATTTTGAGATGTAATCAAACCACTTTGTAATTAGATCATTAAAGTGACTTTGTAATTGATATTGAGTTTGTAAATCACTTTGAGTTGTTCTATATCAAATCAATTGTGATATATCTGTTTTATGCTTGCTTATTTTTAGAGAGCATAGCTAGCATTACCTGAGGCTAGCCAAAAAATTAAAATATATTTAGGTATAGAATGAACTATCACAGACAGTTTTGTGAAATAAACCATCTATGAATGATACTCACAGACGGCTACTACTAACAACCGTTTGTGATATGTACACAATCACAAATGGTTACTACTAACACCCGCCTGTGATGTATATTCGGTCACAGATGGCTACCACCAACAACCGTCTGTGATATATCGAATATCACAAATGACTACTATCAAAAACCGTCTGTGAAGGCCTACTATCACAGAAGATTTTTGGTATAAAGTGTCTGTGATAGTAGACCTTTACAGACTATTTTTGCACAAAACCGTCTGTGATATCCCAAATAGCACAAACGGTTTTTTGGTGAAACCGTCTATGATAGTAGGACATCACATGCGGTTTCTACCAAAAACTGTATGTGAAGTCCTACTATCACATACAGTTTTCACCAAAAATCATTTGTGGTATGACTTTTCACAGACGGCTCACAAACTGTCTGTGATAACCGTCTGTTAGCACAGACATATAGATTCAGACGGTTCAAAAACCGTTTGTGATAACCCTCTCTATATTAGTGGAAGAACTCAATTAATTACTGCTTTTGTATGTGCACGCTTGTACAAATAAACAACACAAATGCAGTGCCTTTGAGAAAAAAAAAAAACGCAGTGCAACACGCCCGACTAGTGTTCAGAATTGTGTGTGAAAATCAGAATTTGTTTTATTTACCGGTAAGAGTCGGTAGGAATACAAATCGTTAAAAAATTCGGTTAGAATAAGTTTTGTAAAAAGATATGAATTTGCTTGAATTTTGTTCAAAATTATTCTTTTAATTTAAAATCCAAAAAATCAAATTTTATTTTGTTAATTTCGGCCCCGGTTAATAAAAAAAAAGGTTCCGGTATCCAAAACCTTGCGCCCAACCTCGGGGTGAACAGCCATGTATATACCCCTGGCTATCTTTCAGCAACGATCTCCAACGCGGCCGGGCTTCTCCTCTCCGCAATCTCATTGTCCCCAGTGGCCTCTCCGGCCGCCTTCAACTCACACTTCGGCCAGTCAACCACTTCGGCGCGGCAAATGGGGCACCACCGGCTCTTCCTCAGCCAGGAGTCCACGCACGGCGCGTGGAAGCTGTGCGCGCACCGCGGCAGCCGCCTGCACCGGTCGCCATCCTGTAACACCTCCAGGCACACCGCGCAGTCCCCGCCGGCGCCTCTTTTGTCCTTGAAGTCGTAGCACGGCAGGGTGTCGAGGTCTTCGGCCGACAGGCCCTGACCGCCACCGCCGGAGCCGTCCTCCGCGCGCTCCTCGGCGCTTGACGCGCGGGCGCCGAGTGCCCGCCGCAGAGCACAGAAGACGACGAGGATGTGGACGACGAGCATCAGCGCGACGCCGGCCACGAGGAGGACGATGGAGAGCACGGAGGATGGGGAGGCCATGCTATATCCTACAGGCTATAACGGAGCAGCTAGCTCGTACGTGCAAGCTAGCTTTTTCATGTGTTCGACCATGGATCTTGCTTCCTCCGTTCTTTGGCTTTGGATATGCAGATATATAACGTTCGATGTGTTTAGAAGAAACCAAAGGAGAGACGACGACCCTATTACCAGATCAGCACTAGCTAGGGAAGGAAGGCATAGGATAGGTGGAAGTGAAAAAAGTATAGTGCGGTATTTTAAAGCTGAGCTTAATTGGTCAAACGTTTCTTTCCACGCCTTTCATGTGTGTGTATTTTTTTTCTTTCTGAGAGGCTGATGCTTAATTTTCATGTTTAATTGCAGATTGGTATATAGACGATGAAAGGGAAGTAGCTTAATTAGGGGAGTACACATCAACGCAGATTGGTATATAGATTGCAGATTGGTATGCAATTAAGTTGACACGCGACCACCTTTCGTCAGCACGATACGATGTGTCCATTTCAGGCTAGCTCATGGGGCCGGTCACGGTGGTTTATTGTACAAAGTTATACAAACCAGTGGGAGATTATACTACATCAGATTTGCAGCCATACAAAACAGATGAGCTGAGATATATGCGTCGCACAGCAAGGTACAAACAGCAGCAAAAACGCTCACACTCTTTATCTTCGTGTAGAAATAGTAGGAGCGAAGACAAAGAGGTCTCTATCGGAACTACCGTTCATAACGTTCTGTATGGCTGTGCATATGAGCCTAGCAGTTTAGCCATGCCACCTAATCCTGTGACGAGCCAGTACAAGCCGTGCATCCACCAAACAGTGCACAACCCAGCAGACAGCCTGCCAAACATGCTTTTACTAGATCGGTGTGGGGACATCCGAAGCTGCAATACACACTTTTTCCGTGGGGTTAAGGGGACAAACCATGACATCTCCGGCCTCTGCTTCACAGGGGAGAAGATAATCGAAGTATTCACCGCACTTACTTACACACAACAGTCTATGTTGAGTTTGATTGTTGAACAAATTTTGTGTCGTATTTCAACTCATAGTTATACTTTACACGAAGTTTTTCATATACTACTATAAATATATCCATCTATTCTATAGGGAAGAGTAATAACTTCATTGTAAATATCTTCTCATATAGTGATATTATCTTCGCGCGTCCGTGGTTTTTCTCGAAAGGGTTTTTCATATAAAATCCGTGTCTCACGTTCTTATTTTTCTGTGCATTATTTACAACAAAAGATAATGTATTTTCACACGATCTTCTCCTTCAAAACCTCATGCATAATATTATTTGATAGATGAAGATGGATCTGAGATAAGGTCTTACGATATTTTCTTTGGTTCTTCTCAAGTCACCATATAGCAGGCATCTTGTTGATCCCCAATAAAGCGTCATCTAAACCGAGTTGTGCAAGAACAACTCGCATCTTGACTTACCATAGAGAAAATATCGTGTCTTGATCCAGCAGTGAAAAATCATACTTCAAAATTGTCATGCGAAATAAATCCCAAATTTGCTGGTGCAAATATGTGTGTATAGCAAAAAATTCTAGGAAGCTTGAGTACACATATGTGTACGTGAAGCAATCAAGACAGGAGTTGCTGGTACGTTGCTCGTGTGTGCTTAGCAAATCGCTTGGTGTGTGTACGTAGCAATTTATGTCGGGTTGAATTCAAGAATTGAAGCCAGCCAACGGAATCTTCGCCTGCTCCTTTTCAGGTTTAATTTTTTTTCAATCAATACTATTCTGCCTAGACGTTTTTTCTTTGCAATCAATGTTGTTGTGCTGCCTTTTCTCTTTCTAGCCATCAATGTTGTTGATGCTTTGCTCGCCACATGACCTACTCCTTGTTTTGGACGTGGATATGGCCTTGGATTCGATGCCGATTCAGATTGCAACTCGCAAGACAGGAGAAGATCTCTTGTGCTTTTATACCACTTGTTGTAAATAATGCATATAAAATATAGGAACACGAGATACAAATTTTACATAGAAAACCCTTTTGGAAAACCCACGGGCGCACGAAAGGAATATCACTACATGAGGAGATGTATACAATTAAGCTCCTACACTTCCCTATGGACTACATGGATATATTTATAGTGGTACATAAAAGACTCTATGTAGGAGTGAAACTATGAGTTGGAGTAGAAAATAAAATTCGTATCACACTCAAACTCAACATTTTTTGTCAAGACGACACCTCTTGATAAATACCGTAGGAAGACTTTAATTTTCATATGTATCTATAATTTCCAAATGATCCCATGAGGAAAATGATGTCCATAATTAATTAGGGTAGAATGCATAGAATGGACTGAAAACATTCCTTTCCTATTCAATTTCCACTTGAGCACATCAGGCTCATGAGATAGGAGTTTTTGGCTATTTTGGCAATGTTGGCCTGTGATTTAGCAAATTTAGCCCCATCGACCGATCAAAACCGAAAATGGCACCGCAGAGCCACGCGGATGCACCACATGCCCTAGTCCGTGCCATAGGGGCCCAAAACCTGTCGTCCTTGCCCTAGGGGCATGGTCTAGGCAAGTCCGCCCCCAGGGGCACAGACTAGGCAAGTCCGATCCCAAAGGCACGGTAATGCCCTAGTTCGGCCCTAGGGGCACGGTAATGCACAAACGCACCCCTCTACATGATTTTTTAATGTTTTGAAATGAAAATCCAAGATTTTGGGCACGTTCTAGATTCTCGCTATCCCCCGCATGCGCGATAAATCTGGCATGTCGCATGCGTGAAAACTCGGCGCTTCCGCTGTGGGAGGGAATCAGATTATGTCCTGTCACTTCGTGGTCGGCCTTCGCGTGGTTATAAAACTCGGTGATGCCCTCTCATTCTTCCACACCAAAACCATTTCGCTATGCGTAGAGAGACATAGAGGATTGATCGAGCGAGTGGCAGCGTGATCAGCTGAAATTAGTTCCGATTTCACTACCGATTTGAGTGTGTTTAGAGAAATATTTGGCAGTCGGTTTAGTAGAGTTAGTTCAACATCAAGTGAAAATCTTATAGAGGAGTTAATTTGTATCGTATGCATTATGTTTATTAACTGTATAGTTAATTTTAAATTATTTAGTCGTAATTAATTAGTTGTAGTTAGTTCGTCATAATTAAAATAGTTCTAATTAATTAGTCATATTTAATTAGTCGTAATTAATTTGTCCAAATTAGTTAGTTGTAATTAATGTAGTCATAGTTAGTTAGTACTAATTTTTTACTCCTAGTTAGTTAGTTGGAATTTTTTACTGGTAGTTTTTTAGTTGGAATTAAAATAGTCCTAATTAATTAACCATAATTAATTATGCTTAATTAATTAACCATAATTAATTATGCTTAATTAAATAATCATAATTAATTAGGCCTAATCATTGAGTGGTAATTAATTAGTTATAATTAATTAGTCCTGATTTATTTTTCGTATTTAGTTTAGGCAGAATTAATTACTTGTAATTATTCACTCATAGTTAGTTAGTCGTAATTAAAATAGTTTTAATTAATTAATTGTAATTAATTAGTACTACTTAATTAGTCCTAATTATTCAGTTGTATTTAATTAGTCACAATTTAGTTGAACAAATTAGTTAGTTGTAATTAATTAGTCATGGTTAGTTAGTCGTGATTAAAATTGTCCTAATTAAATAACTATAATTAATTAGTCGTAATTATTTAATCGTAGTTAGTTAGCCGTAATTAATTTAGTCATAATTAACTCGCGGTAACTAATTAGTCATTTCTAATTTTGATGTTATTTTACTATGCACTGAATACACTGAAGTCGTTATTTTTGTTAGGTTGGGTACTGTGGTTATTTTTCTAGGGTAGGGAAATGAACTGAATACTTTGTTATATTGTGTATAGTAAATTGGGTTGTTGTGGCTTTAGGTTATGTTGAACATGCAAGACTTGCTTGTGTTTTATGGTGATGATCTCGTACGAGGTAGACCCGATGGGTTGGACCTGTCAAGATGCCAATACAAGGTGGTCCGGGCAGAGGGGCTCGATACGATGAATTTTCATGAGCTGAGGTGTTGCATCTGGAGAGAGTTCGACACGAAGGCGACAACTAAGAAGCTTGTCATCGAGGGGACCACCTGCACAAATTGGGGAGGGCGGGGCATATGAGAACTACTGAAGGTGAATGGTAGTGTTGCATGGGTCCAGTACATGCAGATTGCTTCCCAGCCCGACACAACGATATACGGGAAGCTGATGGTGTATGTGAATTTCGTGCATGGGTGTGTCGATGATCAAGTCACTGATCTTACGAAATAAAAGAGGAAAATGGCAAAGAGTTCTTGGGACAGAATGAGACTGATCTTTATTGCAATGAACTGACTATTACAGGGGGTGCCCTTGACGGGGTAGTGGATTAGCTCTAATTACACTTGGTGTATTGCTTGCTAGTGCTCTAATTGTCTTCAGATCGCAGAATTCTTGATTGCTACGATTGGGATTGGATGCTTTCCTGCTTTTTGTATTCTCCTTTAAATAACTAACGAAGTGGTGACAGTTACTCCTGATAGAGGTGCCCTTTAGAAGTGTCACATCTGGTCGGAGAAGCAGTGGCAGTTAGGGAAATGCCAACTGATCAGCGGTTGGTATTAGTAGAGACAATAACTACATGGTGGTTATTGCCAGTGACTTAGAGCCATAAATATCGTGTGGTTTTGAGCAATTGAGACACATGTTCCATTCGTCACACGGAAGGGATGTACTTGCAACCAGGTCCAAGTTCCAGTTCAAAACTTCTACAATCATTTATCTGTCGAGTAATGGGTACAGGGCCCCTCCGATCAGGTTATTCATAGAAAAGTCTCTGGAATTCTAATGACCACGGGGGTCGTTAGCTTCGAGGTTCACAATCACATAAGCTATGTGGCTATTAGTTAATATTTAGGATTTTAATCCTCGTCAGCTAGCCCTCAAACTTTAAGTGAATTTGTAATGTGAACCTCCTCCGATGAAATCTGTATCGGGACAACCCTCATTTAACGGCGTAAATAATGAGGTGGTCTGTATTCACTTTAAAGTTGAGAAAACTGTCTAGGAAATCGAAGAGGTTTATGCATGTTTGACTTCGGGCAATTCCCAGTTGCAGTTAAGGAAGTGCGGCTATAAAATCCCTTTAGTGTCGCTGGCTTAGGGTTTTTACGCTGTCAATTTTCCTTGTCCTTTCATATTTTCAACAATAACTTCCTTCAACTTCCTTTCACCTTCTCGCCAAAATCTAACAATGTCGGATTCCATCACCAACTGGCCCATCTCCGATCTGAGCATGAAGCAGCTCAGGAGCTTGGAGAAGAGTTGGATGCTTCCTGACCGGAACTTGATTCATTGGAAATCAGCGGTCGGAGAGCTTTTCCCTAGCGGCAAAGAGGGAGAGATCCTTGTTTTCCTCGCATACATTGAGTGCAAATTTAGGCTACCAGCCCATCCATTCCTCTCCAAACTCCTCGAGTACTACGGAGTGGAACGGGTGTACTTAGCCCCCAACTCAATCTCCAATCTCAGCGTTTTCATTCATATTTCTGAAGCATACATGGGGATTTCATCAGATCTGGAAGTCTTTAGGTATTTCTACAAGATGTCAAGGCCGAGGAAGTTGGCGGCGGCACCTAGGGAGCGTGCACTGCGCCTCCACGATGGAAAGGCTGAGGAGTACATCCGCATGTACCCCAAGTCCTCGTGGTCATCATGAAAGAAAATTTGGTTTTACATGACGATCACCAAAGAGGATAGCCTCTGCTTCGTGGCAAGGTGGCTATCGAGAACCCAAGGTGGTGATCTTTCGCAAAGAAGGAAGGAAGAGTGGGCAGTTGGATTGAAGCCATCCAACTTCTTAACATCTGGGGATTGTCTTGCTAGCACGTGGTGAAAGACTTCTCCAAGCGCCAGATGAGTCCTCTTATGCTACAATCACGTGCCAATCTGTGGTATATTGGTCATGACAACATGATCATAGATTCTTCGGATCATAAGTCCTAAGAATCCCGACCAGTTTTATTTGCTTTTGTTGGACCGAAACGGCGATTAGAGGAAGGTGAATAGGAGCACGATCTCTTTTTCACAAAGATCGGATTCAACATGATTTTCACTCCGATAGCTATGAGAGCTATGAAGATCAATATCTAAGCACAGCAGAAGTCTTGTATTGAATCCGATCCAAACCCCGGAGCAAAACAAGCAAAATCAACAAAGGCTAAAATCCTAAGTGTTGGGCGGTCTGACCTCTTGTCAATGGTTGTCGGACCGGTCACCTTGGGCGGTCTGACTTCCAGCCTGATGAACAGTGAAATCAGCCTAAAAAATGAAGTTGTAAATAGGTGTAACTTTTGATCTACAACTCCAAACTCGATGAAACTTGGAACACACCATCTCTAGGATATTAGGAACCTATTCCAATCAAAGATCGTGAAGAGACTTGGTAAAGTTCTGACCTTTTCCCGTTTGAGTGAAGGATGGTTCAAAACCGAGTAAAAACAAAAACTAGATCCAAAACCTTGCTCGTGGGTTAGAGATGATCAAAATGATCCTAGATGAGTTTCCACATGTCACAGCAAGCAAGATTGGGGGTAGAAACCAACAGAAAACTTGAGAATCAAAGACGGCCCCAAAATCACAAAATAGAGAGAAAGAGCGCAAAGAGACCCATCTCAAGAAATTTGCATAGATTGATTTGCGATTATTGCTGGTTTACAGCCACTCCAACATGGAGGACAAAACTCAATACATGAGCACACAATCAATCTCCTCTTCAAGAATCCTAACCTCTCCACTCCATAATCTCAAAAACAAAACTAGGGTTTCAAAAATAAGCAAAAGGATTAAGGAGGTGCACAGTACCCTCCCATATTTATAGTGGAGGCTAACCTTCTAGAAGAGTTTTCTATTTGGCACCCGTTAAGCCCACACACAAACGAGTTTAACTCACGCACGTATTTTAAAGCGCCGTCTTCATCTTCTCTTGACCTAAACCGCTTCTCTTTACGTCGTCTTGCGCCGCGGTTTAGTCAAAAGCAATCAAGGTGGTATTTTAGTGATATTACCAAAATACCCCTTCTCGATCCTTCTCCAAAGACCGAGTCTAATCTTCATGAAGCAGTTCCATGCTTCGCCACGTGTAGGTTGATCAACGGCTCTCCTCATGCCGGCAAGTCTCTCCCATCCGGTTCCCACCGAAACCACCATGGCACTTGCACCGACCCCCGCGCCGCTTGATGCAACCTGTCGCACCGAACTTCCCGTTTGGTCATCCTTGTCTATTTTGCGTCATGCTCGAATCCAATGACTTCACTCGGCATCTTCGATCGTTCTGAACCACATCTCAGCAAGCCTAGTCCCGATCATCCTCGCCGTTGACCGTCGTTGATCTCCAAGCAACCTACACAACAATAGACCAAGAAATTGATTCCGGTAACAAGTTCTTCGCAACTTGACCCACGTTAGTCAAAACATGCAGCATGCAACATATATGCTCTGAAACTCATGAACTTGACTCAATAAACAAACATCGCCGCTACGAGAGCCGACGATACAAGCGAAACAGTCGATCGCCATTCAATGGCGGTCGGACCATGAAGGACTTAGCCAAATTTCACGACTTGAAATCTGAAACCCCTCTGAAAATTTCAAATGAATAGAACTTTTGACTGGAAGCTCCAAAAATTATGAGACCAAGTGTATGAGAATCCCCTCTCTTGCCTATACCCTCTATTTTTGGCCCAACTAAAAACTCAACATTTTGTAATGGCCGGTCCGACCACCACCCATGGTCGGCCGGATCGCCATAATCGGGTCTCGACCGCCAGGTGGCGGACAGACTACCACCGGCGGTCGACCACCGCCTGGCGGTCTCGACCGCCTAAGGCCCGACAAAGACGAGAATTTGCCAAAAATGTGTGATTCGACAAACCTTTAAAGCCATTGCCAATTGTAACATCATCCTAAGATCATAAGCATATCCCCATGATATCCATAGCTTTGGTTAATTATTTTGCAACCTTAGTCTTTCTTCTCTTTTTTCAACTCTTTCCGGGGAGAAAATTAGGGATCGGATCAAGATGATATGTGCTGGGGAGCCCGAGGACAAGGCTAATGTTCCCTGGATCTTGGCAGCCTATTCTCTAGAGGAGAGAACAGAGAGGCTCAGGGTAAAATAAAAAACCTTTGTTCATCATTTATGTATATTTCGATCGGTATGCCATAACTTTACTTTAACGAGCAGTCAGTCGGATTGGAGATCAACAAGCTCATAGGGAGTTTTGATCCAATCGAAGTTCCGACTACTCCTGCTCCAGTGACCACTCAGAAGGGTGGCCCTTGGATGTAAGAAAAGCATCAGAAAGGAATTTACATTTTAGATGAAGTAGTTCATCGACAGACTAACTTTGATGTATAATTAGGCGGGAGAGAAAAAATATCTACCGACCGAAGTCACCGTGGTTGCGGATTCTGAAGTGGTCGTTCCCGACCAGGCGGTTGCTACTGGAGTAACCGTCCTAGAGGTCGATGAGACCACGATCTCCGACCAAATGGTCGAGAAGATTATCTCTGACTTCTTGGTCGAGGAGATTTCTTCTGACCTTCAGTCGGAGGATGTGAGGGGTCTAACCAGCCCTACCGGTTTGGAACCAGTGAAATCGGTCGAAAAGAAGAGGAAGGTAAACACTCTGGACTTTGCTCCTAGGCATTTCAAGATCAAAACTAAGAAAACCAGGTACAAAATATAAAGAATGTTTATAAACCCATACCTTTAGTTTATCTTGTATTCTGAAATCCTGACTTTCCTCTCTCCTTCTTTGTAGATCTTTTGGTGTTCTGGTCGCTCCCGACCAGAGCACCCATCGGGAGGAACTCCTAAGGTAAGTGTGAACGAGCTAGCCCCCGAGCAGGTGGAAGCTCAATGACTGCTTAGGAACCTGTGGCGGCTCCGACAAGCGTCTTTGGAGGTGGTGGCTCCAGGATATAAATCCCAGCAAGCTTTAACAACTGCTGGGATCACTCGAGGGGGTTTCTTTATTGTTGAAGAAGTCTTCTCATCCTAGCGACTTCCCTAGTTGTGCTTGAATCTTCAACGATGAAAAACTTGACGAGGCCTGGAGAAGACTTTCAGACCATCAATTAAAGACGGGTCCTAACGATATTTACTCTGAATATACTGATATGACAATTCAGGTAAGTACCTACAACCACTTGTATAGCCTTTTTCTTTAAGGTAAAAAACTTAAAAAATGTTGCTATTTTTGTAGCATATGGTGCAGAATATCACTATGATCAGAGGATTGACCTAGCCATTAACTTTCTTGGAAAAAGAGAATTTCGAGCTAAAGATGAGTAATTCTTCTCGAACTCTTTTTGGTTCCTCATTGTTTCTTAACTCTCCTCTTATCATGATTGATAGAATTTGAGGCACATAAGAAAGAGATTATGGCTAAAGAAGCCATAATAGTTAGGCTCGAAGGACAATGCCAAACCAAGGACTGGTCGATCGAAATGTTGACGACTAGGCACATGGAAGCTATTGAGGCTTTTGAGAAGAAAGCTCATGGTATCTAGTTGTAAACTTGATCAGTTTACTTATCTATTCGAATTATAATTCATTGACTTTTGAGCTGCATGTGTAGAGCAAACTCAGAAATTAGTGCGAATAGAAAAAGCTTTTGAGTTCAAGCAAGACAAAGAGAAAGAGCTCGAGCGGAATCTTGAAGTGAAAATTATTACTTTTAACAAAATGCTTGTTGATATGGGATCATAAGTATTTTTGTCTTTTTCAAGAGATCCAATGGAGAAGGCAAATTGCCTTAGCTGACAACTTGAGCATCTCCAAATGCTGCTCGCAACAACTCGGAGAAACCATGCGCAGACTATACAAGATGTTGTGGCGAACGGAGTGAGCTTTGCTCTTGCAAAGCTTAAGGCATCCGATCCCTCCCTCAACCGTCGACCAGTTGAAGCGGACTTTGACTGCTTGGAGAAAGAAGAAACTAAGATTGTCAATGGACTAATGTCCTTCGGAGACAAAGTTGCAGAGGAGGTGAAGATTGGATCTGCGTCTCGTAGCAACCAGTCGGGTGGTCCCAAGGAGTAGATTAAATGTAATAGTAGGATTGTAAATGTAAAAACTTACCTTTTGTCATCAATAGAGCACATGTTTATCTTTTTAACTTATTGAGTACTCATGTTGTGGATATCGTGAGGATATGTGCACGATCTCAGGATGATGAGTCAATTGGCAATGGCTTTGTTGGTTTGCAAAATCTCGCGTTTTGGGTTTGCTTCTTCTTTGTCGAGACCACGGCGGTCGGCCAGGTGGTTTAAATCGATCGCCCGGGAGTGGGACGGTCGGACCGGCAGTGGTGGCCGGTCGGACCGGCCTGACCTAAAGTTGGATTTTGGGGCTAATCCAAAAATAAGTTGTGTAGGCAGGTGAGGGGAGTCTCCTGGATGTGGTTTTATCATTTTTGGAGCTCCCAGTCAAAAGTTCTATTGAGTTGAAAATTCCGGAAGGTTTGGATTTTCAAGCCGAATTTTGGCTAAGTCTTTGGACCGGTCCGACCGCGTTGTGGAGCGGTCCGGCCGTTGATATCGGTCGGACCGGCCCGTAAAATGATCGACCGGCTTTGACTTGGAGGTGAGCCAAGTTTGCATTGATGTGGTTTCAATGTTGGTTGATGTTTAGTTATCAATGCTTTATTGATGTATATTGCATTACGGAACTAACGTGGGTCAAGTTGTGAAGAACTTGTTCCCGGAAACGGTTTGTTTGTCTATTGCTGTGCAGGTGGCTTGCAGGTCAACGACGTCAACGGTGGGTGGATCGGGACTACGCTTGGAGAGCCGATGTAACATCCCAAAATTGGTTTGTGTTTTAAATGTAATAAAAATGAGGAGAAATTAAAACTTTTTCTCTGATCTTGATTTTTGTAATCAGTTCCATAATTTTTGTAAAGGAATTATGTGAAATCAAAAATCAAATTGCCATTTGGACACCAACACAAATCTCCTTCATGAAAATCTTGTGCCCAACCTTTGGAAATAATTTTTCTTGGGTCTAGGGTTGATGTTTAACACCTCTGAATTATCTCATGATTTTTAGAAATTATTTGATAGTTTTTGGAGGCAAGTCAAACTGGTCAAACCCTATTTTCCTCTCTTCTGGAATTTCTGGAGAAAAATTCAGTTCATGAAAATATCTGAAAATTTTATGGGAGGTTCCTCCTTCTGCCAGCAAGCTCCAGTTAAAATTTCATAAATTTTGGAGTTTGTTTGCTACCTCAAATAATTCCTCAAAAATCGGGTGTTTAAAATTCAAATTCTAACTGGTTTGCACTGTTCCTCGGGTTCGAACCAGACTCGGGCTCGAGCCACTGGACTCGGTCCAGTCAACTAATCGCACCGGCGCGGTCGATCAGGTGTGCGGGTCGTGAGCCGTTGGATCGGCATCGAACGGTCCTCGACCAGCCGAACGATGGAATCGTTTTAATCCACCCGATCTAACTCAACCGTTCGATTTCAATCCGACGGTCGGCGCGTCGTCTCCTTCCTCCGGTCAGCTCGCGCGTCAGCGTCGGCCATGGCGTGCAGAGAAGAAAAAGCCGCAGTGTGCCGTCCCTTCCCCGGTCGCCTTTAAACGGCTCTTTCTGTGCGCATTTAATGCTCGTCGTGTTCCTCCCTCAGGCGTCCACTATCCACCTGCTCCCGTCGCTCTCTCGCGCTCAAACGGCCGGGTTGACCCGAGCGAGTTCTCGCCGTTGCTCTCGGCCATCCTCGGCTATTTAAACTGTGAGACCCCGGTTTATCGGGCTTGTAATGCTTAACCATCCACTTGGTCCTAGCACCACAAATCAGATAATCCGAGACTCGAGACATGTATACTTCCCAGAATGCAGTATACACACCTCTTTACAAAGCTCATGTATCAATTCCATTCATTCACATAGAACCGAAGCAAAACAACAACCAGAAGGTAACATAAATAAAGGATAGCGATTACAAAAGAGAGGCTGACCGGCCAAACGACATATACATAAAGAAGTTTAACAGCGGAAGCAAAAGTGCCATAAGATGGCCATAACCAAAAGAGCCAATCAGTGTGCCTTTAACCCACAAGGCAACCGACCGGACCGCCAAGCTAGTCGTCGAATCCACAGCACATTTCACAAAAGTGAGGCCCTTGGGGCTCACCTTCTTCCCACAAACAAAAGCGGTAGGCAAAAGCGGTGAGTACTTTGAATGTACTCGCAAGACTTACATGTGGAATAACAAACCTGTACATAACTATATGCAAGCTTTTTGAGTGGAGGCTGTATGTTTTACTTTTAGCATAAAGCAAGTTTTCATTTGCAATAATATAGTACATTTAAAAGCAAGTTAATAAATCTGTTTTTAAGGTTCAAATAACCGTAAAGACAACAATATAACAGTAGATAGATGACAACAACAATCCTGGAAGTGACTAGCCCATTAGTCACTACAACAATAGCATGAATTACCCATTCATACCAACCATGTCAAATTTTAATTTAAAAAGGTTGTAGTCTAGTTCTTGCACGACCTTACCAAGCATGTCCATAACCTAGGGCGAGGCTATTGAATAGTTTTATCCTGCGGGGTGTACCAATTTCCCACACGCCTGGACCGCCTTTTGCCAAGCTATTAAGCACACTTCCTTAGGTATCTTGCACGGCTAAGTCCTACGAGACGTTTCCAATATTGTGAATTACTCTCGAGCGCCTGTATGGATAGAAACCCATACGTTGTGTCGAGTCATCGTAAAGCCTCGGTCAACTACCCTTCCGGGTAAAGCCTTGGACAACTACGACGCTCCTCGAGGTGGAGAGCCTACGGAATCTCCACCACCGCACACCCAACACAAGAATACGACCACATATCATGTTTCACACAACACACACAACCCCTCCTGCGACTCGGAGATAACCCACGCCAAAGTACTAAGTCAAGAGAGGTCCCATATCCTCTCGCGTGGTTAGCACGCATAAACGCTTGGCTTAGTGACACAAGTAACTCGGTCCTTGATGACCTAGGCACCATTCCATTCACACCAACAGATCACACCAACATACCATTGTGCCCAAGTCTAAAACAGTTTTGTTTTCGGTTTTGACTTTACAAAATAACAAAGCACAAGTCTTGGACATAATGGAGTAGTAGTAAGATGTGGGTGATCAACATCATCGACTAAGTCGATGATCGCCCAATACTACCGACATCTAAGCATTTCTAAGCAATTTCAATCGAAAGCTACTAAGTGACGAGTCCATCCATCGAACTCCGACCACGACCAATAACCTAAGCTCATGGTAGTAGAGGATAACCAAGTCCTACAGATAATGCAACTATAGGATACTAACCATAATTTAACAACAAAATAGCAATGCATACATACGAGTTGAAATCAATATAGTAGACTTGAAAAATAATAGGGTGAACATGATCAAACTGCTTGCCTGTTTGCTGCGGGTCAAGATGTAGCTGGGGATCACTTATGTTGTCAATGTGCTCTTCGGATCTTAACGGGAAAAGCGAAAAGCAATCGATAAGAACAAATAAAATGCAAGGACTCAACAACAAACTCTTCTACAAAATTTCTGAAAATCTTACCGAAGCTAGGTACTGGTTTATAAAGAGTTTAGCAACAAGAATCAATTGATTTAGATTCTTAATGCTAAAGATACGACCAAGAGAAGGTCTTACGACCAGGTGGTGGTCGTAGCAGAACCTACGACCAAACCATAGTCGTGGAAGGATTTACGACCAGATAGTGGTCGAGAAGCGGACGTCTGATTGGGTACTAGTCGGCGGACTTACGACTAGGTACACGCCGCGAAGTACTTATGACCGGACATAGTCGTAGTATGACTTACGACGAGGTGCAGTCACGACACAACATTCGATTGGGTAAAGGCCGCAGAAGGACCTATGACCATGCCATAGTCGTAGTGAAACTAACGTCTACGGGGGTGATTGTAGGAGAACTCACAATCACTCGATAGGCCTTTCCCTTACAAATATAAGGTCTGGGGACTACGCGACGATATTTACCCATCAATAAACTGCATCCGGTCGAATCGACCAAACTACGATGTTGGTGAATTTCGACCACGAGACAGCGCCGACCAAGGGCGGGGTTGAGTGGGTATGGCTCGGGAGGACTCCCGAACGAATGGTACCAAAAGAAAAACGAAAACACGCCTGAGCTCCTACAGGGCAATGCGGACTTACTTGAGCCGAAGAACGCCCAGAGACCCACGGAGCGGCTCCGGCGACGAGTATCGAGCAGCGGTGGTAAGGTTCTCGCTAGGCCACAGCGACACAGGCACAGAGAGAACCAAACGCGCGTGAGTTAAGCTTCAAAGAGTAAAGGGAAGCGGAGGCGAAGACTTGAAGAAGAAAACCCCCGCTGCACCGCCCCCACCGAAACTCCACACTCAACAATGTCGTTCGAAGAGAGTGCGAGGGACTACAGCTCAGGCAAGATGGCGAATGCTAGCTGGAGCTGCGAAAGTGCTAAAGGAAGCTAAGGGTGAAGCACAAAGGAGTTTAAATAGGGCGATGGCAGAGAGCAACGGCCGGATTTTTCCAGTCGGGTCAACACTGCCATGAGAGCACTTGAGGGCGATAGGAGCAGTTGGGTCATGGCCTCATCGAGGTAGGAGTGCGACGACCATTTAATCTTGTGTGAGCTAGCCGTTTGAAGGTGGACATAGCGTGGACTGCACGCCACTGCTTTACTCTTCTGCGCACGCAATGGCAGGAGCTCACGCGCGCGCGCGGACAGAGGAAGGAGACGACTCGTTGGTCGTCAGATTGAAATCCGAAGGCTGAGCTAGCTCGAGTGGTCTACGACGTCTCCGTCGTTCGGCTGGTCGAAGACCGTTCGATGCCGATCCAACGGCTGAGTTAGACCGGGTGGTTTGCAAGGGCTCCACCGTCCGGCTGGTCGAAGACCGTTCGATACCGATCCAACGGCTCACGACCCCAGCGCCCGAACGACCAGGTTGGTACAGCTAGTGGGCGGGACCGAGTCCAGTGGCTCGAGCCCGAGCCCAATTCGAAACTACGGAACAGTGCAAACCCGTTAGGGTTTGGATTTGAACAACTGATTTTTGAGGAACCATTTAAGGTATCAAGCAAGCTCCAAATCTTACGAGATTTTAACTGGAGATTGCCGACAACCGGAGGAACCTCTCATAAAATCTTCAGAGGTTCTTATGCCAGAATCTTCCTCCAGAAATTTCAGAAGAGGAGAAATAGGGTTTGACCAAATTTGACTTGCCCCCAAGAATTACCAAATAATTTTTAACAATCATGAGATAATTCAGAGGTGTTGCCAAGGCTCCCTAGAACTCAGGAAAAAAAATACTTCCAGGGGTTTGGCATGAGACCAACGCCAAGGAGGCTTTTGATTGGAGTCGAATGAGGATTTAGTTTTGATTTTCTATAATTCTTCTCAAAAGAACTACAGAAACAACCAAGGGCTTCAAGATGCAAGAAAAGTTTTAATTTCTCCTGATTTTCTTACATTTGAACCCAAATCCATTTTTGGGATGTTACAAAACCTCCCCCCCTTACAAAAATCTCGTCCCGAGATTTGGCTCACTTGGTAAAGAAGGATGGATAGTCTGCACGGAGACGATCTTCCCTTTCCCAAGTAGCCTCATCTTCAGAATGGTTCGACCACTGAACTCTAAGGAATCTTATGGTTTTATTCCTTGTTCTTCGTTCAGCCTCATCGAGTATGCGAACAGGGTGTTCGCGATAGGTCAAATCTTCTTGGACATCGAGAGTTTCCAACGGAGCTTCCTCGGTCGGAACACGGAGGCACTTCTTTAATTGGGACACATGGAACACATCATGTACCCCCTCTAGTGCAGCTGGCAATTCCAACTTATAGGCAACAGCTCCTTTCTTCTCGATAACTCGGTAAGGACCGACATATCGAGGAGCTAACTTGCCCTTGACGCCGAAACGCTGATGGCCCTTCAATGGAGAGACTTTGAGATAAACAAAGTCATTGGGCTCAAAGCTCAATTCACGACGACGGCGATCCGCATAGCTCTTTTGCCTGGATTGAGCTGTGCGTAAACGATCACGAACAAGCTGGACTTGACCCTCGGCCTCATTGATCGAGTCCGGGCCAAAGAAAGGTCTTTCGCCGGTCTCAGACCAATTCAATGGGGTTCTGCACTTTCTCCCGTATAAGGCCTCAAAAGGTGCCATGCCGAGGCTGGCTTGAAAACTGTTGTTGTAGGAAAACTCGGCAAAAGGCAAACATTTCTCCCAATTCTTTCCATAGGAGAGAACACAAGCACGAGCATGTCTTCCAACACTTGGTTGACCCTTCGGTCGACCATCGGTTTGGGGTGGTATCTTTGTGCTAAAGGAGACATGGGTTCCCATAGCCTCTTGCAAACTTTGCCAAAAGCGAGAGGTGAAAAGAGAACCGCGATCCGAGACAATTGTCTTTGGTACCCCATGTAAGCTCACAATGCGGGCAATGTAGAGATCTGCCAACAAAGCTACACGGAGATCCAACTTGACTGGAAGGAAGTGAGCCACCTTAGTTAGCCGATCAATGACAACCCAGATGGCATCATTGCCCTTGGAAGTACGAGGCAGACCGGTGATAAAATCCATCCCGATCGAATCCCACTTCCATTCAGGAATAGGCAAAGGTCAAGCGATCTGCTTTGGGCCGATGCTCGGCCTTGACACGACGACATACGTCGCACTCGGCAACGAACTTCGCAATTTCTCTCTTCATTCGGGTCCACCAAAATCTCTAACGGAGATCTTGATACATCTTCGTGGCCCCGGGATGAATTGACAAAGGTGAATCATGGGCTTCGCGGAGAATCAAATCCCGCAATTCCATGTCCTTTGGAATTACAAGGCGTTGCCCGAACCTTACGACACCATGCTCATCCTCAGAGAAGCACTTGGCTGTTCCGTTCTTGACATTTTCCTTGATGCGGCTCACTCCAGCATCTGCCTGCTGAGCGATCTTAATCCGATCCACCAAGGTTGGTTGCACAACCAAGGCAGCGAGGGAACCATGCTCAACCAATCCCAAGTTGAGACGCTGAAATTCCTTCAGAAGAGTGGGTTGACATTCCTGGAGCAACAAGGCATTGCAATGCGCTTTGCGACTGAGCGCATCGGCAACGACGTTAGCCTTGCCCGGATGGTAGTGAATACCCATGTCGTAGTCCTTGATCAACTCCAACCATCTCTTTTGCCTAAGGTTCAGATCTGGTTGGGTGAACAAATACTTTAAGCTTTTGTGATCCGAATACACTTCATAGCGACACCGATTAGGTAATACCGCCAAATCTTAAGTGCATGAATCACAGCAGCCAATTCCAAGTCATGGGTAGGATAGTTGAGTTCATGAGGTCTCAATTGCCTTGATGCATAGGCCACTACCTTGCCTTCTTGCATAAGGACACAACCGAGTCCTCGACGAGAAGCATCGCAAAAGACATCGAAGCTTCGACGAATATCGGGAAGAACGAGGACGGGAGCAGTGGTCAAACGCTTCTTAAGTACTTGGAAACTTTCCTCACAAGCATCGGACCACAAGAACTTCTTGTCCCTCTTAAGCAACTCCGTCATCGGCTTCGCGATCTTGGAGAAGTTCTCGATAAAACGGCGATAATACCCCGCTAAACCGAGAAAACTCCGCACTTCGGTTACCGAAGTAGGCTGAACCCATGAAAGAACATCGCTGACCTTGCTAGGGTCAACGGCCACGCCTCCTGCTGAAAGAACATGGCCCAGGAAGGCCACTTCCTTCAACCAGAACGCGCACTTGCTGAACTTTGCATACAGCTGATGCTCACGAAGCTTGCCTAACACAAGCCTCAGATGCTCATCGTGTTGCTCATCATCCTTGGAATAGATGAGAATATCATCGATGAAGACCACGACAAACTTATCCAAATACTCCATGAATACCGAATTCATGAGGTTCATGAACAAGGCGGGAGCATTGGTTAAGCCAAATGACATGACGGTGTACTCATACAAGCCGTAGCGAGTAGAAAAAGCCGTCTTGGGAATATCCTCAGGTCGTATCCGAACTTGATGATATCCCATTCTCAAATCAATCTTGGAGAATACCCGAGCTCCAGTTAATTGATCAAAGAGATCATCGATGCGGGGCAATGGATACTTGTTCTTTACCGTTACTTCATTAAGCGGACGGTAATCAACGCACATGCGCAAAGTATTGTCCTTCTTCTTTACAAAGATTGCAGGACAACCCCACGGAGATGAGCTAGGGCGGATGAAACCTTTTTCTTGCAGCTCATTAAGTTGCTTTTTCAACTCCACCAACTCATTCGGTGGCATCCGATAATGCCTCTTTGAAATCGGGGCGGTACCGGGAACCAACTCAATGACGAACTCGAGGTCTCGAACTGGTGGCATCCCTGGAAGAGCTTCAGGAAAGACATCCATGAAATCACGGACGGTTGGGACTTCACCAATATCTAGAGCGGGCTTCGCTTCAAACGCGAAGAGATGCGGACCTAGCAGCTTCGGCGAAAAGCGAACCTGCTCGCCGGAAGGATTAGATAAAGTGACGCACTTCTTGGCACAATCGATGTGTCCCTTATGCCGAGACAGCCAATCCATGCCAAGAATTACATCTAGACTTGCTGAATGGAGGATGATAAGATTCGCTAAGAACCCTACTCCCTCAATCTCGATAGGAACGTTCCTACACTCAGAGTCAGCTCTCAACTCCGAACCCGGAGAGCGAATGAGCAACGGGACCAACAAAGGAGTAAAGAGGAGCTCACTAACAACGGCAAAAGATTCAGAAATAAAAGAATGAGATGCTCCTGAATCAAACAAAACAGTAGCAGAATGAGAGTTAACAGAAAGTGTACCCAACACGACGTCAGGTGCCTCCTGTGCCTCCTCTGCTGAGATGAGGTTGACGCGACCACTACCCATGCCTTGGGTAGCCGGGACAATCTTCAGGTCCTGAGAAGAACCACCTCCTTTCCCGCGTCCTCCATTAGGACGAGGGGCCGCTCCTGTCTTCTTAGGGCATTGGTTCGCATAATGCCCCTTCTGGTTGCAGGCGAAGCAAGTAACCCCAGCAGCCGGGTTGCGGGGACCACCCTGCTGACTCGCAGGTGCACGTGATTGGGGCACGGCCTGCGAAGGACGAAGAACAGTATCGGCGGCCTTGGGGGTCTTGAAGCTCGTGGGCGCGACCCCGAGCCCGATCAAGCGGGCATAGCTAGCCCCAGATGACTTGCGGGCCTCCCACTTACGCTTGCGGGAATCCGCAAGTGCTCTCCCTGAATGCTCAGCGACAATGGCCTTGTCCACCAAGGCCTGGAAATCCAGGAAGTCGACGACAGACAGCTTGTCCTGCAGCTCCTCAGCCAAACCATCCTTGAACTTCTCCTGCTTAGCCTCATCAGTGGCCACCTCCTCCGGAGCATAACGAGCCAAATGGTTGAACTCGCAAGGTACTCCGAATGGAGAGAGCGCCCTTATGCGGCGACAAGAACTCCTTCTTCTTCAGCCTCATCAGGCTGGAAGGAATGTGACTCCGACGGAAGGCAGTGCGGAACTCCTCCCAAGTGACGGTGTGACCGTCAGGCTGCATGGCGAGAAAGCTCTCCCACCAAGACAAAGCTGCACCCTCCAGCTGGTGCGATGCGAGCAGCGCCTTCGTGCTCCAGCGCTGCGCTATGCGGCTTGCGCTCAACCGCGAAGCCAATAAATGCGTCAAGCGAGTCCTCGGACCTAGAGAACGCGTCGAGGTGAGTGCGAAGAAACTCCGCAAGTCCCCACGCGGTGATATCCACTCCCTTGCCGGATCACGAAGCACCGGTAAGGGCGGAAGTGTTGCGCGCGATGGCGTCGTAAGAACCCTCCATCCTCTGCGGTTGCGCTCGATCTCAAGAAGGACCTCGGCCATGGTCGGAGGAGGAGGAAGATCCTCGTCGGACGGTGGATCGCCTTGGCCGCTGCGAAGTGCGTCCGGCCATCTGTTACAAGAAATTTTTGGTTAAAACTAAACTCAAAGATTCAAAGCCGAAGAAAGCGAAAAGCTAACGACTAGGGAATGGAATATCACCCTAACAGAAAGCCAAAAGCAATATGTGTACAATCTTAAACATGCTTATAAAAGACTCCAAAAAAAAAACAAGGAATTACCAAACTAAAGCTCAACTCCCCAATGCAACTAACCCGTATTGCATGAGCGAGTAATTGCTTGAGAAGATAAAAATCAGAATATTAAGGTAAGATCTAATACTATTAAAGAGTAAGGTTCAATCAATGAAAATAGTGTTAGATACTTAGCTAACTAGTATCACATCCACAAATTTGGTTGAATCACCCTCTCATTTTCCACCCGATCGAAACCATCGAGCTTCTTTGTCAGGAAATTGAAGTTGTTGTAGTGATTTTGCATCCAAGCTTCGGTAGAAGTCTTCCATTCTAGAAACTTCAAAATCGGCACACTTCAACTTGCCAAGCTCGGTGGTCCCATCGAAACCATTGAGCTCATTGTCCGAAATTGAGGCGTGTTGTCGATTCCGCATCAAGCCTCTAGCCAAATCTTGATCCGAAACTTCAAAATCCTAAGCACTCCAATTTGCCAAACTCGGTGGTTCCAAAACCAAATTAACAACTATCTTTGAAAGAAGGAGAGGAATCAATTTTTAAAACTCAAATGAGAGTAAGCTGAGAGAAGAAAGCTAAGATAGGTAAGGAATAAAATCTGAGAATTCCTTAAGCTTTCATAAACCATTTGATACTTTGAAAATAATATTTTCCAAAATACCCTAAAGACGACCAAGCTTGGGTTACTACGGTCAGTATGGCTCTGATACCAAAAACTTGTGAGACCCCGGTTTATCGGGCTTGTAATGCTTAACCATCCACTTGGTCCTAGCACCACAAATCAGATAATCCGAGACTCGAGACATGTATACTTCCCAGAATGCAGTATACACACCTCTTTACAAAGCTCATGTATCAATTCCATTCATTCACATAGAACCGAAGCAAAACAACAACCAGAAGGTAACATAAATAAAGGATAGCGATTACAAAAGAGAGGCTGACCGGCCAAACGACATATACATAAAGAAGTTTAACAGCGGAAGCAAAAGTGCCATAAGATGGCCATAACCAAAAGAGCCAATCAGTGTGCCTTTAACCCACAAGGCAACCGACCGGACCGCCAAGCTAGTCGTCGAATCCACAGCACATTTCACAAAAGTGAGGCCCTTGGGGCTCACCTTCTTCCCCTGCAAACAAAAGCAGCCGGCAAAAGCCGGTGAGTACTTTGAATGTACTCGCAAGACTTACATGTGGAATAACAAACCTGTACATAACTATATGCAAGCTTTTTGAGTGGAGGCTGTATGTTTTACTTTTAGCATAAAGCAAGTTTTCATTTGCAATAATATAGTACATTTAAAAGCAAGTTAACAAATCTGTTTTTAAGGTTCAAATAACCGTAAAGACAACAATATAACAGTAGATAGATGACAACAACAATCCTGGAAGTGACTAGCCCATTAGTCACTACAACAATAGCATGAATTACCCATTCATACCAACCATGTCAAATTTTAATTTAAAAAGGTTGTAGTCTAGTTCTTGCACGACCTTACCAAGCATGTCCATAACCTAGGACGAGGCTATTCGAATAGTTTTATCCTGCGCAGGTGTACCAATTTCCCCACACCTGGATCGCCTTTTGCCAAGCTATTAAGCACACTTCCTTAGGTATGCCGGCACGGCTAAGTCCTACGAGACGTTTCCAATATTGTGAATTACTCTCGAGCCGCCCGTATGGATAGAAACCCATACGTTGTGTCGGAGTCATCGTAAAGCCTCGGTCAACTACCCTTCCCGGGTAAAGCCTTGGACAACTACGACGCTCCTCGAGGTGGAGAGCCTACCCGGAATCTCCACCACCGCACACCCAACACAAGAATACGACCACATATCATGTTTCACACAACACACACAACCCCCTCCTGCGACTCGGAGATAACCCACGCCAAAGTACTAAGTCAAGAGAGGTCCCATATCCCTCTCGCGTGGTTAGCACGCATAAGCGCCTGGCTTAGTGACACAAGTAACTCGGTCCTTGATGACCTAGGCACCATTCCATTCACACCAACAGATCACACCAACATACCATTGTGCCCAAGTCTAAAATAATTTTGTTTTGGTTTTTAACTTTACAAAATAACAAAGCACGAGTCTTTGGACATAATGGAGTAGTAGTAAGATGTGGGTGATCAACATCATCGACTAAGTCGATGACTGCCCAATACTACCGACATCTAAGCATTTCTAAGCAATTTCCAATCGAAAGCTACTAAGTGACCAGAGTCCATCCATCGAACTCCGACCACAGCCAATAACCTAAGCTCATGGTAGTAGAGGATAACCAAGTCCTACAGATTATGCAACTATAGGATACTAACCATAATTTAACAACAAAATAGCAATGCATACATACGAGTTGAAATCAATATAGTAGACTTGAAAAATAATAGGGTGAACATGATCAAACTGCTTGCCTGTTTGCTGCGGGTCAAGATGTAGCTGGGGATCACTTATGTTGTCAATGTGCTCTTCGGATCCTAATGGGAAAAGCGAAAAGCAATCGATAAGAACAAATAAAATGCAAGGACTCAACAACAAACTCTTCTACAAAATTTCTAAAAATCTTACCGAAGCTAGGTACTGGTTTATAAAGAGTTTAGCAACAAGAATCAATTGATTTAGATTCTTAATGCTAAAGATACGACCAAGAGAAGGTCTTACGACCGGTGGTGGTCGAGCGTAACCTCTGACCAAACCATAGTCGTGGAAGGATTTACGACCGGATAGTGGTCGAGAGCGGACGACGATTGGGTACTAGTCGGCGGACTTACGACTAGGTACACGCCGCGAAGTACTTATGACCGGACATAGTCGTAGTATGACTTACGACGAGTACAGTCACGACACAACATTCGATTGGGTAAAGGTCGCGAAGGACCTATGACCATGCCATAGTCGTAGTGAAACTAACGACTACGGGGTGATTGTAGGAGAACTCACAATCACTCGATAGGCCTTTCCTTACAAATATAAGGTCCGGGACTACGCGACGATATTTACCCATCAATAAAAGCGCATCGGTCGAATCGACCAAACTACGATGATCGGTCGGAATTTCGACCACGACAGCGCAGACCAAGGGCGGGGTTGAGTGGGTATGGCTCGGGAGGACTCCGAACGAATGGTACCAAAAGAAAACGAAACACGCTGAGCTCCTACAGGCAATGCGGACTTACTTGAGCCAAGAACGCCCAGAGACCCACTGAGCGGCTCCGCGACGAGTATCCGAGCACGGTGGTAAGGTTCTCGCTAGGCAACAGCGACACAGGCACAGAGAGAACCAAACCGCGTGAGAGTTAAGCTTCAAAGAGTAAAGGGAAGCAGAGAGGCGAAGACTTGAAGAAGAAAACCCATTGCACCGCTTCACCAAACTCCACACTCAACAATGTCGTTCAAGAGAGTGCGAGGGACTACACTCAAGCAAGATGGCGAATGCTAGTGGAGCTGCGAAAGTGCTAAAGGAAGCTAAGGGTGAAGCACAAAGGAGTTTAAATAGGGCGATGGCGAGAGCAACGGCGGATTTTTCGGTCGGGTCAACACCGCCATGAGAGCACTTGAGGCGATAGGAGCGGTTGGGTCATGGCCTCATCGAGGTAGGAGGCGACGACCATTTAATGCGCCGCAGAGCTAGCCGTTTGAAGGTGGACATAGCGTGGGATCGCACGCCATCGCTTACTCTTCGCGCACGCAATGGCAGGAGCTCACGCGCTGTGACAGAGGAAGGAGACGACTCGTTGGTCGTCGATTGAATCCGAGGCCGAGCTAGCTCGAGTGGTTGAACGACGTCTCCGCTGCTCACCGGTCGAAGACCGTTCGATGCCGATCCAACGGCTGAGTTAGACCGGGTGGTTTGCAAGGGCTCCACCGTCCGGCTGGTCGAAGACCGTTCGATACCGATCCAACGGCTCACGACCCCAGCGCCCGAACGACCAGGTTGGTACAGCTAGTGGGCGGGACCGAGTCCAGTGGCTCGAGCCCGAGCCCAATTCGAAACTACGGAACAGTGCAAACCCGTTAGGGTTTGGATTTGAACAACTGATTTTTGAGGAACCATTTAAGGTATCAAGCAAGCTCCAAATCTTACGAGATTTTAACTGGAGATTGCCGACAACCGGAGGAACCTCTCATAAAATCTTCAGAGGTTCTTACCCACTGAATCTTCCTCCAGAAATTTCAGAAGAGGAGAAATAGGGTTTGACCGAATTTGACTTGCCCCCAAGAATTACCAAATAATTTTTAACAATCATGAGATAATTCAGAGGTGTTGCCAAGGCTCCCTAGAACTCGGGAAAAAAATACTTCCAGGGGTTTGGCATGAGACCAACGCCAAGGAGGCTTTTGATTGGAGTCGAATGAGGATTTAGTTTTGATTTTCTATAATTCTTCTCAAAAGAACTACAGAAACAACCAAGGGCTTCAAGATGCAAGAAAAGTTTTAATTTCTCCTGATTTTCTTACATTTGAACCCAAATCCATTTTTGGGATGTTACAAAACCTCCCCCCCTTACAAAAATCTCGTCCCGAGATTTGGCTCACTTGGTAAAGAAGGATGGATAGTCTGCACGGAGACGATCTTCCCTTTCCCAAGTAGCCTCATCTTCAGAATGGTTCGACCACTGAACTCTAAGGAATCTTATGGTTTTATTCCTTGTTCTTCGTTCAGCCTCATCGAGTATGCGAACAGGGTGTTCGCGATAGGTCAAATCTTCTTGGACATCGAGAGTTTCCAACGGAGCTTCCTCGGTCGGAACACGGAGGCACTTCTTTAATTGGGACACATGGAACACATCATGTACCCCCTCTAGTGCAGCTGGCAATTCCAACTTATAGGCAACAGCTCCTTTCTTCTCGATAACTCGGTAAGGACCGACATATCGAGGAGCTAACTTGCCCTTGACGCCGAAACGCTGATGGCCCTTCAATGGAGAGACTTTGAGATAAACAAAGTCATTGGGCTCAAAGCTCAATTCACGACGACGGCGATCCGCATAGCTCTTTTGCCTGGATTGAGCTGTGCGTAAACGATCACGAACAAGCTGGACTTGACCCTCGGCCTCATTGATCGAGTCCGGGCCAAAGAAAGGTCTTTCGCCGGTCTCAGACCAATTCAATGGGGTTCTGCACTTTCTCCCGTATAAGGCCTCAAAAGGTGCCATGCCGAGGCTGGCTTGAAAACTGTTGTTGTAGGAAAACTCGGCAAAAGGCAAACATTTCTCCCAATTCTTTCCATAGGAGAGAACACAAGCACGGAGCATGTCTTCCAACACTTGGTTGACCCTTTCAGTCTGACCATCAGTTTGGGGGTGGTATGCTGTGCTAAAGGAGACATGGGTTCCCATAGCCTCTTGCAAACTTTGCCAAAAGCGAGAGGTGAAAAGAGAACCGCGATCCGAGACAATTGTCTTTGGTACCCCATGTAAGCTCACAATGCGGGCAATGTAGAGATCTGCCAACAAAGCTACACGGAGATCCAACTTGACTGGAAGGAAGTGAGCCACCTTAGTTAGCCGATCAATGACAACCCAGATGGCATCATTGCCCTTGGAAGTACGAGGCAGACCGGTGATAAAATCCATCCCGATCGAATCCCACTTCCATTCCAGGAATAGGCAAAGGTCAAGCGCCCCGCCGACGCCGATGCTCGGCCTTGACACGACGACATACGTCGCACTCGGCAACGAACTTCGCAATTTCCCTCTTCATTCGGGTCCACCAAAATCTCTGACGGAGATCTTGATACATCTTCGTGGCCCCGGGATGAATTGACAAAGGTGAATCATGGGCTTCGCGGAGAATCAAATCCCGCAATTCCATGTCCTTTGGAATTACAAGGCGTTGCCCGAACCTTACGACACCATGCTCATCCTCAGAGAAGCACTTGGTTGTTCCGTTCTTGACATTTTCCTTGATGCGGCTCACTCCAGCATCTGCCTGCTGAGCGATCTTAATCCGATCCACCAAGGTTGGTTGCACAACCAAGGCAGCGAGGGAACCATGCTCAACCAATCCCAAGTTGAGACGCTGAAATTCCTTCAGAAGAGTGGGTTGACATTCCTGGAGCAACAAGGCATTGCAATGCGCTTGCGATCGCGCGATCGGCAACGACGTTAGCCTTGCCCGGATGGTAGTGAATACCCATGTCGTAGTCCTTGATCAACTCCAACCATCTCTTTTGCCTAAGGTTCAGATCTGGTTGGGTGAACAAATACTTTAAGCTTTTGTGATCCGAATACACTTCGCAACGATTACCGATTAGGTAATACCGCCAAATCTTAAGTGCATGAATCACAAAGACCAATTCCAAGTCATGGGTAGGATAGTTGAGTTCATGAGGTCTCAATTGCCTTGATGCATAGGCCACTACCTTGCCTTCTTGCATAAGGACACAACCGAGTCCTCGACGAGAAGCATCGCAAAAGACATCGAAGCTTCGACGAATATCGGGAAGAACGAGGACGGAGCGGTGGTCAGCGCTTCTTAAGTACTTGGAAACTTTCCTCACAAGCATCGGACCACAAGAACTTCTTGTCCTCTTAAGCAACTCCGTCATCGGCCAGCGATCTTGGAGAAGTTCTCGATAAAGCGGCGATAATACCCCGCTAAACCGAGAAAACTCCGCGCTTCTGCCATCAAGTAGGTTGAACCCATGAAAGAACATCGCGACCTTGCTAGGGTCAACGGCCACGCCTCCTTTGAAAGAACATGGCCCAGAAGGCCACTTCCTTCAACCGTAACGCGACTTGTTGAACTTTGCATACGGTGATGCTCACGGCTTGCCTAACACAAGCCTCGGATGCTCATCGTGTTGCTCATCATCCTTGGAATAGATGAGAATATCATCGATGAAGACCACGACAAACTTATCCAAATACTCCATGAATACCGAATTCATGAGGTTCATGAACAAAGCGGGAGCATTGGTTAAGCCAAATGACATGACGGTGTACTCATACAAGCCGTAGCGAGTAGAAAAAGCCGTCTTGGAATATCCTCAGTCGATCCGAACTTGATGATATCCCATTCTCAAATCAATCTTGGAGAATACCCGAGCTCCAATTAATTGATCAAAGAGATCATCGATGCGGGGCAATGGATACTTGTTCTTTACCGTTACTTCATTAAGCTTGACGGTAATCAACGACATGCGCAAAGTATTGTCCTTCTTCTTTACAAAGATTGCGGACAACCCCACGGAGATGAGCTAGGCGGATGAAACCTTTTTCTTGCAGCTCATTAAGTTGCTTTTTCAACTCCACCAACTCATTCGGTGGCATCCGATAATGCCTCTTTGAAATCGGGCGATGCAGGAACCAACTCAATGACGAACTCGAGGTCTCGAGCTGGTGGCATCCCCGAAGAGCTTCAGAAAGACATCCATGAAATCACTGACGGTTGGGACTTCACCAATATCTAGAGCGGCTTCGCTTCAAACGCCAAGAGATGCGGACCTAGCGACCGCCGGCGAAAGCTTAACCCGTCACGGAAGGATTAGATAAAGTGACGCACTTCTTGGCACAATCGATGTGTCCCTTATGCCGAGACACCAATCCATGCCAAGAATTACATCTAGACTTGATGAATGGAGGATGATAAGATTCGCTAAGAACCCTACTCCTCAATCTCGATAGGAACGCTCCTACACTCGTAGTCGACTCTCAACTCCAACCCGAGAGCGAATGAGCAACGGACCAACAAAGGAGTAAAGAGGAGCTCACTAACAACGGCAAAAGATTTCGAAATAAAAGAATGAGATGCTCTGAATCAAACAAAACAAGAGCCGAATGAGAGTTAACAGAAAGTGTACCCAACACGACGTCAGGTGCCTCCTGTGCCTCCTCTGCTGAGATGAGGTTGACGCGACCACTACCCATGCCTTGGGTAGCCGGGACAATCTTCAGGTCCTGAGAAGAACCACCTCCTTTCCGCGTCCTCCATTAGGACGAGGGGCCGCTCCTGTCTTCTTAGGGCATTGGTTCGCATAATGCCCCTTCTGGTTGCAGGCGAAGCAAGTAACCCCAGCAGCCGGGTTGCGGGGACCACCCTGCTGACTCGCAGGTGCACGTGATTGGGGCACGGCCTGCGAAGGACGAAGAACAGGTACTGACGGCCTTGGGGGTGCTGAAGCCTGTGGACGCGACCCCTGAGACTGACTGAAGCGGGCATAGCTAGCCCCAGATGACTTGCGGGCCTCCCACTTACGCTTGCGGGAATCCGCAAGTGCTCTCCCTGAATGCTCAGCGACAATGGCCTTGTCCACCAAGGCCTGGAAATCCAGGAAGTCGACGACAGACAGCTTGTCCTGCAGCTCCTCAACCAAACCATCCTTGAACTTCTCCTGCTTAGCCTCATCAGTGGCCACCTCCTCCGGAGCATAACGAGCCAAATGGTTGAACTCGTACAGGTACTCCGTAACTGAGAGACGCCCTTGTCTGAGCGACAAGAACTCCTTCTTCTTCAGCCTCATCAGGCTGGAAGGAATGTGACTCCGACGGAAGGCGCATGAACTCCTCCCAAGTGACGGTGTGACCGTCGGCCGCATGGCGAAAGCTCTCCCACCAAGACAAAGCCGCACCCTCCGGTGGTGCGATGCGAGCAGCGCCTTCTCGTGCTCCACGCGCTGCGCTATGCGCGGCTTGCGCCAACCGCACGAAGCCAATCGCTCTGCGTCAAGCGGTCCTCGGACCTAGAGAACGTGGGAGGTCGAGTGCGAAGAAACTCCGCAAGTCCCCACGCGGTGATATCCACTCCTTGCCCGATCCGAAGCACCGTAAGGGCGGAAGTGTTGCGCACGATGACGCCCGTAAGAACCTCTGCCCTCGCACGGTTGCGCTCGATCTCAAGAAGGACCTCGGCCATGGTCGGAGGAGGAGGAAGATCTCGTCCGACCACCGATCGCCTTGGCCGCCGCGAAAAGGCGTCCGCCATCTGTTACAAGAAATTTTGGTTAAAACTAAACTCAAAGATTCAAAGCCGAAGAAAGTTTAAAAGTCGACGACTAGGGAATGGAATATCACCCTAACAGAAAGCCAAAAACAAGATGTGTACAATCTTAAACATGCTTATAAAAGACTCCAAAAAAACAAAGAAGGAATTATAAACTAAAGCTCAACTCCCAATGCAACTAACCCGTATTGCATGAACGAGTAATTGCTTGAGAAGATAAAAATCAGAATATTAAGGTAAGATCTAATACTATTAAAGAGTAAGGTTCAATCAACGAAAACAGTGTTAGATACTTAGCTAACTAGTATCACATCCACAAATTTCAGTTGAATCACCCTCTCATTTTCCACCCGATCAGAAACCATCGAGCTTGCTGTCCGGAAATTGAAGTTGTTGTAGTGATTTTGCATCCAAGCTTCCAGCCGAAGTCTTCCATTCTAGAAACTTCAAAATCTGGCACACTTCAACTTGCCAAGCTCAGTGGTCCCATCAGAAACCATTGAGCTCGCTGTCTGGAAATTGAGGCGTGTTGTCCAGATTCCGCATCCAAGCCTCTAGCCGAAATCTTCAGTCCAGAAACTTCAAAATCCTAAGCACTCCAATTTGCCAAACTCAGTGGTTCCAAAACCAAATTAACAACTATCTTTGAAAGAAGGAGAGGGAATCAATTTTCAAAACTCAAATGAGAGTAAGCTGAGAGAAGAAAGCTAAGATAGGTAAGGAATAAAATCTGAGAATTCCACTCATAAACCATTTGATACTTTGAAAATAATATTTTCCAAAATACCCTAAAGACGACCAAGCTTGGGTTACTACGGTCAGTATGGCTCTGATACCAAAAACTTGTGAGACCCCGGTTTATCGGGCTTGTAATGCTTAACCATCCACTTGGTCCTAGCACCACAAATCAGATAATCCGAGACTCGAGACATGTATACTTCCCAGAATGCAGTATACACACCTCTTTACAAAGCTCATGTATCAATTCCATTCATTCACATAGAACCGAAGCAAAACAACAACCAGAAGGTAACATAAATAAAGGATAGCGATTACAAAAGAGAGGTCGTAGGCCAAACGACATATACATAAAGAAGTTTAACAGCGAAGCAAAAGTGCCATAAGATGGCCATAACCAAAAGAGCCAATCCGTGTGCCTTTAACCCACAAGGCAACCGACCCGGACCGCCAAGCTAGTCGTCGAATCCACAGCACATTTCACAAAAGTGAGGCCCTTGGGGCTCACCTTCT
Organism: Hsuehochloa calcarea; assembly: GCA_036346395.1. Classification (NCBI taxonomy): domain Eukaryota; kingdom Viridiplantae; phylum Streptophyta; class Magnoliopsida; order Poales; family Poaceae; genus Hsuehochloa; species Hsuehochloa calcarea. The sequence continues at coordinate 38,120,542 of CM070604.1, read as the reverse complement.
TCCCTCAGAACAAAGCGTGGCAAAAGCGGTGAGTACTTTGAATGTACTCGCAAGACTTACATGTGGAATAACAAACCTGTACATAACTATATGCAAGCTTTTTGAGTGGAGGCTGTATGTTTTACTTTTAGCATAAAGCAAGTTTTCATTTGCAATAATATAGTACATTTAAAAGCAAGTTAACAAATCTGTTTTTAAGGTTCAAATAACCGTAAAGACAACAATATAACAGTAGATAGATGACAACAACAATCCTGGAAGTGACTAGTCCATTAGTCACTACAACAATAGCATGAATTACCCATTCATACCAACCATGTCAAATTTTAATTTAAAAAGGTTGTAGTCTAGTTCTTGCACGACCTTACCAAGCATGTCCATAACCTAGGACGAGGCTATTCGAATAGTTTTATCCCTGCAGGGTGTACCAATTTCCCCACACGCCAGACCGCCTTTTTGCCAAGCTATTAAGCACACTTCCTTAGGTATGCCGGCACGGCTAAGTCCTACGAGACGTTTCCAATATTGTGAATTACTCTCGAGCCGCCCGTATGGATAGAAACCCATACGTTGTGTCGGAGTCATCGTAAAGCCTCGGTCAACTACCCTTCCCGGGTAAAGCCTTGGACAACTACGACGCTCCTCGAGGTGGAGAGCCTACCCGGAATCTCCACCACCGCACACCCAACACAAGAATACGACCACATATCATGTTTCACACAACACACACAACCCCCTCCTGCGACTCGGAGATAACCCACGCCAAAGTACTAAGTCAAGAGAGGTCCCATATCCCTCTCGCGTGGTTAGCACGCATAAACGCTTGGCTTAGTGACACAAGTAACTCGGTCCTTGATGACCTAGGCACCATTCCATTCACACCAACAGATCACACCAACATACCATTGTGCCCAAGTCGAAAACAATTTTGTTTTCAGTTTTTGACTTTACAAAATAACAAAGCACGAGTCTTTGGACATAATGGAGTAGTAGTAAGATGTGGGTGATCAACATCATCGACTAAGTCGATGACTGCCCAATACTACCGACATCTAAGCATTTCTAAGCAATTTCCAATCGAAAGCTACTAAGTGACCAGAGTCCATCCATCGAACTCCGACCACAGCCAATAACCTAAGCTCATGGTAGTAGAGGATAACCAAGTCCTACAGATTATGCAACTATAGGATACTAACCATAATTTAACAACAAAATAGCAATGCATACATACGAGTTGAAATCAATATAGTAGACTTGAAAATAATAGGGTGAACATGATCAAACCGCTTATCTGCTTGTCATGGGTCAAGATGTAGTGGGATCACTTATGTTGTCAATGTGCTCTTCTTGGATCCTAACGGAAAAGCGAAAAGCAATCGATAAGAACAAATAAAATGCAAGGACTCAACAACAAACTCTTCTACAAAATTTCTGAAAATCTTACCGAAGCTAGGTACTGGTTTATAAAGAGTTTAGCAACAAGAATCAATTGATTTAGATTCTTAATGCTAAAGATACGACCAAGAGAAGGTCTTACGACCAGGTGGTGGTCGTAGCAGAACCTACGACCAAACCATAGTCGTGGAAGGATTTACGACCAGATAGTGGTCGTAGACGGACGTACGACTGGGTACTAGTCGAAGGCAGACTTACGACTAGGTACACGCCGCAGAAGTACTTATGACCCGGACATAGTCGTAGTATGACTTACGACGAGGTACAGGTCACGACACAACATTCGATTGGGTAAAGGCCGCAGAAGGACCTATGACCATGCCATAGTCGTAGTGAAACTAACGACTACGGGGGTGATTGTAGGAGAACTCACAATCACTCGATAGGCCTTTCCCTTACAAATATAAGGTCTGGGGACTACGCGACGATATTTACCCATCAATAAACTGCATCCGGTCGAATCGACCAAACTACAGTGACTGGTCGGAATTTCGACCACGAGACAGCGCCGACCAAGGGCGGGGTTGAGTGGGTATGGCTCGGGAGGACTCCCGAACGAATGGTACCAAAAGAAAAACGAAAACACGCCTGAGCTCCTACAGGGCAATGCGGACTTACTTGAGCCGAAGAACGCCCAGAGACCCACGGAGCGGCTCCGGCGACGAGTATCCGAACGGCGGTGGTAAGGTTCTCGCTAGGCCACAGCGACCTGGGCACAGAGAGAACCAAACCGCGTGAGAGTTAAGCTTCAAAGAGTAAAGGGGAAGCAGAGGGGGCGAAGACTTGAAGAAGAAAACCCCCGCTGCACCGCCCCCACCGAAACTCCACACTCAACAATGTCGTTCGAAGAGAGTGCGAGGGACTACAGCTCAGGCAAGATGGCGAATGCTAGCCGAGTCGCGAAAGTGCTAAAGGAAGCTAAGGGTGAAGCACAAAGGAGTTTAAATAGGGCGATGAGAGAGCAACTACGGATTTTTCGGTCGGGTCAACACCGCCATGAGAGCACTTGAGGGCGATAGGGCGGTTGGGTCATGGCCTCATCGAGGTAGGAGGCGACACCATTTAATGCGCGCAGAGCTAGCCGCTTGAAGGTGGACATAGCGTGGATCGCACGCCATCGCTTACTCTTCTGCGCACGCAATGGCAGGAGCTCACGCGCGCGCGCGGACAGAGGAAGGAGACGACTCGTTGGTCGCCGATTGAAATCGAAGGCCGAGCTAGCTCGAGTATTCACGACGATCTCCGCTCGCTCACCGGTCGAAGACCGCTCGATGCCGATCCAACTACCGAGTTAGACCGGGTGGTTTGTAAGGGCTCCACCGTCCGGTGGTCGAAGACCGCTCGATACCGATCCAACGGCCACGACCCCGGCGTCCGAACGACTAGGTTGGTACAGCTAGTGGGCGGGACCGAGTCCAGTGGCTCGAGCCCGAGCCCAATTCGAAACTACGGAACAGTGCAAACCCGTTAGGGTTTGGATTTGAACAACTGATTTTTGAGGAACCATTTAAGGTATCAAGCAAGCTCCAAATCTTACGAGATTTTAACTGGAGATTGCCGACAACCGGAGGAACCTCTCATAAAATCTTCAGAGGTTCTTACCCACTGAATCTTCCTCCAGAAATTTCAGAAGAGGAGAAATAGGGTTTGACCGAATTTGACTTGCCCCCAAGAATTACCAAATAATTTTTAACAATCATGAGATAATTCAGAGGTGTTGCCAAGGCTCCCTAGAACTCAGGAAAAAAAATACTTCCAGGGGTTTGGCATGAGACCAACGCCAAGGAGGCTTTTGATTGGAGTCGAATGAGGATTTAGTTTTGATTTTCTATAATTCTTCTCAAAAGAACTACAGAAACAACCAAGGGCTTCAAGATGCAAGAAAAGTTTTAATTTCTCCTGATTTTCTTACATTTGAACCCAAATCCATTTTTGGGATGTTACATAAACTCCATTGCTTCTCCCTTAGCTCCCTTTAGCAACTCCGCAGCCCTAGCTATCACTCACAAGCCCGCTGGAGCCGCAGATCCTCGGGAAGCCTTCGGCCGCCATTGACGGTTTTGGGGCTTCGGTGAAGTCGGTGCAATGGGGTTTTCTTCTTCAAGCTTTCACTCCCTCTGCTCCCCCTCTACTCACTGAAGCTTAACCCTCACTCAATTCGGTTCAATTTGTCCAGGGACGAGCTGAATTCGGATTTCCCCAATTTCAGCCGAAACCGGCGTTCCTCCTCGCCCGGGCAGCTTCAACTCTCCTCGGTGCCTCCTTTGCGCTCAGGTAGCTCCTCTTTAGTCCCTAGTGGCCTGGCACCTGCTCCCTTGAACCGCAGCTGAGCGCATTTGCCATTTTCGTTTTGGTCATTTGCGGTCACTTCGGTTTCCTCCGGCTTGCCGACGTTCTGGTCCACCGCAGCCGAATTCGTTGGTACCATTAGGTGCGCAATGATGTTTGGGACCCATTTTGGGCACTTGCTCGCACCGCCGCGGCCAGAGCCGGCCGTGGCGAAGCCGTTTCTTCCCCGTCGCTTTTGCTTGGACGAAAACAGACGAGTGTTTGAACGTGAGTCGATGCGACCGCCGATCCTTAGATCTACGCCCACGCTCGCAGCGGAAATTTTGAATTCGCCGCCGCGCGTCTCGGTCTGTGATCCGTTGGATCCAGATCCAACGGCGGACGACCAGTGTCCCTGATCGTCCGCGCGCCCCGACCAAAGTGGTCGTGGACCGTTGGATCCTGATCCAACGGTTAATCCACCGAGTTCGCGGTCGCTGCGCTGGGGCCAGCGGGTGGGCCGTTGGATCCAAGATCAACGCCTCGCTCGCCACGTCATTTCTAATTTCGAATTTCCGAGAGGATTTATTTATCAACCAAAAATGTGATAACTTGTAAAATGCATAACTAATTCATTTCAAATCCTTTTCGGTTGATTCAAATTTTGTTGGTTATGTTTTTAACTAAACTTTAATTTAAAAATGTTTCCAAACTCAGTATAGCTCCCGAAAATTTTGCTAATGAATAGTAGCATTTTTTATTTATAAAAGCTGAGCAAAATTGTTTTGGCCATATCTTTTGCAATAAGAATCCAAATCAGTTGGTTCTTGTTGCTAAATTCTCTATAAATCATTATCTTGCTACTGTAAAAATTTTAGAATTTGTAGAGAAGGTTTACTGTTGGGTCTTTGCATTTTATTCGCTCTTATCGTTTGTTTCTCGCTTTTTCGTTAGGACCCGAAGAGCATATTGACAATATTGTTGATCCTCAGCAGCACCTTGACCCACAGCAAGCAGGCAAGCAATTTGATCATGATAATCCCATTATTTTTCAAGTCTAATATGTTTATTTCAACTTGTATATATGCATTGCTATTTTGTTGTTAAATTATGATTAGTATCCTATAGTTGCATAATCTGTAGGAATTGTTTATCCTCTACTACCACGAGCCTAGGTTATTTGCTGTGATTTGAGTTCGATGGATGAACTCTTGTCACTTAGTAGCTTCCGTTTTGAAATTGCTTAGAAATGCTTAGTTTCGGTAGTAATGGGCGATCATCGATTTTAGTCGATGATCTTGATCACACATCTACATATTACTCCTTTATGTCTAACACTTGTGCTTTGTTATTTTGGAAAGTAAAAAAAATCTGAAAATGGAAAATTGATTTGGACTTGGGCAAGTGGTTGGATGGTGGGTTATTGGGTTTGTGGGTGTCTTGCCTAAGTCAACAAGGACCGAACATCTTGTGTCACACTCTCCAAGCATTTTTTGCGTATAACCACGCGAGAGGATATGGGACCTCTCTTGACTAAGTACTTTGGCGTGTGTTATCTCCGAGTCGCAGGAGGGGGTTGTGTGTGTTGTGTGAAAAAGGATATGTGTTCTTGTGTTGGGTGTGCGGTGGTGGAGATTCCGGGTAGGCTCTCCACCTCGAGGAGCATTGTAGTTGTCCAAGGCTTTACCTGCGACGGGTAGTTGACCGAGGCTTTACAATGACTCCGACACAACGTATGGGTTTCTATCCATACGGTGGCTCGTAGTTAATACACAATATTGGAAATGTCTCGAGGACTTAGTCTGTGCTTAGGCATACCAAAGGAAGTATGCTAATCTAGTGGCAAAAAGGCGGTCTGGCGTGTGGGTACATTGGTACACCCCTAGGTTATGGACACGCTTGGTTAGGTTTTGCAAGAGTTAGACTACAACCTTTTAAATTAAAATTTGACATGGTTGGTATGAATGGGTAATTCATGCTATTATTGTGGTGACTAATGGTTTAGTCACTTCCAGGATTGTTGTTGTTCTCTACCTACTGTTATATTGTTGTCATTTGCGGTTATTTGAACATTAAAAACAGGTTTGTTAAATTGCTTTCAATCTATTACATTATTGCAAATGGAAACTTGCTTTATGCTAAAATGAAACATACAGCCTCCACTTCAATAAGCTTGCATGTAGTATATATACAGGTTTGTTATTCCACATGTAAGTCTTGCGAGTACATTCAAAGTACTCACCGGCTTTTGCCGGCGGCTTTTGTTTGCAGGGGAGGAAGGTGAGCCCCAAGGGCCTCACTTTTGTGAGATGTGCTGTGGTTTCGACGACTAGCTTGGCGGTCCGGTCGGTTGCCTTGTGGGTTAAAGGCACACTGATTGGCTCTTTTGGTTTATGGCCATCTTATGGCACTTTTGCTTCCGCTGTTAAACTTCTTTATGTATATGCCGTTTGGCCGGTCGGCCTCTCTTTTGTAATAACTATCCTTTATTTATGTTATCTTCTAGTTTGTTGTTTTTGCTTCGGTTCTATGTGGATGAATGGAATTGATGCATAAATTTTGTAAAGAGGTGTGTATACTGCACTCTGGGAAGTATACATGTCTCGAGTCTCGGATTATCTGATTTGTGATGCTAGGACCAAGTGGATGGTTAAGCATTACAAGCCGGATAAACCGGGTCTCACAAGGTTTGCATCGAGCCATATTGACCGTAGTAACCCAAGCTTGGTCGTCTTTAGGATAATTTGGAAAATCTTATTTTCAAGGTATCAAATGATTTTGGAAAGCTTAAGGAATTCTCAGATTTTATTCCTTACCTATCTTAGCTTTCTCCTCTCATCTTACTCTAATTTGAGTTTTAAAAGTTGTTTTCCTCTCATCTCCTTTTCAAAGATAGTGTTATCGATTAAATGGATTTTGGGAACCACTGAGTTTGGCAAATTGAAGTGCTTAGGGTTTTTGAAGTTTCTGGACTGAAGATTTCGGCTAGAGGCTTGGATGCGGAATCTGGACAGCACGCCTCAATTTCCAGACAGCGAGCTCAATGGTTTCTGATGGGACCACCGAGCTTGCCAAGTTGAAGTGTGCCAGATTTTGAAGTTTCTAGGATAGAAGACTTCTACCGAAGCTTGATGCAAAATCGCTACAAAGAACCTCAATTTCCGGACAGCAAGCTCGATGGTTTCTAATGGGGTAGAAAATGAGAGTTTAATCAACTAAAACTTGTTGGAGTAGAAGGGTAAGATGTGATACTAGTTAGCTATGTATCTAACACTATTTTCGCTGATTGAACCTTGCTCTTTAAATAGTATTAGATCTTACCTGAATCTTCTGGTTTTTAGTCTTCTCAATCAATTGCTCGTTCATTCAATACGGGTTAGTTGCGTTGGGAAGTTGAGCTTTGGTTTGATGATTCATTGCGGTTTTGGAGTCTTTTATTAGCTTTGCTGAAGTTTACATACTTACGGTTTTGGCGTTTGTTAGGGGTATTCCATTCCCCTAGTCGCTAGCTTTTCGCTTTCTTTCGGCTTTGAATCTCTGAGTCTAATTTTAACCAAAGTTTCTTGTAACAGGATGGCCGGACGCACCCGTAGCGGCCAAGGCCAGTCAGCTGGTCCGGACGAGGATCTTCCTCCTCCTCCGACCATGGCCGAGGTCCTTCTTCAGATCGAGCGCAACCGCGCAGAGGACAGGAGGGTTCTTTCGACGCCATCGCTAAGAACACTTCCGCCCTTACCGGTGTTTCAGGATCCGGGCAAGGGAGTGGTCACCAGCCGCGTGGGGGACTTGCGGTGTTTCAGCATAAGGGACAAATCGATTGCGCCAAGAAGTGTCTCTCTATCTAGTCCTTCCGGCGAGCAGTTCGCACCAAGCCGCTAGGTCCGCATCTCTTCGCGGCAGCGAAGCCCTCTAGATATTAATGAAGTCCCAACGGTTTGTGACTTCGTTGATATCTTTCCCAAGATCTTCCGGATGCCACCAGTTCGAGATCTCGAGTTTGTCATCGAGTTGGTTCCCGGTACTGCCCCGATTTCAAAGAGGCATTATCGGATGCCACCGAACGAGTTGGTGGAGTTGAAGAAGCAATTGAATGAGCTGCAAGAGAAAGGTTTCATCCGCCTAGCTCATCCCGTGGGTTGTCCAAGAATCTTCGAAAGAAGAAGGACAATACTTTACGCATGTGCGTGGATTACCGTCCGCTTAATGAGGTAACGGTAAAGAACAAGTATCCTTTGCCCCGCATTGATGATCTCTTTGATCAATTAACCGGAGCTCGAGTATTCTCCAAGATTGATTTGAGAGTGGGATATCATCAAGTTCGGATACGACCGAGGATATTCCAAAGACGGCCTTTCTACTCGCTACGGCTTGTATGTGTACACCGTCATGTCATTTGGCTTAACCAATGCTCCTGCCTTGTTCATGAACCTCATGAATTCGGTATTCATGGAGTATTTGGATAAGTTTGTCGTGGTCTTCATCGATGATATTCTTATCTATTCTAAGGACGATGAGGAACATGATGAGCATCTGAGGCTTGTGTTAGGCAAGCCGTGAGCACCACCGTATGCAAAGTTCACAAGTGCGCGTCTCGTTGAAGGAAGTGGCCTTCTTGGGTCATGTTCTTTGGCAGAGGCGTGGCCGCTGATCCTGGTAAGATCGCGATGTTCTTTCTTGGGTTCACCTACTTGATGGCGAAGCGCGGAGTTTTCTGTTTAGTGGGTATTATCGCCGTTTCATCGAGAACTTCTCCAATATCGCGGCCGATGACGGAGTTGCTTAAGAAGGACAAGAAGTTCTTATGGTCCGATGCTTGTGAGGAAAGCTTCCAAGTACTTAAGAAGCGTTTGACCACCGCTCCCGTCCTCGTTCTTCCCGATGTTCATCAAAGCTTCGACATCTTTTGCGATGCTTCGCCGAGGACTTCGGTTGTGTCCTTATGCAAGAAGGCAAGGTAGTGGCCTATACATCAAGGCAATTGAGACCTCATGAACTCAACTATCCTACCCATGACTTAGAATTAGTCATGTGATTCATGCACTTAAGATTTGGCGACATTACCTAATCCAGAATCGCTGCGGCGTATTCGGATCACAAAAGTCTAAAGTATTTGTTCACCCAACCGGATCCGAACCTCGTGCAAAAGAGGTGGTTGGAGTTGATCAAGGACTATGACATGGGTATTCACTACCATCCGGCAAGGCTAATGTCGCTGCCGGCGCGCCACGAAAGCGCATTGCAATGCCTTATTGCTCCAGAACGCCAACCCACCCTTCTCAAGGAATTTCAGCGCCTCAACTTAGGTTTGGTTGAGCATGGTTCGCTCACGCCTTGGTTGTGCAACCAACCTTGGTGGATCGGATTAAGGTCGCCAACAATCGATGTTGGAGTGAGCCGCATCAAGGAAAATATCAAGAAGTGCGACTAAGTGCTTCTCTCGAGGATGAGCATGGTGTTGTAAGGTTCGCAACGCCTTGTGGTTCCAAAGGACATGGAATTGCGAATTTGATTCTCCGCGAAGCCCATGATTCGCCTTTGTCTATTCATCCCGGCCACAAAGATGTATCAAGATCTCCGTCGTGATTTTGGTGGACCCGAATGAAAAGGGAAATTGCGGTTCGTTGTCGAGTGCGACATATGTCGTCGTGTCAAGGCCGAGCATCGCCAAAGCAGGATCGCTTCACCTTTGCCTATTCCCGAGTGGAAGTAGGATTCGACGGATGGATTTTATCACCGGCCCGCCCGAACCTCCAAGGGCAAGGATTCTATCTGGGTTGTCATCGATCGATTGACAAAGTAGCCCATTTTTCGCCAAGACGGACAAACCTTAGTGTGAGTCTACTAGCGGATCTCTATTTTTCCCAGATCGCTCGCTTGCATGGTGTACCAAGACGATCGTTTGGATCATGATGCGCTTTTCACCGCTGTGTTTTGGAAGTATTTGCAAGAGGCTATGGGAACCCATTCACCTTTAGCACAAAGATACCACCCCCAAACCGATGGTCGACCGAAGGGTCAACCAAGTGTTGGAGGACATGCTTCGTGCTTGTGTCCTCTCCTATGGAAAGAATTGGGAGAAATGCTTGCCTTTTGCCGAAGTTTTCCTACAACAACAGATTTTCAAGCTAGTCTCGGATGTCACCTTTTGAGGCCTTATACGGAGAAAGTGCGAGAACCCGTTGAACTGGTCCGAGACCGCGAAAGACCATTCTTTGGCCCGACTCGATTAATGAGGCCGAGAGTCAAGTCCAGCTTATTCGTGATCGTTGCGCGCACACCTCAATCCAGCAAAAGAGCTATGCGGATCGCCGCCGCCGTGAGTTGAGCTTTGAGCCTAATGACTTTGTTTATCTCAAAGTCTCTCCTTTGAAGGGCCATCGCCAAGGCCAAGGGCAAGTTAGCTCCTCGATATGTCGCCCTTACCGTGTTATCGAGAAGAAAGGAGCCGTTGCCTATAAGTTAGAATTGCCACCGCACTCGAGGGGGTACATGATGTTTTCCATGTGTCCCAACTAAAGAAGTGCCTCCGTGTTCCAAGCGAGGAGGCTCCGCTGGAAACTCTTGATGTTCAAGAAGATTTGACCTACAAGGAGCACCTGCTCGCATCCTCGATGAGGCCGAACGAAGAACAAGGAATAAAACCATCGATTCCTCAAAGTTCAATGGTCGAACCATTCCGAGGATGAGGCTACTTGGGAAAGGGAAGATCGCCTCGCAAGTGCACTATCCATCTTTCTTTACGAGTGAGCCAAATCTCTGGACGAGATTTTTGTAAGGGGGAGGTTTTGTAACATCCCAAAATTGGTTTGTGTTTCAAATGTAATAAAAATGAGGAGAAATTAAAACTTTTTCTCGATCTTGATTTTTGTAATCGCCCATAATTTTTGTAAAGGAATTATGTGAAATCAAAATCAAATTGCCATTTGACACCAACACAAATCTCCTTCATGAAAATCTTGTGCCCAACCTTTGGAAATAATTTTTCTTGGGTCTAGGGTTGATTTTTAACACCTCTGAATTATCTCATGATTTTTAGAAATTATTTGATAGTTTTTGGAGGCAAGTCAAACTGGTCAAACCCTAATTTCTCTCTTCTGGAATTTCTGGAGAAAACTTCAGTTCATGAAAATCTCTGAAAATTTTATGGGAGGTTCCTCCTTCGCCAGCAAGCTCCAGTTAAAATTTCATAAATTTTGGAGTTTGTTTGCTACCTCAAATAATTCCTAAAAATCGGTGTTTAAAATTCAAATTTAACCTGGTTTGCACTGCTCTGTTCGAACTGACACGGGCTCGAGCCACTGGACTCGGTCCATCAACTAATCGCACCGGTAGCGATCGATCAGGGTGTGCGGGTCGTGAGCCGTTGGATCGGCATCGAACGGTCCTCGACCAGCCGAACGATGGAATCGTTTTAATCCACCCGATCTAACTCAACCGTTCGATTTCAATCCGACGGTCGGCTGTCGTCTCCTTCCTCCGGCCAGCTCAAGGCGTCGGTATCGGCCATGGCGGCAGAGAAGAAAAAGCCGCATGTGCCGCCCTTCCCGGCCGCTTTAAACGGCTCTTTCGTGCGCATTTAATGCTCGTCGTGCTCCTCCTCAGCGCCCACTTCCACTGCCCCGCCGCTCTCTCGAGCTCAAACGGCCGGGTTGACCGAGCGAGTTCTCGCCGCTGCTCTCGCCATCCTCGGCTATTTAAACTCCATTGCTTCTCCCTTAGCTCCCTTTAGCAACTCCATGACCCTAGCTATCACTCACAAGCCACTGAGCCGCAGATCCTCTGAAGCCTTCTACCGCCATTGACGGCTTTGGGGCTTGGTGAAGTCGGCTGTGGGGTTTTCTTCTTCAAGCTTTCACTCCCTCTGCCCCCCTCTACTCATCAAGCTTAACCTCACTCAATTCGGTTCAATTTGTCCAGGACGAGCCAATTCGATTTCCCAATTTCACCAAACCGCGCTCCTCCTCGCCCGGCACTTCAACTCTCTCTGCCTCCTTTGCGCTCAGGTAGCTCCTCTTTAGTCCCTAGTGGCCTGGCACCTGCTCCCTTGAACCGCAGCTGAGTGCATTTGCCATTTTCGTTTTGGTCATTTGCGGTCACTTCGGTTTCCTCCGGCTTGCCGACGTTCTGGTCCACCGCAGCCGAATTCGTTGGTACCATTAGGTGCGCAATGATGTTTGGGACCCATTTTGGGCACTTGCTCGCACCGCCGCGGCCAGAGCCGCCGGCGGCGAGCCGTTCTTCCCCGTCGTTTTTGCCGGACGAAAACAGGACGAGTGTTTGAACGTGAGTCGATGCGGACCGTCGATCCTTAGATCTACGGCCCACGTTCGCGCGGAAATTTTGAATTCGCCGCGCGTCTCGGTCTGTGATCCGTTGGATCCAGATCCAACGGCGGACGACCAGTGTCCCTGATCGTCCGCGCGCCCCGACCAAAGTGGTCGTGGACCGTTGGATCCTGATCCAACGGTTAACGACTGAGTTCGCGATCGCGTAGCGTCGGTCAGCCGCCGGGCTGGGGCCGTTGGATCCAAGATCAACGCTCCTCGTTCGGCCACGTCATTTCTAATTTCTGAATTTCCCGAGAGGATTTATTTATCAACTGAAAAATGTGATAACTTGTAAAATGCATAACTAATTCATTTCAAATCCTTTTCGGTTGATTCAAATTTTGTTGGTTATGTTTTTAACTAAACTTTAATTTAAAAATGTTTCCAAACTCAGTATAGCTCCCGAAAATTTTGCTAATGAATAGTAGCATTTTTTATTTATAAAAGCTGAGCAAAATTGTTTTGGCCATATCTTTTGCAATAAGAATCCAAATCAGTTGGTTCTTGTTGCTAAATTCTCTATAAATCATTATCTTGCTACTGTAAAAATTTTAGAATTTGTAGAGAAGGTTTACTGTTGGGTCTTTGCATTTTATTCGCTCTTATCGCTTGTTTCTCGCTTTTTCGTTAGGATCCAAGAGCATATTGACAATATTGTTGATCCTCAAGAAGACCTTGACCCACAGCAAGCAGGCAAGCAATTTGATCATGATAATCCCATTATTTTTCAAGTCTAATATGTTTATTTCAACTTGTATATATGCATTGCTATTTTGTTGTTAAATTATGATTAGTATCCTATAGTTGCATAATCTGAGGAATTGTTTATCCTCTACTACCACGAGCCTAGGTTATTTCTTCGTGATTTGAGTTCGATGGATGAACTCTTGTCACTTAGTAGCTTCCGTTTTGAAATTGCTTAGAAATGCTTAGTTTCGGTAGTAATGGGCGATCATCGATTTTAGTCGATGATCTTGATCACACATCTACATATTACTCCTTTATGTCTAACACTTGTGCTTTGTTATTTTGGAAAGTAAAAAAAATCTGAAAATGGAAAATTGATTTGGACTTGGGCAAGTGGTTGGATGGTGGGTTATTGGGTTTGTGGGTGTCTTGCCTAAGTCAACAAGGACCGAACATCTTGTGTCACACTCTCCAAGCATTTTTGCGTGCTAACCACGCGAGAGGGATATGGGACCTCTCTTGACTAAGTACTTTGGCGTGTGTTATCTCCGAGTCGCAGGAGGGGTTGTGTGTGTTGTGTGAAAAGGATATGTGTTCTTGTGTTGGGTGTGTGGTGGAGATTAGGGTAGGCTCTCTACCTCGAGGAGCATTGTAGTTGTCCAAGGCTTTACCTGCGACGGGTAGTTGACCGAGGCTTTACAATGACTCCGACACAACGTATGGGTTTCTATCCATACGGGCGGCTCGTAGTTAATACACAATATTGGAAATGTCTCGTAGGACTTAGTGTGCGGCATACCAAAGGAAGTATGCTAATCTAGTGGCAAAAGGCGATCAAGCGTGTGGGTACATTGGTACACCCTCGCAGGTATAAAACTATTCGAATAGCCTCGCCCTAGGTTATGGACACGCTTGGTTAGGTTTTGCAAGAGTTAGACTACAACCTTTTAAATTAAAATTTGACATGGTTGGTATGAATGGGTAATTCATGCTATTATTGTGGTGACTAATGGTTTAGTCACTTCCGTGATTGTTGTTGTTCTCTACCTCATTGTTATATTGTTGTCATTTGCGTTATTTGAACATTAAAACAGTTTGTTAAATTGCTTTCAATCTATTACATTATTGCAAATGGAAACTTGCTTTATGCTAAAATGAAACATACAAACCTCCACTTCAATAAGCTTGCATGTAGTATATATACAGTTTGTTATTCCACATGTAAGTCTTATGAGTACATTCAAAGTACTCACCGCTTTTGCCTACGCTTTTGTTTGCAGGGGAGGAAGGTGAGCCCCAAGGGCCTCACTTTTGTGAGATGTCTTTGTGGTTTGACGACTAGCTTGGCGGTCCTGGCTTGTTGCCTTGTGGGTTAAAGGCACACCGATTGGCTCTTTTGGTTTATGGCCATCTTATGGCACTTTTGCTTCCGCTGTTAAACTTCTTTATGTATATGCCGTTTGGCCGGTCGGCCTCTCTTTTGTAATAACTATCCTTTATTTATGTTATCTTCTAGTTTGTTGTTTTTGCTTCGGTTCTATGTGGATGAATGGAATTGATGCATAAATTTTGTAAAGAGGTGTGTATACTGCACTCTGGGAAGTATACATGTCTCGAGTCTCGGATTATCTGATTTGTGATGCTAGGACCAAGTGGATGGTTAAGCATTACAAGCCGGATAAACCGGGGTCTCACAAGGTTTGGTATCGGAGCCATACTGACCGTAGTAACCCAAGCTTGGTCGTCTTTAGGATATTTTGGAAAATCTTATTTTCAAGGTATCAAATGATTTTGGAAAGCTTAAGGAATTCTCAGATTTTATTCCTTACCTATCTTAGCTTTCTCCTCTCATCTTACTCTAATTTGAGTTTTAAAAGTTGTTTTCCTCTCATCTCCTTTTCAAAGATAGTGTTATCGATTAAATGGATTTTGGGAACCACTGAGTTTGGCAAATTGAAGTGCTTAGGGTTTTTGAAGTTTCGGATCAAGATTTGGCTAGAGGCTTGGATGCGAATCTGACAAGACGCCTCAATTTCCAGACAGCGAGCTCAATGGTTTCTGATGGGACCACCGAGCTTGGCAAGTTGAAGTGTGCCAGATTTTGAAGTTTCTAGGATAGAAGACTTCGGCTGGAAGCTTGGATGCGAAATCGCTACAGCAACCTCAATTTCCGGACAGCAAGCTCGATGGTTTCTAATGGGGTAGAAAATGAGAGTTTAATCAACTAAAACTTGTGGGAGTAGAAGGGTAAGATGTGATACTAGTTAGCTATGTATCTAACACTATTTTCGCTGATTGAACCTTGCTCTTTAAATAGTATTAGATCTTACCTGAATCTTCTGGTTTTTAGTCTTCTCAATCAATTGCTCGTTCATTCAATACGGGTTAGTTGCGTTGGGAAGTTGAGCTTTGGTTTGATGATTCATTGCGGTTTTTGGAGTCTTTTTATTAGCCTGTTGAAGTTTACATACTTACGGTTTTGGCGTTCGGTTAGGGGGTATTCCATTCCCCTAGTCGCTAGCTTTTCGCTTTCTTTCGGCTTTGAATCTCTGAGTCTAATTTTAACCAAAGTTTCTTGTAACAGGATGGCCGGACGACTCAGAGCGGCCAAGGTTACCACCGTCCGACGAGGATCTTCCTCCTCCTCCGACCATGGCCGAGGTCCTTCTTCAGATCGAGCGCAACCGTGCAGAGGACAGGAGGGTTCTTCTGGACATCATCGCGCGCAACACTTCCGCCCTTACCGGTGTTTCAGGATCCGGGCAAGGGAGTGGTCACCAGCCGCGTGGGGGACTTGCGGTGTTTCAGCATAAGGGACAAATCGATTGCGCCAAGAAGTGTCTCTCTATCTAGTCTTCCGGCGAAAGGTGTTCGCCAAAGTCGCTAGGTCCGCATCTCTTCGCGCTTGAAGAAGCCCGCTCTAGATATTAATGAAGTCCCAACAGTTTGTGACTTCGCTGATATCTTTCCCGAAGATCTTCCCGTGATGCCACCATTCGAGATCTCGAGTTTGTCATCGAGTTGGTTCCGCATCGCCCGATTTCAAAGAGGCATTATCGGATGCCACCGAACGAGTTGGTGGAGTTGAAGAAGCAATTGAATGAGCTGCAAGAGAAAGGTTTCATCCGCCCTAGCTCATCCCCGTGGGGTTGTCCAAAGATTCTTCGTAAGAAAAAGGACAATACTTTTACGCATGTGCGTGATTACCGTCCGCTTAATGAGGTAATTCAGTAAAGAACAAGTATCCTTTGCCCCGCATTGATGATCTCTTTGATCAATTAACTGGAGCTCGAGTATTCTCCAAGATTGATTTGAGAGTGGGATATCATCAAGTTCGGATACGACCCGAGGATATTCCAAAGACGGCCTTCTCTACTCGCTACGGCTTGTATGTGTACACCGTCATGTCATTTGGCTTAACCAATGCTCCTGCCTTGTTCATGAACCTCATGAATTCGGTATTCATGGAGTATTTGGATAAGTTTGTCGTGGTCTTCATCGATGATATTCTTATCTATTCTAAGGACGATGAGGAACATGAAAGAGGCGAGATATCAAAGAGCTAGGTGGTGCAGCCACCACCTCCTCCTATTTATAGTGGAGGCCTAGAACACCTAGGGTTTGACTCCATTGGGCTCCCGTTAAGGCCCACTAACAAACGGGTCACACACGCACGCTTCATAAGCGCCGTTTTTAACCTTGACCTAAACAGCTTCACCTAGCGCCATCTTGCGCCTCGATTTGCTAATAGGTCACCCTTGTCCATCTTGCGCCACGCTTGAGTCATTGACTCACCGGCATCGCCGAACGCTCGACCTCAACTCTCCAAGTCTAGTCCCGATCCTCCTCGCCGCTGACCGTCGTTGACCACCAAGCAACCTGCACAACCATAGACAAGCAAACACGAATTCAGGAACAAGTTCTTCACAACTTGACCCATGTTAGTCAAAATATGCATCATGCAATACATATGCCATAATACCAATGAACTTGACCTAACAAAATAACATCACCACAAAGTTGGTGACGCTCAGTGGAAGTGGTCCGACCGGCCAGCTCGTGAGCGGCCGGACCCCTCCGTCTAACGATCGGACCACTCCTGTGAGCCTGTCGGACCGCCACTGTGGACTTAGCCAAATTCATGCCCCAAATTCAAACCTTCGAAACTTAAATTGAATAGAACTTTTGCTTGAGGCTCCAAAATTATGAGACCAAGTGCATTGGGATCCCCTCACTTGCCTACAACACCTATTTTTGGCCCAGCCAGTTCTGAACACTTTTAGGTCACAGCCGGTCCGACCACCGCACATGGCCGGTCCGACCGATTTGGGACCGGTCGGACCGCCATGCTATGGCCGGTCGGACCGCCCCTGTCCAGAATGCTTGAAACTTTGTCGAAAACCCGTGAAACGACAAACCGTAAACACCATTGCCAATTGTCACATCATCCTAAGATCTGGAGCATATCCCCATGATATCCACACAAACAAAAGTGATAGCAAAATCATATCACACATGTATTTATTGATAATCAGAGTTTATTACAAAATTAGGCACACAGCCAAACATAAAAAGAACAGTGGAAGCAAAGTAAATTGGTAGGCCACACTATTCGCCACCGACAGCCGTCTGGGGGCGCAACCTAGTCATGCTGATCCTCATCGTCTTGATAATAAACTTCACCCGAATAAATTTTATTCAACAAGAGTGAGCAAAACTTATGTACTCGCAAGTTACACCCAACTGACAGAGTATAATGCATACTGGATAATGTCAAAGGGAAAGGATATATGGTTATTTTGCACAAAACTTCATTTTCACGTTTAAATACCATTACTAAGTTCAAGGCAATTCTTTTAATCCATAACTAAAATTATATTTTTAAATTGGAAATTTATAGTGGATAACCTCCAGTCAAGAATGGTGAAGGATACCCTCCTATCACATGGCTAAATGTCCAATTTTACCACAAGGATTAACCATCCTGAAAATCATTTGCTAAATCATTTTAAAAACAAAACCAAATTCTAACTTGGAGTGGTTTTGCTCGGCATGTCCATGACTGTGGACACGGCTATTCGAATAGTTTTACACTCTGCAAAGCTTGTACAATTTTACGCACAAGAGATAATTTGCTTAACAAGTTGGCCAATATAGGCTTCCCTACACGTGCGACTAAACTACTATCATAAGGCATTATAATGCTCTATCCCAAAGTTATTATGCCCGCCAAGGTTTCAACTCCATTGGGTTAACTACCCGCCGGAAGCCCCCTCTTGTGCCAAGTGGGACTACTGTCTAACCAACACTGCTTGATCCGGAGTAACACCCGTAATCCTCTCGGCATTTCGAACTAGTCCCATGATCGTGTAGCTAGTTCACACAAAGAAATGATATGGTAACATCCATAAATCGCACAACTTTATTATAAATATCAGAGTTGATTACAAGAAAGGCTTACAAGCCAACAATAAACAAGCACAGCGGAAGACGAAGAAGTAGTGGAGTCCAGCTGATCTGCCACAGGCAATCGACTGGGGTAGCGGCCTAGTCGTTGAAATCCGAAGTTCTTCTCCTCTGAAATTTATTTGCATGAAGCAAGGGTGAGCACAACTACCGTGCTCGCAAGTTACACCCAAGAATGTGAGTTAATGCATGCATGGATATATCAAAGGAAGGCTTATTGGTTGAATTTGCATAAAGCAATATTTTCTTTAAATATTTGTACTAAGTTCCAAAGCAGATATTTTATAACTAAAATTCATTTTATAAATTCTCAAGTTTTATAGTAGGATAACCTCCATATGAAACATGGTGATGGATACCCTCCTATCACATGGCTAACCGCCCAATTTTACCACAAGGATTAACCATCCTCAAATCATTTGCAAAAAAAAATCATTTTTAAAACAAAATCAAAGTCTAACTTTGAGTGGCTTTGCTCAAGATGTCCATGACCGTGGACACGCTATTGAATAGTTTTACACTGCAGAGGTTGTACAACTTTACCCACAAGACATGAATTCTCTAGTTTGTTTGGCATCCGTCGATCCCACTGCTCACTACCTTAGGTAAGCAGTCTAGAGCACGTGTCAAGGCTTTTACAATGCTCCATCCCACCGTAGTCTTGCCTCGCTAAGGTTTCGCTTCCATTGGGCTAACCACCCGCCGGATTCAAGCCCCCTCTTGCGCCATGTGGGAATAATGTCTAACCGACACCCACACACCAAAATGGCACAACTAAGATGGAATGTTACAAATTATTTAGCCAGTCCCGCCCATACAGACATGTGGTAGTCTGATGTGGCTTAGCAAGATGCGGCTCAAGACCGGTCCTTAATCGACAGGCGACTTCCAAAATAACCCCTGGGCCTCAAACCTACCCGGATTGAGCCCGTGCATAAACCTGCACCCACCAAGCATCCATTTCGCCCAAGTACAAACCAACTTTTCATTTTTGCTTTTCAAAGTCATTTGTAAAATCTTCCATGACAAACCAATGTCATAGGCTTTTAAACAATAGTTGATTATTTGGGCCAAATTTTAATCAACATTTTGGTCTAAGCATGTCTAAGCATAATTTTCCCCAAAATGTTCTCGTTCATACTCTTCGCATAAACCGATTTTTATCTAATGTGTCAAGGTATGTTTCATTCAACGACAAAGTTGGCTATACAATGGCAATGGGAATAACTATAATTTAAAGCATGTATTTAAATTACTTGAATAGAAATAGCATGCAATAATAATTTAAAACAGAATTTAAAAAATTTGAAATATTGGGATCAAATATGATCAAAGGTATAACTTGCCTTGCTTGGTTATGTGTTGTTCTCAAACGGCGTCGAAATCTGTCTCTCCAGAATCGTCGAAATCTATACGCGTACATAAGCCAAATTCAAACAAAATCCAAATAAAATCCCAAAAAATACTATAAGGAAGATATCTACTTTATATGAATATAGGAATTTGAATCGATAGAATCGGAGTTCGTATGAAGAAGAACGAATTTTCGGAAGGTTGAAAGTTACATGAAAAGATTAAATTCCGAATTTCAGAATTTAAGAGATTGATTTTCCAAAGATAAAGAGGAAATATACAGATGGCATGACATGTCTATTGATTTGGAGAGAGAAAGTGAGGTGGCACTTGGATGACAGCCATATAGACTATGTGGTGATGTGGCAGTGACATGGCAATGATTTGGCGCCACATGACACGACATAGCGGTGCTGAATTATTTCGAATTCAAAATTTTGTTTGAATAGAAAGATAGATAATATTGAAAGGAATATGTAGATAAAAGGGCTCACGCAATTACCAAACAGATGAAGAGATCGGGGTCGACGGAGTTCTCGCCGGACTTGGGGAAGAAGATGTGACCGGTGGTGAAAAAGTTAGTGAATCAAAATTCCACTTGAATAGAAATATGGATAATCTCAATAGGAACTCACCAATAAATTTTGGTACAGAGTGGATCAACGGATGAGGAGATCGGGCTCATGGGAGTTCTCACGGAGTTGGAGAAGAAGGCTCGGTCTTTTGTAGTCGATGTAAAACAGTATGTATATCAAAATTTGGCTTGAATAGAAATGTAGAGAATCTCTATAGGAACGCAACGGTAAAATTTGGTGCACAACGGAGCTACAGATGGAGAGATCGGGCTCGCCGGAGTTGTCACCGGAGTTGGAGAAGAAGAGCTAGCAGAGGGAGCTCCGGGAGGCTTTTCACGAATCTGAGCGAGTGGGATGTGGGGAATGAGGAGGAGGGGCTACGGTTCAATTTATAGGCACAAAGGAGTAACGGTTTGGCGGGAATTGCTCGCCGGAGTTATAACCGGATTTTTGGGCTGAATTTTTGGGCGCCGCACTGTAGCAGCCGGAATATTCCGAGGAATATTCTTTTTTTTCAAAATTCGAAAAGCATTAATTAATTCCGAAAAAATACCAAATCAATTTCGAAAAATCCCAAATAAATCAGACATATTAAACACCAGATTCTGAACGTAAATAAAATAATAAAAGTAAAAATAATAATTTTATTATTATACAGTAATTATTTTTATATTGCTGAAAATTATTTTTAATCTTGAAAAATAGTAATATAGGTCTAAAAATTCTATAACTTTTTAGAGTAGTTCAATAGGGTATTTTTATCTTAAATAAAATAGTTTCAACAAAAATTTCTCTTTTACTTGCGAACGGCAATTCATTTTTATGTGCTAGATAATACAAAAATCAAATAGAGATTTTTAGAAAATAACAAACAGTGTTCAAAAATTCTAGAAAAATTTAGAGAAATTCCTTTATTTATTTTGAACTTAATAAAAAAATAATTAATAATTAAATTTATATTTATTTTTGTACAGTAATTAAACTCATTTTCTGAAATATGGGAAAAGCATTTTTAAATACCAGAAAATTCCAGAAATTAATTAAAATTTTATTTTGCAATTTAAATCCAATTAAATAGCAGAAAACTCAATAAATTTTATTTTTAACTTTTAGAATTTAGGAAATTCAAGAAAAGCGATAGATCTCTTTTAAATTTCACAAAATAAAATAAAATAATAACTTTATTAATTTTATTTTGGTAACAGAACTTTGGGATGTTACAAACACCCACACATCAACATGGCATAAACAACAATGAAGTATTATAAATTATTTGGCCTAATCTTGCCCATACAGGACATGTGGTAGTACGGTGGAGCTTAGCAAGATGCGGCTCGAAGACCGGTCCTTAACCAACCTATGCAACATTCCACAACCCTAGACTCAACCATGAAAATGGATCAATCCTGTGCATTGACTTGCACCAATCCAATTTTCCATTTTATCCAACTCTAAACCATATTGATTTATTTTGCAAGAAAAATCATTTTCTAAAACTTCTATGGTAAGAAAATACCATATACTCAATTTGAATCAATTTTGAATAATTTTGGCTAAAACTCCCCAAATTCAAGATTTTGGTCTAAGCATTGTCTAAGTATATCATTTTAAAATTTTATTTTAACTATGGCGACAAGGGATATACTATTCAAACAACAACATTGGCCATATAAAGGAAATAGATTAACTAGGAATTTAAAATAATTGTATAGAAATATGCATACAATAGTACCTTAAAACAGAATTAAATAATTAAAAATATTAGGGTCAACATGGTCAAAGGTATAACTTGTCTTGCTCGAAGGACTCTTCTTCTTCTAATTTAACTTCCCACAATTGTCGTAATCTATACGTGAAAATACAACATGAACAAACAAATACAAATCAAAATACAAGTAACTCTAAATTAAGTAATTTTAGTTCTGGAAGGTAGATATTGAATTTATATAGATTTAGGAATAAGAATCGACAGATTTGGAGTTCGTATGAAAGGAGAACGAACATCTGGAAGTTTGAATATCAAAAGAAGTGATAGAATCCGAGTATTGTTCTCTTCCGAGCATTGTTCACTCCGAGCACTGGTTATCTTCAAGTATTGTTCATCTTCGAGTACTGTTCATCTTGTAGTACTGTTCACCTTCTGAGTACGCTGGTCGAAAGGGATTACGACAACACTGGTTGAAAGAAAGGTTTCGACTACACTGGTTGAAAGAGATTTCGACAACACTGGTCGAAAGAAAGGTTTCGACTACACTGGTCGAAAGAGATTTTGATTATACTGGTCGAAAGAGATTTCAAGAATACTGGTCGAAAGAAAGGTTTTGACCACATTAGTCGAAAGAGATTTTGACAACACTGGTAAAAAGAAAGGTTTCGACTATACTGGTCGAAAAAGATTTCGATTATACTGGTCGAAAGAGATTTCAACAACACTGGTCAAAAGAAAGGTTTCAACTACATTGATCGAAAGAAAGCTACGACTCTCTATTTGACAGAAGCTACGTCTATCTAGTCGAAGGAAGCTACGACTATCTATTCGAGAGAAGCTACGACTATCTAGTTGAAGGAGCTACGACTACCTAGTCGAAAGGAGCTACGACTACGCAACCAAAAGGTTTCGACTACATATGACGAAAGCGGCGGCACTCGGCTACAAGCTCGTCGGCGCTACACGCCACGACGAGCTACGCGAAGGTGTGCAAAAGGGAAAGGAGAAGACACTAAACCTACATGGGGTACCTTACGATGGCAGAGCATAACGGAGTGTTTGGCGGCGGCGGAGTATGGGTTCTAGTGGCAACGGTGCTCCGATGATCCTTCGGCGAAGAGGAAGTATGCCTGAGGTAGAACACGACACGACGAAACTTCTGGTGTGAACGACGACACCAGAGAACAACGGACGACGGCACACTCGGTAGCGCTAGTGCTTGTGACGGAGGAGCTTCGGCTTCGATTCCGACGAAAAGAAACAAGCAATGTGGTTGTGGATGCGGGACTAGTGTGCGGGGGAAATGTAAAGGCAATTCCCCCTTTTATAGCTAGATTGTCGGGGTCATGTGCGAGTGATAAAGGCGGACGTGGTGGCGATAAGTAAAGCGAGTTAAGAAGGAGAAACGGTCGATGGATTGAGGCCGGGAGTGAATGATGATCATGGCAGTTACTGGGCACGATCTCGAGGGGAAACAGATGAATCAAAGCAGGTTAAATGACCGGATCGACGGTGCTCTTTTTCGGCCGAAGGAAGACGAAGGGTGATGAAGGGGATGACAGGTGGGGTCGGACGGATGAGACAAAGAGAAGAAAGCTGGTCGATGGTGGGTCGGCGCTGAAGAAAAAGGCCGTGGGCCGTGGAAGAAATTCGGCCCGACCACTTTTTCGGATTTTTGAGTGCTTTACTGATTTAAAATAATTTCAACAATTTATTTAGGCTTTAGAAAATAGCTAATAAAGTCCAACAAACATGGAAAAATTCATAAAAATTTCCTAGGTCATTTTGGACTTAAATAAAATATTTTCAACTCATAATTGGTAGTTACTTTTTGCACATGATTTATTGTGGCTTTAAAATAAGTAGGAAAAATCTTTTAAAAAATTCAAGAAAATATTTAAATTTTATTTTCAACTGAAAAAGAAATTTGAGCTGTTACACTCACCCGCTCCTCCTTCAACACCAGAGACCAACGCATGCTCCTCCTCGCATGTCGATTTTATTCAAGTAATGTTGCTAATCACATTACTAAAACCATAGGAATTGAGCATGTCGATCACAATCACCTTTCTCTTGGAGTGCAAAACACGATGAATAACTTATGCAACTACGAAAACTGCAACTCCGGACTGCTTCGCAGCTCCCTTCTCTTCCTCTTTGCTTCACTTCCTCTCTGCTTCTCTGGCTCAACGAGAAAATTTATTGCGTCTACGTGCGACAGCTAGCACCAGGTGCCGGCGAGCCACAGCACGCAAGGGACCAAGTTGGGGAGACGCGACGCATGGGCGCTGCGGCGAGAGGTGCGCAGCGTGCGGCGGGCGGGCGCGGCGCTGCCCGTGGCGCGCACAAGCCGGGCTAGGAGGACTCGGTAGTGCGTGGCGGGCGTGGCGCAGCAGCGCCGATGCACAATGAGCCGCGTGGGTGCGGCGCGCGTGGTAGGGGAGGGCGACTGCCGCGGCAAGTGGGCCGAGCGCGGGAGAGAGACCAATTGTGGTGCGGAATGCGAGCTTTTAGTCTGCAGATGCGGGAGGCGCAGCAGCGACGACCGTCTGCGTTACGACGAAAGAGCGGCCTATTGCGTTTCGGGCGCAAAGACGTGGGAGGTGGGGGCCAAAATTGAAAATTCGTGCCTAAAGGGGCTAGATTTGAAATTCTTGTGTGCTACGAAGCCAATCGTGTCCAAATTCCTCGGATTCGAGCCTTCTGTCGCTACAACCATCCTTTGGAACAATCAAGTCTTCAGGAATGGTGTCTTCTCACAAGCTCGTGGGCTTTTGCACCAACAAATTTGCTATTATGCATTTCGATCGTCTCCACGAGGCCATCGTCATGGTGGACTTTAATTTGACAATTGTTTTTTATTTTATTTTGCCACATCCTCAAAAATGCTTTTTGCATGCTCTTTTTAGCCCAGTTCGACATGTTTATAACTGATTATTTTACAATATCTTTAAAATTAGTTAGGGTTTGTAGCAAAATGGCACCAATGATCAACTATTACATGATGAACCATAAAAAGAGGTATAAATATTTCCATAAAACTGGTGCCAACTTGTTGAACTTCATTATGCCGTAGGATATTCGGATCTGATCAAATTAAGAAAGAATTCGATTCGTATTCATCTTAGTTATAATATTCAATTCATATTCGAGTATATTAGAATTCATATTCATTTAAAAATGTTAGACAGGATGGTGCCTCGGCTTCCTACATGCATGACGTCTTTCTTCCGAGGGATCACGCGTTCACATGATAGCTGTAGTCTATATACGTGTAACTCTTATACTCTGATTTCAATAATCAAAGATAGCGTCACTTTCCTCGCTTACATGGTATCAGAGCGATGCCGCTCCTGAGCTGCCGCCTCGACTGCTTCCGCCGCGCCGCCCCTGGGAGATGATCTCATCTCCATGATCTCTTCCGGGTTGCGTAACCCATAGTTTAAGTCGTGTCACCGATCATCCGATAGACTACCAATTAGAGTTTTCCCGATCATCTTCAAATCGGGTTTTCTCTATTTTTTCGATCATAGATCGGTTTGCGTCGCCCTGCAGACCCGTCGACGTTCCTCGGCTTCGGACTTCACTGCCTCGGTTTCGACCTCTCCGGTGCCTCCTCTCTTCCGATGACGTCGTCGTGTGACGCGGCACACTCGTCGACACGGCCCTCCCTCTACGGCCTTCCGAGCGCCCGTCTACCGTCGTCATCACGCCGGATCATCATCGCCGGATCATCATCGCCGAACCGTCGTCTCCGAGATTTCCGTCTTCACCGAATTTAGGTCCATTCTGAATATCCGCATTGACGACGTTCCGACTGGGGGGGGGCGTGTTAGATAGGATGATGTCTCGACTTCCTACATGCATAACGCATTCTCTTCCGAGGGATCACGCGTTCACATGATAGTTGTACGCGTTCACATGATAGCTATAGTTTATATGTGTGTAACTCATGTACTCGGATTTCAACGATCAAAGATAGCATCACTTTTCTCGCTTAAAAAAATATATAAATATAACAAAACTACTGCTCAATTCGTCGAGCTGTTGACACCTCTAACAGTGCCGAAGTCCACGAAGGAGCATCATGATCCCTGCACTGCCCTCACGCGCCGAGAACATGAAGCCCGCGAGGAGTCTGATGGTACACCGCCGAGGCCCGTCCTAGAGCCAGCAGGTCCTACTGCTGTCTCGGAGCCGGGGTTCACGCGCGGCCACCACATTACCAGAATTAATAGGCTAAATGTGCGCTGATGTGTCTCACGGTGACGTGACCAGCGGTGAATCCATGAGGAGTGGTGCATGTGAGGATGGAGCACCGGATCCACCCCCCATAGCACTGGACCCCTTCGTCTCCTGGTTGCCCGGGATTTTTTTGACTCATTTAATCTCTTTTAAAATAAAATAGCAAATATAAGTCCACTCTCTCTCCCTCCTAATCAATGTTCGAAATGATAAAATTAGCACACGACATGTTACATATAACCCCTACCACACACTCGAATCGCTACAAGTTCCTACCGCGGATCTGAACATCCGAATGCGCTTGCCGCACACCACAACCACAACATCATTCCTTCCGTGCACTCGGATCGCTGCATACAGCTCTCTCCGATGCGTGGCAGTTACCTGTCCCATGCATGCGTACGTGCTGCTGCAATGTAACACACAAAAAAGACATACCTATATCCATCATCCAGCAACATCTCCAAATGTGGCCCGCAGGTCATGGAGCAATTCCCTAGTTTGTGTAGCATCCCAGGTACGCTTAGCTGGACTGCAATTAATCTCGGACTGCCGCGGTCTCTGTCCGCAGTAGGCTCATCTCGCGGTTCGCATTCGCCGCAGGTTGTCTGCCACGCCGTCACGACGTGCTGCAGCCCTGCCCACTTTTACTATAGTGCAAAAGCGCTGCAAGAGATGCGCGTGTTTGTCTAGTTTGGCGTGATATTATTTTTATAATTTTATATAATTAAAGTTACTTTTACTATTTAAAATTAAAATAAAGTCAAATCATCTTAAAACACAATTAGTCGTGACTTGGAATAGAACATCAAACTAAATTTTATAACAGCTAATTTGCTAGCCAAAATAGTCTTTTCTTCCTTATACAACATCATCTTTATTCTCGATCAAAATACAGTGAAATGGCCACCATATAGGTATTCTTTTTCAAGCAATTTCTAGCGTGACAGAGGAATGCACGTTTAGTTCGCTCAGTCATATACTCATATCCCATGAGCACATGCTTCATTTTGCCATGCATATGCCACTAGGCCTTACATCTTCCAGCAAGGCACCTATTGCATTTGCGGTGTGCCCACCACTGGCGGCAAGGGGATTAGGGCATACACAATGGTGTGATGTCAGTTGCCTACAAGTTTTGTCACATATGAGTTTTGTTGATATGAGAGAGAAAGGGATGAGAGAGAGTTTAATTGTCTCTTTTGTGAAGAGATAACTCAATAGACAATATACAACACCATTGTATGAATTGAGGTCCCATAGAGACAAACCATTGTAGAATTTATTTTTAATTTTGTCTATAAATAATATAAAAAAGTATATAGATAACAGTCGTCTCTACCATTGTTTATGCTTTTACAAGGAAGTGGGGGGTCTAATAAAAAGAAGCCGGAGGGGTCTAATGGAAAGTTGGCGCGGTGAGTGTGGAAGCGGGAGATCTGGTCCTTTGGTGCACAATCTAGAGAAACAGTCCGGATCGGAATTTCCAGATTTGCAAATTTGTTGCATTTGAACGTGATATGTTCTCCTCTTTATCACCTAAATAAGTACTATGTTTACACACACACAAAAAAAACTTGTCCCCTGAACGCCTAGTGTAACGTCATGGGGGTAAAAAATCTCGGTGATGTTGGCCTGCTGCTTCAGAATGAACAGAACGAAGCACAAATGTGAAGTGATCAACCTACCGAGTACCGAGCTAGCTAGTTATCGGTTAACCTATCAGCATGTGAAGCAGCATGTCGTTGCACGCGTCCATGGCGCCGGGCAGGCACCAGTGCACGCAGTCGCGCGACACGTCGAACTTCTCCGGCTGCCACAGCCGGTACTTGCTCGGGTGGGCGTCCAGCCGCAGCGCCATTGCCTCCGTCGAGTCCAGCAGGAGCATCCCGATCCCTTTCCCCCTCGCCGCCGCCTTTGCCGCCGCAAATTCCTGCACCTGTATCGCGTACATCTCTTTCTGCACCGCGTTCATCTCCCACTCGCCGCGCCGGACCGGCAGCGTCCGCACGCAGTCACCGTCCTCGTTCCACGTCCCGTTCTCGTAGTGCGATGGCGAGAGCGTCCGCACGACCACCGTCCTAGCGCGGCCGCCGGGCGCGCCCACGGTAGCCCGGAGCGCGCTCCGGAAGGCCATCCGGAGCGAGTACCGGAGCGTGAGGTCGGTAACGTTGGGCGCGAGGCAGCCGTTGCACCCTACGAGGCGGCCGCGCTCGTAGAACACGGACGGCCGGTAGAACCTATGAACAATGGACACCAGGAACTATGCCCAGGAATGAAGACAAAGCAGAGTGTGTGTTTTCTTCAGAGAACTGAAAACTCACTGTTGTTCATACGGCAACGCAAAAGTATTTGGTCGCATTCAGAAAAACAGAATTCTCTGTATTGCTCTCTATATCGATCTGTCTTTAGAATGCAACTACTAAATATTCAGAATACATCAAAGGCTGTAACAGAATGCTAAAAATGCTAGCACCTAACTCGGATCACAGATCCACTTAAACAGGAATTTTGACTTCGTGCAACTGCACGTTATTTGCACACATACATGCTCTGTCCGCATCTTTGCGCACTACCGCATCTTGATGAAACAAGAAACTAACACTAATGCTTCTGCAGACTTGTTCCCAGCGGCTCACACCAGAAGTAAGTCTAACATTCTCCTCCCTAATTCTGGTGTGGGCCTAGATCACAGACACCAAGTAAATATCGCATTGTCGCCAACTTCACTGCCGACAAGGATTTCGTCAAAGCATCGACTTTACATTCATCGGTGCAAACTCATTTGGACCTCAATCCGCCCTCCTTCGATGCACTCTCTAATAAAATGATACTTGGTATCAATATGTTTACTTCTCCCATGAAAAACCGGATTTTTCATGAGCGCGATAGCTGAGTTGTTATCAACGAAAACTTTCAACGCTTTTGGCTCTTCTCTAGTGATCTCTCCAAGTAGACTTCTCAACCGAGAGCTTGTCTTTCTTTGCTGCGAGAGCTGCCATAAACTTCAACCGCAAGATGAAAGTGCCACGCTTTTTGCTTTTGTGAACACCATGACACCAAACTATCATTGGATAGAATGCCATTCCACTGCACTCTTTCTATCATCGAGATCTCCGCCAAATCATTGTCGGTGTATCCGGTGAGCATCTCCTTCGCCCCACCTCGGTTGTACACCAGCCCAAAACTTGTGGTACCCTTTAAATACCGAAGTATTTGCTTCACAACTTTGTAATGCATCAAAGTTGGCCTCTCCATGTACCTACTAGCCACTCCAACTGAAAAGGAAAGATCTGGGCGAGTGTGTAACAGATACCTGAGGCACCCAATCATCCGCTTGTACTCGGTGGCATCCATTGGTTGACCTTCAGCATCTTTGTGCAGACGCGCTCTATGCTCCATAGGATATTTTGTAGAGTTGCAGTCCATCATCCCGAACTGCGTCGGTACTTTCTTTGCATAGCCTGTTTGCTTGAGCGTGAGACCATTTTCCTGCTGTGACACCTCAATGCCAAGATAGTATGACAGCAGTCCCAAATCGCTCATCTCAAACTCAGCTGTCATTTGCTTCTTGAAGACCTCAATTTCTTTTGGATCTCTTCCTGTGACAATAAGGTCATCTACATAGACCCCAATCACAACTGCAGCTGCACCTTCTCCTCTTGTGTATACAGCCTGATCTTGTACACACCTCCTGAACCCAATCTTCTTTAGACTTTTGTCCAGCTTGATGTTCCATGCTCGCGGCGCTTGCCGGAGACCATAAAGAGCTTTACTCAACCTGAGCACAAGATGCTCCTTGTTTTTCACTACAAATCCCTCTGGCTGTGACACATACACCTCCTCCTCTAGTTCACCATTCAGGAAGGCGGTTTTGACATCAAGGTGATGAATTTCCCAGCCACGGTTTGCAGCAAATGCAAGAATCAGACGTACAGTATCCAATCTCGCAACTGGTGCAAAGACTTCTTCAAAGTCTATTCCCTGCCGCTGCACATACCCTTTTGCTACTAACCTAGCCTTGTGCTTGATCACTTCTCCTTCCGAGTTCTTCTTCAACTTGTAAACCCACTTCAAACCAATGGGTTTGTGTCCAGCCGGCAAGGTGGTCAAGCTCCAGGTTGCATTCTTCTCAATTGACTGTACTTCTCTGTTCATAGCCTCCTCCCAGTCAGGATTTCCTGCTGCTTCATTGTAACTAGATGGTTCTTCAAATTCTGCAAGTAAAGCCTCAACATCTGATTCAAAATCCCACATTACCTCAGATGTATTCTGATAAATATCATTCAGGCTGCGATAACGACGTGGGCCTTCTTCGGAGCTGCTTGTCCCTGTCGTGCCAGGAGCCTCCTGCTCCATAACTGGAGATAAGCCTGTTGGTGGCGAGTACATAGGAGTGACTGGCAGTGTTGAAATATTTCGGACATCTTGTCCCATGCGTGCAGTAGGCTGTGACCTTGTCACTACACCCGGTGAAGATGCTGCGGCCGGCTCACCTCCAGACGCCGCGCTCACCGAGTTGCTGCTGGACCGAGCCGCACCAGAGTCAGGCCGCTGGCCCTCCATCACTCCGCCTGATGCCACTTTCCCGATTCTCTCACGGCGGAACTTCTTGGTATTGGCTGCTCTCGGCGGACTTCATCCGAGCTAAGCTGCGGCCCGGCAACTCGCTGGCTCGCCATCTCAGCACACACCAAGAACTCGTGTATTTCTTCTTCTACAACGAACTCTGTCAAATCGCTATTGCTTGCACCTGCAGTCCAACTCCATTCACAGTTCTCTTCAAAAATAACATCGCGACTTACAACAATCTTGCCGCGACGTGGGTCGAACAGTCGATGCGCCTTGCACCCATCCTCGACGCCGAAGTACACCATTTGTTGGCTTCGATCGTCGAGCTTCTTCATGTGTGGTGTTGCCGTCCTGACATGAGCAGTGCACCCGAAAACCTGTAAGTGAGCCAGGTGCGGCTTCCTCCCATTCCAAGCTTCAAATGGGGTTCTCTGTCCCATTGATTTTGTCGGCAACCTGTTCAACAAATAAACAGAGTGTCGTACAGCCTCGCCCCAAAATCTCCCCGGAATGCTCATGCTCTTGAGTAAAGACCGTGCCATTTCCATGACGGTCCTGTTCCTGCGCTCCACCACGCCATTCTGTTGCGGCGTGTAGGGCGCAGTGAAGTGCCTTTGGATGCCAGCCTCTTCACAGACCTTGGCGAACACCGCGGACAAGAACTCGCCACCACGGTCTGACCTCAACGTCTTGATGCGACGTCCACACATGTTCTCAGCTTGTGTTTTCAGCTTGACAAATTCAGAGCATGCTTGATCTTTGGTCTTCAAAATATGCACCCACATCCATCTTGAGAAATCATCAACAACCAACATAAAGTAGCTGTTACCTGCGGCAGTCTTGGGAGTAATTGGACCACAAAGGTCAATGTGCAGCAGTTCAAGCACCTCCTGCACTCGGTAACTTGATGCCGCCGGAAATGGGTGTCTGATTTGCTTCCCCAACAGACATGCATGACACAGCTGATTAGGATGTGATATGGCAGGCACACCCGCCGCCATCTTCTTCTCTACTAGCAGCTTCAATGACTGGAAGTTGACATGGCCCAACCGTGCGTGCCAAAGCCATGCTGGATCCTCCAAGCTTGTCAACAGACACACCGGGACAGCCTGCTTGAGCTCTATGCGATAGAGACGGTTAGGTGAGCGCCTCACCCTCATGACCAGCCTCTGAGACATTTTGTTGAACACCTCAAGTTCGTCACCTTCCAACACCACCCTGTAGCCGATTTCAGCAAGTTGTCCCAAGCTCACAAGATTGCTTCGGAGTCTAGGAATGAAATAGACATCCTGGAGCAACCACTGATCCCCATTCTTGCAATCAAAAACAATAGAACCCTTCCCCATGATCTGCACAGTAGAGTCATCCCCAAATCTAACCTTTCCTGTGATGGATTCGTCCAGCTCCCGAAACTTCCCTCGATCTCCGGACATATGATTGCTGGCGCCGTTGTCGAGGTACCAGACATCCCCCGCATCAACTCTTTCTCCGGCCAGATGCAGTTCCGGCCGCACGCTGTCTTCGTTGAGGGAGATACCTCTATGGACTTCCGTCTGTGCAGACTTGAGTGGCTCGACGAGGGGAACGACATCTTGGTTTCTCTGCTGTGCTTGCTCGACCGCAGATCGACTCCTCCATCTGCGAGCAACAGCGCTGGTTCGATGTCGTCGGCTCGGGTGTGGTGAGCTTCCTCCTCCTTCTTGGGCACTTTGCATTGGCTGGCATAGTGACCCATTGTGCCACAGGCATAGCACTTCACGTGACTTTTATCCCTTCTGTGCGCCGAGCCAGCAAAGCTTTCTTTGCCTGATGCAGTCCCGCGTCCGCCACGGCCTCGCCATTTCTCACGACCGCGTCCTCTACCGCGCCCACCAGTGTCAAATGATCTCCCTCTCGCCGAGGGCTCACCCACCGACTTCTTCTGGCGTGCCTCCCACTCCGCCTGAGTGAGAAGAAGTTGCCCGTCAGCTCTTGTGCCGCTGGACACCCGTCGCGTGCGCTCCTCATAAGCCTTCAGCCGGCCCACTGCCTCCTCGAACGCCAAAGTCCGGAGGTCATAGAACTGCTCAATGCCAGCTATGACGCTTAGGAACCGATCCGGCACAGTGTCGAAGAGCTTCTTCACCAGGGCGGCGTCGTCGAGTGTGCCTCCCAAGTTGTCGTGCAGCGGACATGGTTGCGGTTTTTGCGCGCATCGATCCGGCGTCTCGTCCTCCTTCATGCGCAGCGCATCAAATTCGCCTTTGAGCGTCTGCAACCTTGCCTCCCTGACGCGCTCCGCGCCGACGAACCTCGTCTTGAGACAATCCCACACCTCCTTCGCCGTCTTCTTCTTTGCCACCTGCATGAGGAGGTCCTCCGGGAGAGCTTGAAGAAGGTGCGATCGCGCCTTCTTATCCTTCTTCGTGTCGACGACCGCCCCGGCCGCCGGCTCGATCGCCTCCCATACGCCTTGGTCCTCCATCATCGCCTGTACCCGGATCACCCAGCTGGTATAATGCGTCGCCGTCAGCTGCGGGTACATGAACGACCCTCCGCCGCTCTCCCGTACAGCTTCTGCCGCGACAATCGACATCCGGATCGAATATGGTGGTTGGGCTTACTATCCTGTTGCTCTGATACCAAATATGAACAATGGACACCAGGAACTATGCCCAGGAATGAAGACAAAGCAGAGTGTGTGTTTTCTTCAGAGTACTGAAAACTCACTGTTGTTCATACGGCAACGCAAAAGTATTTGGTCGCATTCAGAAAAACAGAATTCTCTGTATTGCTCTCTATATCGATCTGTCTTTAGAATGCAACTACTAAATATTCAGAATACATCAAAGGCTGTAACAGAATGCTAAAAATGCTAGCACCTAACTCGGATCACAGATCCACTTAAACAGGAATTTTGACTTCGTGCAACTGCACGTTATTTGCACACATACATGCTCTGTCCGCTTACTGCGGCACTACCTGCATGCTGACTGAAACAAGAAACTAACACTAATGCTTCTGCAGACTTGTTCCCAGCGGCTCACACCAGAAGTAAGTCTAACATTCAGCTGCCAGCAGAGACGACGACGTAGTCGAACTTGCCGGCGTGGGCGGCCCAGCCGGCGTCCGGTTCGTCGAGGTGGAGGCTCCACAGGCCCGATCCGCTGTGCGTCGGGCCGTCCGGGTCCGTCTTGACGGCGCGGACGAGGAACGGCGACCAGAAGGAGGCGATGGTGAAGCTGTGGCGCTCGTAGCGGTACACGTAGCTCGCGTTGGTCCTCGGCACGGGCTGCTCGGCCCGCGTCAGGAGGCACACGAGCGAATGCATCTGGTTCCTGGCGAGCGAGTCGCCGACGAACGCCATGGACTTGCCCCTCATCATGCCGAGGAACCTCGCCGCGTCGAAGCGAGGCAGCTCGCACCCCGCCGGTCGCCACCGCCACCGGACAAAACCGAGGTCCGGCTTGCCGTACCGCATGCAGTCATAGTGGCCGTGGATCACGGGGCAGGTCTCGTTGGTGTAGGGAGGCGCGACCGGGTCCGGCACCCACTCGCCCTTGAAAATGTCGCAAGACCGGTTGCCGCCACGGCCATCCGTCCTGGTCGTCACCGCCGGCGGCGGCAGCAGCATGCAGCCAGGTAGGCTCACCAACGCGAGGACCATAAGGCATGTCGCGAGGACAGCGGCGGGAAAGACATAGTGGATGTTTTGATGGGTTACGGACTGCAACTTAATCTCATGAAACTTCATTAGGATAGATTGGCGACAAATTGTGAGTCTTGGGCTCATGAGTAGGTAGGTACATGTACATATATAGATTAATAAGGTTGAATACCAATAGAATTTTGCTGCTGTTTCATGAACGTTCATGAATCATGTGGTCTGGTTGGAAGCGGCATGTTGATGCAGGTCATGCCGAAAACGGCAGTGGCTGTTAGCCTGTAACGTACACCTGTAATGGTGGATTACACGCGTGTAGTTTCAGACACCCACCTGTTTCGTTATTTGGATGGGTTGGGTTCTGAGAAGAATGATGTAAAGCAACGCGAAATGAAAAGGGTATCAAGTGCTAAACAGGTGTGCTTGCTTGAGGCCATGAAGACGAGCTACCTGTAAATTAATCTTGCAGTAGCTCTCCCTTTTTCTCCTCCTCGACATTTGACCTGTAATTAGCCCTGTCAAGATCTGCGAACTAGAGCTCACCCGTCGTTCCAGATTGACCAGTTACTCCTTCCAGATTTTTCTTTTCTTTTAAAGGAGCTCTTTCCGGATCTGTCACGTACTTTCCAATGGCAAAATGGTAGTGACACTCTAGGCCTCTACAGTAGTAAGGTACGCTACTTTGCTAACCCAGCATCAGGCCCTTTATCCAAAGTAGACCAATCCGTGTTTGGGTTTGGCCTTTGGCCTTTTCCAAGTGGGACATGTCAGGATTCGGCCTCACCTGGGTACATCCTGGGCCGTCCATCTAGATTGAGGCAGCTGCTGTATTCGTATTCGTGCAGTCTTATGGTATTAGTACTCTGTCTCGATGTTGCGGGTCTGAGGAATAAGAGTGTAGTGTTGAACACAGAAATTTCATAAAAATTTTGCAAAGATTTTATAGAAAATAATTCAATTTTCGTAGGAAGCCGACATAATTCCTCTCTCCAAACGGGCCTTACACATGCTATCAATTCACATTTCGTACAACTGATCATGACGTGATTGTACTTACGTGAGGAGCCCAGGGTAATTCCCCTAAAACCGAGGTATTTCCAGTCTTATAGAGATAACTCTAAACCTCAAGTAAATGAATTCTAAGTTAACTATAAGTGGAAAGACTTGACTGAAACTAGAGCTCCGGTGATCAGGCGTACTGCAACTCTGTAAGTACTACATGATGATCGGTTCTCTAAACAATCAAAGTCCACATTTAGTGAGTTAAAAGGGAATTCATCAACAACGAGCTTGAGACCGTGTTGGCTTCCAAGATCAGCGACCAACACGCTCGTACTCCCATTCAATGTCATTCAAAGTCATACAACATTCATACATTGATAATCCAAAAGACATACATCATAACAGTTAAGTCTACAACTATTACATAATGGCCGACCGACCAAATTCAAATAAGAATAATAAATAGCAGCGAAAACGATATAAATAAACCAAAAGTCCAGCAATGGTATGCCCCATAACCCATAGCAACCGACTAGGACTTACATAATAGCACTACTCGTCAGCGTCGCCTAAATCAGCGCTAACGAGCTCATCGAGCTCGAAGTCTTCACTTGAATTTGCAGCAACCGGGTTAAGTACAAATGTACTCGCAAGTCTTACACAAATTTAAAATATTTATGCTTAAAGGATAACAAAGGATGGCATTTAGTGGGTTACTTTTGCAAAAAACGTAACAACTTACATTCCTAGACTATCTAGTTTTCAAAAGCCCATTTGTAAACCATTTCTAAAGAAGAAGGTTTCACAAGACATAGATAAATGTATAAATCAATCAAAATCAAAGTGGTTGTCGACTTTGATAAACTAAGATGCATGAACAGCCCATTCATGCCGAACCAAGTTATAACCATGTCAACTTTTAGTTTCAAGTCTAACAATGACGCATCCAAAACCAAGTGTTGTCCATAACTGTGTGATGCAGGCAAGGTGCCCGATCTTTCGATGAGATTGATAACTATCGATTTTGGTGGAGGTCACTCTCGCGGTCCGACTACAACCGTACTACGACGCTTGCGCCTTAGTAATCGTTGAACCAACTCCGAGATGTTATTGACCTTACTGGAAGCGCGATCAACCTGAACATGAAGTTCAATCCCTGCGAGCAATCGAAAAACTAGCAAGAATAAGATGTAGTCAATCTGATATTGCGAATAAGATTGTAGTGTAGATGGTATTGAAAAACGAAGGTGGGATCTCGAAGGCTGTCTTGACAGGTGGTTGTCCAACACAGCTAAAGAACATAAGTTTGCACAATGGCTAAACCTAAACTCAACGAAATCCAAGTTCTAGCAAAGGGAGGCTGCGACTCCTATATGGGGAGACGACCAGGGGTGGCAGTCAGGCAAGTGGACGCACGCCCCTAGGGTTACAAGGCCCATGGGACTAAGTGGAGGTGGCGCAGCACCCTTTTGACTCGGGCTTAGAAACAAACATAGATTGTTTTTATGATTGTGGCTAGCTTGGATGGTATTTGAAGATGAAGTTGGATCCGTTGGAAAGTGGACTTGATAAGCTTTCGATGAAGTCCAAGAATATTCCAAACGGAGTTCGTATGAAGAAGTTACGTCCGTTTAAACTTTATCACGGTAGTCCGAATCCGGAACGAGCCCAACTCGAACTCTTGCTTGACTCGGACCCAAAGTGACGTGGTGACCTCCATTGTGCTTTCCATGCATATCCATGACTCTTTGACATGCCTCTCCTTCGTCATTTCTCATGTTCCTAAGCACAATTAAGTCACTTGCATTAGGTAGTGGTCTATTCTCACTAATATATAAACCTATGAACGAATTCACATGGTAATTAAGCTTACGAGCACGAGTTTGAGTAAGTGGTGCTTGTAACACTTGCTGTGGATGAGTTGTGTGTCTAGGCACGGTTGTATCCATGGGAGGGATGTCCTCATCACCGTGGACACGACAATTCAAATATATTAAACTAAGAAGAGGTGTACTACTTTACCCACACGACTCGACTAGCCCGTAAGCCCTCGGATGCCTCCGAACAATGACACGCTTCCTTAGGTATGCTGGTCGGAGAGAATCGAGATACGATCATTTTTAACAAGAAAACCCTATTGAGATAAGTCCCCCTTGCGAGGTGTTCTCATACTTAGTACAACCTACGGATAGCTCTTGCTAAGCGGACTCACAAGTTGTATTAGATATACCGATGCAACGTAAATAAATGAAAAATGGTGCTCCCATGCACACTATATAGAAAATTACATCGGTTCCTACGGACAAATGATCAACACAAGTGTCCTTACACCACCTGGGACTTAACACAATAAAACCTTCCCCTTACTTAACTGCACGGTACCCATATCCCACATATGATAGCACGATCGTTACTTGGAATGACAGCGCATGGCACGGTCCTTAACGATCCGAACAAGACAACCACAAACCCGGGTCTCGTGCATAACAGCACCCACACTACAACCACTTTCCCAGACCCAAAACCATTTAACTACAATAAAGTTTGACTCAACAACCAGATACAATTATCTGGATAAAAGCGAATATAACAAAAGTTATGTGTCTCCCACAATTGACGAGTTAATCCCATCAATTGATCTAATGTGTTTTCTAGACCCGCAATGGCTAAGCATTCAACACATACATTTATATCAACACAAATATCTATCTTAAGAATAATTATAAGGTAATTATCAAGGATAACCAGCAAGTATAGGACATAGCTAACTACTCACAACATAGCGATATACGAAAAATAGCATGCAAGCAATATCATTGCATTTCAAACACTATTATATTAAATCTGAGATCAATATGATGCAAAAAGAAAGTTAAAATGATGCTTGCCTTGCTGTAAGTTAATTTTATCACTCTCGGTGGAGAATGAGTCTAACGTAGATCGCTTCGGCTCTATAGAATTAAAGACATCGATAAACACCGAGAAATACCATAAAACTCAAAATGCTCAAAAATGCATGAATTTTCTACAAAGGCTAGTACAAGATTTTCTATGAATTTTGGTGAAATAATTATTATAATTGGATTTAGTATGTGAAAGTTATGGTTATGTGAAAGTTATGGTAGTTTGAATTTCATATTACTGGAAAAATCCAAATTAATTAGAATCGGCTACTGTTCACCGAATTTAATTATTTGGTAAAATTCTACAGAGCAGTGGGGGATACAAGGATTACATATGTAAATAGGGAATAAATTTATAAGATCAAAATAACTAGGTTCATCTCATTTGGAGTTTTTATGAATTAGTTATAAATTTTCAAAGTTAACAGTAATTCATTTTTTTGGATCACTCTCCAAAAACTAATTTTTCTGGACATATGCAAGTTTGAAACCTATTTTAAATAAAGTTCATTAAAAATTAAAATTAGCAACACTGGTTTCATTCATTTTGGAGTTAAGATGAATTAGTTATGGATTTTTGAAGTTACAAATATTTTTAGTGTACAAATAAATGGATTTCGAATTTTCTTAATCATTTTATACTTTTCCTACCGAGCACTGCACTAGCCACAGTTGCTGACTCGTGGGGTTTGATGAATAGTGCACTTTTTACTTTAATTTTAGATTTAACTGCGCCTGACATGTGGGGCCTGCTTGTCATAGATACAGACTGCTGAACCAAGTTCACTGGTGCACGTTCACAACGCACGGTGCTTAAGGGCTAGACCAACATGTCAGCCACTCTACTGCTTTCACTTAACGCCTGTTTTCTATTCCTGATCCCACATGTAAGCGACTGATTAAGGCGGCTAAGACAACCATTTAATACTAATCATCGTCGTTACATTTAACCTCCACGCTACAGTGCCTGTCTGTGTACGACAACGAGATTTCTCATCCGCGCGCTTGCCCGGTGACTCGCCGGCGCTATGCGCTACGGCGGAGCCGGCCAAGGCTTGGGATAGATGCACAATAGTATTGCGCACATTTTGGAAGTGGTTACAACAGCTGACGATGTAACGGTGGTCCGATCTTCCGAAAGGTACTGATAAGTCGATTGTGGAGAACTCGACGTTGATGATCTGAAGGCTCCGACCAAAACAGATCAAACCCCTCGCAATCACTACACCACTGCTCCAATGGTTATAAACCGTGCCGAACGTGGTTGACCTCGCCGAGAAGGCTATCTCCTGCATGCGAATCGAGAACACAATCAAGAAAGTAGAAGATGCAATCTGATATTGTATTGTGAATAAAGATGAAGCTCTCAATGTGCGGTTCCTCAACCGAATGTGCGGCGAGGCTGCTAAGCAGAATTATCTCAAAGAAAAACCCAACCTTAATCTATGGCGGTTACTGTATATATATAGGGGTACGTGAGGAGGTCGACCTAGGGCTGTGCGGCCATGGGAGGAGGTGTACATGTTGGAAATATGCCCTAAAGGCAATCATAGAGATGATGATATTTCGTTGTATCCATGATTTAATAAATGTTCCTTGAATATTGCCTTTGTGTTGATTAACAAGTATGTGACTTGTTTGTGAAACTCTTTACTTGTATGGTTATTCTAAAGTTGTCCCTAGTCGGAGTTCATGTGAGGACACACGTGAATGGTGGATTAGCACATATATCGGTTGATGACTATGTTTCACAGGTCATAGACATGGAGATGTCAAACCAATAATGTGGACACATGTTTAGAACATGGGGTTGGACCGACCCAACATGAGACATAACAATTATACTTATGGTTCTCTCTACACAATGTGTACGCCTTGTCCTTAGACCTAAGATTG
Organism: Hsuehochloa calcarea; assembly: GCA_036346395.1. Taxonomy (NCBI): domain Eukaryota; kingdom Viridiplantae; phylum Streptophyta; class Magnoliopsida; order Poales; family Poaceae; genus Hsuehochloa; species Hsuehochloa calcarea. The sequence goes on along the minus strand of CM070604.1, from coordinate 38,080,442 downwards.
TCGCATGTACTTGAGATGTGAATCGACCTACTTAGGGGCTATCAAACGCTACTCCGTAACTGGGTAGTTATAAAGGTAGTTTTCGGGTTTGTCATGAAGCATGCTGCGAGGCATGGTCAGTCAAGATGGGATTTGCCCCTCTCTACCTGAGAGAGATATCTCTGGACCCCTCGAGTGATCGGATCCAGAAATGCATGGCCATGCTACTTAAGGTTAAGAGTTAACCTAGTAAGGGATTCCGGATCACAAGATCGAGAAAGAGTGGTCAGCTTGGAGCTCGACCGAATATCGTGAGGCAGACATTGATAATAATAAGAGCCACCATTAGGAATCATGTCAGAGTTGGTCGACCAAGAATAACATTATATGTCGTCTTGAAATCGACCACATCAAAAGAGATATTCTCCGTCCTGAAATTGTTTAGTGACCCAAATGTAACAGGAAGGGAAACTTGACCAATAGACTTGGCCGAAGACCCTAGTATGATCCCATGAAATGAGTATGTAACATCCTTAATTGTTTTGCTAGAGTTTTATGAATTTTTTGAATTTTAAAAGGGTTTTCCTTATTTATTTTAAAGCCAAAATAATTCATTTGCAAACTTAATTACAAATGTTAAGTTGAAATTATTTTATTTAAGTCCAAAATATCTCTGGGAATTTCTGTGATTAAGTAGAAAATATTTCATTTAAGTCCAAAATATCTCTAGGAATTTCTGTGAATTTTTTCATAATTTCTGGGCTTTATTTGCTATTTTCTAAAGGCTTTAGTGATTTATTTCAATTTCTGGTATTCTTAAATGAATTAAATAAATTAAAAAAAACATTTTCTATCTCACGCCGACAAGTGGGGCCCACCTGTCAATAGCTCACCTCTCCCCTTCTCTCTCCTCTCTCTCACCAACAGGCGAGGCACACCTGTCAGCCCTTCCAACTTCTTCCCTAGCGCACTGCCCCCGTGCTTTTCTGCGCTATCGCTGCCCGCGCCTCGCTGCAGCTCGCGTCGTGCACCACATCACCACCCACGCCAGCTCGCCTTCCCCGCACGCGCCACGCACACCCACACCGCCACCGCCCCCGTGCCCATGCCCCTGCCCCGCTGCCCTTGCGCCGCTCACCTCCTCCCCCTTCTATAAAAATCATGTGTCGAACCTCCTTCGCCCTTTCCTCTACCTCGTCCCCCTCTCCTCCACCTCTCTCTGCGCCCGAAGCACCGCGTTGCCCTATTCCTCTTTCTTCCTCGGCGCCGGCCACGCTGCTCCAACACCCAACACCTGCTCCGGCCACCCTCTGGCCACACCAACCCCGTCACTGTGCGTCTCTCTTCCTCCTCTATCCATCCCCCATTCTCCCCTCCTCTCTCCCACTGTGCTAGCCGGATTTGGAGTTTGTTCACCGTCGATAGCAAGCTTGTACACCGGCGATTGCGCCGCCGTCAAAGATTCACTGTCACCATTGTCTCCACCTCGAGCTCCACCTCGTCATGTTCTTCATGATGCTCTCTTGATCTCCACCGAAAACTCGTTGAGCAGCCGCCGCTGCTTTCACCCGAACGTCGCCGCCGCTCTCTCCCTCACCGCAGGCCATCCCCTCACTCCCCTCCGCCACAACTATGTGCAATAGGATCGCCGCATGACCCTTTTCATTTTGCGACCCTCACCGACCGCCGGGGCACCTCCGTTCGCCGGCAACCTTCGGTTCCTGTGCCTCCGCCGCCCGAGCCGACGTGGCATTGCCACATGGCCGCCACCTCCTCTCTTTTGCCCACGTGGCCAACTAGTCAGTGCCATGTGGCACTTCTTTCTTTTCCTTAAAGAAAATAATTCAGCTAAAAATCTTAATTCCCTTGCTGACGTCAGCATGGTGCAATAAAGAGATTTCGTTTTAAAAAAATAAATCCACAAAATCTGTTTTTCCCATTTTCATCATTTTATGTGATTTCCAACTTCTGGATGCTCGTTCTCCCTCATTCGAGCTCTGATTTAAGTGATTCAAAATTGTAAATTCATCTAAATTCAGTACCTTTGTTTTGATTCTAGTTTGGTAAGTTTTGTATTTTATTTGAAATTATTATATTTATTTTTCTCTTTTCGCACGTATAGATTCCGGCGTTTTCGAAGAGTTCTTCGACCCGTCGAGTGAAGCCACTCAAAACTTCAACGAAGGCAAGTCATAGACCTTTGATCATGTTGTACCCATTTTATAAAATTATATTTTTTATATCAACATGCATTGCTAGGTTTATAATAAATGCTTTCGAGGATAGCTAAATGTCTAATTGTCTTTATGTCTCCTTGAATAATGGAGAATGACATGTACCCTTGGACACAATAGGTGGGGTTAAATTTAGTTGGACATATTTTAGTACCAACTTGGGTATCTTATATGCTTAGCCATGCTTTAGTTGTATGATGGGATTCATGATCACATGCCCATATGATTAAATTTGACTTAATGAAATATGGAAATGTGGGGAGCCACTCTTATTAAAATTTGTTCTGACATGGCAAGAGCTACCATTTGGTCAGGATTGAACCAAAAATGATTTCATACTCAGGCGATTGATCGTGCAGTAAAGGGGATGATTTTGGGATGTGGTTGCCTCGCCTGAGTAGCCACTAAGGACTTAACTTTGTGCTCCTGATCTGGGTCATGCCGAACAACCACAAGTCTATTTATGGGGTAGACCTAGCCAACTAATTAGTAATATTTTTATTTGGTTCTGTTTTGGTTCATTATGGCGTAAGAGGGGGCCCAGAATGACGAATCCTTAGCGAGTAGAACCAAGTCAAAACAAAGCTTTGTAAAAGCATTGTGATAATCACTTAGTCGCACACCTTCGGAAGCGTGTCATGTCTGATATTAGAATATGATTATCTCTTCTGGATCAAGTTGTACAACCTCCGCAAAGTGTTAAAAACTATTTGAATAGCCATGTCACCGGTTATGGACAATGCCGGGTGATTTCACACGAGGGGTGACAAGGATTAAAACCTCTATTTATTATTTATTATATAGAGACCATACGTCTTCATGGTTGTAACCCCTAAATCTTATGACCTCACTGGTCGTAAGAAATCCAGAGGTTACATAATACCCAACCTGGTCGGACATGGTTCCGAACCTAGTCTCCGACCAGTCAAATGCTCACAAGGTTTTGAACTGGTGTCTAGATTTAAGACCAGACATATACTTTATCGTGTGACGAATGGAACATGTGCTATATATTCCATACCACGCGACGCTACGGCACTGGAGTACGGTTACATTACTCATTGACATATAACCGCACAACAGTTGATACATTGTCAACTGACGCCTCTCTCCAACCAGACGCATCACTTCTTAACAAACGCCTCTCCAAGGGACAACTGTCAACTTTTCATCAACTACATAAGGAGGACCGTGGAAGGAGAAGAAGAGGGGCCGAAGAGAATCATCGACTGGAATCACTCTCAGAAGATAGTCAGTCGAGTAGATCGCAAGGCCGTAGCAAGCATTGTGCTCCATTGTTAGGGGAGTTAGTCTTTGGTCTAGATTACAGATACACTTTGTAACAGCCAGTTCATATCAATAAAGAGCAGCCACATTCCTTAACAGGAGATATGTGCCACTTTTCCTCTTTCTTTTTATATACTCATAAGTTCGGTGATTTGATCGTCGACAACTGGCGTCGTCCGTGGGGAAGATGGCGCAATTCTCCTGAAGAAGTTCTTCGCCCATCAAATCCTCGCTCACCTTTCACGATCGCTCATGCGATTATGGCAGAGACTTGGGACGAGGAGAACTGGTTCGACTTGGATGACTACTCAATCTCGACATGAAAGCCTGCATTCAGGCCATGCAAGAAGATTGGATGTCATCATCTTCCTCATCCGCCAGTTCGCAGGTTGCTAGCAACCACGAGGACGAGCGAATGGATGGGGATGCACCACTGCGGCAAGTGGAGCTTCCCGAGGGGCAGGGCACTCCGACCCTTTCGGAACGTCCGAAAACCCCTCCAAGCCCGGTCCTTCCGACCCGCCAAAAAGGTGATAAATCCGCAGCCCAGCAATTCGAGAAACCATACATTCTCGACACAATCATGGCTGGCAGGTACTCACCAACGGCTTCTGGAAATTCCAGGAGCCAACCGACATATGGTAACAGTGTCGATGAAACTCCTACCGGTTATAGGCCGAGTGGGAATGATAAGGCTCAGCATCCGATCAGCAACCCGCAGGATCAGGATGGGTTCACCACGAAGACCTCAGGAGGTGCTCATCTCTGACCGGTCTCCGTCGTGGAAGTCTCTGGTAGAAGCAATGAGCAGCTCTCCACTAATTACAGTGGAAGTTCTCTGGAGGACCGCTGCTGGAAACACGAAGTCAATGCGATCGGAAACCCTGATCGCAATGGCGTGTACGGTCCTGCACACACTACATCGCCACCATGTACTAATAGAAATGGCACGGGCAATCAGACACCAATTATCAGCGGCGACAGAACTGATGGATGTCCATCAGTTAATACACCTGTCTCTGCCCCACCAGCAATGACGGATCGGAGGGGACCAGGAGCGAGGTCAAGAGAAGGTTCGGGTCTACGAACGCCAACAACCTCGATGAATCCTCCGAGACCTTCAGTAACTGTACAAAACCTGCAGCGTATTCAGGATATTCTAAATAATACTGACCCTACTCTGGCAGGAGCTCCAAGCTTTGTGCATTTGATGGGACAGGTATCTGAAATTCTTCAACAAACCGTGCAACGTACGGAAGCGTACCGGGACAATAGGACAGCCCAAAGTCATACTATGACTTCGTCCCAGCATTCCTCCCTCGGCAGAGGGCAGCATAGGTATGTTAGGAATCAATCAGTACCGAGATCCCCTCGACGATTTCAACCAACGAGTCATGAAGGAAGGAGGTTGTTTCATACCACCACGCCTTCCCCTCGTCGAGAGGATATTCGCTAGGCCCTGATGATTTGCGACATCATCTAGGCCGAGCAGGTGATCAAGGGCATCATCTCGACACCCATGATCAGATCGGAACAATGGAGCCCCGGCTTTCTAATTTAAGAAACCGGTCTCCGACCGATCACAATCCGGCACCTTTTCAAAGAAGGCGCCATGAGTCAGTCACGGGCTGTCGAGTTTTCTCTCCAGGGCTCCAGGTCGTGCGTTGGCCTAATAGGTTTCGACTGGCCAACATGGATAGGTTCAATGGGTCCCAAAACCCATTGGAATTTCTCCAGATTTACACCACAGCCATCAGAGCTGTGGGTGGTGATGAAAACGTAATGGCCAACTACTTACCTACAGTACTGGAGGGCTCTGCCCGGTCGTGGTTGCTCAACCAGCCGGTCAGATCAATTTATACTTGGGAACAACTCTAGATCTTTTGATCGTAAATTTTCAGGGCACGTACGACCGCCCTGGAAAGGAGGATGACCTCCATCAGATCCGACAAAACACAAAGGAAACTCTTCGTTAGTACATCAAGAGGTTTAGTCAGGTTCGAAACTCAATCCCAGATGTTGCAGAGTCTTTGGTAATTCAAGCTTTCAAAGTAGGGTTTAGGAATTGGCGTTTTACGGAGGATATTGCCATGAATCCTCCACGAACAACCGTCGAGCTTTTTGACATGGCTGACAGGTACACAGCCGCCAGTGAAGCGGTTGAATGGAGTAAAGCCATAGATCAAAAAGATAAAACACCTCGACCTGGCCCGGAGAAGCCAGAAAAGAAGCTGAAGAAAGTTCTCAAGAAGAAGAAGCACTGCAAAACGGACGGTAATGAAGTCCTGGCGGTCCCAGATAAGTTTACCAAGGGTAAGAAAGACTATACCAGTCGAGACAAGGCGAAATGATCGGCTGGTGGGTTCAAGAATAGTAAGAAGTGGTGCCCACTTCATCAACAGGAAGGGCATGATTTACGCACATGTCGTACCTGGCAAAAGAAGTTGGAAGATTACTATGCAGGTAAAGGCCCTCTCCCCTCAATACAGGAATTAGGGGAAGCAAGCTTCAAGAAAGACAAGGATGGCGACGAAGAGATGGAGTACTAAGAGCCTCAACATACGGTCAGTATGATTTTTGGGGGATCTTCGTCGTACGACTCGCGGCGTCATCTGAAGGCCATGGAGCGGGAGGTCAATATTGGAGAGTCTTCCATCGCCATCAAGCCTTCAAGGTGGTCAGACACGGTAATCTCCTTCTCCAAAGAAGACTACCCCGTTCCATCACTCGACCGGGTAGGTTTCCTATTATAGTTGAACCTACTATCAATAATTGCAAGGTTAATCGAGTTTTGATAGACGGTGGTAGCTCTTTGAATATTTTATTTTCGGGAGCATTGGAAGAAATACAGATTCCTAGGTCCAAGGTGAAATCGGTAAAATATGCCTTCCATGGCATAGTTCCCGGTTCTACCGCGAAACCGATAGGACAAGTGTCCTTTCCAGTTACGTTCGGAAGCACTGACAACTTCCGAACAGAAAAAGTTAAGTTTGACGTGGTTGATTTTGCAACTGCATATAACGGCATTCTTGGTCGTCTGGCTCTAGCACAGTTTCTGATAGCCACGCATTACGGTTATCAAATCTTAAAGATGCTAGGACCAAGAGGTGACATCGTGGTTCGAGGAGATCAGAAAATGGCTTATACATGCGATCGAAGGTCTTTAGAACTGGTCGATGAACTTTCGATAAGAAACACTGACCCAAATGCAATGCAGATCAAACGCTCCAGACCTAGGGAGACACCCAAGCCGTCCAACCAGACAAGAAAAGTATTTCTCGGCAAAGGCGTTCCTCCGGGAAGCGTTAAGACGGGAGATACTAATGAATCTATCTCAAAGTTACTGGTCGGAGAAGGACTCAACCCAAAATAGGAAGAATCGCTCATCTCCTTCCTCCGAGCAAACCAAGACGTGTTACCTTGGCAGGCGTCCAACATGCCCGGAGTCCCCAGGGAGGTGATTGAGCACAGGCTAGTTCTTCAGCCTGACAAGAAACCAGTCAAGCAGAAGTTAAGGCGCTTTGCGCCTGGTCGGAAAGAGGCAATCCAGTCAGAGGTTGAAAAACTCCTCAATGCAGGATTTATTCGTGAAGTCCATCACCCTCAATGGCTCGCCAACCCTGTAATGGTTAGGAATAATAAGGGAAAATGGTGAATGTGTATAGACTTCACAGATTTAAATAAAGCTTGTCCAAAGGATAACTTTCCTCTTCTCCACATTGATCAACTTGTAGATTCCACCTCCGGGTGTGAATTATTGAGTTTTTTGGATGCATATTCAGGGTACCACCAGATTAACATGAGTAAAGAAGATGAAGATAAAACTTTCTTCATCACTCCATATGGCACTTACTGTTATGTTAAGATGCCCTTTGGTCTCAAAAATGCTGGTGCGACTTTTCAAAGATTGATGCAGAAAACCTTTAGCCCACAAATAGGTCGGAATCTAGAAGCCTATGTTGATGACTTAGTGGTAAAAAGCATCAAAGCCGGCGATCACATCCTCGACTTACAAGAAACTTTCAATAACTTGAGAAGACATAACCTCAAGTTAAATCCGGAGAAATGTGTGTTCGGAGTTTCCGCTGGAAAACTTTTCAGTTTTCTAGTTTCGGCTAGAGATATCGAAGCAAATCCTACGAAGATATCGGCCATCAACCAGATGTGTCCTCCGACCACAAAGAAAGAAGTCCAAAAGCTAACTAGTTGTATGGCAGCGCTGAGCCGTTTCATACTCAGATTATGTGAAAAAGGGTTACCTTTCTTTAATCTTCTTCGGAAGAACGGAAGTTTCGAATGGACTAAGGATGCCAATAATACCTTTGAAAAGCTCAAAGAGTACCTTACGAGTGCCCCGGTCTTAGTCTCTCCGAGACCGGAAGAAATATTGTTGATTTACGTGGCTGCAACGCCACAAACTGTCAGCGGTGTACTAGTCGTAGAACGTGAAAACGTCCAACGACCAGTATATTACGTAAGCGGAGTCTTACATGGACCAAAGGAAAGATACCCACAGGTACAAAAGTTGCTCTATGGTCTCCTTATGGCTTCAAGGAAACTAAGGCACTACTTTCAAGCCCACAAAGTGGTCATACCCTCCGGGTATCCCCTTGGTCAAGTCCTCAGAAATAGGAAATTATCAGGACGAACAGCAAAATGGGCGGTTGAACTAGGAACGTTCGATCTCCATTTCATCTCACGAACAGCAATAAAGTCTCAGGCAATAGCAGAATTCATTGCCGAATGGACAAACCCTGAATCTAAGCAGGAACCAAAGTACGAGCACCACGATAACTGGACGATGTGCTTTGACGGTTCTTTGATGCTTAAAGGATCGGGGGTTGGAGTCGTCTTGATATCTCCTACTGGTGAACACATTAAGTACGTCATCCGGTTTAACTTTTCCGCTACAAACAATGTGGCAAAATATGAAGGTTTACTGGTAGGACTTCGAGCAGCTCATTCGCTCGGGATTCGTAAATTACTAGTGAAAGGTGATTCTCAACTAGTAGCGAATCAAGTAGGGAAAGAGTATCAATGCTCGAGTACCAACATGTCGTCTTATCTGGCGGAAGTACGGAAACTCGAAAAGCATTTCTTCGATTTCCAGATCCAACACATTCCTAGAAAGGAAAACTTTCTAGCAGACCAGTTGGCACGGATGGCCTCCACGAGGTCAACCGTCCCGCCTGGAGTTTTTCTTGAGTAACTCGATTCACCCTCGGTGGTCGAGCATTCCGAGATCATCAATGATAAACATCAGGTCATGCCCATTGATTCTGATAACATAGATACTCCACATATCGGTGAAGATCAGGGTAGAGATTGGATGACATCGATCTACAATTATCTTCAGCATGACCTAATTCCAGAAGATGATGTAGAGGCCGATCGTATAGCACGAAAAGCCAAATCATACACTCTAATTGAACGTACCTTGTATAAACGAGGATCTCATGGAGTGTTGATGAGATGCATATCTCGCTCGGATGGCATTAAGTTGCTAACCGAAATTCATGAAGGAGTCTGTGGAGCACATCATTCCTACAGAACATTGGTCGGTAAAGCCTTCAGGCAAGGATACTATTGGCCAACTACCCTTCATGATACAAAAGAGCTCGTGACGAAGTGCGTACAATGTCAGTTTCATAGCCGACAGGTACATCAGCCGGCACAAGCTTTGCAAATAATTCCTCTTCCTTGGCCTTTTGCAACCTGGGGACTAGACATTCTGGGACCATTCCTAAGAGCACCCGGGGGCTTCGAATTTCTTTTCGTCATGATTGACACGTTTACAAAATGGATTGAAGCCGAACCAGTTGTTAAAGTTACAACTGAGGCTGCTAAGAGATTTCTAACAAAAAATGTGATTACGCGATTTGGTGTACCCAGTCGTATAATCACAGACAATGGTACTCAATTTTCGAGCGGCAGTTTTCAGGAATTCTGCGATGAGCTTAGAATAAAAGTCCATTTCGCCTCTGTTGCTTATCCTCAGAGTAATGGAGCAGTTGAGCGTGCCAATGGTATCATAATGCAAGGGGTCAAACGCCGAGTATTCGATCAGCTAATAAAGCATCAGGAGCTTGGGCTCAAGAACTTCCTTCTGTCTTATGGGTTGTTCGAACCACGACCAGTCGTGCGACCGGCGAAACACCATTCTTTTTAGTTTATGGAGCTCAAGCCATGCTTTCTCTAGAATTAAAAATTGGCTCTGCTCGTACTGATTGTTTTAATATAAACGATCAGGAGGAACGACGGCTCGACGACGTCAATTTCCTTGAAGAACGACGAAACCAAGCCTTGGTATGTTCGGCAATCTATCAACAAGCCATGCAAAGGTACCACAGTCATAAGGTGCAACCTCGCAGCCTAGCTGTAGGTGATCTGGTTCTCAAAAAAATTCAGAGCCAAGTAAATCGTAATAAATTTTCTCCCAAATGGGAAGGTCCTTACACTATGGTCGAAGTCACCCGACCAGGCTTGGTACGATTAGCTATGTTCGACGGCAGAGTTTTGTCCAATTCCTGGAATATTGATCAATTGCGTAAGTTTTTCGTTTAATTTTATTTCATTTTCCTTTAAAATTTAATAAATATTAGTTAAACTCAAAGAAGTAAGTGATGTTATTTATATGATGGTATCCAAATCTGGTTGACGCGGTTCATATGCTCAAGATTATGAAGATCATATTTTTATTTTTTCAAGATTCTGTTCTACTCTTGTTTCGCTACTGGTCGGGACACGGAAAACCTCCTAGTCGAAGTCTCTCCTTTTTCGCACGTGATTCCGCCCACTGGAAGGAGCTTCCTAGCGACGGTCCTTTTTCTTACGATCCTTGCTGCCAGTCGGACTAGAGCATGAGCATGTATTGCGAAATATACATTATATCTTCATTTCTTAGCGATTCATTCCGACCAACGTTGAGTACTACATAGAAATAAAACTGCTTATCTTTCGTTATATATGTTTTTTTCATATAATTTTTTTCTCTTATCAAGGAAAGTCTTTTTTTTCTTCCGACCATATATTTGTCTTAGTACGTACTTTGATTACGAAAAACAGATTTACAACTAATCGAAACCTAGCACAGGTTCCGGCCAAAAAAGGTTTACTAGTATTATCACGATCAGTTTTTCAACGATCGGGACAAACTTTCAAACAATGGTTGAGACTTAAGTTCATATTCTTGGCCTACTGCTTGTATAGTAATGTTTTCTACTATAAAACAGTCGGGGGCTAGTTAATATATGAATATCCATAAGTCGACCGGATGAACAAAAGATTTCGTTGACAAGAGAGGGGTAAGTTTTTGCACATTTTTTGCATACTCTCTTTTTTGCAGGTTTTTTTACTACAAGAGATTGGCCATCTAATCACTGCTTGATGGAGATCCGACCTCCATTTCTTCTGCAACCTTGTCTCCAAGATGTTTAACTTCCTTGAGAAACTTGGTCGCCTCCTCAGGCAAGCAGTTGAAATCTTCTTCAATAACTTGAAGATTAGTAGAGGGGTCGGGGACGCCTTCAGTTTTGCCAGAGTAAGACTAACTCCACTGGCAATAGATTTTTTAACAGATTGGGCATAATTATCTCTTGTAGTCTTGAGCAAACCCTTAAGATCCTCCAAAAGGTGACCAAGGTAATTTACCTTTTCCATTGGATCACTTAAGGAGGGCAATGTTGATCCTGATCCCATATCAAAGATCATTTTATTGAGTGCAGTGATCTTTAAGTCGAGATTAAGCATGATTACTGCCCCCTTGTCTTGCTCAAATTCCAAAGCTTTCTTCGCTTTGGCTAATGCTTGATTTTGTTCTGAGAAAGCAAAATAAGTATTAGGCAAGAAGGACTAGAAGAGATATTAAGTCAAGTTTACGACTAATTACCTTCGATCTTTTTCTTGTATTTTTCTAAGATTTCTTTATTTCTGGTCATCAACTCTTCGACCGACCGGTTCTTAGCTTAGTTCTCTTCTTCAAGCCTTAGTCTTCTGGCTTTTTCAGCCATAGCTTCTTCTTTATTTTCTCCAAACCTGTCAAGTATGATAAGGGAGGATAATTAGAAGAGAAAAATGGAGGCATAAAGAAGGAAAAGTTAAGTAGGAGAGTTCTTTACTCTCTAATTCGGAGTGTTTTTGCTCCAGGATCTTTATTCGCTCGGTCAAGCCTCCGATCGCAATGAAGTTTTCAACCATATGCGATGCATAGATAGCATTTCCTCTTCAAGTTTCTATTGAACTTTAGAGAGAGATATAAGAATGGTTGAAGACACTTACTTGAATTGCCACGTCATTATAATCGGCAAAAAAAATTATCAGGATTCGCCTTTGCAAGACGATCTGATATTCTCCTCCAAGCTTCATCAAGCTCCTTATCCTCGATAAATCGAGGAGAAAAAGGAAACTTGTTAGTTTGGGAGGGATTGCTTGCAGTGATCGGAGTCTGACTTGGATCTGTAGAAGTGCCTACCTCCACTGATGGAGTAACAATCACTACAGGATCCAAGTCAGAGTCTAGTACTGAAGCAGTTTCGGGGGCTCCTCTAACCACTTCTTCCTCAGAGTTTCTTACCTGAGGAAAGCCTTGGTCAGAGGTGCCCTCAATCACCTGATCTACTGGAATGACCCGGTCGGAAACGACTGGAGCTCCAGCAGATCTGCACAAAGGAAAGGAAGTTTAGAGTTTAAAATTCACTGAGGATATAAAAGGTATGCATTTATATTATTATTTCCATTTAAAACATACCCGGTCGTCTTCTTTATCTTGACTCTATAGCGCGCCGGCTTAAAATCCGTAGCGCTTGCTTTTATTTTATTTTTAACTGATTTTACCAGTTCTAAACTGGTAGGGTTGGTTACACCCTCTACGTGCTCCAAGGGAAGATCAGATGAAATACTTTCAACCAATTGGTCGAGAGCAAAATCCCTGATCGTTGGATTGGATGGTGCGGGTTCATTGGTCACCAAAACAGTTGACTCTACAGCCATTGGCAATTCTTGAGCAACTATATGAGATTCGGTGACTATCGCCTGATTTAACAAACAAAGTTAGTCGGGTGATGAATGATCTTTTCATCTAAAATGAAAAATACTTCCTTCGGTTACCTACCTCTGCACGATCACTAGTGATCGTAAGACTGGTCGGGTCATCAAATGGCTCACATGTTTCCGTGGCCTCATTGATCCTCAGATCAACCGACTACATATCAAAGAGGTTTTTTAGGTAAACACCGATCGGAAGAGTTTGTAAAGATGAAAAATAATTAACATGCTTACCCAGAGTCTCTCAGTCCTCTCTTCAGCAGTAGTAACTGCTAAGATCAGAGGGAAACTAGCCTTTTCGTTAGGCTCTCCAGCACAGATCATCTTGATCCAACTTCTGATCTCATCAGAAGACAAGGCTGTAATAAAAAGAGAGGTCTTAGGGTTATGAAAGCAATTGACTAGAAAAATATACTGGTCGAATTCTAACTGAGATCTACCTTCCCTAGAATCCCTCGTCACATCATCACGACCAATGTACCAGAGCATCGAATGGGCTCTGGCCTTCAAAGGACTAATCTTCTGCATGGAAAAGTCCCTTACCACGTGCCAGGAGGTTAAACCCCTGACACTCAGGAGATGGATAGCATCAACCCATCTCTCAATTTTCCCCTCCTTCTTAGAGGAGGAACGCCATCGCAGATTCTCGACGGCTTTCTTACCACTGTAATAGAGGCCATCGCCCTGCGTAATCTTCATATAAAATCAACTCTTTTTCCATGACAACCACGAAGATTTGGAGTACATAGAAATGTACTCATCAGCCTTCCCATCATGGAGGCGCAAGGTACACTCTCCAGGTGTACTGGTCGTCTTCTTCGCGTTTGCTAATCTGTAGTAGTACTTGAAGAGATCCAGAGTTGCTGGAATTTCTAAGTACGCTTCACAGAGATAAACGAAGATGCAAAGGTTGGCTATGGCGTTGGGGGCCAGATTGATCAGTTCCACTCCATAGTACTCCAGTACTTAGGAAAGAAAGGAGTGAACTGGAAGTCTGAAGCCACATTCAATACATGCGAGAAATATCGGAATTTCTCCATCCTCACCGCTTGGAGAATTTTCCCGAATGCTGATCTCCATGAGATCAAATTTCTGTCAAGTAGCAGCCCAACCTTCTCCAAATTTTCCAACTTCTTCTCACTCAGATCGGAAATTGACCAGTTGGTAATAAGATCCGACATGGTGATTTCTTTCGGGTGAAGAATTATAAGGTGATCGGAGATGGTTTCTTAGAAGATAAAGAGGAAAGCAAAAGGCAAAGGAACCCTAACACCCAGTGCTATGAGGTTTTTATAGCCATAACACTGTAACCGCTTCAAGAAAAAGTCCAATTGACAAAAATACTTTTTAACCAGCGGACAAAGAAGCTTTTCAACTTCCAAGGCAAATCATCAACTTTAAAAATGAATACAGACCACTTCAGGTACCACAACATTTAATGAGGGGTCTGCCCGATACAACTTCATCAGGAGTAAGCGTCCATACGACCAATTCATTTAAAGTTCGGGGGCTAGCTGACGAGGATTAAAACCTCTACTTACTATTTATTATATAGAGACCATACGTCTTCATGGTCGTAACCCCTAAAACTTACGACCTCACTGGTCGTAAGAAATCCAGAGGTTACATAATACCCAACCTGGTCGGACATGGTTCCGAACCTAGTCTCCGACTAGTCAAATGCTCACAAGGTTTTGAACTGGTGTCTGGATCTAAGACCAGACATATACTTTATCGTGTGACGAATGGAACATGTGCTATATATTCCATACCACGCGACGCTACGGCACTGGAGTACGGTTACATGACTCATTGACATATAACCGCACAACAGTTGATACATTGTCAACTGACGCCTCTCTCCGACCAGATGCGTCACTTTTTAACAGACACCTCTCTAAGGGACAACTGCTAACGTTTCATCAACTACATAAGGAGGACCGTGGAAGGAGAAGAAGAGGGACCGAAGACAATCATCGACTGGAATCACTCTCAGAAGATAGTCAGTCGATTAGATCGTAAGGCCGTAGCAAGCATTGTGCTCCATTGTTAGGGGAGTTAGTCTTTGGTCTAGATTACAGATACACTTTGTAACAGCTAATTCATATCAATAAAGAGCAGCCCCATTCCTTACCAGGAGATACGTGCCACATTTCCTCTTTCTATTTATATACTCATAAGTTCGGTGATTTGATCGTCGACAAGGGGTAGATCTTAAAAAACATGTTAGAATGGTTTGGAATGGTTTGTTCTGGTTGATGATTGGGAAGTGGACAGGTGATCACTAGTTGCTTCAAAGAAACTCATTTACTTATGTACTTAATTTTTTAAATTATGCTTTTTCATCTATTTAATGTATTTATAGTCAAATGTTGCTTTCTGCAAAATAGCCATAAAGTCATCCTTGTTCAAGCCTTGCATGAATACTATCTGCATACATTTCCCTATGACTTGCTGAGTACTTTATGTACTCACGACTGTACACCCATTGTT
Source organism: Hsuehochloa calcarea (assembly GCA_036346395.1). Taxonomy (NCBI): domain Eukaryota; kingdom Viridiplantae; phylum Streptophyta; class Magnoliopsida; order Poales; family Poaceae; genus Hsuehochloa; species Hsuehochloa calcarea. The sequence continues at coordinate 38,065,407 of CM070604.1, read as the reverse complement.
GATCAATCACCGAAGAAGAACCAGGGAGCACCGAGTTCTACGAGGAAGATTACTTCGAAGACTATGCGAACTAGGTCGTATCCTCCACTCGATTGCATGTGGGCATGTCGGATGGCTACCATGAGATATTTTGGTTTTCGCTGTAGGTTTATCTTTTATTGTTAAGCCCTGCGTAACAACCTCTGTAAGACTTGACCATAAGGTACTTTTGCTACTATGGATCCTACGGTCCACGTTGCGCAGGCGTTGCGAGGCGAGCCGGCGTTGCCTCTTCGCAGGCCGCGATCTTCGATGAACGGTTCGGCGAGAGGATCGGCGGTCCGAACGTCACCGAGCGCTGACGCACGGTCGAGATCTAACGGCCGAAATTGAGCAACTTTGATGTGGGTGGTCGGTGCGATTAGTTGATCGAACGAATGGCTTGGACCCGAGTGTGACTTGAGTCAAGGAATAGTAAAAGCTGATTTTGAGTTATTTCTCGAAATGACTAAGGATAATTAATTGAGATATCAAACAAGCTCCAAAAATTATGAAATTTTAAATGGAGGTTGTGGGCAGAGGAGGAACCTTGTATAAAATTTTCAGAGACATTTATGCACTGCATTTTTCTCTAAAAATTCCGTAAGGCTATTTTAGGAGTTTGACTAATGTTTGACTTGTCTCAAAATTTATCAAATAATTTCTGAAAATTATGAAATAATTCGAGGTGTTAACATCACTCCTAGGTTCAAAGAAAATTATTTTCAGGGTTGGGCACAAGATTTTTATGAAGGAGATTTGTGTTGGTGTCCAAATGGTAATTTGATTTTTGATTTCCATAATTCCTTTACAACAATTATGGAACTGATTACAAAAATCAAGATCAGAGAAAAGTTTTAATTTCTCCTCATTTTTATTACATTTGAAACACAAACCAATTTTGGGATGTTACAAAACCTCCCCTTACAAAAATCTCGTCCAGAGATTTGGCTCACTCGGTAAAGAAAGATGGATAGTTCGCTTGCAGGCGATCTTCCCTTTCCCAAGTAGCCTCATCCTCGGAATGGTTCGACCACTTTGAACTTTAAGGAATCGATGGCTCTATTCCTTGTTCTTCGTTCACTCTCTTCAAGGATGCGAGCAGGGTGCTCCTTGTAGGTCAAATCTTCTGGACATCGAGTTTTCAGCGGACTTCCTCTGTTGGAACACGGAGGCACTTCTTTAATTGGGACACGTGGAAAACATCATGTACCCTTCAAGTGGTATAGCGCCAACTTATAAACAACGACTCCTTTCTTCTCGATCACACAGTGAGGACCACATAGAACCAAACATGGCCCTTCAAAGGAGAGAGAGATAAACAAAGTCATTAGGCTATTAATAACATTAAACCGAGTCGGCCTCGAGTAATATTACTTTATCGCTTCATAGATATTTTTGTATGGATATGAAACTTTTCCTCCTGCGACTCGGAGATAACACACGCCAAAGTACTAAGTCAAGAGGGGTCCCATATATCCCTCATGTGGTTAGTACTAATAGTGCTTGGTTTAGTGTAACAAGATGTTCGGTCCTTGATGACTTGGGCACCATTCCGATCACACCCAAAAACACCACACCAACATACCATTATGCCCAAGTCCAAATCAGTTTTCATTTTCAGTTTCTGATTTGCAAAATTAACAAAGCACAAAGTGCTGGACATAATGAAAGAATAATAATTTTAGGTGATCAAGACCATCGACTAAGTCGATGATCGCCCAAGCTACCGAACTAAGCATGGCTAAGCATAAAGACTCGTATGATACTAAGTGACAAGAGCTCATCCAACGAACTCTAATCACAGCAAATAATCTAGGCTCAAGTAGTAGAGAATAAACAATATCCTACGGATTATGCAACTATAGGATCAACTAACCATAATTTAACACAAAGTAGCAATGCATACATACAGTTGAATTCAAAATATTAAACTTGTAAAATAATAGGATTAACATGATCAAACTGTTGCACCTTGCTGCGGGTCAAGATGTTGCTAGAGGATCACTTTCATCAATGTGCTCTTGGATCCTATCGAAAGAACCAAAAAGAACCAATAAGGCAAAAGAAACCGAAAAGATCCAACAGCCAACTTCAACAAAAAGCTCTCAAATTTTTACAGTAGAAAGAGCATGATTTTTATGAACTAATGCAACAAGAACCAATTGATTTGGATTCTTGATGCAAAAGATATTAAAACAATTTTAATCATTTCATAAATCAAAAATGCTACTATTCATTAGCAAAATTTTATGGAGCTATACTGAGTCTGAAAACATTTTTAACTTAAAGTCTAGTTAAAAACATAACCAACAAAATTTGAATCAACCGAAAAGGATTTGGAATGAATTAGTTATGCATTTTACAAGTTATGATATTTTTCATTGACAAATAAATCCTTTCGAAATCGGGAATTAAAACGACGTGGCGAACGAGAGCGTCGATCAAAGATCCGACGGTCCGCGTCCAGAAGCTTAACGCCGTAGCGGATTCACAATCCTAAACGCTCACCGTTGATTCGATCCAACGGTTCCACGTCAGATCGGGGCGTTCGGCGGTCCGAACGTTCACACGCATAGGAGCCGTTGATCTTGGATCCAACGGTCCACACGATCGAACCTTCTCGGACGGTCCGAACATTCACTTCAGATCTGGACCGTTGATCAAAGGATCGACGGTCCACCAATCACGTTCAAAACTCGCGCTGTTTTCATCCGGACAAAACGGCAGCGGGGAGAGAGGATCATCGCCGACGACTCGCGCGCGGCAAGGTGAGCAAGTGCCCAAAATGGGTTGCTAACAAACTGGCACCTTAATGGAACCAATATATTTTAGGCTGCGGCGTTCTAGAACGCCGCAGCAAGCCGAGATAGCGAGAGATGACCAAAACGGTCAAAAGCGAAAATAGCAAATGAGCTCTGCACGGTCCAAGCGGCGGGTGCCAAGCAACTAGGGACTAAAGAGGGGTTACGAGCACGGAGAAAGCACGAGAGGGACTGAGCTGCCTCGATGAAGAAAAATAGGGCTTTCGGCCAAAAAGGGGGAAATTCAAAATTAAGCTGCTCCCTGCGGGAAAACCCAAATTGAGTGAGGGTTAATACTCTTAGAGATGGTAAGTAACTGAGGAAGCAAGGGTTTAGAAAGAGAAGGCCCGGAGCACCACTTTCACCGAAGAGGTTGGAGCTTCAACAATGGCGGCCGAGAGCAATTTTTGAAATGGAGCTCGAGCAATGCACTAACAGTGGTTCCGGAGCTCAAGGGTGTTCAAAGGATGCTAAGGAAGTCTCTGAGGAGTTTTATAGCCAAAAGGCAAGGAAGAAGCAGGGAAGAAAAATGGGCGAACTCCGTGTTGAGGTCGACCGAGGGCGGCGGAGCACGTGAACTCGAGGAGACGCATTTACCGGAGCGGTGGGACGGGAGCAATAAATGCTTGAGTCGTTGGCCAAAAGCCAGGTGACCCGGACGCTACGCCCGCTGCCATTTTCACCGCCTTGATTGACTCGTGCCGATGAGCGAGGAAGACGATAGCGCGCCAGCCGTTGGATTTCAATCGGACGGTTCAAAAGAAACACGGCGATTAGAACGGTTTGAACGCTAACTTGATCACGGGCCGTTGATTTGGATCCTACGGTCCACGTTGTACAGATGCTCGGGCGTCCGAACGTTGCCTCTTTTCGAGCACGATCTTGAGATGAACGGTTGCAGCGAGGGGAGGATCGGCGGTCCGAACGTCACCTCGAGCGCCAGGACCGACGATCGAGATCTAACGGTCGAAATTGAGCGCTCGATGTGGTGGGCGGTGCGATTAGTTGATCCGATCGAACGAATGGCTTGGACCCGAGTGTGACTTGAGTCAAGGAATAGTAAAAGCCGATTTTGAGTTATTTGTCGAAATGACTAAGGATAATTAATTGAGATATCAAACAAGCTCCAAAAATTATGAAATTTTAAATGGAGGTTGTGGGCAACAGGAGGAACCTTGTATAAAATTTTCAGAGACATTTATGCACTGCATTTTTCTCTAAAAATTCAGAAGGCTATTTTAGGAGTTTGACTAATGTTTGACTTGTCTCAAAATTTATCAAATAATTTCTCGAAAATTATGAAATAATTCTGAGGTGTTAACATCACTCCTAGGTTCAAAGAAAATTATTTTCAGGGTTGGGCACAAGATTTTTATGAAGGAGATTTGTGTTGGTGTCCAAATGGTAATTTGATTTTTGATTTCCATAATTCTTTTACAACAATTATGGGAACTGACATACAAAAATCAAGATCGAGAGAAAAGTTTTAATTTCTCCTCATTTTATTACATTTGAAACACAAACCAATTTTGGGATGTTACAAAACCTCCCCTTACAAAAATCTCGTCAGAGATTTGGCTCACTCAGAAAGAAAGATGGATAGGTCGTGACGAGACGATCTTCCCTTTCCCAAGTAGCCTCATCCTCGGAATGGTTCGACCACTGAACTTTAAGGAATCGATGGCTCTATTCCTTGTTCTTCGCTCGGTCTCTTCAAGGATGCGAACAGGTGCTCCTTGTAGGTCAAATCTTCTGGACATCGAGAGTTTCCAACGGAGCTTCCTCTGTTGGAACACCGGACTTCTTTAATTGGGACACGTGGAAAACATCATGTACCCCTTCAAGTGCGGTGGTGCGCCAACTTATAGGCATGACTCCTTTCTTCTCGATCACACCGGTAGGACCGGCATATCGAGGAGCTAACTTCCCTTGACGAAAGCGTTGATGGCCCTTCAAAGGAGAGACTTTGAGATAAACAAAGTCATTAGGCTCAAAGCTCAACTCACGGCGACGGCGATCGCGATAGCTCTTTTGCACGGATTGAGGCATGCGCAAACGATCACGAATAAGCCGGACTTGACTCTCGGCCTCATTGATCAGTCGGGCCAAAGAATGGTCTTCACGGTCTCAGACCAATTTAACGGGTCTGCACTTTCTCCCGTATAAGGCCTCGAAGGTGACATGCCGAGGCGGCTTGAAAACTGTTGTTATAAGAAAAAATCTCCCGAATGGCAAGCATTTTTCCCAATGCTTTCCATATGATGAGAACACAAGCAGAGCATGTCTTCCAACACTTGGTTGACCTCTCGGTTTGACCATCGGTTTGAGGATGATATGCGGTGCTAAAGTTAAGATGGGTTCCCATAGCCACTTCATGTACTGCGCAAAATCGAGAAGTGAACAGGAACCACGATCGAAATGATCGTCTTGGGATCCCATGCAAACTCACAATGCAGCGATATAAAGCTCAACTTGAGTCCCACCGCTTAAAGCGTCTCGACAGGAATGAAATGAGCCACTTTCGCCAGCGATCGATGACGACTCCAAATGGCATCATTGCCCTTGGAAGTACGAAGCGGATCGGTGATAAAATCCATCCCGGTCGAATCCTTCCTCCATCTCGAGGAATAGGCAAAGGTGAAGGCCCCATCTGGCGACTGATGCTCGGCCTTGACACGACGACGACGTCGTCGCTTTCGAGAACGAACCGCAACTTCCCTCTTCATTCGGGTCCACCAAAATCCCCAGCGGAGATCTTGATACATCTTTGTGGCCCGGGATGAATAGACAAAGGCGAATCATGGGCTTCGAGAATCAAATTCCGCAATTCCATGTCCTTTGGAAACACAGGCGTTTCGAACCTTACAACACCATGCTCATCCTGGAGTACCTACATTTCCTTCTTGACATTTTCCTTGATGCGGCTTATTCCAACATCGATCGTTGAGCGACCTTAACCCGATCCACCAAGGTTGGTTGCACAACCGTGGTAGCGAGGAACCATGCTCAACAGCACCTAAGTTGAGGCATTGAAATTCCTTCTGTAAGGTGGGTTGACATCCTCGGAGCAACAAGGCATTGCAATGCGCTGCGATCGAGCGCATCGGAAGCGACATTAGCCTTGCCGGATGGTAGTGAATACCCATGTCATAGTCCTTGATCAACTCCAACCATCTCTTTTGCACGAGGTTCGGATCCGGTTGGGTAAACAAATACTTTAGGCTCTTGTGATCCGAATACACCGCAGAACGATTACCGATTAGGTAATGTCGCCAAATCTTAAGTGCATGAATCAACGCGGCTAATTCCAAGTCATGGGTAGGATAGTTGAGTTCATGAGTCCTCAATTGCCTTGATGCATAGGCCACTACCTTGCCTTCTTGCATAAGGACACAAACCGAGTCCTCGCAGAAGCATCGCAAAAGATATCGAAGCTTCGATGAATATCGGGAAGAACGAAGCGGGAGCGGTGGTCAAACGCTCCTTAAGTACTTGAAACTTTCCTCACAAGCATCGGACCACAAGAACTTCTTGTCCTTCTTGAGCAACTCCGTCATCGGCCAGCGATCTTGGAGAAGTTCTCGATAAAGCGGCGATAATATCCGGCTAAACCGAAAACTCCGCGCTCTGCCACGAAGTAAGGTGAACCATGAAAGAACATCGGACCTTGCTAGGGTCAACGGCCCGCCTCCCTGCTGAAGAACATGGCCCGGAAGGCCACTTCAACGTAACGGCACTTCTGAACTTTGCATACGGTGATGCTCACGGCTTGCCTAACACAAGCCTCGGATGCTCATCGTGTTGCTCATCATCCTTGGAATAGATGAGAATATCATCGATGAAGACCACGACAAACTTATCCAAATACTCCATGAATACCGATTCATGAGGTTCATGAACAAGGCGGGAGCATTGGTTAAGCCAAATGACATGACGGTGTACTCATACAAAGCCGTAGCGAGTAGAAAAGCCGTCTTTGGAATATCCTCGGGTCATATCTGAACTTGATGATATCCCATTCTCAAATCAATCTTGGAGAAAACTCGAGCTCCGGTTAATTGATCAAAGAGATCATCAATGCGGGCAATGGATACTTGTTCTTTTACCTCCTCATTAAGCGGACGGTAATCAACGCATGCATAAAGTATTGTCCTTCTTCTTTCGAAGATTCTGCCGACAACCTTACGGAGATGAGCTAGGGCGGATGAAACCTTTTCTTGAAGCTCATTAAGTTGCTTCTTCAATTCCACCAACTCGTTCGGTGGCATCCGATAGTGCCTCTTTGAAATCGAGCAGATGCGGAACCAACTCAACGACAAACTCTAGGTCTCGAGCTGGTGGCATCCTGGAAGAGCTTCACATCAATGAAGTCACGAACTGTTGGGACTTCACTAATATCTAGAGCGGCTTTAGCTTGAGATAAATAGCATTAAAAAGCGAACTCTGCTCGCGGGAAGGACTAGATAGAGACGCACTTCTTGCAATCGATGTGTCCCTTATGCTTGAGACAACCAATCCATACCAAGAATTACATCTATACTTGCTGAATGAAGGAGGATAAGATTCGCAAAGAATCTCACTCCCTCAATCTCGATTGGGACATCCCTACACTCATATTCGACTCTCAACCCCAACCGGGAAGCGAATGAGCAACGGGACCAATAATGGAGTAAAGAGGAGCTTACTAATAGCGACAAAAGACTTGAAAACAAAAGAATGAGATGCTCTGAATCAAACAAAGCTGATGAATGAGAGTTAATAGAAGTGCACCAAACACAACATCGGGTACCTCCTGTGCTTCCTCGGTGAGATGAGGTTGGCGTGACCACTACCCACACCTTGGGTAGCGAGGACTATCTTGGATCCGCGAAGAACCACCTCCTTGCCCGCGTCCTCCATTAGGGACGAGGGGTCGCCTGCTTCTTGGGGCAATTATTCGCATAATAGCGGTGACATCCACTGTCATGGAGAGCCTCTGGTGACTGCAGGTGCGTGATTGGGGCACGGACTGCGAAGGACGAGGCGAGGCTGACGATCTCGGGAGTCTTCAAGGTGAAGACCCGAGACCGGACTTAACACGAGAACGGAAAGGCGGCTGCCTGGCCGACTGTGGGCCTCCCACTTGCGCTGCGGGAATCCACAAGTGCTCTCCTGCGTGCTTTCAAGTAACGGCGGCCTTGTCCACCAGGCCGGAAATCGAGGAAGTCAACGATAGATAGCTTGTCTTGAAGTTCCTCGGACAAACCATCCTTGAACTTTCTCTTGCTTGGCCTCATCGGTGGCCACCTCTTCCGAGCATAACGAGCCAAATGGTTGAACTCGTCACAGTACTCCGTGGTGAACACGCCTTGCACGGCGATAAGAATTCCTTCTTCTTGACTTCATCAAGCGGAAGGAATATGAGAGCGGCGGAAAGCAACTGGAACTCCTCCCAAGTGACGGTGGTGCCGTCAGTTGCATGGCAGAAGCTCTCCACCAAGACAAAGCCGCACCCTCCACCGGCATGCGAATAGCGCCGTTCTCGTGCTCCACAGCGCTGCGCTATCGAAGCTTTCAACCGACGAAGCCAATCGTCTGCGGCAAGCGGGTCTCGGACACGAGAACGAGCGTGAAATTGATCGAAGAAACTCCGCTAGTCCCCACGCGTGATGACCACTCCCTTGCCGGATCCGATGCACCGGTAAGGGCGGAAGTGTTGCGCGATGACGTCCGAAGAACCCTCCTGTCTCTCGCACGGTTGCGCTCGATCGAAGAAGGACCTCGGCCATGGTCGGAGGAGGAGGAAGATCCTCGTCAGGACCGGTGGTCGCCTTGCTTCTACAGTGCGTCCGGCCATCTGTAACAAGAAACTTTGGTTAAAACTAGACTCAAAGATTAAAAGAAAGAGCGAAAGGCTAGCGACTAGGGAATGGAATATCACCCTAACCGAAAGCCAAAAAAAGATGTGTATAATCTTAAACTCGCTTATAAAAGACTCCAAAAGCGGCAAGGAATCATAAAACCAAAGCGAGTAATTGATTGAGAAGATAAAAGCGAAAGATTAAGGTAAGATCTATTACCACTAAAGAGCAAGGTTCAATCAGCGAAAATAGTGTTAGATACTTAGCTAACTAGTATCACATCTTACCCCTTTTATTCCAACAAGTTTTAGTTGATTAAACTCTCATTTTCTACCCATTAGAAACCATCGAGCTTGTCAGTCAGGAAATGGAAGTTCTTGTAGTGATTTTGCATCAAGCTCCGGCCAAGTCTTCCATCCTAGAAACTTCAAAATCGGCACACTTCAACTTGCCAAGCTTAGTGGTCCCATCGAAACCATTGAGCTCATTATGCGAAATTGAAGCGTCTTGTCAGATTCCGCATCCAAGCCTCTAGCCAAATCTTGATTCGAAACTTCAAAAACCCTAAGCACTTCAATTTGCCAAACTGGTGGTTCCCAAAACCCATTTAATCGATAACACATCTATTGAAAAGGAGAGGTAAACAATTTTCAAAACTCAAATTAGAGCAAGATGAGAGGAGAAAGCTAAGATGGTAAGAGAATAAAATCGAGAACTTACTTAAGCTTTCAAAATCATTTGATACTTTGAAAATAATATTTTCCAAAATATCCTAAAGCGACAACCGGCTTAGGTTACTACGGTCGGTATGGCTCGATATCAAACCTTGTGAGACCCGGTTTATCCTACTTGTAATGCTTAACCATCCTTCGGTCCTAGCATCACAAAGCAGATAATCCGAGACTCGAGACATGTATACTTCCCAGTGCAGTATACACACCTCATCACAAAATTTATGTATCAATTCCATTCATCCACATAGAACCAAACATCGAGTAGAAGTAAGTATTAATAACATTAAACCGAGTATTATACAAAGAGAGGCCAACCGGCCAACAATAAAAGAGACAACAAAAGTTAAGCAATGGAAGCAAAAGTGCCATAAGATGGCTACAACAAAGAGCCAATCGGTGTGCCTTTAACCCACAAGGCAACCGAGGACCGCCAAGCTAGTCGCCAAACCCAAGCACATCTCACAAAAGTGAGGCCCTTGGGGCTCACCTTCTTCCCTCAGAACAAAAGTAAGCAAAAAGCGGTGAGTACTTTGAATGTACTCATAAGACTTACATGTGGAATAACAAACTGTACATACAGTAAGAGGGTCAGAGTTTCATTTTAGCATAAAGCAAGTTTTCATTTGCAATAATATAATAGATTGAAAGCAATTTAACAAATCTGTTTTAATGTTCAAATAACCGAAAGAACAATATTAATAACGGTAAATAGACAACAACGACACAGAAGTGACTAACCAATAGTCACCACAACAAGTAGTATGAATTACCCATTCATACCAACCATGTCAAGTTTTAAATTTTAAAACAAATGTTGTAGTCTAACTCTTGGAAGACCTCCCCAAGCGTGTCCATAACCTAGGGCGCGGCTATTCGAATAGTTTTATCCCTGCGAGGTGTACCAACTTACCCACATGTCGGACCGCCTTTTGCCACATATTAAGCACACTTGCCTTTGGTATACCGCACGAATAAGTCCTACGAGGCGTTTCCAATATTATGTATTAACCCGAAGCCCAGTATGGATAGAAACCCATACGTTGTCAGGTTCGGTCGCCCAAATCCTCGGACAACTCACGTCCGTCAGGTAAAGCCTTGGACAAGCTGATCACCTTCCGGCAATCCCACCACTTTGACACAAACACAAGAACACACACCTTCCTACCACAGCACACACACAAAACTTTTCCTCCTGCGACCGGAAATAACACACGCCAAAGTACTAAGTCAAGAGGGTCCCATATATCCCTCATGTGGTTAGTACTTAATAGTGCTTGGTTTAGTGTAACAAGATGTTCGGTCCTTGATGACTTGGGCACCATTCCATCACACCCAAAACACCACACCAACATACCATTATGCCCAAGTCCAAATCAGTTTTCATTTTCAGTTTCTGATTTGCAAAATTAACAAAGCACAAAGTGCTGGACATAATGAAAGAATAATAATTTTTGTGTGATCAAGACCATCGACTAAGTCGATGATCGCCCAAAGCTACCGAACTAAGCATGGCTAAGCATAAAGACTCGTATGCTACTAAGTGACAAGAGCTCATCCAACGAACTCTAATCACGACCAAATAATCTAGGCTCAAGTAGTAGAGAATAAACAATACTACGGATTATGCAACTATAGGATCAACTAACCATAATTTAACACAAAGTAGCAATACATACATAGAGTTGAATAAACTCATTTACTTATGTACTTAATTTTTAAATTATGCTTTTTCATCTATTTAATGTATTTATAGTCAAATGTTGCTGACGCAAAATAGCCATAAAGTCATCCTTGAAACCTTTTTCTTGAAGCTCATTAAGTTGCTTCTCATGAATACTATCTGCATACATTTCCCTATGACTTGCTGAGTACTTTATGTACTCACGACTGTACACCCATTGTTGATCAATCACCGAAGAAGAACCAGGGAGCACCGAGTTCTACGAGGAAGATTACTTCGAAGACTATGCGAACTAGGTCGTATCCTCCACTCGATTGCATGTGGGCATGTCGGATGGCTACCATGAGATATTTTGGTTTTCGCTGTAGGTTTATCTTTTATTGTTAAGCCCTGCGTAACAACCTCTGTAAGACTTGACCATAAGGTACTTTTGCTACTAAGTAATATTACTTTATCTGCTTCATAGATATTTTTTGTATGGATATGATTACATCGATGTTGTAACTCTGTGAGCTAGCTACTGATCTGGGACTAGTTCAGAATACACAGAGGGCTCAGGTCCAGCGACTCGGGGTCCCGACAGAGTACCATACTGGTTTGACCTTTATCTTGGGAACTTGCATCTCGTCTAGGGCACTCGTAAAGAGTATATTTAATGAGCTTCCACCATCAACTAACACGCAATTGACTCGAAAGTTGTTGATGGTGGGCTCGACCATGATCGAAAAACAACCAGGTCGAGTTGAAGGGATCGAACAGCTACCTTTCTCAAAAGAGATGGTGATTTCAGACCACTTTGATATTTTATTGACAGGAGGAGAGTCGATAGAATTTACCTTACGTTCGATAGCTTTGAGCTGTCGTTTTGACTCATATGTTGAAGATCCCCTATAGATGTGATCGATAGTGTTTTTGGTTCTTTAAACAGCATCTCATCATCATCATCTGACTTTTTTCGACCACTTGTTTGTCCCACCTCTTCAAGTGTAGGGAGCGATCCTTTGCTGGTGTAGTAATCCTCAAGTTTTGTTGGAAAACTCAGTAATTGCGAAGGTCATGTTGTTTTTGTGAAAATGACACCACATAGGCTTCTCGTTCTTCCATTCGGGGTGTTTAGCTTTGCTCCGATCATAGTATGGTCTGGAGCTCCAAGGCTCCATGTCACTCATGGTTAAGACCTTCTTAGAGCTTTTGACTTGAGGTTTTTGGCTTTTAGTGTTGCTCTTGGATTTTTTAGCATTTTATCTTTCTTCTTGCTACTTTCGCCCACTCCGTGTGTGTCATTATCGTCATGATCAATCGTGCAATTCCACTTGACCGCTTCTGCTGTGATTACATAGCGGTTGGTCATTTCAAAGAGCTCGGCATTGGTAGCCAAAGGATTTAGAGTGATATCCTCCGTAAACCTTCGATTACGGACTCCCTACATGAATGCTCTTATGACAGAAGGATTAAAAACTTTAGGAATTGAATTAGAAATCTGACTGAAACACTTGATAAATTGGCACAGGGTCTCATGAGAATGTTGCCACATTCTATGCAAGTCGTCCTACTTTCCATTGTGGTTGTAAGTGCCCTGGAAGTTGGCTAGTAGTAAGTCGCAGAGGTGCTGTCACGAATAGATCGACTCTTGTGGTTGATTTAACAGCCACGATCGAGCAGATCCTTAAGTACGGTAGGAAAGTAATTAGCCATGACATGCTCTCCTCCTCCTGATGCTCGAACTGCAATGGTGTAGATCTGAAGAAACTCGATGAGATTTTATGACCCATCAAACTTCTCTATGCTCACTGGTCAGAAGAGGGGTGGCTAGCGAACTTCTCGAAGGTCAAGCAAAAATGCTCGATATCCGGTAATGATATCATAACGCCTTCTTTGCCGGAAAGAAGGGTTGACATCACCAGGAGATCGTACTCGATGATACCCAATAATAAATGGACCTGAGCTATCATAGATCTTAGTCCTACGAGAGTAATACTCCTCGTGCTCCATCTGCTGGTGCAGATTCTCTTGGTAGAAGTGGTGAAAGAGTGAACGACTACCTCCCCTGGGAGTTTATTGATCACCAGTTGTTTGTGGAACTCCTCTCGACTAAGGTCATGGTTGAGAGATCGACCAGGCCTGTGGTCCTGTCATTCCCCACGAGGAGACTCGTTCGAATGACTGCAATTTGATGGATTTGTTCCAGTACGACTTCCAGGACAGTGTTATCGATTTCGCTCAATCCTGACCATTTTGTCCCAAAGTCTCTATGCGATCTCTTAAGCAAAGAGATCGTAGCCTGGCGCTTGTCCAAGCTCTTGAGCTAGGTTTTTTATCGGGTCATTGGTTCATTGAAGTTCTTGAGCTTCCTCTTACTGGTATTGGGTGCACCCAGGTAAGGACCTCTGGGTAGCAATTCTTCTTCTCCGAATGATTTCAGGATCATCGACATCTGAGTCAGCCAGAGCGTGTCTCAGTGGAGAGCAATCACTTCTAGTATTTCGGCCGCACTCATGAATGTGGAGATCCTGGTCATCACCAAAGGTGTTCTCCCCATCACCACGAGAGCTCGAAGCGGTTGTGCGATGGGAAGCAACCCCAGTCCTATCTCTTGGAGAGTGCTTAGGATCTAAGGGGAGGACAAAGACCTCCTGGATGCTACTATCCTCACTTGCGGCTGAGTCCTCCTGACTCGGGAGTAGTCAAAGGATAACGCCTCGCGACTTGGAGCAATCCCCCCTAGGAAGGGGAATTCCAGTTATAACCATCTCGGGTTGAAGGTGAACTCTGTAAGTGTATGGTCGAATCTACAGCTGAAGTGGGTTCGACCACACGCATCGTAGGGGTAACCAAAGGGTGGTGATTATCAGGTGTTGATTGGGTCCCGGAATCGTGGATTCCAGGACTTGTTGTGCCCAATCGGACGACCTTAGATGGGCATGAACGTTTGGAGGGGAACCCTAGCTGTGCTCTGCACTCGCTGTGGTGTGATCCTGACCCTGATCGAATGGACCTTTGCCCTTTGAGGAGTCTAGTTCCTCATCTAGGCATAATGTTGTGAGGGAGAGGGCTCCCTCATCAACCTTGTCTGTGGCACGGTTCCCTAGGTCTGGTGAAAGATCCCTGGAACCGGTATTTTCATTGGACAAAATGATTTTTCTGCTCGTACTCGTAGCAGGCATCCATGTTGAGTTCTGCGTAGTCTGCCGAATCGAACCAATTCTCCTCATTCCACTCCCCTACCATGAGTGCATCAGAGTTGAAAATGAAGGCAATTTGTCGAAGAGAAAGAAGAAATTAACAATCCTCACGGACGGCGCCAACTGTCGATGGTTTAGTGTTGATCTTATGAATGAATGCTTGGAGCTCTCTTGGAGCGAAACCACACAAAAAAAAGGACATATGAATTTTATACAGGTTCAAGTCTTCTCCTGAGAGAATAATAACCCTACTCCTGTGTTGCTGTATTGATTGTGTTTACAAGAGAGAAGTCACCGAAGGCTAAGACTAATGACTCATGTATGCTTTATTACTTGATCGCTTGATCGTCTGTCCTCCCTTTGTTCACTGACTTTACTCCTTATATAGCACATGAAGGGGTGGCAGTTGTTCACGTCGAGAGGTGACTTGTCGTTTGATGCAATGCGCACGTTTAAGGGTAGTTATTGTCAGAGACATATCCCCCACGTCGTCTTGCGGTTATGTTAAAGATAGATGCTTAATACGTGCATTTATATTTAGGAATAACAGCACATATTAACTATGGTGTATATTAAACATAGCGCATAAATGTCCCTAGTCGATTGGGCCCACATGTCTGTAAGCTTTATCGACCATAGGGTGGTCGTAGATGACCTGGTCGTAGAAGAACTTACGACTATGAGTTGATAGTAGTAAGACTTATGATCAATAGTAGTTGTAGAAGAACTTGTGACTATGATATGATAGTAGTAAGACTTGCAATCAATAGGTAGTCGTAGAAGAACTTACGGCTATATAGGGTGGTCGTAGAAAAGCTTACGACTACTAGGTGTGTGTGATCTCCCTCATTGTTAATATTGAGGGGTGCCATTGGAGGTTGTATAAGAGACATTATTATCTATAATACTATAGATAAATAACTTAATTAATTGAGGATTATTAGATCCTCGTTAATACTATTCTCTCGTGGCCAATATAAATAGTTTTTCATATATTATTAGTCAAAGTTAGAGCAATTTAATTGTACATTTTTAATACGTCGTTCATTTCTGAATGAAGGGAGTAATGCTCAACGATCTAATGGTTTGGCTAGTAAATTGAATGTACTAAACAATTAGGCAAAATTTGCTATAGAACACTGAACTTTTATGGTGTTTGCTCAAAGACGCTGAAAATTTGTGTCTTTGCTCGAGGACACTATACTTTTGTGGCTTTTTATCGTAGGACTATGAGGCTATTAAAATTATAATATCCAGCTAAGAGTGGAGAAAAATATACACAGTAGGGGCTCCCTTATTGTTTTCGATTAAAAAAGGCTGAGAGGCAAGAGAGACCCAATCAGATATGGCTTAGGGAGCTTCTCCTTGTTCCTTCTCACAATGTGTTTCTCCGCAACACACCACCGGACTCCACCGATATTGGTTTGGGTACGCCTCTTCGTACCTTCGCCAATCGTCATGACTGCATATTTGTATGGGTCACTACATTCTGAAATATTCATGAAGATTCAAAAGAGACTAAAAGTCCCATGTACGAGCGAGAATGAACATCGCAGCATGTATAGTGTTAAGTTGTAAAAGTCACTATATGGGTTGAAACACTCAGGTCGTATGTGGTACAACTGACTGAGTAAATTCCTTTTTACAAAAGGGATACATAAACAATGAAGTTTGTCTGTGCATGGTCATAAAGAAATCCAAGAATGGATTTGGCATCATCTTTGTGTATGTTGATGACTTGAACATAATCGGAAACACCGAAGATATTCTCAAAGCGGGCTCATACTTAAAGACAGAATTTGAGATGAAAGATTTGGGTGAAACCAAATATTGTCTCGGATTGCAAATTAAAAATTTGCATGTAGGCGTATTTCTGCATGAGACCACTTGATGAGAACATCCCTAGCATGCACACATTGTCCCCTTCACCAATTACCACTCCAACACCAACTGGGTCAATCATGAGCCCTCGAGCAAAGCAAATTAATCAAGAGGTGAATCTTTTCCTCAATAAGCTATGCATTGATTTCCATAAGAATGACTTGCTACCTAATGTCTTTAATTTACTTGTTATAAGGTTTCATAAAGAAGCTTTGGAGGCAAAGGAAATATGCTACTGCAACTTCAAGAACAAATGAACCAAGAGTAAGAAGATAGGCAAAAATCAACACAGGAATGAGCAAATAGAAGCTGGTCTAACCGGTTTGCAAACATCGGTCTGGCTAAGAGGAAATCAATTCCAATTTGATTTTTTTTGTCAAAAGGTGTGCTGCCAACTAGCTTGCTTGCTACACAAGAGTACATGGTATCCAGCCATAATATTATATAACTGACGCACTGTAGCAATCGTCATACTGTACAGTGACCTAAAGTGCTATATAAGGAGGGGTCTCCCTTTTAACCTAAGTTGAAAATTCAAAAATGAAATTCTTGTTCTAGGGTTTGTGTGAGATAAAATTCCATCCCCCGTAGAATTGAGAATTATCTGAGTGTTCTTGACTCCGTTGTTCTTGTGATTGCCTTGTGATTATTAGAATATGTTACTCTACGTGAGTGAGTAGACAAAGAATCGAAGCATGTGGTTGGGTGAATCGAGTGTCGCAGATGCCGTAATAGAGACAGTGGTTGGAGATGTCATTCATCAGGTTGCACGGGTCCGATTATCTCTAATCCTACACTGTGAAGATCAGTCAAACATCCCGCATCACCACCTGCACCAAAAAAAAGTGTTGGAGAGATTTTTACTATGATAAATCTCATCCACTGAATACACCCATGATTATTAGGTCACTAGAAGTATGGAAAGATCCAAATAGACTCAGATGAGAGAATGAGGATACATTATGGCCGGAAACCCCTTATTTAAGTACTATTGTAGCATTGTTATACCTTGCCAATTATACCATACTTGATATCACATTTGTAGTAAATTATTTGGCAAGATATAGTTTCGAGCCTACAAAGAAGCATTGGAACAGAATTAAGGAATCCTCGGGTACCTTATGGGTACAACTGATATTGGACTCTTTTGTCCCAATGGTCAAGATATAAGGTTGAAGGGTTACTCATATGTTGGCTATCTTTTGTATCCCCACAATGCCAAATCACAGATTAGATACGTCTTTCTAAGTGGTTCTACAACTATCTCTTGGAGATTTATAAAACAATCTATTGTTGCAAGAGTCTTGTGGTGTAGATGTGGATATCCAAGAGTGTGTATGGCTTAGAAGACTAATTCACCATATCTAAGAATCTTGTGGTGCGGAGGTGGATAAAATTCGTACAGTCCTCTATGAGGATAATGCAACTTGTATGGCAGAAATGAAGAATAACTATGTCAAGACGCATATGATAGAGCATATACTTCCTAAACATTTCTACACATACGAGCAGTAGGAAAATGGGAATATATAAATACATAAAATCCAATCAAGTAAGAATCTTACGAATTTGTTTACTAAGGCATTGTCAGAACCAAGTTTTGGAAAACTTGTCTGTGGTATTGGTACGAGAAGACACAAAGAGTTGTTGTCTTTAGGGGAGATATATGATCTTCATATATATTCATCATTGGATAAATAGATGTTGTACTCTTTTTCCTTGTTTGAGTTTTTTCTCAATGGGTTTTCTCATTCAAAGGTTTTTAATGAGACAACATGTGCAATGGCAAGAACGTGAGGTATGTATTATTTTCTTCTTATCGTTTTTTCCACTGGGTTTTCGAAAGAAGTTTTTAATGAGGCATGAGCATGGCGTTAGCAAAGTGTCTAAAGGGGAGTGTTGTATATCGGCCCGTTTATGAGACCCATTAGGGGGTTGTCAGCCCACAAAACCCATTAGTTAGTTTAGTCACATATTACTTATTTATGCATGAAGGGAAACCTCCTCCTCGTATATAAAGGCAGAAGATGACTCTTATTGTACACATAACTCTACGGGCAAACTGATCAATAAAGAAAGAAGACTGAGACTATATCCTTATGTTCTTTCCTAGTGTTTATTATTTGTGAGTTGAGAGTTTTATTTATCGGCAACACACGCTCGATTATACAGCAATTTCTAAGCGGTAAAGATATATCATTTAAGAAGAACCCACGGTGAAGCGGGAACGATATACATTGTGAAGTGAGTGCTATCATTTTTAAAGGGAGGCCCATCAGGGCCCTCCTTGCATAGCCCAACCCAACCGTGCACAGCAGGCGGGCGGAAGTCTTCTCAACCTATCGATCCAACGAGCTCCGCTCGCTCGTTCCACAAACCCCAATTTTCGAACCTGAGAATCCCCCAACATCCAATCCCCGGCCCCGACTAACGACGAGCGGATCTGTTGTTCGACGCCCTCCCTCTCGCCGGCGGAAATGGCGACTCCCAACTCCAGCGGCATCCCAATTAAGGTCAGCTACCCTCCCCTCCTCCTCTGCTACCCTCAACCCCACTCTTGTCACCCACGAGCGGAGCTTGTGGATTTGGCGGCCAATCTTGCCGCTGGCCGGGTCCCTGCGCACAGCTGCAAGAAACGATTGTTGCCATTTCCGCCGGTTCTTCTGTACCTTGCCAGTTTGGCGCTGCATGATTCCACTATGGCGTGCAAATTTTGCGGGCTTTCTGAAGGAGCTTCCGCTTTCTAGCCGCTTCTAGAGAACACGGGGTAGTTTCCGTTAGGGAAATAGGTGGCTTTGACGGCTGAAATGCCCCGCTGTAGTTGTCTCGTCTAATGAGGTTTAGGTGTATGAAAACTACATGTGAACATGTACTACAATTATGATCTGTAGAGATCAATGGCCTGTTGTTTTAGGATTATTACTTGTGAACTGGTGATGCGTATGGTATGCTTGTAGTCGGTTTCTTGGCCTTAGGATTTTGTGGTTCCGACTTTGTTCATTCCATTCCATCCATACCTTATTTATTGCAGGCTGAACAGGATTCGGATGGCTCGGCGCAAAGTACTGCTGATATGACCGCTTTCGTAAGTATTAATTAGATCTTGCTTTGAGTTTACTATATCTTTAGGTTATACATAGATTTTAGGTTTGAAATGTGTTTTTTGTTCTACTTTCTGGTGCTCTTCTTGTTAATCTTTTGTTTGCCCACTGTTTGCAGGTGCAAAATCTTCTAATGCAGATGGTGAGTTTTTTGCTTTTGTTTGTGGCGCATTATATGTAAATATTGTCCACTTACTTTTATTTTTCTGAATCTCAATGTCTCGCAGCAAACCAGGTTCCAAGCTATGTCAGAGAACATCATTTCAAAGAATATCCTTGTAAATCAGTTCTACTTTGCACTTTAGGTCTTTTAGTACATTCAGTTTTTTATCACAGAGAGAGTGTTAACATCATTACTATTTCAGTTTTGAGAATGTAAAAATTCTAACAAGTATATACATGTTCTACTGGATCACGGATGTGTACATTAGTCACACGTGCAAATGATACTGCCAGTCCAAATTCCTGATTTCGGTAGTAACTGAAAATCCTAAAAAAGGACTGATTTTGTAATACCTTGGTCTACTCGTAGTGTGGTTCATGTGGAGTTGTGTGGTAGGATTAGTCTCACATTGCTTGTCTAAAGTGAGTTGTAGTAGTATATAATGCATATTGAGTCTAAATGTAGCACCTCTGAGTTAACCTTTTTAGTGCTATATGCACGCGGGTCTGCCCATAGTGTGCTGGGTATTGAGTGGATTTTAGGCTAGGATGTTATAGATTTGGTGACTTAAATTAGGAGGACAATCCAAATGCAAATCTTTAAACCCCAAAATAAGCAGTCTTCTTTTGGGGTTTGCTAACTTCTTCCAGACCGTTAAAAAAAGGCAGTCTTGTTGTTTGCAACATCTCAGTGTTGATGTCTAGGACAATTCAATAAATAAGTGGGACTTGGAACCACAAAGGTTTATTTCCTGACTAACTGTGAATAAAGCCATCTTTGTTGCCCCCATTGACACCATTTATCTACATTCAAATCGTTCACTTTCTTCGATTACTTACTGATATGAGCAACACTACATGTCTCCCTACTTTTGTATATCATCCTTAACTAGTGCTCACTAGATGAAATGGGTGCAAGAATTGATGAATTGGATCAGAGCATCAACGACCTCAAGGGTGAGATGGGCATTGAAGGTATGACCCCAACTAAAGCGAATGACGAAGAATCAAAGCCAGCAGACAGCTCTGCATGAGTGAAACAGAAGCAGCAAGTAGCAGCATGCTATGATAGCGTTGATTCTGTATCGACATCGTGCCTGTTATGAGATTTATATCAGCGCGCTTGTATGCATCTGAGAAATACGGTAGCTGTTGTGAGATTCCTCTTGTTGTTTGCTGAATCGTTTGCAAATAACTTTCATGCCCACAATAGATTGTATCATCTTACGCTGGATATATACTTTGTCGTCCAGAGCATGGTCATAATAGCGGCTACTAGATATTTGTTTGGATTCATCTTATGCTGTTCGTAGTTTCCTACTTACAGGCCTCGTGAAAATTCAATGTTGGAAGTTAGGACATAGTTTATCTTACTGTTTCGAGCACCCCCATTGTTGCACTGAAATGCACCGGAAACCTCAAAAAAGGAAGACCGCTAATACCGGAAGGATTAGGAATGTCAGTGCTATAAAGCAGCCACACCAAGGTTATCAGAATCTGGATTATAGTTACTCTAGTCATACGGTCCCACCAAGATTGTAAGAATTTTGATTATAATCATACGATTCTGCATTTCTACAATCTAGATTAATTGAATTTATCCGATTGTAGAGTCTTAATTTAATATAATTTTAATATTATTACAATTCTAACAAAAAATATAGAATAGTAATAAAAGAATTTCATACAATCCTACCGATTTTAATGATTTATTATAAATAATTATTTACATACTCCTTTCATTGTAAATTTTTACTTTTTACTTCATATCCATTACAATTACAATTTGTATAAATAACAAATGATCTTTTCTTTACACTACATTTTGTTAAACAAAAGTTCTAAAAGTACCATTTTAAAAATATAAGTGTTAAAATACAAGTAGATTTCAACGGATTTTTTTTTTATAGATTCAAATAGGATCTTAGATTCTACATAGATTCTACAATTCGCAATCCTACTGAACAATCCCCAATCCGATTCAAAATGGCGATCCTAAGTCCTAACAACCTTGAGCCAAACATGATAACGCGTATAATCATACATGCCACTGAAACATGACGGCAGCTCAACAAACCCATAGTATTAATTGTTTCTGTGAAACAACTTCAGTGAACTTCAATGCCGTGAACAGGTGGACCGTTCAAAAAAAAACTGCCTTCTTTCAAGACCGAAACATGAATACAAACATCATACCATCCAGTGCGTCAAGTGCACAGATGACTAGTTGTACCTTGCGCATTGTACTATAAATACAATAATAGCCTACACTAACAAAACCTCACACCCCCGGCTTCAGGATTGGACCCACATTGTACATACAGGTTGACCAATATCAGAACCTCACCAATCGCTAATGTGAACAAATATAACAGCCGACAGATAAAAGGGAATATCTCAATCAAGTAAACGCTTCACTTCCTCAAAACATTATCCACAGCGGCCCTCTGTGAATCTGATAGGCTCTGCAAAGGATAATTTGGTACAACAAGAATCTTGAAAACCACATGCGAGATGTGGCTGAAGAGAAAAAAAATTGAACACCCGTGACACATTCTATTTCCATTGATAATGGAAAGGAAACAGTCAAGGACATTTTACCTGGCAAAGATACTCAAAAAGAGGTCTATCACTCTCCCACATGTTGACAAAGATGTTTGTTAGAAAGTCCGACAACTTCACCTGCAAAAGAAAGGGAACTAGTAGTTGATTGAGTTAATATCATCTTTATTTAAATGATTGAACTTTGCAGCGAAAGCAAACCTCATTAAGAGAGTCAGTTTTTGCCAGATCATCATAATAACTATCATCATCATCCTATTGTACGCACAGGGGGGTGTAAATATATAGAAATAAACATAACAAAATTTGCATACTAGCAAGGTTAGTTACTGACATACCTCATCAAAAACTTTCGCCATTGCATTTAGATGCTCAACTGACGGATTAGCATTTGAAGGAACTGATGCTGAGTATACCATATCATGAGGAATAGCATCACCATTCTGAACCTCTTCCCAGTCGCTATCCTGGATCGACAATCATTGTAAAAAGACCGTTCCAGTAAAAAAAAAATGATGATGAGAGAAGTGTTGTAGAAACCTCTTCATAATCATCATCAATACCACCGACCTGTTCCTGGATTTCAGCTAAAGTATCTGCTAACAGTGAGAAGATCTGCATAATCCATATTTGGGGAAGCTCAGCATAAGTATTATGATTTATGAAAGAGCAACTGATGTCTGACCCAACATTAAACATTAGCTACAAAATATATTACTCATCTTTGTGACAGGTTCATTTCCTTTCCGGATTTGAAAATTTGCAGGGAATGTCTTTCTAAAATATTTGTTGAAAGAGAAACTATGATTATGAATGATCATTGGTTACCTTAGCTGGGAGTGGAATCTTGGTCCAGTGATCAGGAGCCACCCGAGCTTTTGATCGTGTGGTTATACCTGCACTAGTCTGAATTTTTATGGGTAAGACTCCAATGGAACTTGTATTAGACAAGGTAGGAACTGCTGAGCACCAAAAAGATTCTTAGAATGTTAGTACCTTAATAAGATGCCCCTGAACTTCAATCCTACATAGCTCAAGATGACGAGTAGATATGAGAAGAGCTAATGCAGTGGTTGTTACCTTTATCTGGTAGGCTCCCTGAATTTCACCTATACAAGATATGCGCCATGAGACCTCTTATGAAGGGAAACAAAGCAAAAAGGATTTAATTCACCATATGATATTCTGTTATGTGAGCGCTCACCTTGTAGTTGTGACCATTCTGACATAATATAAGCAAATGAACTGTCATAACCCTGGGCAGGAATAGCAAGCAAAAGGTTGATAAACTGATCAATCTTTGGTGCACTCAGATGTACCTGCAGCAGGTGGTAAATGTTAAAATTTCCAGCGTACACCACCAATGCACTAAGAAAACAATATCAACCATAATGGTACAAAATCAAAACTCAGAACACTAAGGGTGTGTTTGGTTGCCTGCATGCCCCTAACCTGGCCCGTACGGATCATCCAGACTGAACCTAGCCAAGCTGAGTGGATGCAATAGTGAGTTGTTTGGTTGGCTTTTTTTTTGCCAAACTA
Source organism: Hsuehochloa calcarea (assembly GCA_036346395.1). Lineage (NCBI taxonomy): Eukaryota > Viridiplantae > Streptophyta > Magnoliopsida > Poales > Poaceae > Hsuehochloa > Hsuehochloa calcarea. Next base: position 38,041,900 of record CM070604.1, on the reverse strand, counting down.
CACTGAAATGTTGTTTGGTTGGTTGCATCAGGAGAGTAGACACATACCTCGATGCAAGTTGGGTTGTTTGGTTGCCTGCATGTGGCAAAGTGTGCTCACCTCTTCTAGTGAGCGGTGAAAATACTCCTTGGTAGAATACTCATTTAACTAATTATCATGCTAACTAACTTGATTCAAATGATGTATTTCAATTAATTACTAATTGGCATAAGGCTTCAATTTGATAAGGAATTCCTTAATTATCACCTTATTACATATTTGATTCAAACCATGTATTGCAAAATTGTAGAAATGCTCTTATCTAAACACTAACAGTATCATCTCTACAATTTTGAATGGACCCACTATCAATTGCATGCTAACAAACCTACTAATCAGACATTACAACGTGAGCACTGTCATTGGGCCACTTACAAGTGAGCCCCATTGTCGGTCCTCACATCTACACACACACAGAGAGGGAACATTTAAAAAAAGGAACAAAGAACAGGGTAGAGCAACCGAGGTGTGGCGACGAAGGCGACGGCAGTGGCTGTTGAGGGCTAAAATGGAATGCCCAGGGGGAGGCGGTCCCATTGGAGGTGGTGTCGCGGCCGGAGGTGGACGGTGGCGGTCAGGCGGTAGTGCGCGGCGGCCGAAACCGGGGAGGAGGAAGCGGCGGCGACTCTAGAGGGGAAGAGGGGGAAGGAGGTGAGCACGAGCACCAAGGAGACAAGAGAAGCTCACCGAACTGGTTGGTCGAGGCAGGGAGCGGTCGAGGAAGGCCGGCGGCGTGAGACCAAGGCGACATGGCAGGTTAGTCGTGGCGGTGGCACTATGGGGAGGGGGAGCCGAAGCGGGAGCGGGTGGTGGGGGAAGGAAGAGGGAGATGAGGCGATGCTCCGATAGAGCGTAATTGAGAAATGGCTCACCGGGGAGAGGATGGCAGCGATGGAGGCGGTTTCGGGCTGGACAGCTGGAGTTAGAGAAGAAGACCATGGCGCAAGCTCCCGTGGATGAAAACCAAAATTGGTTGAGGGATTTTGGTCGTGACGGTTGGGAACACGACGTGACGCGCAAGGGAATGGGTGGAGCTCCTCGATTGACGGGAACGGTAAGGTCCACATGGCGGCCGGCGCGGCAGAGCGCGGTCGTGGGCTCAAATCAAGCTTAGAGGAGGAGAATGCGGCAGAGAAGGAGGGGCAAGGCCGAAGGAGGTGGCAGCTCGGAGTCAGAGGGGCGACGCGGAGTAGAAGGGGCGGGCGGGGTTGCGATGGGCGGGGCATGGCGGCAGCGCCGTGGGGAAGGAGGTGACCCCAACATTGCCCTTGTGCACCCATGTGCACGAGCGGATGTAGCAGAGTCGCCCGTGCCTGCATCAAGCGGGCCTGGCCCCCGAGCGAAGCTCGAAATCGGCGTTTCTCTCGAGCCAGGCTTGGGAGGGAATCTTGCACGAGCTTAGCCTGGCTCGAAGCTTGGTGCAGCCAACCAAAAATAGGTGGAAAATTGCATGTGTTGGTGCGAGCCACCCTTGATGCAGGCAACTAAACACACCCTAATTGAAGTAACTATTGTTTGAGATCCTGATCCTGGATTCCTATGCTACTGCATAAATGGCACATTGCTCTCCCAAAGCATGCAATAGCATACATAGAACATGACAAAAACTAAAAATGAGTTAAGGGGGCAATGGCAAGTTTAAGGTGGAACAATTCAATGCCCCAGGATTCAAACAAATACCGATTTTTTCCATGTAAGATGGCTCGAAAACTAAACATATTATTTCCTAAATAGACTAATCAAGGTAAAAAGGAATACCAACATTAAAACAAATAACCATTAAATTAACTGTGTCAGAAAACAAAACGTGTAATTTAAACTTAGCTTAAGCGAACTAATTAGCCCATCTTGGACAAGGTCGAATACATAGAGCTGTCTTCCACCATGAGTAGGTAGAGATCCAAATAACTTCTAGAGAGTTGCAACTCACTAGTCTAGCTATTATAACAACAAGTGAGCTCTTCAATCCTGCAATGCTGCTTGATTGCATACGTCTCACAATAGCAGCAATGAGCTCCGGAATGTGGGGAGATAGGTGCGAAGGCAGATGTAAAATAAGTTGTAAAATGTAACTCCCAACGAAAAGTGATACTGAACTTTCTAACACTGGATCTAAAAGCCTGCAAAGACATTAAAGAACCATGATATCAGCGTATAGCAAAAAATACAACAAACACTGAAACATCCGAAGAAGCAGATTGGTTAATCAAAGAGAAGCAATGTATGTAAACAATGGACTGGCATAGAGAATGTGCAAGATACTGGTTGCCTGGTTGGTGCTCCTTTTAGTACATTTTTAAGCCTCCACAAAGATGTATGCATTTTACTAGGAAATCCCACTTCAGTGAGGGTAGTGCTTGCGCTCGCATATTTTAAGTCAGCTAAGAACATATGCTTGTCTGTCAACATGAGAATGAGTACCATAGTTACCAGAAACGCGGTTCGTCCGAGTCGCGGTATGGGATTCGGGTTCGTAGTTCGCCACTTTTTCTTCCAATTTTCACTACGAACACGACCCCCGTACCCTAAACCGGTTCTAGTTCGATGAATCCGATTCGCGATTCGCAGGATTTTATAGTAAATCCGGTAACTATGAAAATGACATTTCAGAGGGAACCAAATCTGAGCTCCTAGCTTTGCCTGAAGATTCGTGCTGCATTGTTCAATTTTTACATATTCCTTTTGATCGCTGGTGAAGTTTCTCCAACAGAAGTGCAATTTAAGAAAAATATAATTGATTCTTCTGTATTCTATAATGGTAAATTTGTTTCGGAACAGCAGTGAGTTAGATCCATAATCTTTAACTCACCTTGAAGCTGCATCAAGTAGCATCTTCAGCGTACGTCCTTGTTCACCACCCCAAACAAGCAAGTCCTGCCGGCCATCTGATATAAATGCTGACAAACATTCTGTCGCATTCTAAATTGACAATAGCTTAGCATGTTAGCAGTATATCTCCAAACAAAATAGGAGAAATACTAACTTGAACGATTGAATCATATTTCAGCATTTACCTGCATCTCTCCATGGTCGTCACTTTCAAGAATAATTTGAATAGTAGATGTAAAGCATGTGTCAAAGATTGCCTTAACCACAACAGTTGGAGCATTCTGAAATTAACATATCAGCATTAAGGTTGGAATTGATGGTTTATGAAAATACAAGGTGTAGGCTGTTAGAATATGACTTTTTATATTCCTTATTTGTATATAACCACCCCTTGTACTCCCTATATATATTGGCTATTGGATGAGGTCGCCAAGAAGGAGGCAGAGGCCGCTATTGTTGTTGTTGATGTTGCTGATGAGGCCTTTCAGTTGTTATGTATATGTGTATATGGCCCATATGTATTTATGGGCTATGAGGCCCATTAGTCCTTATTAGGGTTTGTATTGTAGTATATATACACTACAGTATTGATCTAATACACTTGAGAAGTTGTATTGTAACATGGTATCAGAGCTTCTCCTACCAATCTACTGCGCCGTCGAGTAGTTTACCTTCGTGGTTCCTTTGCTTCTTCGCCGTCCGTCGACGCCGCCGAGTGCGATCGCCCGGATCTGCCGACGACGCGCCTGCCGTTTCGAGAAGTCGCACTGGCCACGGATCTCCCGAGGTGCCGCCGATTGCCGGTTCTCGAAGTCGCAGCCGCCACGGATCTCCCGAGGTGCCGCGGTGCGCTCCACGGTGCTCTTCCGCCACCAAATCTCCCGACGCCTGCCGGACCTCCCGACGAAGTTCCTCGCCGCCACGCCGAGCCGCCGCGGGTTTCCACGAGTCCGCTCCCATCACCGCCGCTCCCATCACGGCCTCGCCACGCCAGCGGGAGGAGAGGGAGGAGAAGGGCATCTCGCTGCTGCCGGTGGACCGAGGGAGGAGAAGGGACGCGACGACTTTTCGTTCGGCGGCTGCGCGCTCGGTTCACCGCCGGTGGACCGTGAGGGAGAAGGGAAGCCGAGACGAGAGGGAGAAGGGAAGTCGAGTCGATTCGCCGCCGCTCGGTTAGCTCGGTGATATAAGGCATCGCCGATTGTTTCAGGAGTTGCCTTCCGTGAGTTGCCTCATTGTTTCAGGAGTTGCCTCGGCCGATCGACGGTGAAGTGGTCGCCGTTCGCTCGCTTGATTCCGTGAGTTTGCCTCGGTCCGATTGATCGCTTGGTGCTCTTGCTCGCTCGGTGATTTAAGTACAGTGGACGATTGTGCTTAGCCAAAATCTCCGTATCATTGCGTGCATCTTTGATCGGTTTTCGATTGTGCAATGGCTAATGGTAATTCTTCCTCTCGATATGGGTGGTGCTCTTCTAGCTTCGGATATCAAGTCGATGGTCAAAATTATCGTGAGTGGTCGTCATCGGTCCGCATGCTTTTAGGTCCATTGGTCTTCTCTCAGATATTACTACGAGCCTCCACCGAGAAGGCGATGTAAAGGAAGCTACGAGATGGCGGCGTCTTCGATGATCGTGTTATGGGTATCTTATGTCACAAAGGTCTTTGAAATTTCAATCGGGATGGATTTCATTGATCTTCCAAGTTCTCGCAAGATGTGGGAGTATCTTCAAAGATCGTTATGAGCGTACCGGTCGCGGCACGCCGCTTTTCTCTTTACAAACTCTTCATGATTTACGCCGCCAGGAGATGTCTATTGAGGAGTACTACGCTTCTTTCACTCGCATTTCACGCAGCTTGACCTCCATGGTCCCTTATTCTTGTAATCGATGTGCTTGGGTCTTTGGCAAAGGCAAGGGTCATGATGCAGAATTTAATGTTCACTTTGTTATGCCTTCGCCCGTAATTTGAGTCTATTCGTGCTCAACCATGGGACGTGTTGTTCTTCCAACCATGGAGGAGGCCCTTGCCGCATTGATTGGCCGAGGAGACTCGACCGCTCTTTGTTGTTCGGATTGACACCACCTCACCATTCTTGCGGCACTCGTCGGGAGGTTTATCACCTATTCTACTCCCCGATGCCGCATCCAATCAGTTATATGCTCACCGCAAGAAGCCCGGTCATCCTGCTCGGAGGTGCTACCGCCTTCATCCGTAACTTCGACCGCATCTCATCGCCGCCGTCGGGCGTGGTTGCCGCCACCACCCTACACCGCTTGGGGATTCAACTTTGCCACCCAGCTTGAGTCGCCTTGATTTGCCACTTTCAGCTCTTGGACTCAAGCTCAACAGCCGCCTTCATCCGATGTTCCTCCCAGTGGGTCCGCGGTCTTGTTGTAGCCTCTTCTTACAGTCGTACTAGTCTTCCATGGGTTTTGGATTCGAGCTTCTTTTCATATGACATCGAATAAGTCTCACCTTGCATCATGTCGACTGCTTTGGATGGTTCCTGTACAAACGGTGATGGCACCTCATGTTCAATCACTCATCAGGCACCTCTCTACTTCTCATTTTATTGTTCCGTATGTCATTTGTACCTCAACTTTCTATGAATCTTATGTCCGTTGGTCGACTTGTCGATATGCATTATTTTGTTGGGTTTGATGACTCTACGTGCTATGTGCGAGATCGCTTGACGGGGCTCTTGTTGGTACCGCCATCGCCTTAGAGATTCTCGTGGTCTCTACTTCCTTGATCGCCTGAGACTTCCATCTTCTTCCGTTCATGCATCTTCAGCCATAGCTTCAGCTTCAGTTAGTTTTCCTCAGTGGCATCATCGACTTGGTCATTTGTGTGGATCTCGTCTTTCTACATTAGCTCGCCAAGGTGTCCTAGGTCGTGTCATTGTGGACACTAGTTATGATTGTAAGGGTTGCAAGCTTGGTAAACAGCTGCAACTTCCTTATCCTACTAGTACATCTCTGCCTAGTCATCCTTTTGAGTTGGTTCACTCTGATGTTTGGGGTCCTGCTCCCTTTGCTTCTAAAGGTGGTCATATCTATTATGTCATTTTTATTGATGATTATTCTCGATATACTTGGGTTTACTTTATGAAACACCGTTCTCAATCACGCCTATTTATCGTCTTTTGCTCGTATGGTTCACACTCGCTTTTCCACTCCTATTCGCACCTTTCGCTCGATTTGTGGGAGTACTTGTCCCATGCTTTTCGTCAATTTCTCTCCGCTGAGGGAACTCTTCCTCAGCTTTCCTGTCCTGGCGCCCATGCTCAGAATGGTGTTGCTGAACGTAAACACCGTCATCTTATTGAGACTGCTCGTACTCTTTTACTTGCATCTCATGTTCCACTGCATTTTGGGTCGATGCGCTTACTACTGTTCTATCTCATTAATATACAACCATCTTCTCGCCTTGAGGGAAAGTGTCCGAGAGCTCTTGTTTTCCACTCCCTGCATGACCATCTTCGAGTGTTTGGTTGTACTGCTATGTTTTGCTTCCGCCGTGAGCGCACCAAGTTAACAAATTTCGGTCGGTGGAGTGTGTTTTTCTTGGATATAGTCTTGAGCATAAGGGCTATCGTTGTTATGATCCCTCCGCTTCGGCAGATGCGTATTTCTCGTGATGTTTCTTTTGTTGAGGATCATCCTTACTTTTACTCTTCTGCCACTCGGTCCTCCTCTCCCGCTGAGTCTCTCTCTTTTCTTTATCTTCCGCCCATTGTTTCGCCTGATACACCTTCTTCTGTGGAGTCTTCCTCTCCATCTTTAGTCAGATCACCGTTTTCTCTTCACTATACTCGTCGGTCTAGGGTTTCTCCTGATACTCAGCTTACTACTTTTTCTTCCTTTGATGGCATGGCTAGTACTGATGATACTCCTTCTGATGATCCCCCACCAGCACCGTCATCTCGGTATGAGCTTCGTGATCGTACTACTATTACTGCTCCTAACAGATATGGTTTTCTTACTACTGTTGTTGTGCCTGAGCCTCACACTTATCAGGAGGCTGTTGTTCATCCTGAGTGGCAGTTAGCTATGGCTGAGGAGTTGGCTGCTTTGGATCGTACTCATACATGGGATCTTGTTCCTTTACCTGCTCATGCTGTTCCTATTACCTGCAAGTGGATTTTTAAAGTTAAGACAAAATCTGATGGTTCTATTGAGAGATACAAGGCTCGACTAGTTGCTCGTGGTTTTCAGCAGGCATATGGTCGTGATTATGATGAGACATTTGCTCCTGTTGCTCATATGGTAACGGTTCGCACTCTTGTCGCTGTGGCTGCTGTTCGCTCTTGGACTATCTCTCAGATGGATGTGAAGAATGCTTTTCTTCATGGTGATTTGCGTGGAGGAGGTTTATATGACTCCACCTCGTGGTGTTGTGGCTCCCTCGCTGGTCATATTTGTCGCCTTCGCTGCGTTTCTTTATGGTCTCAAACAGGCTCCTCGTGCTTGGTTTGAGAGGTTCAGCCAGTTGTATTAATCACGGTTTCTCCCGAGTAATCATGATCCCGCATTATTTATTCATACATCTCCACGTGGTCGCACTATGCTCTTACTTTATGTTGATGATATGTCGACATGGAGATGACAAGGAATATATTGCTTTTGTTAAGCAACGGCTCAGTGAGCAATTTTTGATGTCAGATTTGGGTCCTCTACATTATTTTCTGGGGATTGAGTTCACTCACACAGATAATGGCTACTATCTATCTCAGCAGCGCTATATTCGTGGATCTACTTGCTCGCTCGGTCTCACCGACGATCGGACGTTGCTACTCCTATGGAGCTTCATCTTCACTTTCGGCCCCATCGGTGGCACTTTGCTTGAAGATCCTTCTCGTTATCGCCATATTGTTGGGAGCCTTGTCTACCTTGCCACACGCATACGACATTGCTCATTCTGCTCATGTGCTCGGTCGGTGAGCCGCTCCCACGCCTGCTCACTATGCTCACCTACTACGTGTGTTGCGTTATCTACGAGGGATCGTTGATCGTTGTCTCTTTTATTCTCGGTCATCTCAGCTTCAGCTTCATGCTTACTCTGACTCGACTTGGGCGAGTGATCCTGTTGATAGACGATCTGTCTCAGGCTATTGCATATTTATTGGGTCTTCACTTATTGCTTGGAAATCCAAGAAACAGACTGCAGTTTCACGGTCTAGTGCTGAGGCAGAGCTTCGAGCTTTGGCCACTACTACTTCAGAGATTGTTTGGCTTCGTTGGTTGTTAGCTGATCTTGGTGTATCATGCAGTACTCCTGCATCTCTCCTGTGTGACAACACTAGTGCTATACAGATTGCTACTGATCCAGTGAAGCATGAGCTGACTAAGCACATTGGTGTGGATGCATCTTTCACACGTTCTCATTGTCAACAGAAGACTATTGCTCTTCAGTATGTACCTTCTGAGATTCAAGTTGCTGATTTCTTCACTAAAGCTCAAACTCGAGAACAACATCGCTTCCATCTCTCCAAACTCAATGTTTCAGATCCTCCTGACCCATGTTGAGTTTGAAGGGGGGTGTTATGTATATGTGTATATGGCCCATATGTATTTATGGGCTATGAGGCCCATTAGTCCTTATTAGGGTTTGTATTGTAGTATATATACACTACAAGTCAAGATGCCATAGAAGCTTTTGAGCAGCTGGCGTGCTGATGAGACCCGTATTCGAGCCATCCTGGTGATCAGCGTCGACGACTCTATCCAGGCAGACAATGTTGGTCTACATGTCATTCGTCAGATCTGAGAGTACTTGCGCGAACGATACCAGAAGAACAGCGATGCTCGGTTTTTTTTGCTTCAACATGAGTAGGAGACATTTCACCAAGAAGACTCCTCCGTCGACGACTTCTTCCGAACCTTGGCCAGTCTCTGGCGCCAGTTGGACGAGTTCACTTCTCCGCTCTGCCAGGAGTGTCATAAAGTGCATAAGACGGATCGCGATCGCCTTCACCTTTATGACTTCGTATGTCGTCTTCACCCAGAGTTTGAGCCTGTCAGGGCTCAACTGTTGAGCCACTCACCACGACTAGGGGTGAAAACGGATCGGATACGGATGGATAATAGCTCTGTCATATTTGTTTTCATTTTTTCCGGATCCGGATACGAATACGGATACTCGGATCTGAATCACGGATACTCGGATCACGAATACGGATACGAATAATATCGAATACGAATACGGGGCGAATACGAATTGAAACGAATACGATCACGGATTATTTTCGGAACATGAAAACCCCTTAAATTGTATGCCAAAAATTAACGAAAACATATAACTAGTTCATTTGATGCAACACATTCATGAATTATTCATCATAAACATAACACTTAGTTTACCATATTTAGCTTATAAGTCAGAACTCACAAAGTCACAAGTCATCACACATTCACACTTAGCTTATCACATACATAAAACTTAGTTCACACTAACATTGATGAGGCTAGATAGTTAATCTATACGTAAATGACTGTAACATCCCAAAGTATGTTACCAAAAATAAAATTAATAAAGTTATTAGTTTATTGGATATTTTGAGATTTAAAAGAGTTTTCTTGGTTAAAAAGAAAAAATAAATGAAATAAAGTCAATTATTTAATTTCCTAGTTTTCAATGTCAAAAAAAATTATTGAGATTTCTGGGATTTTATTGTATTTAAAGTGAAAATGAAAAATAATAATTAATTTCTTGAATTTTTGGATTTTAAAAGGTTGTTAATATTTTCAGAAATTAAAAATAATTTATGTGCAAAAATAAAACTAACTTTAACTTGGAATTAATTTTATTAAGTTCAAAATAATTTAAGGAATTTTTGTGATTTTTTCTAGAATTTTTTAACTCTATTTGCTATTTTCTAAAAGGCTATTTGATTTGCTGCATTTTCTGAAATTCGAAAATCAATTAAAATCTCATTTGCCCTTTTGGGCTGAAATCTTCTATTGGGCCGAAATCCGGATATCCGGACTTGTCTTATCCGGATAATCCGTATCCGTATCCGTATCCGCCAGATAGCATGTCTACCGTATTCGTTTCCGTTTCCGACAAAAAAAATCCGAATCCGTATCCGATCCGAAAATTATCCGAAAAAAATCTGATCCAAGACAATCCGAATCCGTTTTCGTCCGAATCGGTCGGAAACTATCCGATCCGTTTTCATCCCTAACCACGACCGACAGTCACCGAGACTCTTTCGACGCTTTGTGCTGAGGAGCTTCGCCGCAGGTTAGCAGCACAGTTTGTTTCGGTTGTGCTTGCTACCCCTTCTTCGACTACACCGACGGTTTGTGCTTCGACTACAGTCTCTCTTCAGGTGTCTGTTTCTGCGCCTGTTTTTGCACCGAGGTTCAGTGCAATTATTGCAAGAACTTCGGGCGCGACCATCAACGTTGTGCAGTGCGGAAAAAGAACAAGGCGCATGAGACTGGACGATCCAAGGGGGGCAGGGAGGCCCTTCCTCGACAGCAGGACAGACTAGCACGTTAAGACCTTCTCAGCAAGGTGACTCTGTTCAACAGTTCTGCCAGGCTCTACTTCAGCAGCTCTCTCACAGCTCAGCAGGTTCTACCTGTCTAGCTCAAATGTCTCCTCCAGATACTTCTTGAGTTCTGGATTCTGGTGCCTCTTTCCACATGGCACCGGACAACACATCTCACATCCAGTGAAAAAAAATTCGCCAAAATTTCGGCGGTTACCAGCGGTAACCGGTGACCGCCGGTAAAACTCAAATCATCCCCGAAAATTTCGGTTTGGGTGAAATTTGTCCCAAAAAAAATCGAATTCGCTTGAATTTTGTTCGAATTTGATTTTTTAAAAAAAAATTAAAATCCGGATATTTGAGTTTTTTTTTGAAATTTCGTCTGAAATTTCCGGTTACCGGCGGTAACCAGAGTTATCGCTACCCTCCAAATTTTTTCCCAACCAGTAGCCTAATCCCTGCTCTCATCTTAGTAGGACCTCCTGTTTTTCCTATCTCTGTTCAAACAGCTGACGGTACTCCTGTCTGTCAGCTATCAGGGTACTCATTTGTCCACTAACTTTTCTGTTTCAGCTGTTTCCCATGTTCCCTAGCCTACCATGCAACTTCTCTCGGTGGGTTAGCTCACCGATCTTAGCTGCAGGGTTGGTTTTGACTCACCTGTTTCATCCAAGATCGACAGACAGGGACGGTACTTGGGACTGGCCAGCGCGGTAGGGATTGTCAGGGTCTCTACATCCTTGATCGCATCCACCTTCCGTCCACTTCAGTTACTCCTGTCACCTCTACATCTACTTCCACCGCCACTGCTGCCACCACCTCTGCAGTTTTTGCACAGTGATATCACCGTTTACGTCACTTGTGTGGGTCCCACGTCCCACCTTTCTTCATTAGTTCGTTAGGGTGTTCTTGTACGTGTTACCATTGACACGACCATATTTTGTCAGGGTTGTAAGCTGGGCAAGCAGCTACAAGTTCCTTTATCATTCTAGTGAGTCCTTGTCTTCTTATCCTTTTGACTTAGTTCATTCAGATGTATGGGGACCTGCACCTATTATCTCTGAAGGCCGGCATAAATCTTATTTATCTTCATTGATGATTATCCTCGTTTTACATGCATTTTCCCTATGTCTAATCATGGTCAGTTTCTTGTAATCTATTGTAGCTTTGCAACGATGGTTCGTACTCAGTTTAATTCTGTCATCCGTACTTTTATTTGTGATTCACGACGATTCTTCGTTACGGCGCTTTTCGGCGATTTCTTTACGAGCATGGCACTCTTTAGCAGTCTTCTTGTCCTGGTGCCCATGCTCAGAATGAGGCTGCTGAGCGCAAACATCGTCATCTGATTAAGACTGCCCACACTCTTCTTGCCTCGCGTTCCACCACAGTTCTAGGCAGAGGTTTCTACAGTTGCATATCTCATCAATATGCAGCCTTCCACTGCTCTTAAAGGTGTCAGTCCTATAGAGCATCTCTACTCTCGAGCCCCCAGTACTCACATTCGTGTTTTTTGTTGTACTTGTTTTGTTCTGCTGCAGCCTCGTAAGCGCACTAAACTATCGGCCCAGTCAGTTGAGTGTGTTTCTTGGTTATAGTTCTGAGTATAAGGGTTATCGCTGCTGGGATCTTTCTACTCGACAGATCATAATTTCACGAGACGTTGTCTTTGACGAATCTCGACCTTTCTTCTATCAAGATTCAGCTCCTCCTGTTTCCACTGTTGAGTCGATTTCATGGTTATCTCTTTCTTACTCTTCAACCATTTCTCCACTATCACAATCTTCCACTGGTCTGTGTCCAGTGGTTCACTGGTATTCACCACCGTCTCGTCTCTCTGGTATTCACTACTCCAGGTGTCCTCGTCCTTCACCAGACTCCTCTCCTGGTATCTTGCCGACACCCACAACTGATCCTCCTGATGATGGTCCTCGTTACGTCCTTCATGACCGGACATCCCTTTAACATCCTGGTCGTTTTGGATTTGCTCCAATAGCTCATGCTCTCTGTCACTGAGCCTGGTTCTTATCGTGAGGCTGCTCCTTATTCTGAGTGGCAGCTCGCTACGGCAAAGGAGTTTGATGCTCTTCAACGTACAGAGACTTACGATATTGTACCGACACATGTACATGCCCGTCCGATCACGTGCAACTGGATGTACAAGATTAAGACCCGATCTGATGGTACTATCGAGCACTACAAGGCTCATCTTGTGGCTCGCGGCTTTTAGCAGGAGTACGGTCGTGACTAAGATGAGACTTTTGCCGCTGTTGCCCATATGACCACTGTTCGCATTCTTGTTGCGGTTGCTTCTGTTCGTCGGTGGTCTATCTCTCAGCTAGATGTTAAGAATGCTTTTCTTAATGGTATTGTGCATGAGGTCTACATACAGCCACCACCTGGGTATTCTGTTCTCGATGGGCATGTCTGCGTCTTCATCGTGCTCTTTATGGCCTCAAACAGGCTCCTCATGTCTGGTTTGCGCGTTTTACCTCAGTGATTACTGTTGTCGGTTTCACTATCAGCTCCCATGATCCTACTCTTTTTGTTCATGTCTCATCTCGGATAGGACACTGTTTTTCTGTACGTTGATGTTATGCTCATCACTGGTGATGATTCCTCATTCATCACGTATGTGAAGAAGCATCTCAGTGAGCACTTTTAGATGACTGATCTTGGTTCTCTTATGTACTTCCTTGGGATTGAGATCTCTTCCATGCATGAGGGCTACTACCTCTCCCAGCAGAAGTATGTCCAGGATCTTCTTGATCGGTCTGATCTGACTGACACTCGCACTGCTGATAATTTTATGGAGCTATCCCTACAGCTTAGTGCCACTGATAGTGATCTTGAGGATCCTACTCGCTATCGCCATCTTGTTGTGAGTCTAGTATATCTTGTGATCACTCGTCCTGATATTGCTTATGGTGTTCATATCTTGAGTCAGTTCATGGCACATCCTACCCATCTTCACTACAGTCACATTCTTCGTGTTTTTCGCTACTTGCGTGTTAGATGTATTTATATGTTGTGTTATTCTTCCATAGTTTAGGAAGTTTCTTGCATATTGCACCCGATGTCTTGTATATATAGGCCCATTGGCCCCTTGCAATATCACTCTATTTCTAACATGGTATCAGAGCGGTTATGGTTAGGGTTTCTTCTACCCAACTCATGATTCCCGCCACCTCTCCTTTTTCCCTTCATGCGGCACCCCTTTTCTCCTCCCCCGGCGTTGCCGAGTCTATCCTTGCCCTATCCTTCCCCCCCCCCACCTTCCCGATGTCGCCAGGCTCCTCCCCGAGCCTTCTCCGCCCAGATCCGGTCCTCCCGGCGCCTCCCTGAGTCCTTTGTCACCTGGATCCGGCCCCTCAACGTTGCCTAGCGCCTCCCCGCGCCTTCTCCCGCCCAGATCCAGCGCCTCGACGCCGCTCAAGCTCCTTCCTCGAAGTTGCCGCGAAGCCGCGCTGGCCCACCGAAGCTCAGACGCAGCCGACGCCGCCATTGTTGGTGAAAGAGCCGCACCGTCGCACAAGCTTCGCCGCATGGTCGACGCCGCCGACGTCTTCGAGCTCGGCCGGCTCGCCTTCCCGACGCCGCCGACACTGAGCTCCACTGCTCGCGGCTCCTTCCCGATGTCACCCGGCGCCGTCCCGAGTTCCTCTGGTTCCGATGCTTTGCTTCTCGCCGCCGGCCCAAGCTATCTCGACGCCATCCCGAGCTACTCCACCTCGAATCCGACCGCCGCCTAGTACCTTTGCTCGCGGCGCCGCTGCCGAGCAGGGACCGACGAGGGGGATCGACGTCTTCCCCGGTTGCTGCTCCGAGTGCTGTGGACAGCAACTTCTCGCGTCACACCGGCGTGCAGCGGCCATCACTCAAGATGGCACCCTTCGGAACCTCGAGTGCGGGTACCATCTCGGTTCTGAAGCCGCCGGTCACCTTCAATGGAGTCAACTACCGCAAGTTCATCTAGCACATGAGGATTCACCTACGGGGGCAGCGTCTGTGGGTCTACCTCACCAGCGAGCGACCTTGCACACCTCGCCCTGTCCCACCAACCGAGCTCGTTCTCCCTGCTGATGCTACTGAGGATGTTCAACAGGGTGTGGTTGCCGCTTTGAGGACGCGCTCGAGGAGTACCAGACGCAGCTCGACGCCTACGAGGTGTGGAACGATGGGGATGCTAAGGCCTCTGCCATCGTGGTGGCCAGCATTGAACCCGAGCACGCGTTCGATGTGCTTGGTTTGTCTACGGCCAAGGAGATGTGGTATCGTCTTTGTGCCCACTACGAGCCGAAGAGCGAGGCCTTGTACCTTTCTGCTCTTCGGGAGGAGCAGTCTCTCCAGCAGCACAACGCCACCGTGGACGCCTTCTACCAGCAGTTGGCTACGGTTTGGCGTCAGCTTGACTCTCTAGGGCCGGATGTCTGTCGGTCCTGCTCAGCAGGCTCACTTGGAAACTCGTCGCCTCCGCGAGTTCCTCAATCCTCACCCGCCTTCGTTCAGAGTATGAGGTGGCTCGCTCTCAGTTGCTGATGAGACAGCCCCTTCCCTCCATAGTGGAGGCTCTCGCTACTATTTGGGCCGAGGAGGCTCGTCTTCGCACTTTAGGGATTCTCCAGCAGCCCTCTTCAGTCTTGGCTGTTCACACACCAACATCGGTGCCTCCGACTGCCCCTGCCCCTGTGGCTGCTACTGCTACATCCACCGGCCTTCACTGCGACTACTGTGACTGTTTTGGGCACACTGTCCAGTACTGTCGCTAAAAGCAAAAGGCTCGCCAAAGTGGCCGCACTTCGAGGTGGGAGCTGGCTCCCAGTCAAGTTCACGCCAGAGTTCCTTGGAGCAGACCCACCAGGAGATACATTGCTTCGACGCCTTGCTGCTTCTGCTCCTGCATCAGGTTCTGCTCCCACTCAGCTCCACTACAGTCACCTTTTGCGTGTCCTTTGATATCTTTGTGGCACCATTTCTTATCGTCTTTTCTTTTCTCGCTCCAGCTCCTTGTAGCTCAACGTGTACTCTGATACGACTTGCGCTAGTGATCACTCTGATCGTCGATCTCTTTCTGCCTACTGTGTTTTCCTTAGATCCTCTCTGATTGCCTAGAAGACCAAAAAGCAGACAGCAGTTTCCCGCTCGAGTGCAGAGGCTGAGTTGAGGGCTATGGCGTCGTTGACAGCTAAGGTTACTTGGTTACGGTAGCTCCTTCAGGATTTTGGTCTCTGTTATGACACCGACCCCACTTTTGTCTAACAGCACTGGTGTGATCAGTATTGCGCGAGATCCAGTGAAGCATGAACTCACCAAGCATATTGGAGTTGATGCTTCCTATATGAGATCTCAGGTGCAGGCCCAGGTCGTGGCTCTTCAGTATGTGCCTTCGGAGCTTCAGCTAGCCGACTTCTTCACGAAGGCCCAGACACGAGCTCAACACAACCTTTTCCTCTCCAAACTCAGTGTTGTTGATCCACCATGAGCTTGAGGGGGGTATTAGATGTATTTATATGTTGTGTTATTCTTCCCTAGTTTAGGGGGTTTCTTACATATTGCACCTGTTGTGTCTTGTATATAGGCCCAATGGCCCATTGCAATACAACCACTCTATTTCTAACAGAGTGGAACTATCTCTCATCATTTGTTTTTCCCTAGCTCTACCTCACTACAGCTTCAGGCGTACTCCGATGCGACCTGGGCTAGTGATCCTTCTGATCGTCGTTCTCTTTCTGCTTACTGTGTTTTTCTTGGCTCCTCCCTGATTGCCTAGAAGACTAAGAAGCAGACTGCAGTTTCCCGTTCGAGTGCAGAGGCTGAGTTAAGAGCTATGGCAGCAGTGACAGCAGAGGTTACTTGGTTGAGGTGGCTACAACTCTTTTGTCTGACAGTACATGTGCTATCAGTATTGCCCGAGACCCAGTGAAGCATGAGCTCACCAAACACATTGGTGTGGATGCTTCATACACTCGCTCACAAGTGCAGGAGAGAGTACTTGCTTTACAGTTTGTGCCGTCGGAGTTACAGGTTGCTGACTTCTTCACAAAGCCACAAACTAGGGCACAACATTTGTATTTTCTCTCCAAACTCAATGTGTGTGATCCACCATGAGTTTGAGGGAAGGTTAGAATAGGACTCTTTTGTATTCCTTATCTGTATATGGCAACCCCTTGTACTCCCTATATATAATATCCATTAGGCCCTATTGAATATACACATAATATTCATAACATAGGCAATGTTTACAAGAAAATGTTTTGCGCTGAACTTCATAGAACTTTGGAGATGCAAAAACATACTTTGAGTGTCATCGTCAAGAGGTCCAGTGAACCTGCAACGAGTCCATCCGGCTGGATCTTGGGCTAGCAAATGAACCAGAAATTAGATTTGCATAACACTAGCAGATGTAGAAAGAACAATACCAATGATGGGAAACTTGCTTTAGCATCTTACTTTTCCTAAAATGGACCCAATTGTTGGCAGGATCCGAGACACAAGCAGTTGTAAGCATCCAGGAGCATTCTTGATGGCCTAAAAACTAAGGAATCCTGTTAAGTGGGTTGTAACTTTAAGGTGTGCAAGAACATTAACAAAAGGACCATGTACAAATTTCAACTGAAAAATGATAAAAGATGCACAGGTAAAGCTTTTGTGGAATGACCTAAATACTGCATGCTCAGCAGTCATCAACATTAATCAATAATTAGGAAAGAGGTATTGCAACCAAATATATATAAATAGTAATTCATCCAACAAATCTTATTTTGGTCATCACCCTTTTGCAATCTTAAAGATCTCTGGACATGATGGTTTTAAGAAGAAAGAATATGTGCCAGCCTGCCAGGGCTATGTCAATTTACAATAATAAAATTTTCCATAGTTTCTAGGTGTACATCACTGATCATGTGCTCAGAACAAAGTCAAATTGGTGTATTAGTTGAACATGAACTGTAACCATCTCTTCATGCGTACAAGAAATAAGAAATAAGAAAAATCATGCATAGGACCAGGGATGGAAATCCCGGCCGGTTACCGCCGGTGGCCTTACCGGTGGGCGGCGGGATTTGAAATCCCGGCCGGTTTTTCCGGAGTTTGCAAATTCAAATTTCAAATTTCAAATTTTGAATTTCGGTTGATTTTTAAGCAAATTTAAACGAATTTCGACCGAGTTTTTCCCAGGAAAACCGGTAACCGCCGGCCGGGAATTGCACGGGAACGGTTTTTGAATCCATGCATAGGACTGTCCAATTCTGACAAAAAACTTACCTCTAGCACTTCTGCAGCATCGATACTGATGAATGGGTCAGCAATGTGCTGAGCCCAAACATCTAGTATGATAGGAGAGATGACCGGCTCAATTAATACTGATTGTTCACCGCCTACATACCAAGTGGAAAACAATCAATTTCTTAAGGACAAACAAAAGCCAAAGCATCAATATGCTATAGACATATTTTGCTACAAGGTGCAAGGACAAACACGCAGACAGACCAGATTTGATGGCTGACTGGAGGGTTTCTAGAACAAGATGCAGTGTTCCATCAGATGCCTGTCATAAAAATTCCATCTGCTCATTCCCTTCAAAAAATTCAAAACGAATAATATTCACAATTTTACATACAAAATCACCTGCCTCAGAAGATCAATGAGAGATGAGAGTATGCCCATAATGTTGGGCTGAATCAAACCCTCATTATATTCTGGTAAAAGTTGGGCCAGTGCCCTACAGGCACCAACTTTAACTGGGGATGGCCTGCCAAGTAAATAACACACAGATAAATGTAATATTCTCCCTTGTGTCAGGAATTATGAGACAAAACGAATTCATGGCCTTACACATCTGAGGCAATTGCATGAGCAGCATTGCATAGATATTGTTCACAGATTCCCTTATTTATCTGGCATGTTTTCCCAAATCAGTTTGCTGAACAAATAGCAAAAATGCAAAATAAACAAAATAAATACAGAGAAGAAAAGGTAACAAAGCTCACCACTGAAGAGAACTTAGCCACAATGGAGAATGCACGTGCATGAAGAAATGGATACTGGTGCACCCCTAAAAATCACAAAATTAGTAATAGCACAGGGAGACAAACAATCTCCGACAAAAGTAAAGAAAGGTACCTGTTCCCACAATGTCAATTACCAGCTGCTCAAGTAAATCTCGCACATTGTAACCAGAATCCTAAACAATCAGAAAGCACATGACAAATAAGACTCACAAATTCTAGCAATGATTTTAATAATTGAAAAGGCAAAAGAGAAAATTGCATTAAAGGCCCCTTTGCTTTGAATATTGGAGTTATAAGCCACTCTATTTAAATTGGGTATTATAGGCCTTTTTTACTATGCAAGGATGTTGCAATCAGGTCCTTCAGTTTTGCAAATAGGGAGATGATGTGGCCTGTTAAATACGCCAGCTGGGATTGCCATGCAACGTAATAATACATCTACTACTGTTAATAAAAAAAGAACAAGGGAAGGTTCCCTATGTAGCACGTGTCCGACATAGATACGACACCGACACGCCGTTGATAAATATCGGTCACGTATCAGAAAATTAGATGGCCAAAATAAATAATTTTAATGGTTGACAGGGCTTCAACACTTCATCGACACGTATGCGGCACATATACCAACACTTCAAGTACTCCAAGAGAGAAGCAAAACACCAACATCAAAGCTCCATTGTGGAATCATGTTGAAATTCTAGATAGGGTGGCCCGGCTGGAGGAAATATGAGGTGAAGATGCAAGTATTGCAAATATATTGGCACTGGTAGCTACTCTATAGTAAAAGCGCACTTGCTGAAAATTACTAATGGTGGATGCAGGGTATGTCTTAGGGTGACAGTACCTATTTTTGCTAAACTTAGAAGTGAAGTTGCAAAGGCTGAAGATGAATTAGCAAAAACAAGGCCAAGAAATATACCCTTGCCATCAACTGCCGCTAGTGATGCTAGTGTTGCTTCATCAAGCTTTGGACTCAGCCATGCTTGGGAATAAAAAGCTTTGGGGAACATTTTCCTAGTTTACACTTTACACCTTACATTATTTCAGTTTCACAAACAAGTAGAAAAATGGAAACTAATACATAAATTTTGTTATTTAAATATATATAGCCATGTTGCCGTGTCGGCATTTTTAGGAAAATGGTGAATCTCCGTGTCGGTATCGTGTGGTGTCGTGTCGACTTATCCGTGTCCGTGCATCATAGGGTATTCCATACTCCATAGTCCCAGCCTCCATGAACCACTTCCCCTAGTCACTATAGAAAACAACTTGCAAGCACATCTGTCCAGCATAGTCAAGGAGGCAAAAGACACATAGGCTCTCCAGCGAGCTGAGGCGCAGCAAAAACCTCTAGCAGCTCCAGGCGCAGCACCTTAGGTGAGGCAAGCTCCTTTTTGGTTTGTGATGTTTAGGATAGAAAAGAAGTAAATATTTTTACTCCAACCAAAATCTGAGTTGGTGGTGATGGTATTGGTTGCTTCACCTGATCGTGTGGCAAAGGATAATTGGCTGCATACAAGTCGATTTTTTTCATTTGCAATCTTTCGGCGACCATAACTCTTAAACCAAATTTCAGATTTGCAATGTGTATCAACCATTGAGTTCGTATGGTGAGATTAACAAAATAAATTCCATATTGAATACATCCTGATGTCGTAGAACATAAACTGACTTTCGGGGGCTGTCAGTTAGCTCATATGCATTAGATCTATACACTGCCACAGACCATAATAGACAAACATTAGCTCATATATGGGCTAATCCTTCTTCTGTCCAAAAACAATTACTCTCCTCCCTCAAACCCAGATCCAGGATTCCACTTCATCACTCCCTAATCACACGCACCTATGTTGCCCTGATACGCGATACCTATACGGCGATACGGATACAGCGATACCACGATACAGAATTTCCTCAAAACAATGATACATCGATACGCTGAGTATATATGTATCTAAAAATTTAAAAAAAAATGTAAAAAGGCTACGAGAGCTTGAGACAATGAGATTACCTTGATGAAAACTATGTATTTCTTGCATCCTAGCCAATAGCCATTTTTCTAGCCAGTCGAGCTCCTCAATCCATGCAAATAAGTCATGTAGAGTAGAGTATCACCGTATCGGTGCAGTATCGTGTACAGGAATGGCTACTGAACGAAGTATCAGGGTATCATAGAGGCGCACTACACAAGACCCTAGACTTGGTGATGCCACTTCACCGTCTCCTTCCCCACATCAACAGGGGCACCTCCGCCATAGTGTTGGCACCCTTTGCGGCCAGGGCTGGAGCCCTGGCAACAAATACAGGGTGGCCAACTCTGATGGTCACGGATAATCTAGGAGTTCATGAGGGTGGAGTTGTTGTGGATCGTTTGCGAACGTGAACGACATACAAGCTCACGGCGTATTGAAGGCATCATTTTGGCTTGATGTTATTTAACATGAAAGTGAATAGGGTATTTAAAGAGGAATAAGTCCATTTTGGCCCAAAACGGATGTTTGACACACTCCAACTATTGAAACCGTAAGAACATTTACATGACTATTACACTTCTACCCTTAACAAACGGAAGTGATTAATTTGTTGTGTTTCCCTCCGATTCATGATGATATTCCCCTTCATTTTTGCAGTTTTGGAGTGAATAATTCCACCATACCACATAAGAACATTACAGAGAAACAAGGCTGGCAGACTGAACATGCCGCATCATCCCTACACTAGTCAAACTGATGGAAGGGCTCAATTGCAACACCTCAGGTAGTCAAGGGGCATGTAATACCTAATTCAAAGAAATGGTCCGATTGCTTCTATATGAAAATGTGGGATCTATGGTGCCAGGTTGCCAACAGAAAATTAGTGAGTTAATGAAACTGCTCGGCGCAACAAAAATTATAAACCAACCTGTGCTTCACACGGCTGTTCTGAAAGTGAACCTAGAGCAAAAAGTAATGCTTCATGCAGCTGGCACAAAAATAAATGCTGCATTAGATAGGTCAACGGCAGAAAGACACTATGAACATAACATCAGCAATGCTAAGTATAATGGTTGGGGGATAATTATATGATTGTTAGACAATAAATTTAAATATGACTACTAAACAAGATAAACTTAAAGCAGCACTAAATTTGAACTTGTCTCTGTACTTTAAAGAAGATTTTCCGAAGTGACCTAGCCTAAAATCATGGTACATCACCCAAAAGTACTGAAAAACATGATATGCAGAGTAAAATTGTTGAAAAGAGGTAATATCTTCAGTGCTGGTTTCCTCTAATTTAAAAAACTAAAAACTCACTCTCCACCAGTCGGCAGAACCCGCTTGTTTTAATTCACATGATTCACGAAAACACATTTGTGAAGCTTCCAAAATTGAGCCAATTCCATAGTCCTCATAAGCAGTGACTATCTCTTCCAGCAAAAGAGATCCTGAAAACCACGAAGATGTGAGGAAAACGTGATGCATTTCATAAATTTCTATTAGGAGTAGATTATAAAGATGGTCTCTTTTGTAAAGTCAAGAAAAGACTTTTTGAGTCTCCAATTCATTGTCACTTGTTTAATATATGCAAGACTACAGTGATACTTTAATTTATTAATTATAGTAGTTTATCCCATCCTATTTATAAATTTTGATTATTCTTTTAAAAAATGAGCAACATACTGATTGGCATCATTGAACTCGTAATATACTTCCAATCAAGTTCACAAAAGCAGTAGCACTGCAGTTCGTACCAGACACGCGACAGCTATAAGTTACATCATCCTCATCAGCAACGTACTGGTTAGCATCATGTGACCAGTTTTGCACCTAGAATAACAAATTGAACACATAAGCATTTGCAAGCAAAAAAGTAAAAAACTAACAAGACACAAATTATATGCCAAAAGTAAGATCACATATATATTAGCCATGTGTCAACCAGATCATACCTGTTCTTCGGTTATCTGTTGAAAGGCTATAGTATAATATGCTAGCTCCTTAATGTTCCCTGCGATGACCTAGTGGAATACCACAGAAAATCGTTACAAAAAATAACAAGATACACAAATTAGTAATTAAAAAGACATACCTTTGCTAACCGAGAATTCCCCACAATTGTTGTCCATAGCTCAAATAACTGGAAAAGATGAGAACATGATAAGATATCTAAGACACACAAGCAAAGGCACCAAATGGACTACAGGAAAAGAAAAGAGAACAACTAGAAAGAAAGAAAAAAAGTAAAAACAGAATAGAAATGCAAGATATTACCTGAATCCCAAAGGACTCAAGACTTCTTTCACTACCATCTGAATCATAGCCAACAGAATCCACATCCTCTGAAGCTTGAATTGCTGACAGGTGATAGACGTTGAAGGATGAAACAAAGGTCTGCCACAATGGCGCGAGAACAACTGTACAAATTTATCCCATTTATCAGAAAAGCAAAAGACTAGAGAAAGCTAATCTGTCCACCTGACTACAAATCATAACAAGTTGTGTATACTTGCCAGAAAGTTTGGCTTCAGGTAGTCTAGGAAAGTTCTGGACAAGCTGGAGTAAACATTTCAGCACCTGATCACAAGACAAGCATAAGATTCGACAACTATCAACAGGGCATGGTTTCAATCTCAGAACAAAGATTATATGATGCATACCTCCATCTGGATGCTCCAGTCATCGGGATTTTGGGACTGCACCGGACCACCGGTGAATTTAAAATTACGGAAAATTGCTCCATGAGTGGATCAAGCATTGAAGTCATCAAACTGACTGTCTCTATCTGCACCAGCAAATCACCTCAGTTGGTTTCCATAATGTGAGGAAATAACGGAAAGAATACAACAATAAACAATAAAAACTACCTTATAAACACCGCTCATTGATCCAAGCATGGAAATACATGAATGAACTATTCCAAGAGCCTTTGCACGAAGAGAATTTCCATACAGCTACTTTTCAAAATGGGTGAAGATGAATGACATTGCCTCGACAACGATTTCTTAAAAGAAAACAACAAACAGTAAAGAGTAACAAAAACTTACGTGAGGAGATGACATTATTATGTACAATAATGGGAATAGCTCAGGCACTAATTTTGGAATACATGTATCATCCAAATCATCTGATAGAAGGGCTAGGCATCTTAATGCTCCACGGACTGCAAACAAAAAGTTGAAGGTTCTAACAGAGAATTACTGAATTCATGCCGTTGCTTTCAGAAGAAGAAAAAAAGAACTGTAAAATTCCAAAATTAAAATAATGATTAATTGATTATTTTCATCATCTTTATAGTCACAATGTTTGGGCCATGCGAGCATCCTATGAAGAAAAATTCTAGATTAGGCTATGAAGCAGTGTAGCACCGAGCCACCGGCAGTCCAAACTACCAATGTCAGACACTGTGTTGAACAGTGACACAACCATCGACATAGCAAAGCCTAAAATAGAACTTAAAGGTGATGCACTGATGCCATAGGTGGCTCTTTGGGTTTGATTAGGCGTAATAGCTTTCAAAAGAGAGAACACTATAACAGAAAGAAAACAAGTTACTGTTGTGATATTTTCATTATTTTAGTCCCTTGTTAATGCAAAAAAAAAAAACAATAATGTTGAAACAAATTTACAAAAATTGCTGACAATGAACTAAGGAGTTGCCGCATGGAGAAGCTTATGGTAATAGAAGCTGACAGCTCCAAGTTCAAGTACAAGGACCCGAAACAGGCTTATAGAATAGATGCATACCCTGGTTTGACAATATTGGGAAGCAAAAAAAACTATGTACCTCCATTCCCGTTGCTTTGATCACCAATTAACTTTAAGAGAAAGGGAAGTAGCTCAAGCCAGTCTTCAGGCCAATCTTGCTGCCCAATAGCTGCTACAGCCATGCCAATAGCGGTACGAATCTTCCCATGAGAATCATCCAATGAAGTAAGGAGTTGCCGTATAACCACCTGACGAGGAACAAGATTGAGAACAATGTAATAAGAACACAGCAACACTAAAAAAATAAGAAATTACACAGTAAGCCAATGGTTCTTGTAATTTAGACAGTTAACGGAAAAGATGGTATTGATTACAATAATAGCATATAGAGATGAAGTGCCGCCATGTGTCATTGGAAAGATAATGATTGACTCAGGCTGTGCATGTTTTGAAAGAACATTTCTTCTACTGATGCGGATAGCATGTCTCATTTGTAAGAAGAGAACAACCTGAGTCCTAATTTGTGGCATTCAAATGATTAAAAGAATATGATGGTACCTTTTCTGAGGCTGAAACAACAGGAGGCACGAAATTCTCTTCGCCTTCCTGCCAATGCTGCTTGATGAACTGCTTTAGCAAGACAGCAGCAAGGTACAAGGAAGTAAAGGATCAACAAACAACAAAGGATAGACCAAAATGTGGAAGCCAAGTCTGACAAAAAAAAAATACAGTATGCACCAAAAAGTTTTGATATAATATAAATTCAAATAAATGACTGAGGATATCTGGCGTAGCCCAAACGGGATCTCCTTGTTGATTGTGACCTTTGTGAGGGCAGCTCCATATCCTGAGCAAACATAACAGCAAAACCAGGCTCTTGTCAGTTGACAGAAGGAGATCAGTTTGTGGGAGAAAGAACTTCATCTGTCAAAGAAAAAAGACCAATTCAAATCAACTATCTCAGCAGGCAGGTAGTCAAAAGTATATTTTAAGCCGGTACGCTAATTACCAATAAAGCAAAAACCATAACTCAAAAACCCACCGAAATTGAGCAGGTGGGTCAGGAACTCAGGATGCTACAAAGCCAAACTATATGCTTCAGTTTTTGCAATACATATACTAAATTATTAACATCATCTAAGGTAACTACAACACAAGGGAATGGTACAAGTCATAGTTACCGGATTAGCTATAAAACCCCGCGAATCGTGAACCGGATTTGTCGAACCCAAAACCGGTTTAAGGTGGATTTCGTGTTCGCAGTGGAAATTAGAAGAAAAAGTGGCAAACTACGAACCCGAATCCTATACCGCGACTCGGATGAACTACGTTTATGGTAACTATGGTACAAATAATGGCCAGATCAATTCCTTCAAAGGTAGTTGGAAAGCATGGTTCTGGTAAAAAACCGTCATGGACTATTTAGAGTTTGTGGTTGATATGCTGATAATCAGCTATCGTAAGTTACACGAATCTTTAACAAGTCTTTGCTGTTGAGGCTCCAAAAAGATGTTTTCAAGTACTAGTAAATCCAAAGTAGAAAAATGGAAGAGCTTTCAAAAAGGCACCACAATAGCAAATGAAGCCTTTTGTGATCAAATGAAAAAATACAAAAGAATGAGTTAGAGCACACATCCACAAAAAATAACCAATCAGAGTACCAGAGCAACAAAAACGACCTTTTATCAAGAGAGAAGTTGGTCCTAGCAAAAAACCATCACTGCTCATTTCGTAAAAACAGTGGCATTCATTCACATCGTAGCTAACAAAACAACATCTTGATGTGAACTAAAGCAATCTACGCTCCACTACAATCATGGTGCGCAGAACAACAGCTGTTACGGTAAAAGCAGGGCTCCTTTGACAATTGCAGTTCTATGGTGTGTTTTTGGGCATGGACATCTGCCAATCGCCTTTGGACCAATAGTAGCATAGAGCACATAAACTCAATCCCAAAAGGAGCCTTAGGACGCAGCGCGACACCGCCGTACCAAACTTAAGACTAAATAATCGTCTCTCAAGCAGTTGTTCACACAGCTAGGACGATCCAAAAGCTATGGTTAATGAATAGGGTGCTCGCGCTCTCTCCTGACAAAATGTTACTAGAGCGTGGCCAATTACTCGGAGCAGAAGCAGCTTCATCAGTCCAATGATCACCCAAACCAACAGAAAGAGTGACTTGAGTGAGGGGTGGCGAACCGGGGAGGAGGGAAGCCTGGCCGAGGGACTCCTCGGCGAAGGTGCGGACGTCGCGGGCGGTGTCGAGGGTGGCCGTCAGGCACTCCACAAGCCACCTCTGGTCGCCGTCCGCGACACCCGCACCCGAAGCCGCCATCGGAATCGACCAACCGCCGCTGCCGCCGCCGCCGCCGCCGCCGCCTAGGGTTCGACCTCCGTGTGGAGCTCAGCACGATCGCCTTTTGGTTTGGAGGAATCGATTTGGTATTTTGGTTTTGAATGGGATCGCGCGGCGAGATGGCTGTGGCCGTGGTGGGAACGGTGGGATTCGGAGGTTTTAGGCTAGGGTTTTTATAGGAGACACCGAGAGAGGGAGACGAGGTGGTGGCGGCCGGGAATGGGGAGCGAGTGAGTGAGTGAACTGAAGTCGAGACGGGTTAAGAAAAAGGATCGGATGGGCCCGGTCGCCGTGGTGAACTGCGCCCCTTGACCAAGGCTGGTAGTATTACTATTATTTTGAATGGCGAAAAAGGACATGCCGGACGGTTGGAGCGTTCTTGAAACTTTCATTAATTCAAATTTCAATACAGCACAAAATAGTAAATTGCAGATACGCACGAACCTTGTAAATTTACCAGTTGCATCTCCGTACTTAGCTACCTATAAAAAATAGAGAAATCCTAACTAACGCTATACCGTTTGGAGGCAGCAAAACAGGATAGTAATCTATCGTTGAATACGTTGATGTACACCCACTCCCTATAAGAAAATAGCACAGTTCGTGTGTTCCCTCCGTCCCATCCCATTTCACTTGCTCTCTTCATCCTCCACCTTGCTTTTGTTGCTACTGTCATCCGATCCCACTCACACCCACCTCCATGTCCTTCTTGTTGGGCTCGGTTCTTGTACCACCGTTGTAGCGTCCCGTTTTTCGGAGTTTTTGAAAATTTTAAAAGAGAACCATTTGCTTCTATTTGCCCAAAAGCTTAATTTGAAAATTTCAAAATCATTTGCAGTTTAATATGAGTTAATCAAACTTCAATTAAATTAAAGTTGGTTTAATTGAATTTTCTGGAATTTAAAATCAAAATTATTATTTTAAGAATTTTCTTGGATTTATTGGATTTTAGAAATTTATTTTTGTTTTATCCGAAATTAAAAATTAAATTATTTGTAAAAGAAAAAAAAGAAAATTTAAAGTTAAAAGTATTTTTATTATGTCCATAATAATTCAAGGAATTTATGTGAATTTTTCCAGAATTTTTGGAGTCTATTTGCTATTTTCTAAATTGCCTTTTGATTTATTTGAATTTCGAAATCAAAAGGTATTTTAATTCCTTTTCTGTGCGTGGGCGAAACCTCTAGCCCCTTTATTCGTTTCGCTCCGGCCCATTTCATGACCGCTCGCCTCCCGCCGGCCATTCGCGTGCTTTCGCCTCGGTAGTTGGATCCTCATCGTGTGCTCTTTCGCCGCGTCGCCGCTTGCTCTTGGCCGTTGGATCAAGATCCGGCCGCATCCTTCGCCGCGCCCTTTTCTTCGCGACCGTCCGTCGCCATCGCGACGCTCGCATCGCCGCGCGCCTTCCTCTTCTCACCGTCCGATCAAAATCGGACGGCGCCGCTCGTCTCCCTCGCGCGCCTCTTCTCCTCACCGTCCGTCGAAATCGGACGGCTCTCCGTCGCCAGCGCCTCCCTCGCTCCCACCGTCCGTCGAATCGGACGGCTCTCGCTCATCGTCTCCGCGGCTTCGCGCGAATCCGCGCCGCGAATCCGTCCGCTGAATCCGTCAGCGCGAATCCGCCGCCGCCGAATCCGCGCGCCGCTGCCGTCCCGTCCGCCTCCGTCTGCGTCAAGGCGTGCGAATCCGTCCGCCTCCGCCTGGCGCGCGCCGCCGCTCATTGCTTTTTCCCCGCGAGCTCTATAAAATCCGCGCGCCTCTTCCTCTCTCTCTCTCTCTCTCTCTCTCTCTCTCGGTCGCGTTAAATCGCCGCTCCTCCTGTCTTCCGGCTCCGGTCGCCTCGCGTCGCCGTTCTCCGCCGCCACCGCCTTCTCCTCGCGACGCCGTCGTCTCTGACTCCGGCGCCATGCCGCCACCGCGCCTCTCCGTCTCTCTCTCTCTCTCTCTCTCTCTCGACCATGGGGCGAGCCCACGTGGCCACCCACGTGGCGCCACGTCGGCGCCGCATCGGCGTTTTCGCCAGCGTGGCTGCTGCGTCAGCTGATTCGCATAGGCCGACGTCAAAGTCCGATTTTGATTGAAAAATAATTCGAAAATCGAAAAACCCTAAATCTATCATTTTATGTGATTTTCAACTTCTTTTGGCTATAACTTTCACATCCGAACTCCGTTTTGGGTGATCCAAATTTCTAAATTTATATAAATTCATCCTCTTTCATTTGGTACTGGTTTTGTAATTTTTGGAGTTCATTTGGTGCTGTTTTATTTATTTGTTGCTATTCTCGCACGTGTAGATTAAGCGTTTGGAAGATTTCTTCGACAAACAATCAAGACCCTCTCTCAAATCAGCGAAGGCAAGTCGTAGGCCTTTGACCATGTTGAACCCATTTTACAAATGTATATTGCTTTAAATTAACATGCATGGCTAGTTTTATTAAAAATGGTTTTGGGAGTAGATAATTACCAAATTGCCATTATGCCTCCTTGATGAATTGAAAATGAAATGTCTCCTTGAATGACATATATCCTTGGATACCATAGGATGGTTATTGCTAGTTGGACATAATTGTATTACCAACTTGGGTGCGTATTATTGCTTAGACATGCTCTAGTTACATGAGACTTTCGAGCACATGTTCAATGATTATTGAAATTTGACTAATGGAACTATGGAGCAGTGGTGTGAGGCCACTTTTATTAAAAGATGTTGTGCCATGGCGAGGATTGCCATTTGGTCGGAATGAACAAAAATGTTTTATGCTCGGGCTTGAGGTAGGAAGCTAGAGTGGGTGCGTAATGCACATTGGGTTGTGGTAGACTTGTCTGAGCAGCCAACTAAGGACTTAACTTTGCAAGTCATTGATCTGGGTCACCTCGTGCAACCATAAGTCCGGTATGGGACGGACCTGGCCAATTAATTAGGAAAGTTTTGAGTCGGTTCTGTTGTAGGTATTCTTGGCGCAAGAAATTTGTGATGGCGAAACCTTAGCGAGCGTAACCGAGGCAAAATGGAACTTTGTAAAAGCCTTGTCACGTGCTCTAGACTACTCACCTAAGGAAGTGGCGGTGGTATCGACGGATGCCAAACAAACTAGAGAATTCGTGTCTTGTGGGTAAAGCCGCACAACCTCTGCAGAGTGTCAAAATCTATTGAATAGCCGTGTCCCGATTACGGACATGCACAGTGATTTCGCGCAAGGGGTAGTATTTTCAAAAATGTGGTTTGGTTCGATGGAAACGTTTGGTTGGAATGGTTGGGAAGTGAACGGGATGTTCACTGTTTGATTCAAAAGAACTTGGTTATCTATGTAGTATTCTTTTACAATCACCTTTACCATCTAATTATTGTATTTCTTTGTTAAACTTGCTTTACGTAAATTAACCATAAAGCCATCCTTGTTTAAGCTGGCATGAATACTATGTGCATACATTTCTCTACGACTTCTTTGAGTACTTTATGTACTCACGGCTTTATGCCCTTTGTTGATCAGTCCAAGCAGAAGAACCAGGAAATGTTGAGTACTTTGAAGAAGGCTACTTTGAAGACTTTGCGAACTAGGTCGCGTCCTCCACTCGATTGCCTGTGAGCATGTCGATTGGGCTCCACGTATTTTGAGATTTCCGCTGCCAGATACTCTGTTGTTGTTAAGCCCTGTGTGGCGACTTTTGTAAGAACCTTGACCATAAGGTCTTTCTTTGTTTTGATTAATATTACTTTATGCGCTTCATTAGTTCGTTGTTGAATGGTTATGATTACATCATTGTTGTAACTGTGCAAGCTAGCTACTGATCATGGGACTAGCTTGGTATGCACAGAGGGTCTCGGGGTTGTGTGACACCCGGGGTCCGACAACCGTCCATGGTGACGATGGCTGCTGCGACGCTAAGGTGTTGGGAAGCGACGAAGGCGGCCATCACGGCGTACACGGGACTGTCTCCCGCGACGTTCTTCACGGTCGTGGCGGTGGCCCCCGCGCTGTGCGTGGTTGTGTCCAGCCTATTTGCGAGGTCAGCGCCGCCGCCGAGGAGGCGGGAGGCGGAGGTGGAGGAGAGGGCGTTCGAGCCGCTGTTTCCGCCGGTGCAGCCCGGGGAGGTGACAGAGGACGAGCTGAGGGCTTATGACGGATCCGACCCTAAGAAGTCATTGCTCATGGCCATCAGGGGGCAAGTCTATGACGTCACGCAGAGAGCAGGTAGAGGCTTTCTTCAGTTCTTGGCTATTGAAATTTTCGATTCTTCTTTTCCCGTGGGTTTTCTACTGATAGAATCATGCAAAACAAGTACAGTAATAAGTTTCATGGAGTTTCATCCCAAGTTTTATAAAGTTTCATCCCGAGTTCCGTCGTATTTCATGAAGTTTTATGAAGTTTTCATCCCAAGTTTCCATGTTTTTCATCAAGTTTCATGAAGTTTCATCCTAAGTTTTATCATATTTTATCAAGTTTTATCGTGTTTCATCAAGTTTCATGAAGTTTTAATCCCAAATAACTGGATGAAACTCACTGAAACTTTGTAGAAACTCTCTTAAACTTAGTGAAACTTCATGAAACAAGAATGGAGCTTTAATTAATAAAACTAGGTAAAACTTGCTCTACAAAATATAGAGAAATAATAACACTAGATGAAACTAAATGAAACATGTCCCAAAATAACTGAATGAGACTAGTTGAAACTTGATAAGACACGATGTCAATATTGAAACTTCATGAAACACAAAAGATTTAAACTTTCTTGGAATCTTCTGGAAACTTCTAGAAATCCAAAACGTCTTGAAACCTCTTGAAACTAGGTTGAAACCTTCTGAAACTTAGTTGAAACATCAATCTAAAACTTCATACTTAAAATCTATAACTTTTAAGCATCCAAAACTTCATGACACTGTTATACCGTTGGAAGTGCTTCCAACGGTATAGCGTTGTGTAGTAGCCCCCTAAAAAAATATCATATTACCCTAGCACGTAAAGTCGACATCGTCGGACTCGACTTTGCTTCACTACTGATAACATGAGTGCTTTCTTCCCGTGAGTCGCCAAACCTGGAGTGGCTATGGAACTACTCCACTACCTTGGATGGTAATGCCACGTTGAAGGGGCCATCAGTGAGCAAGGGGGGGAGAGGTAGCAGGTGAGGCTCTTTAGTTCTCTCATGTCAATGTGTCAGATGTCTTGAGATGGATGTGTTGGACCGAAAAGGCGACTAGAGGGGGGTGAATAGGAGCACGCTCACTTTTTCACAAATAATTGATTCAATAAAACTTTACTCCAGTAACTCAGGAAGCTATGAAGATCAGTATATCAGTACAGCGGAAGACTAATATTGAATCTAATTTAAACCCCTAAGCAATAATACAAAATGAACAAAGATTGAAGCAACTTAATGCACTGGCGGTCGGACCGCTGGGACAACACCGGTCGGACCGATTTCCTCCCGGTCGATTGCGGCGGTTTGACCGCTGGTGTACAGAACAGAAGAACAGCCCCGATGACGAAGATGAAAATAGATGAAACTTTTGATCTACTAATCCAAACTTGATGAAACTTAGAACACACATTCTCTATGATATCAAGAAGCTATTCCAATCGAAGATTGTGATAATTCTTGGAATAACAGCGATCCTTTTCGATTTGATTGAAGAAGGGTGCAAAACCGGGTCAAAACTAAAACTAGGTCAAAACTCTTGCTCGTGGGTGATTGATGATCAAGATGATCTTAGATAGATTCCCACACGTCACAGCAAGCTAGATCATGTGAAGAAACCAAGTAAAAACTCACGGATCAAAGAAAGACCTAAAATCATCAAATAGAGAGAAAGAACGCAATGAGACAAAATATTGATCAAACTTTTCTTTGATTGATTGATATGATCTGGGCTTACAGTCTCTCCAACAATGGAGGACAATGCTCAATCCAAGAGCACGAAAAACACATCAAACTCTCTAAACCCTAGCCTCCACCAAAGCTCTCCCTAAGAAAATTAGGATTTCCAAAATAACAAAAAAGGCGAAGCGGTGGTGCAACCAGCACCCTCTCTTATTTATAGTAGAGGCTTAGACCTTCTAGAAGTTTAACTCTATTGGGCTCCCGTTAAGGCCCAAAACAAACAAGACACATACGCATGCATTTTAAAGCACCGTCTTTATCTTCTTTTGACCTAACTAGCTACACCTTACGTCATTTTGCACCTCGGATTAGCTAATAGGTCACCCTTGTCCATCTTGCACCACGCTTGAGTACATTGACCTCACCCGGCATCGTCGATCGTTCTGGACCTCAGCTCTCCAAGCCTAGTTCCGATCATCCTCGCCGTTGACCGTCGTTGACCACCAAGCAACCTGCACAACAATAGACAAGTAAACCGAATTTGGGAATAAGTTCTTTACAATTTGATCCATGTTAGTCAAAACACGCATCATGCAATATATATGCTCTGAAACTCATGACTTTGACCTAACAAACGAATAACGTCGCCTCGAAGACCGACGAACAAAGTGAAAACCGGCCGATCGCCTTCTCGGCCGGCTCGACCGCCCTCGGCTTCGGTCGACCGCCACCTATGGGCCGGTCAGACCGCCAGCCGGGACTTAGCCATTTTTTCTCTCTGGAAAACCGAAACCTACTGGAATTTTCAAACCAATAGAACTTTTGACTGGAGACTCCAAAAATTATGAGACCAAGTGCAATAAAACCCCCTCTCTTGCCTACACCCTCTATTTTTCGCCCAGCTCAATTCTCACTTTCTGTAACTGGCCGGTCCGACTGCCACCAAGGCTAGTCAGACCGGTCATGAATCGATCAGATCGCCACCCCGCCGATCGGCCGATTATAACTCGACAAAGATGCCAACTTTGCCAAAAACACGTGAAATGACAAACCATTAACGTCACGGCCAATTGTCACATCATCCTAAGATCTGGAGCATATCCCCATGATATCCACAATCTCCCCATTGTTGAACACATTGGCAATAATCCAGAAAATGTAATTTAGAGGTTTGAAAAGTAAAATATTTTCATTTTCGCACAAAGGAACAACTTGGTCCATAAGTAAGAGAAAGCAATGGAAATGACCAAGTTGGCATCAGAATAGCATAGGAAAGTGAGATAAGGCAAAAGAAAGTATAAAACCTTGATTTCCATAAAGGAGTAAAAAATCTCACTTAAGGTCCATATGAAAGAACAATTGTTCAATTGACCTATGATCATTGTAAGGATAAATAAATGCAATTCAAGTTCAAAAAAGTCAACAAGACAATAAGAATGCAATTCAAAAACTCCCCCTCACTATGATCCTCAGATTTCAGAAAATTTTAAATTCTCTAAATTCTCCCCATTTTTATCATTTTTATATATATTCTCTCCCTTTGTACAATAATGATATATCTTCTTCCCCAACATTGAAATATATTCTCCCCTTTGACAATGGAGTCATCAAGGAATCACGTCTTCCTCTCATACAGAGATAACAAATGCAGAATGAAGAAAGAAGCATAAAAAGGAGTATGCATGAGGTGCAATGGAGTGGCTTCATTTTTGTATTTTTTAATTTTTGATTACAAGAAACTTTGGAGATTACCCAAAAGAACAAGCTAGCATCTCTAATATTGCACAAACAGCATATCAAGCCTAACAAAGCTAGCAATATCATGATAAGACATATATATCAAAGCTAAGCACGAAGGCTCAAAAGTAAAGCAATAGATTTGATCAATTTAAGCAAAGCTTCTAATTCAGTAAGTTTATCAACAGGGATCCTAAAGTGAAACTGGTCATGTCAAAATATCAAAGTGAGATCAAAAATCTAACAAATACCACATTAAGAGTCAATTAGGTCCTGTATTGAATCATTTTGCTTAAATTTCTCAAAAGCCCATTTGTCAACAGTTTTCTCATTTGCACTAAATATTGAAGTTGACTAATGATCTAACTTAGTGACAATATCATGGACTATGAGCCATCCACAAACTCATCCTAAGCTTTGACCAGAAGTTGATTAAAGGTATATCTTAGTGAAGAAGATCCTGGAATATGAGCCATCCACAAACTCTTCCTAAGCTTCTACCAGGGCGACAAATCTTGAGGTTCATGTCATTTCTGACAAGCAGTCCCCATGAGATCGTCTGGATCATCAAACTATCTTCAAGTTCATGTCTTTGACAAGCAGTCTCGTAAGAATAGTTTGGCACAATTTAAGCATAAGACAATCTTGATTTTTCATGTTTCACAAGAGCAGTTTCAGAATCTCAAGAACACAAAAAGCTCAAGTAATGATCAATTTTATATTCAAGAGCTAACAAAGCAATTCTGACAAGGCCAATGTCACAAAAGGAGCACTAATTGCGCAACTAACTAAAACATCCACAAATTGTAATTTTTAGTTCGAGTTGTTTTAGAGTTCTAGCTCATACAGCAAAGACTTATCTGTATATATAAAAGCATGATAATTCTAGTAAGTCAAAGAACTAGACATGGCATTGAGCAATAATTGAAATACTAAAGCTCCAAAGGGTAATACGCAAAGTTTCATCAATTATAAAAGATAAGCAGAAAGACTTATATTACAATGCATCTTTTTTGGATTTTTCATACCACTTGTTGTATTTTTCATATGAATGCAATATGATACACTGAGATGCAATAAAAAACCTAAAAAGTTCAAAAAGATCAATAAGTTCAGAAAAAGAACAAGAAAAGATCAAAAGAAGAAGGTAAAATCAGAAAAAGTCGAACTCCCCCTCAAACCAACCTATAGGGATAAATTACCCCTAACTCGCTTCTCAAGGTGGCAAACCTAGTTGGGTCTAAACGCTTGGTGAGGATATCAGCCAGTTGAGCCTCGGACTCCACAAAGTGCAGCATAATATCACTTTTCTCGACATGGTCTCTAAGGAAGTGATAGCGAATGTCTATGTGCTTGGTCCTAAAGTGTTGCATAGGGTTCTTAGCAATATTAATGGCAGAAGTGTTATTACAGAAAAGAGGAACACTAGAAAAATTTAACCCATAATCCTTAAGAGTGGTTACCATCCACAAAATCTGAATACAGCAACTAGCAGCAGCTACATATTCAGCTTCAGCAGTGGATTGTGCAACAGAAGACTGCTTCCTAGAAGACCAAGATACAAGAGAAGTGCCTAGGAAGTGACAAGTGCCTGAAGTACTCTTCCTATCTAGTTGATAGCCCGCAAAATCAGAATCAGAAAACCCCTGAAAGGACAAAGATGACGAACAAGAATACCAAATGCCATACAGAAGGGTATAGTGTAAATACCTGAATATGCGCTTAACGGCTTGGCGATGGGAGGTTCTCGGAGACGCTTGAAACCTCGCTCAGAGGCAGACCGTGAAGTGGATGTCCGGTCTCGAGGCCGTAAGGTACAGAAGGGAATCGATCATGCTACGGTACTGCGTTGATCCACGGCTTCTCCTTCCTTATCTGGATCCAAAACAGTCGAAGTTGCCATAGGAGTGGAGATTGGCTTGCAGTCACCCATGTCGAAACGTTTGAGAAAGTCCTTAGTGTACTTCGTCTGATGGATGACGATCCCTTCCTTGCATTGCTTAATTTGAAGCCCCAAAAAGTAATTAAGCTCTCCCATCATACTCATCTCGAATTCCCTGGACACAATCTCAGAAAAGCTGGAAACAAGAGCATTAGAAGAACCACTAAAGATAATATCATCAATGTAAATTTGAGCAAGTAGGAAGTCATTACCGCGCCTAAGAATGAACAAAGTCTTGTCTACCTTACCCATCTCAAAATCATTTTTAAGCAAGAAGGTCTTAAATCTACCATACCAGGCTCTAGGGGCTTATTTAAGACCATAATTTCCAAGAAAGATAAAATCATCACCCGTCGACCGCGTGAAGGAGGTGAACCATTTTGAGTCTCCGGTCATGTGACGTGAACTGCCGAAGTCGACGAACCACGTGTCCTTCCTCTTTTCGCGGTAATCCTAAAAAATCAAGGCACAGAAGAACGATGTGTCTCGATACTGGGTTAGTTAAACATGACTTAGCAATCCAGTGCTGAGACACACGTCTACGTGTAGTATGCAAAGCAGAAGTACTATCCTTGATTCTATTTGAAGTTCTGTTATGAGCAATAGTTAAATTAACATGAGAGTTATTCTGTCTAGGAATATGATGATAAGCATGTGACACAAATTCTAAACCAGATTTCTTCTTTTCTATGTTACCATGTCTCATAAAAGCTCTAGGTTGATTAGGTGAAATTCTAGCATAATCTTTCTTATCATTTTTCAACCTACGCCAACAGAACTCAACCAAATGCCCATCCTTTTTGCAATAGGTGCGATGATACTTAATACCACTGGGAGAAGCACCCTTAGACTTAACAGATGGTTGGGCAATACCTGCAGATTTAAAGATAGTTTTTGCAGGTTGTGTTTTAAATTCAATTAAACCATTTTTCAAGACTTGAGTAACTTTTGGGTTATAATTATTTTGAACATGATTGTATCCTAATCCTTGCTTCTTATAAGGAGTTTTAGACTTATCCAGAATCATGTTTAATTGTTTCTTACCTTTAGAGAATTTTTCTAAGGTATCCTTAAGATAAACATTTTCTTCTTTAAGATTAACACATCATTCATAGGTTTTACCCTTAATGGCTCTAGCATATTTTTCCTTATATAAAGTAGTTTCAAGTTTAAGAGCTGGACATGAAGCACATGTAGAAGACTCAATACTGTCATTAAGCTTGGCATATTTAGCTCTAGCTGCTTCTAATATATCTTTAACTGATGTTTGCGTTCTAAGCAGAAAGTGCAAAAGCTAGGATCAACCACACCAGAAGCAAACTAACTTGCTAGACTCTAAACATTTTTCACATGGAGCAGATTTAACTTCAACAAGCTCAGTCCTAGCATTTTCAAGTGTCGCAAAGCAATATCATGAGCAGATTGCAGTTTAGCAAATTCAAAGTGCAAAGCATGGCAGGATGAACATTCATTAGATTCAAGAGTCTTAGCATTTTCAAGTTCTAAAGTCAAATTATTTACTTGTGACTCTAAGTGCTTATTCTTGGCCATGACAAACTCTAAAACTTTATCCTGACTCATGAGTTGCTCAAACATAAATTCACATCTATCAAAAAGAACATCATAGGAAGGAGGTACCTCATCGTTGTCCTCCTCACTCCCGGAGTCAACATCGCTTAAGGATTGATCCTCAACAGCGGCAAGCACCCGGTGAGCGGCCTTTGTCAGTTGGGCAACATCATACCTTGAGTTGTTCCATTGAGGCTTGTTCCAAACTAGCTTTCCCTCCTTATGGTCGCTCTTACCCTTCAGCTTGGTGCAATTTGCCCTGATATGATTAAGCTCACCACACTCATAGCAAGTCACGTGATCTCCTCTATTTCTGTTTCTCATATTATTGTAGGTCTGTGTGACCTTTTTGACTATGAGGGCCAACTCAGCCTCAGGAAGACTCTCAAACTCTTCTTCATGAATTGCAGATAAACCAGCACGCGAAAATTCAGAAGAAGACTCAAAAGACCCATCAGAAGCTCTCTTGAGTGGGTCTACTACCAAAGCTATGTTTTCCTTCTTGGGATGATCAATCCTCTTGATCTCATGAGTCTTGAGCTTGCTACAGAGCAGCTCCAAAGTCAGATTAGAAAGATTGACATTCTCCTCAATAGCTGTAGCCTTTATCTCCCACTCCTTGGTGCTGATTGCAGCCAAGAGATGGGTGGCATTTTCAGATTGAGAATATTCAATACCAACAGCTTTCATCTGATTAATCACTTTATTAAAGCGACTAAAAATATCATCGATTCTCTCTCCAGAACGCATCTTGAATTTGTTATATTCACGCTTATAGACTGTTTGGCGTACTTTCTTGACTTAGGACGAACCATCATGATAGGTTTCGAGAGTGTTCTAAATCTCATGCGCAGTTTCAAGATTACAAATCCGATCATACTCCTGTCTCCCAAGCCTACCATATAAGAGATTTTTAGCCTTATTGTTGTTAGCCAAAAGGGCTTCTGAAGCCGGCGTAGCAACTTCAGGCAAAATGAGAGGGACTCGAACAACCTCCCATATAGTGTAACATGCCAACTTTCAGAGCTTTAAAAATCTTTTAAATGGTTGTAGAGAGAAAATTCACCATTTGGATTTATTTGAATATAAATTTAAAAAGCTTAATATGGACTTTAAGGACAAACTGATTTAATATGCTTAATCCCAACATCAACAATTGTCAAAACTATTTTATTTAGATTCTACATACTTGGATATATTTTATAGAATTTTCTGGAATTTTTCAAAGTCATTTGCTATTTTCTATTGGCTATTTGTATTGTCTGGATTTATTTAAAAGAAAATCAAAGAAAATCCTTGAACGATCTTTGGACCGAAGCCCAACACTATTCCGCCGTGACCCTCGTTTCTCAAATTGACCACTTCGCCAAGGCGCTCCTTCCGGTAGTTGGATTTCCATCGACGGTGCCGCACTCCGCCTTCGCCTCGCTCTCATTGCCGGTGGGACCATCATCGAGTCGTCGTCTCATGAGCCTTCTTCTTCTCGCGCCGCGCCGCCGCCATTCTTTGGAGCTTGAGCTCCGTCCGACAAAACCGATTCGGTTCTTGATTCTTCGCGCCGACCCACCAAATCGTAGCTTCGGTTGATTTCTTATCCGCTCCAAACCGAATCAAACCTCGATCCTTTTAATCTCCCGATCTCGAATCTCGAAATTCAAATCGCGGCCGCCTTTGGACCCGATTTGGGGTTTCAAATCTCGGCATCTCGCCGCCTATAAATACCCAGATTTCGAGTTTTAAGAGCTTCTTCTCCTGAATTGCACCGCGCTTCGCCGCTTCTTGGACCTACACAACCCGTGATTAAAGCCGCCACCTCTCGCCGCCCGAGCATCGCGAGCCTTACCGCCGCGCGCACGGCCATTTGAGTTTTAGGGTTTTCGGCGCATAGAGCTGTCTTCTCGGTGAATTGCCGCTGTCGTCTTCCCGAGCGCCCTTGCCTGTCGCCGACTACACCACCGTGATGGCGCCAAGTCAAGACACGCGGCTACCTCGGATCTTCGGTGCACTCGGTCCACCGTGAACCCGATCTTGACATGTGGGCCCACATGTCGATTTCTTTAAATTTATTTCTTTTCCATAAATTCTCGGCTGACGCAAGCATTGCGCAATAATTCGATTTTCCTTTATAAAAATAATTCGGGAAATTCAATAAAATCCAAATTAGGGTTTTATTTGATTTTTCAAACTTCCAAAGCCCATATCTTTTGCATCCGAACTCCGATGGAGCTCATTCAAATTTGTAAATTCATATAAAATTAAGATCTATTTAATGGTGAATTGTATTTGAATTTTTGGAGTTGTTTTGCCTCTGTTATTTATTGTTTTTGTTTCTTTTGTCTCGTTTGCGAGTAGACGTCGATACTTCGGGAAATTTTGCAGAAGAAGGAGCACCTCAAGACCAAGACCAATATCTAGATCTATTCCAAGGCAAGTTATACCTTTGATCATATTAAACCCAGTTTTCAAAATACTTTGTTTCAATGTATTGCATTCTATTTCAAGTACTTATTTAAATGCTTTTGGGTGTAGTTATTAATCCAAACTGTTATATCCACCTTGTCAATTTGTATGCCATGATCTTTTATCACCCTAGATTGGTTCATTATTAGTTGGTATTATCGTAGCACCAATGTGGGATGGTTAGATACGATTAGACTGCTTAGCCATGCCACGAGTCATCATTTCATGAGAGTTGCAAATATAAACTTGACTAAGTGATTATGGAACTGTGTGATGAAACTATGTGTGCTGTGTGCTGTTACTCGTTGATGGCATGTGTTGCACTTAATCAACAGGGTGGGAAAAGATTTAGACTGGGGCAAGTGGTGGATCTGTGTGAATGGTGGAACTGTGTGATATAAACTTTGTGATTTGGGTTAAAACTGGAAGTCTTGCCTTGGTCAATTAAGGACTTAACTTTGTGCGCTATTGAACTGGGCCTTACTGTACGACCACATGCCTAGTATGGGCTGGGCCTAACTTAGTAAGTTATGGAGTCTTGACATTGACAACTCAGGTTGTATTTAAACTGTGTGATGGGCTAGAGGTGTGATATGTCACATCATGATTCGTCATTGCATCCCTGTCCAACGGTGTGTGTCGTTCCAAGGGCTGTGTGTACAAATTGGACGGCAGGAAAGCACATCGGGAGTGTCATTGTTTGAGATAAAATATCTGAAAGGTTTTGTTATGGTCGCTAGCTAGCTACTGCTGATTGTATCGTGTGGGTAAAGTGTACAACCTCTGCACAGTGTTACATCAATCTATTCGAATAGCCGCGTCCTCGGTTATGGA
Organism: Hsuehochloa calcarea; assembly: GCA_036346395.1. Lineage (NCBI taxonomy): Eukaryota > Viridiplantae > Streptophyta > Magnoliopsida > Poales > Poaceae > Hsuehochloa > Hsuehochloa calcarea. Next base: position 38,001,123 of record CM070604.1, on the reverse strand, counting down.
CATGCTCGGGAATTTCACACGAGGGGTAGATTTTCATAAAAACAAATGGGAAGGGTCAGCTGTGTGAGATAACTTGTGCAGCTGTGTGAATAACTTGATTAGATTGTGTGTCCTTTGTGAAATCAATGGTTAATTTATTATTGTCTATTTGTTTTGAATTATACTTTCAATCTATTATTTGTATTCAAATTGCAAATGTTGCATTTCTGCAAAATGACCACAGAAGCCATTCCTTTTGGAATAAGCCATCATCTATAAATTGCATTCTGTGGTATGACTTGCGAGTACGGTGTGTACTCACTCTTGCTAAACAAATCAACAGAAGTGGAGGAGTCGTCGCCTGTTTTTGAAGAAGAATTCTACGAAGGTTGATCGTTAGGGTCTTGATCCCAGTCAGTTGCCTGTGGTAAATTGATGGGAGCCACTGGAGTTTAATTCGTTTTCGCTGCAGTTTATTTCTTTATTGTCAGCCTTGCATGGCTTAATAAATGTAAAACCTCGCCCTTAAGTCCCAACAGGTTATTTGTTATTCAAAGTACTCGTTTATTCTTATATTCGTTGTATGGATGTGATATTTCATCGATGTTGACACTGTGTGCACTAGCGTGATCCTGGACTAGTGCAGAATACACAGAGGGTCCAGATTAGCATATTTGGGTCCCGTCAGAGGTGATATCAGAGCCATACTGACTGTAGGCCTTGACCTTAGTTAGATTGACCGTTCTTAGTGAGTCCAAATTATTTTCTAAAGCAAAAAAATTAACTTGCAAGATTCACTGAACTCTTTAACTCATTTCATGTCTCTCTTGACTCAACTATTGCTGAAATTCTTTCTCCCCGCTGTTTTAAAGTTGTTTTTACCTTCTTGTCCGTCTTGACAGATGCCCCGTCTTCAGAGTTATGGAAAGCGCACGGGAGGACTTGCCGCTGAGCTTTGGAAGTTGTTATAAGTACTTGGAGGATTTGACCGTCCCTTGTACCGTGGCAGTGCTTGGGTCGTGAACGGCCGAGATCGTGGAGTCATCTGCCATTTGACCGTCTACGCCAGGAAGAACACCAAGGCAAGCAAACCACTGAACATCTCAGCTCGAAGGAGTGTTTGGATTGAAGCAATCCAGGAGTCTTCGCGCCTTGCCATCCTGAGGATCTGCAACATCTACTCTCGAGAGCTTCGAGACACAGTTTTCTGTTACCATCCCCGCACTTCCGACGTGGATCTTGCTGCACGTTTTCCGTCTACGGAGGGAGAAGGCAACACCACCGTTGTGCATCTCGCCCAGTTCGCCGCTGCTCAAGAGGAGTCGTTGGAGTTAACCGCCACAGAGTTGGAGTGTGCCTACGAGACTCTTCAGAGAGCCGAGGAGAGGATCGCCATATTGGAAGAAACTCTTTATGGACGGCACGATCACGAAGAAGACACTGAAGAGGAAGACCTGAAGAAGGCGATGGACCATTTGAACGGAAGAGCAAGAGAGGCAAGAGTGGAGGAACCACCGCACTTGCACTCGAGACACTGCCTCTGTTGCACCAGCCCCGGGACATCAAGATCAGTTTGCGAGGATGCCAGCTCACTTCAGTCTACAAGAAAGTAGAGCACCGTCAAGGCTACGGAGGCTATTTAATCGAGTAGTCTGTTCGAGTTGTTTTAGGCTTAGCCAGTATTAAGTCTTGAGTCACCCTTTAGGCGGTAGTTTTGTGTGCTTAGGTTCGTCCTTATTTTTGTGTGCAAGTATGAGCTTCAGAGGCCCTTAGGCATTTGTTGCAAGCCATACTATTATCTTAATCAATATAAGAGTTTCAGTTGAGCTTTCTTAAAATATATTGTTGGGTTTTACCTACCCCGCTTAGTTCTACAACTCATCTTGTACTTGCTACCTTATCTAACCCCTGGAGATTCACCAGATGGTTCAGACTCGTCAAGCTGCTGCAAGTGGTTCCGATACTCCACTATCAGAAGGACAGGAACAGACCCCCGGAGAAGCAGTTCCACCACAAGCACCTTCGATTGATCTGCAGAATTTTAGAGCATTCATGGCAGCTCAGACCCAGCTGATGTACACCATGATGAACCAGATGCAAGCTATGAATAACCAGAACCACAACAATCAGCATCACAATGGAGCCCCAGTTGCTCATGGTCACAATGGATCATCCAAGTTGGCCGAGTTTATGAGGACCCGTCCACCAACTTTCTCTGGACATGTCTCACCAGTAGAGGCTGATGATTGGCTTCGTGTCATTGAGAGGAAGCTGCTAATCACTCAATGCAGCGATCATGAGAAAGTTATGTACGCCACTCACCAGATGGAAGGCATTGCTGCCGAATGGTGGGAAAACTTTTGTGCAGCGCATGGAACGCCGCAAGACATTACTTGGGAAGAGTACACAACTGCTTTTCGGCAGTATCATGTGCCAGAAAAAATTATGGATCTGAAGAAGGATGAATTCCGTGATCTCAAGCAAGGAGGAATGTCAGTGACCGACTACCTCAACAAATTCTCTCAACTTGCTCGATATGCTGCAGAAGATGTCGCCACCGACAAGGCTCGCCAGAGTCGTTTTCTGAAAGGATTAAACACTGGACTTCAAGTCAACTTGATCGCTCACACCTTTCCTGATTTCCAAGAATTGATCAACAAGGCTTTGATTCTTAAGGATAAGCGCAAGGAATTGGAAGATCACCGTAAGCGCAGAATGGCTCAGCAAGGAAGTCACCAACCCTAGCTGAAGGCAAGAATGATTCCACCGCAGTTTAGCCGTTTTCCACCACGACTCGCGGATCACTGCACCAACTTCAAGACTCGCCCGGTTGCTCGAATTTCCGCAACCCCGCACCAGTCAATCCCAATCCAATAAGCAACCCACAGAGTATACCCAAAGTTTGCTTTACCTGTCGTCAGCCAGGGCATTTCGCCAACCGATGTCCGCAGAATGGGACTATCACTCCAGTACGCTTCAACCTTGGAAACACACCAGCCAAGACGCCAAGATAAGGCGACCATCAAGGAACTTCTCAAGTGCCGGTCAATCCGGAGGAGCACCGCAATCAGTGGTCAGAGGCCGTGTCAATCACGTCACTCTGGAAGGAGCCCAAGAAGCACCCGACGTTGTACTGGGTAAGTTTCGTAAATTCGAAGACTGCATCGCCTGCTTGATTCGGAGCTTCGCATTCGTTTATTTCTGGAATTTTTGCAACTAAGAACAAATTGGAAGTTATGCATCTTAAGCATACTCTGTTAGTCCAGTCGCTTGGAGCAGAGCTAAGTTCTAAAGTTGGATGTTTAGGAGCTAGGTTACTCATAGCGGGAGTTGAGTTTCTAGCCAACCTAATAGTTCTAGACACTCAGACCATAGATGTCATCCTTGGTATGGATTGGTTATCCAAACATAAGGCAGTGCTAGATTGTAGCCGAAGAGCCGTAACAATAGAGGATACCGTCGGAAAGAAAGTGGAATTTCTAGCCACCTCAGTACGTGATGGACATTTGGTAGTCAACAATCTGAAGACAGTTTCCTTGGAAGATGTACCTGTAGTCAGGGATTACCCGGACGTATTTCCAGAAGAATTACTAGGAATGCCGCCGGACCGTGACATTGAGTTTGTCATCGATCTAGTGCCAGGGACAACACCAATTTCCAAGAGACCATATCGGATGCCAGCCGATGAACTTGTGGAAATGAAGAAGCAGATAGAAGAACTACTGGAGAAAGGTTTTGTAAGACCTAGTTCGTCGCCATGGGGAGCGCCAGTTTTGTTTGTCAAGAAGAAAGATGGAGGCATGAGGATGTCCATCGATTATCGCTCTCTTAATGAAGTCACCATCAAGAACAAATACCCTTTGCCCAGAATTGATGATTTGTTCGACCAGATGAAAGGAGCCGGAGTATTCTCCAAGATCGATCTGCGGTCAGGTTACCATCAGTTGAAGATTTGTCCTAAGGATGTACCAAAGACCGCTTTCTCAACCCGGTATGGACATTATGAGTTTTTAGTCATGTCTTTTGGATTGACTAATGCCCCTGCCTACTTCATGAACATGATGAACAAAGTATTCATGGAATATTTGGATAAGTTCGTAGTAGTGTTTATTGATGATATTTTGGTTTACTCAAAGTCAGAAGAAGAGCATGCAGACCATTTGAGATTAATCCTAGAGAAGCTCAGAGAACATCAGTTGTATGCCAAGTTCAACAAGTGTGACTTTTGGAAGAAGAAAGTTGATTTCCTCGGTCATGTGATGACAGCCGAAGGAGTAGCAGTTGACCCCGGAAAGGTTAAAGATGTAATGAATTGGGAGCAGCCCAAGACCGTAACACAGATTCGGAGTTTCTTGTGAATGGCAGGATATTATCGTCGTTTCATTGAAGGATTCTCAACGATTGCTAAGCCTCTTACGCAATTGTTGAAGAAAGAGAAGAAATTCATTTGGACCCCAGCTTGTGAAGAGACTTTTCAAGAACTGAAGAAACGTTTGACTTGACCCGATGCTAGTTTTGCGGATATCGATAAGGATTTTGATATCTATTGTGATGCTTCGCGTCAAGGATTAGGATGTGTCCTTATGCAAGAAGGAAGAGCTGTCGCTTATGCGTCAAGGCAGTTAAGACCTCACGAAGAGAATTATCCTACCCATGATTTGGAGTTAGCTGCCGTAGTGCATGCTTTGAAGATTTGGCGTCATTATCTCATCGGTAATCGCTGTGAAGTCTACACCGATCATAAGAGCCTGAAGTACATATTCACTCAGTCTGATTTGAACATGAGACAGAGAAGATGGCTAGAATTAATAAAGAATTATAATCTTGGAATTCATTACCATCCTGGTAAGGCCAATGTAGTTGCAGATGCACTGAGTCGTAAGAGCTACTGCAATGCTCTGGAAGTAAAAGAGTTGTGTTCAGAACTTCAGGAGGAATTCCAGAAGCTACAGCTAGAAGTTGTTCCAGAAGGATTTGTGGCCAGTTTAGAAGTGCAATCTACTTTAGAGAGATAGATTCGTGAAGCTCAACCCAAGGATTCTGAGTTTGCCGACCTCAAGAAGAAGATGGCAGAAGGAAAGTTTAAAGACTTCACCATGGATGATCAGGATATAGTGTGGATCAATGGACGTATCTGTGTACCGGATATTGATGGATTAAGACAGCTGATTCTGAAGGAAGCCCATGACTCAAAGTATTCGATTCACCCTGGAAGTACTAAGATGTATCAGGATGTTAAGAATAAGTTTTGGTGGCCAAACTTAAAGCGAGACGTCGCAGAGTTCGTTGCCTTATGCGACGTGTGTCAGAAAGTAAAGGCAGAGCATCAGAGACCAACAGGTTTGCTACAACCGCTAAAGATACCAGAATGGAAGTGGGAAGAGATCGGTATGGACTTTATTACCGGTTTACCCAAGACTCAATCAGGATATGATTCTATTTGGGTAATAGTGGATCGTTTGACTAAGGTTGCCCATTTCTTGCCAGTCAAAACCACTTATTCAGGAGACCGCTTGGCGGAATTGTATATGTCAAAAATCGTCAGTCTGCATGGTGTGCCTAAGAAGATAGTGTCAGATCGAGGATATCAGTTCACCTCTCGTTTCTGGTAGAGTCTACATGAAGCCCAGGAACTCATCGAATTTGATCGCTTATCATCCACAGCATGATGGACAGACTGAAAGAGTCAACCAGATATTAGAAGATATGTTGAGAGCCTGTGCCCTAGCAAATGCTACCAGTTGGGATAAGAGTTTGCCGTATGCAGAATTCTCGTACAACAACAGTTATCAAGCCAGTTTGCATATGCCACCATTTGAAGCTTTGTATGGTCGTGCCTGCAGAACTCCATTAAATTGGTCAGAGACAGCTGAACGTGTAGTGTTCGGACTAGATATTATTCAGGAAGCCGAAGAACAAGTTGCTATGATCAGAGAGAGGTTAAAGATAGCCCAGTCCAGGCAAAAGAGTTATGCCGATAATCATCGTCGTGACCTCAGCTTTGAACCAGAGGATTTTGTGTATCTTCGAGTTACTCCGCTTAGAGGTGTTAAGAGATTCCACACCAAAGGGAAGCTTGCTCCAAGGTATGTGGGTCCGTTCAAGATTTTGGAACGCCGTGGAGAAGTTGCGTATCAGTTGGAGCTACCACAGTCGTTAGCAGGAGTGCATGATGTCTTTCATGTCTCTCAGCTGAAGAAGTGTCTTCGTGTGCGTAAGAGCGGACTCGTTGGAGTCAATTGAACTGAAGGAAGATCTCACGTACAAAGAGCAGCCTGTCAGAATTTTAGATGTCGCAGAGCGCCGCACCAGAAGCAAGACCGTTCGTTTCTGCAAAGTCCAATGGAGTAACCACTCAGAAGGAGAAGCAACGTGGGAACGTGAAGAAGAGTTGAAAGCAGAGTTCCCTAGCCTTTTCTCTAGCTAGCCGGAATCTCGGGGTCGAGATTCGTTTAAGGGGGCGAGGTTTGTAACATCCCAACTTTCAGAGCTTTAAAAATCTTTTAAATGGTTGTAGGGAGAAAATTCACCATTTGGATTTATTTGAATATAAATTTAAAAAGCTTAATATGGACTTTAAGGACAAACTGATTTAATATGCTTAATCCCAACATCAACAATTGTCAAAACTATTTTATTTAGATTCTACATACTTGGATATATTTTATAGAATTTTCTGGAATTTTTCCAAAGTCATTTGCTATTTTATATTGGCTATTTGTATTGTCTGGATTTATTTAAAAGAAAAATCAAAAGAAAATCCTTGAACGATCTTCGGGCCGAAGCCCAACACTATTCCGCCATGACCCTCGTTTCTCTCGGCCACCACGCCAAGGCTTCGCTTCCACCGTTGGATTTCCATCGCCGCATGACTGCCGCACTTCGCCCGCTCTGTTGCCGGGTGGGACCATCATCGAGTCGTCGTCTCGCGAGCCTTCTTCTTCCTCGCGCTCGGCCGCGCCATTCTTTGGAGCTTCGAGCTTCGTCCGACAAAACCGATTCGGTTCTTGATTCTTGATCTTGGTGTGGCGGCCGCGTGGCGCCAGATCGCCAAAGACGTCGTGGCGTGGCTCGGTCCACCGCGCCAGATCTCCCTCGGTTCGGTGCACTCGGTCCACCGTGAACCCCGATACTGACATGTGGGCCCACATGTCAGATTTCTTTTTAAATTTATTTCTTTTTCCATAAATTCTCGGTTGACGCAAGCATTGCGCAATAATTCGATTTTCCTTTATAAAAATAATTCGGGAAATTCAATAAAATCCAAATTAGGGTTTTATTTGATTTTTCAAACTTCCAAAGCCCATATCTTTTGCATCCGAACTCCGATGGAGCTCATTCAAATTTGTAAATTCATATAAAATTAAGGTCTATTTAATGGTGAATTGTATTTGAATTTTTGGAGTTGTTTTGCCTCTGTTATTTATTGTTTTTGTTTCTTTTGTCTCGTTTGCGAGTAGACGTCGATACTTCGGGGAATTTTGCAGAAGAAGGAGCACCTCAAGACCAAGACCAATATCTAGATCTATTCCAAGGCAAGTTATACCTTTGATCATATTAAACTCAGTTTTCAAAATACTTTGTTTCAATGTATTGCATTCTATTTCAAGTACTTATTTAAATGCTTTTGGGTGTAGTTATTAATCCAAACTGTTATATCCACCTTGTCAATTTGTATGCCATGATCTTTTGTCACCCTAGATTGGTTCATTATTAGTTGGTATTATCGTAGCACCAATGTGGGATGGTTAGATACGATTAGACTGCTTAGCCATGCCACGAGTCATCATTTCATGAGAGTTGCAAATATAAACTTGACTAAGTGATTATGGAACTGTGTGATGAAAGCTGTGTGTCTTTGTGTCTTTGTTACTCGTTGATGGCATGTGTTGCATTTAATCAATAGGGTGGGAAAAGATTTAGACTGGAGCAAGTGGTGGATCTGTGTGAATGGTGGAACTGTGTTACGAGAGGTGTTAAGAGATTCCACACCAAAGGGAAGCTTGCTCCAAGGTATGTGGGTCCGTTCAAGATTTTGGAACGCCGTGGAGAAGTTGCGTGACGCTTGGAGCTACCACGATCGTTAGCGAGTGCATGATGTCTTTCATGTCTCTCACCAAGAAGTGTCTTCGTGTGCGGAAGAGCGGACTCGTTGAGTCAATTGAATCAAGGAAGATCTCACGACAAAGAGCGACTGTCGAATTTTAGATGTCGCAGAGCGCCGCACTGTAAGCAAGACCGCTCGCTTCGCAAAGTCCAATGGAGTAACCACTGAAGGAGAAGCAACGTGGGAACGTGAAGAAGAGTTGAAAGCGAGTTCCCTAGCCTTTTCTCTAGCTAGCCTAATCTCGGGGTCGAGATTCGCTTAAGGGGCGAGGTTTGTAACATCCCAACTTTCTGAGCTTTAAAAATCTTTTAAATGGTTGTAGGGAGAAAATTCACCATTTGGATTTATTTGAATATAAATTTAAAAAGCTTAATATGGACTTTAAGGACAAACTGATTTAATATGCTTAATCCCAACATCAACAATTGTCAAAACTATTTTATTTAGATTCTACATACTTGGATATATTTTATAGAATTTTCTCGAATTTTTCCAAAGTCATTTGCTATTTTCTATTGGCTATTTGTATTGTCTGGATTTATTTAAAAGAAAAATCAAAGAAAATCCTTGAATGGTCGGGCCAAGCCCAACACTATTCCGCCCAGACCTCGTTTCTCTCATTTGACCAAGGCCGCTTCGCTTCCTAGTTGGATTTCCATCGCGACGGCTGCACGCTTCGCCCGCGCTCGCCGCCAAAGGGACCATCATCGAGTCGTCGTCTCGCGAGCCTTCTTCTTCCTCGCGCTGGCACGCCATTCTTTGGAGCTTCGAGCTCCGTCCGACAAAATCGATTCGTTGTCGATTCTTGCCGACCGCTCCAAACCGAATCAAACCGGATCCTTTTAATCTCCCCAAATCTCGAAATTCAAATCGCGGCGTTTGGATCCGATTTGGGGTTTCAAATCTCGGCATCTCCGCCTATAAATACCCTCAAGACTGCTAGGACCTCCGCAACCCAAAGCCGCCACCTCGAAGTTTTAGGGTTTTCGGCCGAGCTTCTTCTCCGTGAATTGCACCGTCGTCTTCGCCGCTTCTTGCCTCGCCGACTACACCACCGTGATCAAGAAGTCCCGAGCTACCTCGGGCGCACTCTCGTCGCCGAGCATCGCGAGCACTCTCCCGACAAAACTCGAGCCTTCACCGCCGCTTCTTCCGCCACGGCCGCCACCGTCGTTGCTACCACGGTAAGGGCACCCCGAGTGCGCAATAGCACGTGGAACAATCTGGTACCTCCATCGCCGGCGAAGTCGCCGCTCGTTCGCCGTGACCATCGGTCCCGAGCGCCACCGTCGCCGTTGTCGCCCGGCTCGGCGCCCGCGACCGATCTTGGTGTGGCGTACCGTGGCGCCAGATCGGCGCCAAGACGCAGCGTGCGTGGCTCGGTCCACCGCGCAGATCTCCTGTTCGGTGCACTCGGTCCACCGTGAACTCGACATCGACATGTGGGCCCACATGTCGATTTCTTTAAATTTATTTCTTTTCCATAAATTCTCGGTGACGCAAGCATTGCGCAATAATTCGATTTTCCTTTATAAAAATAATTCGGGAAATTCAATAAAATCCAAATTAGGGTTTTATTTGATTTTTCAAACTTCCAAAGCCCATATCTTTTGCATCCGAACTCCGATGGAGCTCATTCAAATTTGTAAATTCATATAAAATTAAGGTCTATTTAATGGTGAATTGTATTTGAATTTTTGGAGTTGTTTTGCCTCTGTTATTTATTGTTTTTGTTTCTTTTGTCTCGTTTGCGAGTAGACGTCGATACTTCGGGGAATTTTGCAGAAGAAGGAGCACCTCAAGACCAAGACCAATATCTAGATCTATTCCAAGGCAAGTTATACCTTTGATCATATTAAACTCAGTTTTCAAAATACTTTGTTTCAATGTATTGCATTCTATTTCAAGTACTTATTTAAATGCTTTTGGGTGTAGTTATTAATCCAAACTGTTATATCCACCTTGTCAATTTGTATGCCATGATCTTTTGTCACCCTAGATTGGTTCATTATTAGTTGGTATTATCGTAGCACCAATGTGGGATGGTTAGATACGATTAGACTGCTTAGCCATGCCACGAGTCATCATTTCATGAGAGTTGCAAATATAAACTTGACTAAGTGATTATGAAACTGTGTGATGAAACTGTGTGTGCTGTGTGCTGTTACTCGTTGATGGCATGTGTTGCATTTAATCAACAGGGTGGGAAAAGATTTAGACTGGGGCAAGTGGTGGATTTGTGTGAATGGTGGAACTGTGTGATATAAACTTTGTGATTTGGGTTAAAACTGAAAGTCTTGCCTTGGTCAATTAAGGACTTAACTTTGTGCGCCATTGAACTGGGCCTTACTGTACGACCACATGCCTAGTATGGGCTGGGCCTAACTTAGTAAGTTATGGAGTCTTGACATTGACAACTCAGGTTGTATTTAAACTGTGTGATGGGCTAGAGGTGTGATATGTCACATCGCGGATTCGATTCATTGATCCACGTCCAACGGTGTGTGTGTCGCTCCAAGGGTCGTGTGTACAAATTGACGGCAGAAAGCACATCGGAGTGTCATTGTTTGAGATAAAATCTCGAAAGGTTTTGTTATGGTCGATGCTAGCTACACCGATTGTATCGTGTGGGTAAAGTGTACAACCTCTCGCAGTGTTACATCAATCTATTCGAATAGCCGCGTCCTCTGCTATGGACATGCTCTGAATTTCACACGAGGGTAGATTTTCATAAAACAAATGGGAAGGGTCATTGTGTGAGATAACTTGTGCATTGTGTGAATAACTTGATTAGACTGTGTGTCCTTTGTGAAATCAATGGTTAATTTATTATTGTCTATTTGTTTTGAATTATACTTTCAATCTATTATTTGTATTCAAATTGCAAATGTTGCATTTCTGCAAAATGACCACAGAAGCCATTCCTTTTGGAATAAGCCATCATCTATAAATTGCATTCTGTGGTATGACTTGCGAGTACGGTGTGTACTCACTCTTGCTAAACAAATCAACAGAAGTGGAGGAGTCGTCGCCTGTTTTTGAAGAAGAATTCTACGAAGGTTGATCGTTAGGGTCTTGATCCCAGTCAGTTGCCTGTGGTAAATTGATGGGAGCCACTGGAGTTTAATTCGTTTCCGCTGTAGTTTATTTCTTTATTGTCAGCCTTTCATGGCTTAATAAATGTAAAACTCGACCGTAAGGTCTCAACAGTTATTTGTTATTCAAAGTACTCGTTTATTCTTATATTCGTTGTATGGATGTGATATTTTATCGATGTTGACACTGTGTGCACTAGCGTGATCCTGGACTAGTGCAGAATACACAAAGGGTCCAGATTTGTATATTTGGGTCCCGACATATAGCATGTCCTTCGCTCTCAAGGAAGAGTCGCATGCGATTCTTCCAATAGGCAAAGTCGTGCCCATCGAAGATATGCGGCTTTGTGGAGTATCTATCAATCACCAAGTTCAGTGACCGGTTAAGATTAAGATTGAACTAACCGGGCTCTGATACCACTTGTTGGACCGAAAATGTGACTAGAGGGGGGGTGGATAGGAGCACGCTCACTTTTTCACAAATAATTAATTCAATAAAACTTTACTCCAGTAGCTATGGAAGCTATGAAGATCAGTATATCGGTACAGCAGAAGAGTAATATTGAATCTAATTTAAGCCCTTAAACAATAATACAAAATCAACAAAGATTGAAGCAACTTAATGCACTGGCGGTCGGACCGCTGGGACAACACCGGTTGAACCGATTTCTGCGGCCTCGATCAATCGATTCATGGTCGATCATTGGTGTCTGTAATGTAAGAACAACCCCGATGACGAAGATAAAAATAGATGAAACTTTCGATCTACTAATCCAAACTTGATGAAACTTGGAACAAACCTTCTCTATGATATCAGGAAGCTATTCCAATCGAAGATTGTGATAATTCTTGGAAGAATAGCGATCCTTTTCGATTTGATTGAAGAAGGGTGAAAAACCGGGTCAAAATAAAAACTAGGTCAAAACTCTTGCTCGTGGGTGATTGATGATCAAGATAATCCTAGATAGATTCTCACACGTCACAGCAAGCTAGATCACATGAAGAGACCAAGCAAAAACTCACGGATCAAAGAAAGACCTAAAATCATCAAATAGAGAGAAAGAACGCAATGAGACAAAACATTGATCAAACTTTCCTTTTATTGATTGATATGATCTGGGCTTACAGCCTCTCCATCAATGGAGGACAATGCTCAATCCAAGAGCACGAAAAACACATCAAACTCTCTAAACCCTAGCCTCCACCAAAGCTCTCCCTAAGAAAATTAGGGTTTCCAAAATAGTAAAAAGGCGAAGCGGTGGTGCAGCCACCACCCTCTCCTATTTATAGTGGAGGCTTAGACCTTCTAGAAGTTTGACTCTATTGGGCTCCTGTTAAGGCCCAAAACAAACGGGACACATACACACGTATTTTAAAGCGTCGTCTTTATCTCCTCTTGACCTAACTAGCTACACCTTACACCATCTTGTGCCTCGGATTAGCTAATAGGTCACCCTTGTCCCTCTTGCACCACGCATGAGTTCATTGACCTCACCCGACATCGTCGATCGTTCTAAACCTCAGCTCTCCAAGCCTAGTCCCGATCATCCTCGCCGTTGACCGTCGTTGACCACCAAACAATCTGCACAACAATAGACAAGTAAACCGAATTTGGGAATAAGTTCTTTACAACTTGACCCATGTTAGTCAAAACACACATCATGCAACATATATGCCCTGAAACTCATGACTTTGACCTAACAAACGAATAACGTCACCTCGAAGACCGACGATCAAAGAAAACCGGTCAGACCGCCCCTTGGGCCGATCTGACCGCCCACCCTGGCCGGTCTGACCGCCACCTATGGGCTGGTCAGACCGCCAGCTGGGACTTAGCCATTTTTTCTCTCTGGAAAACCGAAACCTACTGGAATTTTCAAACTAATAGAACTTTTGACAGGAGACTCCAAAAATTATGAGACCAAGTGCAATAGAATCCCCTCTCTTGCCTACACCCTCTATTTTCATTGACTCAATTCTCACTTTACGTAACTAGCGGTCCGATCGCCACCCAGTGGTCGGGCCAAACCATGAATCGGTCAAATAGGCCACCCTAGCCGGTCAGACCGGTTATAGCCTGACAGCATGCCAACTTTGCCGAAAACACATGAAATGACAAACCATTAACGCCATTGCCAATTGTCACATCATCCTAAGATCTTGAGCATATCCCCATGATATCCATAGGATGCTTCTGTGTTTGTTGTTGTATCAAGATTAGACAAGAAATTCTTGACAAAATTGTTGGTGGGGACGTAAAATATTAAGTGACTTATAAGGGTGGCACTGAACAAAAATGGCTCGTAGGGGTACATGACATTTGTAATTTATTTATTTTTTCCTGGTAGGAATTTGACTTGATTGGGTCCCATCTGTAACATCCCAAAAGTTACCATAGGTTGGAAGTGGGTTGGTGGGCGGGAGTGGGCTGGGAAAGATGGGCCGAGGCTGGGCCTCGTGCGCGGGAAAGAGAATGGGGCCGAGAGAGATTTGGTCCGAAGGCTAATTCCTAGATTTTTGAGATTTTACTAATTAAAGAAATTGAATTAATTCATTTAAACTTTAGAAAATAGCAAATAAAGTCCAACAATTATGGAAAAATTCACAGAAATTCCTTGAGTTATTTTGGAATTAAATAATATATTTCCAAATTAAAGTTGGCTTTTATTTTTGCACATAAATTATTTTAAATTTTTGGAAAATAGGAAAACCCTTTTTAAATTCCATAAATTTCAAGAAATTAATTAAAATTTTATTTTTAACTTCAAATCCAAGAAAAACCCAAAAAAACTCAATAAATTGTCTTGTTTAAATTTAAAATCCAAGAAATTCAAGAAAACTCTTTTAAAATTTAGAAAATCCAACTAAATAATAATTTTATTAATTTTATTTTTAGTAACAGAACTTTCAAAAGTTACAGCCATGGCCGCCGCCATGGTCACCAGCTTTGCTGCGGCCACCGCTGCGGTCATGGTTCTTCTTTGCGCTGCTTCTTGACCTCTACTCCATTCTTCCTCTCTTTGGTGAGGGTCTCCCATTGCGTGTGCGTGAGCAATAGATGCTCACTCTCGTCGAGTTGTCGAAACTAATTCGGACACGCTCGCCGTAGGCTTTGTACCTCCCAACAAGGTCTTCAACGGTGAGGGTCCTCAAGTCAACGCCTGCTCGATGGAGGTGACGAGCTGCATGTAGCGCGCCGGGGCTGCACGAAGAAACTTTCGAACAACGACAATCTCATCAACTGTCCAACGCGTGGATGCCATTGACGACCGATGTCTCCCGACCGGTGAAACCTTCAACGGTCTCCCCTTTCTCTATCTTCAGCCCCTCGAAGCCCTTCTTGTGGGTTTGCAGGTTGGCCTCATGCACGCGCTTGTGCCTATATGCATCGCTTGCTTGCCTCCCATGCCAACTTTGCGTGTTTTTCCCAGCGAGGGAAGACACGATGTGCTCCAGCACGGCCTGGTAGATGACGTACACGACCATCTAATCTTTGCAGTGCTCCGCGACGCCTAGCTCCACGGCCTTCCACACATCCTACGCCTGCAAAGCGATGCGCATCTTCATCGCCCAAAATCATGTAGTTTGTGCGGGTGAGTTGCGGGTACGACATCGTTAGCACGCTCTCCTTCTTCACCCCATGTGACGCAAATGAATCACCTCATAGCAGGTCACGCACAGCAGACAGAGACACACTCCTTCCCTCCCTCGTCATCCTCTCCGACCCACGGAAATCACCAAGGCTCTGATACCAAATGTTGGGATCAAGAAAGCACTAACACACGCGATCACGAAAGATGAAGAGCACTAGTGAACTCATGGGGAGGATGAACACACAAAGAGGTTTTGCGTAACACCACAACTTCCTAACCCTACTTTTATTCTTTCGTGTTATTCTCTCCTCAATTGAATGCATGAAGCGCAACCATCTACATATCACACGACTCCACGGCTACAGACTCACCAGCACGCAAGTGACTGGCGTCCGAGTCTCTTGGCTCGATCCGCTCCATGCACTGCACGCCACAACGTTCGCCATCCCGCACGACGCGCTCAGCGCATACACACACACAACACAACTAAACAAGCATGGAGTGATGAGGATATCCCGACTACTTATGAGGTTGTTTATGAAGCAAGAGCTACACTTCTCAAACAACATGTGCAATTATTTCTTAACAAGCTTCTTTGTGTTTTCCGTGAGAATTGGATACTATGTAAAAGCAATACTTTGTGCATTCTCAGGTTTGACAAGCTTAAAGTCTTTGGAACCGACAGGAAGACCGGAGCCAAAGCAATAGAGGAGCACAAGGAGAAGGGTAACCGTATTTGTTGCCTAGTGATGAAGAACAAGAAGGTCAAAGCGGTTGGAAAGAAGAAAGTTAAGCAGCCCATGCGGCTGATCAAGGAGGAAGGAAGCCGTGCGATAGGAGAGCAAAAGGGGAGGAAGCCCAAGAATTTAAAGCTCAAATTTTGGATAAGATTTTCAAGCACAATTCAGATCTCCCACAACCCCAACCGAAATCAAATTCGGAATCAACTCAGAATCAAATTCGGATTCGGAATCAGTAGGACAGTCCGTATTAAAACGGTCATAACTTTCACAAACGGAGTCCGATTCGAGTGTTCTTGGACTTGTTGGAAAGATAACTTCAAGCCCGATCCAATGGATCCTACCTCACTCTAAAATTACTCCTGTGTCAAAAGATATAACCGAAACAATATGATAGTTGTAAAATTAGAGTTTCCTTTTTGTTTTAGATTGAGTCGGAATTGGAGTAGGAGTTCTAATTCCGAATTAGAGTAGGAGTAGGGCCTCTTGGCTAGCCATGAGGAGGAGAAGGGGCACTATATATTGAGAGTTAGACGCCCATTGTAACCTCAGACCACGTTTAATATATTTTCAAAGCTTTTTGCTTGATTCTCCTGTTATGCTTATAGCCAAAACAGAGGGAATTGGGCGTTGAGAATAAGGGGTCATTCTTGCTTTTCCGCTGGGAATTGAGGGTTCGACGATCTTCGCTTGTGGTCAGCGAGGATCCAATCAAGTGTGTGTTTGGGTGAATTTTTCATAGAGTTGCAAGTCCGTGCATTGGCGCGGGGGATCAGCTTATGGTTCGTCAGGATACACAAGTTATTGAGAGGTTCTACGTCGAGAAGATTGGGCACCCCGCATCAGGTGGTATCAGAGCGTCAGATGCACTCGGTAGAATCTTTATCCAGTTATCTAATTTTTTCCTATACACGAAAAATCCATACAAAAAAAATTCTTTCCGCCGTAGTATTTAATTTGTTATTCTAGTGAGTTTTGTTAAGTTTTTTTTTTCCATTAGAATCAAGTTTAGTTTGCTGATCTTGAATTCTTTTGCGTTGCTTTTTATTTGAGCCTAGTTTGATTTTTTAGTCGTGTTTATAAAAAATAATAACACAAAAAAAGAAGTGAGACATCAATTTATCCCTTGTGAAACTTTTAATCCTTTGCGAATACTTTGAACCTATTTAAGACTAGCTAAATCGTTGCTTAGGGCTGCATATTAATATTTGTGTTCTTACAATTGTTCAAAGATCAAAAGGTGGGAAATAATTTTTGCTTATTTTTGGTAGAACAAGAATTTTGGCAATAGTTCAAAAAAGGGAAGGAAAAATAGAAGAGAAAAAAAGAAAGAAGAGAAACAGAAAAGAAAAAGAGAAAAGAAAAAAGAAAGCGCATAGCCGAACCATAAACTTGAGCGAAAATCCCCACTCATTCTTGACTCAATTGTTAGAATATCAATATTTTGTGCAATCTTGTGCCCTAGTTTCATTATTTGCAACTAGCTAGCGTCTTTCTATAACTTGTACAATACGAGCTATTTTGTTCTTCACTTATATCTTACATAGCTCATTCCTTGATTGCACTAAGTTCCAATATCTTTGCGTGTGAGTTGCTTTGATTTTCACTTATATCTTTGTGATCGGCAACTAGGCATTGAATTCTAGTTTGGATATTTACTTAGCCTTACAATACCTAGAATTTTCAAATTAAGTAGGTATCCACACCAAGCTCCACAAAACACCCGTTGTCGTGCTTTGACTTGCTCTTGAAATTCGCTCATTTCTCACGTTGTTTTAACCTGTAATATCAAGTGTGAGTTTGTCACCTCAATTCACTTCGGAAAGGTAAGAATGTAATTCGGTAAGACAAGTGAGTTTGAGAGATACACATACATTATGAGGTCCAAACATTATGATTTTTTTTGAAGTCTCCCCACATAGTGGAATTGATTGTGTATTTTTTTTCTTCATAATTTAATATGTTCTAAAATTATCTCAAAAATTAAGGGTTTAGGTCTTGAAGGTTAGGATTTTAGGTTTCGAAAATTAAGGTTTCATGATTTCATGTGACTTGGAATGTGCGAAGTTTAGTACCTCATGACTACTCTAGGTAAGAGACACTCATTAAGGGTTTGGGCCACCCCCGACCTTCCGCCTTCGCACATCTGTCTCCCCGTCATTGCTGTCCCCCTTGCCCGCAGTGCTCGCTTTTATGGCGTGCTGAATCTCTGGACCCGACCCCGTATTGATTTATGCTAGACACCTAGTTGTATACCCGTGTATGCTATATGTTTCGAAAATTAAGGTTTCATGATTTCATGTGACTTGGAATGTGGGAAGTGCTCGAGTGAATTGCGGAAATTAGCTCGTACTTGTATTGAGGAGCCAAATCTGGGTTCAGTCACATGTGACTTGGAAATCATGTGCATGCTAAGCAGACAAATTTGGTCAAGTACGAGCTAATATGGCTCCTCGATACAAGTATGAGCTATTAGTCTCTCTGTGTTCGTTCTGATTGTAGTCCTATTGTCCAATGTCCTGTGTATGGGTGGAAAAGAAGTGGATAATATAGGTTTCATGATTTTATGTGACTTGGAATGTGGGGATTTTAGTAGCACATGAGAGACTAATAGCTGAGATGTCGCTCAATATGCCCTAAACCTATCCCATCGATGTCGGGGTGACAGATGTGTGGAGATAGGAGGCCAAGCGGTGGCCCAAACCCCTAATGAGTGCCTCATACCTAGAGTAGTCATGTGGTACTAAACTTTTTCACATTCCAAGACACATGAAATTATGAAACCCTAATTTTTGAAACCTAAAATCCTAATTTTTGAGACATAAACCCTTAATTTTTGAGACAATTTCAGAACATATAAAAAATATGGAAAAAATATTACACAATCAATGTGTAGAGTGTAAGGAGCCATCAAAAAAATTCATAATGTTTGGACCTTATTTTCTATATTAAAAAATAACTACAAACAATATACTTAAATTATTTTTTGAGAAAAATGCAAAATGGATAAAATTATGGAAAAATAACACAAGCAAGTAAATTGTGTCGGGAAGCTCCACAATTTTTTTTATATAATTTGTGGAGCTCAGTTTATATATTTAAAAATCCCCACAAAAAGTATATGTAAATGGATTTTTGAGAAAATGTGCTACAGTGCGGAACAGTGTGCTATAGTGCTCCGCACGTGCCGTGCAGCGCTATAGTGCTCACTGCACGGTGGTCGTGTGGCAGGGACTCCACCGCACGACGGCCAT
Source organism: Hsuehochloa calcarea (assembly GCA_036346395.1). Lineage (NCBI taxonomy): Eukaryota > Viridiplantae > Streptophyta > Magnoliopsida > Poales > Poaceae > Hsuehochloa > Hsuehochloa calcarea. Next base: position 37,982,355 of record CM070604.1, on the reverse strand, counting down.
GCGTTAGGGGACACCTGTTGGCTCGGGATAACCTCCCGTACGGCGACCGTGCGGTGGAGCATCAGTTTTGCAATTTACGTGCGATGAGTGCCATTTTTGCTAATATATCAGAAAAAACAGCCAATTCGGCCAAAAACTCACAAGCATGCACTTGTACATAGTACCACAGCTACATGTACTATGTCATGCAAACCATGTTCTATGCGTAAACACACACTAACTACTTTGACGTGGGACATAACTAGTGCAACAATATTAGTTCCAACAAATATTAGGGACAGATCCAACCCGCCCATAAGCCCAAAAATGCATTAATCCATTCTAGTTTTCTCTCCGGCCAAGGCTGATAACTTTCTCCACTTTACAAACAGTGGCAAAGCCATGATCAAAATAGAGGTAGGCGCAAAGCCACAAATCACTAAGCTAATTTAAGACAAACATAGTCTTGTATTCTTGTGCAACCAAATCCATACATGCAAAGTACGAACAAATTACTATTTGAGTATATATCACACTATATTATAACCTACGAAGTACAAACAAATTGATAATTGAGTAACAAATTGCTCCATGACTCCACAGGCCACTACTCCACTGTCTACACTCACACTATCACACAGTTGCCCTCCAGCCAATTCCAACAGTGAAGAAATCCCTACAGAAATAACAAATATGAAGAACATTAGAAAATTCTTTGCATGTTGAGTACAACAGAAGAACTGGATGTAGGCCATACCTTCAAATTACCACACATTGATGGTGTGAGTGTAGAATTTAGGATTGTGTTCCAGAAGATGGTGTCATTTAGTAGAAATGCTAGCATGCGTGAAAATAGTAGCATGAAAATGGCTACAAATGGAATTATGCCATAATGATGCACATAGCTTTCCCAAGAAAAAAATAGAGGAAGTTGGAGGCTTCACATTTGCTAAATGTGATTAATAACTTGACACTGCTAGCTACTTAGTAGGAGGTTTCTAATTTTTTGTCTAGTTGCCCACCTTCTTCACTATTCAGTCCGTCTCACACACCATAGAGGCCAAAGGCCTCCTTTCCTCGCCTCTCCTGCCGGCTGCCCCCAAATCCCTCCCCAAGTAGCCCCCCCTGCAACCTCCAATCCTCCTCCTCGCCTCCTCGGCCTCCCCTGCTCGAGTGCCCCAGATCCCTCCTCCTCGGTTCCTCCAGCTCCCCCGCCCCAGATCCCTCATCCTCCGGCTACGGGCTACTGGCGGCTCGGCCTCCTCCTCATAGATCTCGCCTCCTTCGGCTCCCCTACCCCAACTCCCTCCGGCCTCCTCGGTGGCGTGGTGGTGCCTCCCCACCTCGGCTCCTCGTCGCTGCCAGGCGCTAGTCGCTGCCCTTAGGTGCGTCTCCTCTCCTCAAGGTTGGAAATTTGGAATAAGGAATGTGAGGTGGGGTGGATGTGAGGCTGTGAAGCCATCAAAGGCCCACAAATCCTTTTCTTTCTCTCCTTCTGCAGATCGACGATTGCTCTGCTCAGGCCCTCCCCCTTGGTTGCCGCGTGTCGCAGTGGGGGGTTCGACGCTGACACGAAGGGTGGGTTGAAGCTTGATAAAACCCCCGCTGAATTCGCCCTTGTTTACAAACCCTCCAACTTTACTTCATCCCAACCGTATGTAACTCATGGCTCCGCCATTAGACAAGGTTAGATTATTGCCCTTTCAAAAAATAAAAATACCCTATGCGTGGATGCGGGGTGACACATTCAACAAAGGAAGGGGCAAAACACGCCCGACAGTAAACGGCTCCTTGGCCCCCATGTTTACGTACTCCACTGACTACGCCTTCGACTCGCCTAGTTGGATTGCCTGTTGAATATGTTGACGTGATACGGGAAGCACAAGGGCCCGAAACCCCTCTCTCTGACGACTGACCCCACGTACGGAACTCTGACCCACAAACCAGTGACACGCAAAGGCGCTATAAAGTCCGGTCTCAAAACCATTGCCAGTCCGAGCCCCAAAACCCTAGCCGCCGTTCCAACTTCCAACCGAAGGGCGCGAACCCCCAATCTCGGAGGCGGCGGTGAGGAGTGGTCGGAGCCCGGGCGATGGGGAGCGACACGGAGGCGGAGAAGAAGAAGACGCCGGTGGCGCTGGCGCCCATCGCGAAGCCGCTCGCCGGCAAGAAGCTCTGCAAGCGAACCCTCAAGCTCGTCCGCCGAGGTCTCAATGCTCTTCCCGATTTCATTTGGCTTTGGCTTCGGGCGTTCTTGGCGATTTTCTTATGATCTTGTGATTTGTCCTTCCCTTGCAGCCTCTGAAGCCAAATGTTTGAAGCGAGGAGTCAAGGAGGTCGTCAAGAGCATCCGCCGCGGGAACAAAGGGTTCGTAATTTCTGTTGCTATTCCTCTCGTTGTGTATTGTACGGTTCTACTATTGTTTATTCATCGATTCATAGCTTAATGATACAATACAGTGAGAACCTAGGTAAATTTGCATAGACTGGCGAATATAAGTGGGATTACATTACAGCTTTTGGTTAACACTGGGGGGATCTTGCTGATTTTCGAATTCATGTACCAAATGATTCCTGTTAGTTGATTTCTCCTGGGTTTATTGACCACCCTCTATGTTTGGCTTTGGTCTCTGTAGATTGTGTGTGATTGCCGGCAACATTTCTCCCATCGATGTGATAACACATGTTCCGATACTCTGCGAAGAAGCCAATATTCCTTACGTGTATGTTCCTTCAAAAGAGGTATCTGTACTGCTCTGTACCTCCATTGTTAAGTTCCAATTCCTTGTAATCGTTTGGCAGGAAAGTTTTTTTGCTCTGCTAAGATATTGCAATCACAGTATTGCATAGACTGATAGACATCCTTAAAGTGACCCAGTCCAGTCTATGTAGTGTGAAATTTGAAAAGAAGCGGTTTGTATGTTTTTTATTGGTCTTTCACATGTTGATTCAAAATTCCCATTGTTGAACAGGCCATGAATATCATCTATGAACAACTACATTTATATTCTAGTTCGCATTTTAGAGGGGGCTCCCCTAGACTGAGTTTTGTTGGAATTTTGGAATGAAACCCATAGTCTTCTTCACTGTTTTGCTTCCCTTCTAGGCAACAGTACTGAATGAAAAAGAAAGGTTGTTCCGTGAACATGTAGGAACGAGGGAACACCCACCTAGTTGTCCACTCACACATTTTGATCGATTTGGTTGTGTTTGTGGTTAATTGAGAAAGGACATGCCTCGTATGGACTTGTCCACCTTACTGATTCCTGTGTTTTTTTAAAATCTTCTTGATGGTTTTCTGCCCCCATTAGCCAGTAGTGATCACATTTTCTATGAGATCATGAGCCAACTAAAGGCATCGAGACTGTCTATTAGCTTCATTGGACCTTTCTTTTGCTTTCTTGGCTATCACGTGTAAAGTGATTATGAAAACTATTATAGACGTTAGTTCAAAAAAACGGCTACATACCTTCCTACATGAGACTGGCTCCTGGCAGTTCCTTGCTGGTGAATTTTTCTTTTTTTAGTTTTTACGCTAAGGTCCCTAGCCCCCAAGTTGAACTTGGCTGGAACATGCTTGGTTTTAAGTCAAAACAGACAATAAACCCACACCCTGAATTTCTTCAATTTGTTTCCTAAATAGTACTATGAAACAATGTGTTCCCGTGAAAAGAACACAAATCTGGGAAATGGAGGCAACCAACTGTTTCCTAGCTGTTTCCTCACTTCTGCCAGATACATGTGACCAGTATGCAAAGGTTTAACCTATGTTCATAACTGTCTCCACATTTCACCATTCAAGATTTGGTCAATTGGAGTTGACAAGTATTGGTGGCATACGTGATGCCACACAAAACAGCACGAACTGCCATGTTGGGTAGTTTAGAAAGCTTTCCATGAGATGTTGGATTAACCTTTTGGCTGATACCTAATCCTGTCATCTAAGATATCCTGAACAACGGGGGTTGTGAAAACTTCTATTGTTGAAACTATATACTACTTCTGAAAAAAGCATCCATTTGCTCCAGGCGCTAACATTAAGTTTCCACTCAGACTGATAAAGCTTTCTGGTTTGGAATGGGGTGTTATTATACATCTTGTTCTTGTTTTAGAATTTAGGCAGGCCTTTCAACCTCTTCTGGCATTTAACATTTGCCCATGCTGGTATTGGCAATCTTTTTGCATATAAGATTTAACTGGTTGTGAACTGTTTGAGAAGATGCACTTAACTTTAAGTTGCCATTGCGCGCATTTTTATTGACCATCAGGCTTTCAGGACATATAGCTTCAACTTTCCTTCACGAGTATGCTTTTTTCTGATAGCAAAGCCCAGATTACAAGCACATGTCGCCGCAAGTATCCCCTTGAGAAATTCATATGTTGATAATTTTCCTATGCTCCTCATACAGTTAAAATTTTATTGTATGAAGCTGTGATATATTGTACTGCGAATCACCCCAAAAGGGAAGGCGACAGAGAAAACTGATGTTAGAATTGATGATGTTAATTGCTAATTTACATTTTCACCGCTATAGTTGGGATCATCAACAATTGCTGTCAAGATACATGGTAAAATATTAAGATTTACTGATGCATTTTGTTTTCCCTCTTTGTGGCAGGATCTTGCGACTGCTGGCACCACTAAGAGGCCTACCTGTTGCGTATTGGTTCTGACCAAGCCAGCCAAGGGAGAGCTTGAGGAAGAGACCAAGGAGAAACTTAAATCGGACTACGACCAAGTTTTGTCTGAAGTTGCTGAGGTCACGTCGTTGATGTTCTAAGCCATTTCCAGGGCCGACATGCGTAACAAAACCGGCATCCTCATGGCACATGTGGTCCTGTTTGTACTATGTCAATGTGACATGATTGCGTGACCGAGATGCTTCCAGGGTTCTCTAGGAGACAGTGGTTGCTGTGCTAGATTATCAATTGTCTTGTGGAACGCCCTGATTATTTTCCGTGGTTACACAAAACTAGCACATCTTTCTATGAACTCGATGAGGAAACCATTTAGTGGGAAATTATCAGATCTTGGTATGTTGCATTTGCTTCTATTCCGTGTGGTTTTGCTGCTGACATTGGACTGGGCCAACTTTTGCACCAAAATGCATTATATACAGGGGCGAAATATATGCTGTATGCCTGTATCTGGGCACGGATCAGGGACTGAGGTGTCAGTTCTTCACAGCTGAGAGGTGCAGATGAAACACAGAATGCGAAATTGGCAGTGTGCGTGATTGGGACTTGTCTATGACCGTCCTCTGATGGATTTATCCTTTTGGGGTGAGGCTGCAGTGCAGCCTGATAAAGAGTTCTTGTTTGCGTTACGTCCCTATTTGCCTTGTCTTCAGGTGTTGCCTTTACCTTGTGCCATTTCCTCAACCCAGTCTGTCCATTCCAAAATCAAGGGCTGCCAGTTTAGAGCCCACAACCCCACCATAGCCAACCTTCACAAGGGAGAAATTCCCCAATCTTCTCTCTGTGCACCTGCTCTCCCTTTCCATTCACAACGCCGCCGCCGCTTGTTTCGCCGGTTCCGCCCACTCCAACGCCTGACGACGCCACCGGCCTCGCAAACCCAGCTGCCTCCGTCAGCTGTTCCTTTTTCGCTGTGCCAAGTCTCCCAAGTGCCGTCGCGGATTGTTCCTTTTTTGCCGCGCGAAGCTGCCCAAGCGACGGGCCTTGTGGCGCCGCTGCCAAGAATCGCCACCGCCGCCTCACATGCCGCCGCCGGCGACTCCCACACAGCCTAGTCTCTCTCCGCCTCCTCCGCGACCAGCTAGTCGCTCCAGGTCAATATGTTCTGCACTTGAGCAGTGCCAAATGCTAACGTGTGATATCTCCGAATGAAAGAAGAATCAACTACTGATGGGAGAGATCTCACGTGAGACCGTTCCTCCAACAAATTTCATTTATCCAAGTGGCCTTCCTAGTTTTGTTTCGACTACAAGTGTCAAAACTAGTAAAAACCTCTCTGCAAGAACTCGGTAAAATATGCACAAAAATGACATATAATTGTAACATTCTGTTTTTAGACGGTAAATAGTAATTCTTTATTGCCGTTTTGAAGTTTAAAACTAATTTGAATTAATTGTGTATTTGCAAAATCCTCTAGCTTCAACCTTATTTCAAAATTTAAATTCAAATCTCAGATTTGAATCTTGATTTCTTTTTGGGCTTAGCCCATTTCTTTCCTTGGGCTTGACCCATTTCTCCACCCTTTTTTCTTTGGGCTCAGCCTGGCCTAGCCTCTAGCCTTTCCCCGACCTGCTTCTCCCCTCTGGCCTGGCCCAGCCAGCCTACCCCCCTAGCCCAGCTCCTCTCTTGCCCCTTCTTCCCTTCCGGCTCAGCGTCGAGCCGCCCTGGCACGCCCATGCCCACTGTAGCACCCTTGTGCGCTCTAACCGCGCCTCGTACGCCTTGTCATCGCCCGGCGCCCGCGACGCCCACCTACTCGTGTCGCCTCTGCCACCTGCTCCGACCCGCTGAAGTCGCCGCGCCCGTATTAGCGCCCTCGCCTTGTCCCATCACCGCTCAGCTCCCTTTGCGCTCAACTGCCCAGCCCTCCAAGTCGTCGTCGCGCGCCTACTGAAGCTTGCCCGCGTCAGCAAGTCCTACCCCGTCGCATCGTCTGTTTCGCTCGCACGCGGTCGTGCCGCCTCCACCAGCTCCTGGCCCTCCTGGTCGCCGCTTCCGTCGCCATGACGTCCGCCCTCGCCAAGTCCCGTCACCGTGCTCATGCCAGAGCACCAGCTCCCCCTTGTCATCCCCCGCGTCGCCCTATCGCCTCACCCCTGCCACTCCCACCTGCCCGGGGCGCACAGGTCATCGCCGTACAGAGCGCCATGCTGCCAGCTCCTTGGGATCGTGCGCCACCTCGAGCTCCTTTAACGTCTCTTCCTTCCCTCCCCTTCAGCTATAAGAAGCCTTCCCCTCTCGTTTCTCCCCTCGTCTCCCCTTCGCCCTCGGTAAGTACCACCAGAGCAAACACCTGCACTCCACTTTCGGCCGCGCCGCCCCACCGGCGTTTTGCCGCTCCAGCAACGCCTCCACCGTGCCGACCTCGTCACCGTGTGCCCCCGACACCAAAGAGTTCACCCCCAAGCCGATTGGACTTTAGTCCACCGGAGCTGCCACATTTGGCCTTCTTCTTCACCTCCAGCCGAATCGATGCCATCGTCGCCATCTGCACCTCACTACGCCTCGGGCTGATTGCTTGCGCAAGGACCATCGCGTGGACTTCCTGAAGACTCCCCAAGCACCGCCGAGCTCCATCTCCCTCTTTGACAAGCCCTCCACGTTACCCACCTCGCCGCCGCCACGGTCAACGCCAACAACCCACCTCAAGCATCCCCAAGCTCCACCATTGCTTTCGGTGAGCTCCATGGACCTCCATGATGCTCATGCTCCTCTTCCCCGGCTCAAAGCGCCACCGGGTCGCCCTCGCCGCTGTGGCCGTGCCCTCACCGCTGCGTCGTCGCTCCGACGTGCCGCCAGCTCCGCCGCTGGCATCCTCAGCTCCGCCTTGCTGAGCTTCCCATTTTTGTGCTTGGCCGCCGCCACCATGGTCTCTGACCGCGACGAAGCGGTGCTCGCCTCCTCGCCTGTCGAGCGGCGCGATGACATCGTACACGTTTAATCCCCTGGATTACCGTTGGCAATTAAGGGCTAAGAAATCATTAGCCGGTTAAATGACGCTTTAGCGGGCGCATTGTTTCACTGCCGCGTGGGCCCATAAATAGTAATGGCTAGCTTTAAACCGGGTTTCCCCTCCTTCGGCTGACAGTGGGCAAACCTGGTGCATCGTGAACCACATGCACAGTGCATGTTGACCTCCGGTCCATGCACTGTACACATGGACCAAGCACTGTTCAGTGGGACCCGCGTGTCAGTGGAATAATTCTCTCCTCTTTTTTATTTTTTGGATTTAATTTCCAAACCACACTTCGGAAGCTCCATTCTCCTTCGTTATAACTCCGATTTAAGTGAATTTTGCTAATGACAGTGGTCTTGTTTGATTTGGAGTCCATTTGCTATATTTATTTATTCTATTTTCTTGTTTGTTCTTTTTATAGCACGTTCGACCAAGTAGAGTTCGGAGAAGCGGGAGATCTCCACTTTGATCAAGCACAAGACTACTAAGACTCTCTTACCTTTAATCCAGGTGAGTCAATACTTTGGTCATTTTGAGCCTACATTTTCTGCAAATTATATTATTTTAAAATACCATATTGCATGCTTTAATTCTTTATGCAAATATATGTTAAATCTTAAGGTAGTTAAATACCAACTTGGTAATTAAATATTAATATGCTATCGTTTGACAGTTGAATTCCTTAATTCTTGTCACCCTAGATATTAAATGGCACTTACTAGTTATATGGTTGTACTTAAGCGACATGCTAGTCTTGCTTAAGTACCGGGGCATTAAATGCATAATCATCATCTTTTAATCATGAAAGTAGTTTTGGGTAGTCATTGTGGGTAAATGAATGAAATTTTGAGATAATGTATTTTGTTCCCCTAAAACCCTATTAAATTGCTATTACCATATCTGGGCGGATGGTGTGGTGGTGGGTGTCGTTGGAGCACGAGAGGGGTTGGTATGTGGTATGAACTGCCCGGATGGCTTAAGGACTTAATCTTGTTATGACCTTCCATTGTAAAACAAATACAACCACAAGTCTGTAAAGTACAACTTGGCTTAGTAAATTTAGTGAAATGCCTTAAGAGTTAAAATTGTTATCTTAGGTTTTATCTACTTTCTTGTTGTTTTAGTAACATTCCAGGCTTGTGCTGGGCTGGAGTATTATAGTTGGTATCAGAGCGGGCTTTAGGTCTGTGGTGAATAGATTGACAACTTAGGTAAATTTAATCTGCTAAAATTTTGCTAAAAGTTAAATAACTTAAAATTTGACACACTGGTGCACAATAGGATGGGATGGCCATTGCATTTACATTTCCGTTGTGTTGTTTCGATGATTCATATTACGAGATGATCTTGTATACTTATAGTATGATTCTATGATTGTTATGAGTGATGATAGCAGATGATGAGAGGTAGAAGTCGTGGTTGTGGCTCTGGGCTTTGCCAGGTTACACCACCGTTCGTGGTATGGGGATAGTGAAGTGGTTACCCGAGTACTATAGTTACATGTGTTGAGTTTGAATTTCTTTAGAAAAGTTATTCTCTTCCTTGAGCTTGAATTTGGCCAATTCTTGTTATAGTCGCGGTTGATGATTCTTTTTTTCTTAAGTTAGTGTTTAAAATACAGCTGATAAGTTTTCATTGACCTTTATTGGTTCCATAAAGCGATTACTTGTTCTCCTAACTGTTGATCTGTTATTGATTCTCATGAACATCGTTAATCTGCAAGATTGATCTTTTCATGAGAATTATGTCTTTCTTGTTTGGGAAAAAATGATTCGCTTATTCACTCGGTACTTTGGATAATGTGAATTCTTTTTGTGAGTTCTTTAGCATGTGAGAGCTTTGATTCTACGTATTTCTTCTGGAGTAGTTGGAGTGTTGAAATTTAATGCTTCTCTTTTACGAAAGAAAGTCTCAAAAAAACCTTTTGAGATGTCTTGTTATGTTTAAGCGAGAGGTGGTAAACATAGAAGTTCAATAATTAAATATGAATTATCAAGTTGGGTATGTAGCGTGGTGCATAATCGATCTTAACCAAGATCCTTGGAAGTAAAGATGATTAATTTGATGTTGTTTTAGAGTAATTAAATGATGAACTGTGAGTAAAGTTATGTCTATACCTACTAGGAATCGAGATTTATTAAGAAGTGTGAGATATTGATGAATTGGTCTGATCATTAAAATTGTTTAGTTTGCCAAACTTACTGGATTATTTGGTATCAATGGATTAATCTAATTGTGTGGGAAGTGAAAGATAAGAATGTGTTCGACTGCTGCCTTAGTGAATAATAATTTGAAAATTTCCTTTAATTGGCATAATGGTATTGTAATAAAAGAAAAACCACTTCCTTTGTTAAATGAAAGTGTGTAGAAGTAAATGAGGTCGGAGTTAAGTTTTGTAACTCATAATTTATTTGAAGCGTGCTTAACCTTGTTGTTTGGCCGCATAAGAGTCACTCTAGTTTCAGAAAGCAATGTCCTATTCTTATGGGTTGATGTTGGTATTCTATTCTTGTAGGACTTGTGCCCTCAACTATGGAATTGTCTTTTGCTTTTCCGAGATCATTGCTATTTAACTGTTTCTCTGGGTCTCATGCTCAGAGCGAGTGTTAACGTTTTTCTGTGTGCTGAAATTTGTCTCTATTTGTCTCTTCTTCTAAGAGAGGATTAACCGATTTGTGTTCCAAGGTCTTTTAGGATGTGTAATGGCAACATGATAGTGGTGCGCAAGTAGGTGATTTTGTGAGACTTTAGGTATTAAGTTGTTTGAGACGCATTGAGTGATAAATTGATTTCTTGGAATAATCCTTGGAGAGGACTTGATTTAAATAGAATGATTGTCTTTGGAGCTAACTAATTATATTGCTGCAACTAGTAGAACTTATAGTAAAGTGTAGTTCAAGATCTATTGTCCATTTTGATGGAACATTATAATTACTGAAAGTATGGGAAGCTTAATCGATTTATTAGAGTACCGCGATTGGGTAAATTACAAGGTCGAGTAGGTGAAATTTAATGGTGTTGTTTAGTGAGGGTCCAAGATTGGTGAAGTTAATCGCTTTGGGCAGTTACTTGATTAGTGAGGAATGTTGGCAATAATGACTGAGGTTATTGTTTGAGTTGTGTGAATATTTAGTAATCGAATTTGATGATTTCCTATCAATTGTACCAGAAATTTATTGTAGGAGACTTGGAGGTTGAATTTGGGCTTTACATTGTTATGCTAGAACCTTAGAGGCACAATGATGTTGTGTAGAAATAGTGGAACAAAGTGAGTTCCAAATAGTGTGATGATCGTGGATAGCATCCTTAGGTTGTAGTAAATGAGTGTGTGTGTGTGTGCGCGTGCTATGAATTATGAGTTGATTATCCTTAACGGATTGATGTGATATGTTTATGGGTGAAATCCAATGCTGAGGTGCAATGAAAATTATTTATCAAAGTAACTTAGTTGGTAGAGGAGTTGGCTAGAGGTTATTTTATGGGGTTAGTAGAGACTCTCTACCAAGGTGTGAATGATGTATTCGGTTTGAGCTTAGCGTTAAGGTTGCCAATTTAAGAGAAATGAGTTAGTGTGTTACGCGATGATTTGGAATCTCAGGGTTTAAGGAAGTTAAATTCTTGAAAGAAAGAATGAGAAAATAGTACATTTTAGGGTATTGAAATACTCTCTTGATTCTTTTTGAGTTGTGTGTTTATGACAAAGATCATTTACAATTTGAGTTGGCTTTATTTTGGCATGATGGTTCTTTCTAGTTCAGAAAAAAAGGAAATGATTTTTTTTGGGCATTTGAGTGTGTAGGACCGAAAGGCGACTAGAGGGGGGTGAATAGACGCTTTCTTAATTTTTGCCTTAATAAAATTCAACACGAACTTTTCTTCAATAGCTATGAGAGCTAAGAAGATTAGTAAATGCGCAGGGGAAGCCTTGTGCTGAATCTGATTAACCCCTTAAGCAAAAGACTCAAAATAAGGAGATTAAGCTCACTGGGGCGGTCAGACCGGTGGCCAACTGGTGGTCTGACTACTTGCCGGTCGGACCGCTGTTGTGAAATCGGTCTGACCGATTTTGTCCAGAACCACTGCAGACCACCCAAAATCAAAACGAAAATCGGTCTAACTGTTGATTTACCCGATGAAACTTGACCAAATTTGGAGCACACCTCCCTAAGGATATCTGGAACCTATTCCTAGCAACGATTGTCCAGATCCACGTCAAAGTTTTGACCTTTTTAGGTTTTACTAAAGGAGGGTTCAAAACCTAGCAAAACGAAAAACTTGATCCAAATCTTGCTCGTGGGGGATTGATGATCTAGATGATCCTAGGAGTATTCCCACACATCATAGCAAGGTAAAAGAGGTCAAGAGACCAACTAAAAACAACCGGATCAAGGAAGCACCAAAATCATCAAAAGAGAGAGAAAAACACAAGAGGCCTCATCTTTGAACAAACATCCATAGATTGATTCAAGATGTTGCTTGTTAAAGCCACTCCCTCAAGGAGGACAAGAGCTCAATCCGAGAGCACACACACAAATCACCTCTCTAGAACCTAGCCTCTCCTCTGCTCTCCAAACCCTAACCAAAACTAGGGTTTTTACAAATGGAGTGTTTGGGGGCTGTTTTGCAACCCCCATCTATTTATAGTGAGACCTAGGTTCTAGAAGAGTTCACCTAATGGGCTCCCGTTAAAGCCCAATACACACGGGACACATACACACGCATTACAGTTGAAGCAATTGCCTGCTTCGCCTCGTGTAGGTTGATCAGTAGCTCTCATCATGTCGGCAAGTCTCTCCCGTCCGAATCCCATTAGAACCTCCAAGGCACTTGCACCGACCCTCACGTCGCTTGATCCAACCAGCTGCAACAAACTGCCCGTTCGAACCATCTTGTCCATTCTGCACCATGCTTGAGTCATACGACTTCACCCGGCATCCAAGATCGTTCTGGACCTCAGCTCTCCAAGTGTAACACCCCAGACCCACTTGAGCCTGGAATGCTACCACACTAACAAAATTACAAATTAAACTAAGACATTTTGCTAACTTTCGGCAGGTTCTCCTTTGAATAACTAACCATACCGGGGGTTTGCACAGCTAACAATAGGAATAAACAATTATCCAAACACATAAAGCATAAATATAAGAAACCTTAAGCGGGTTACTCATATTCTAAACTATCATTCAAATTATTTATTCAATGGAGAATTGGTTCGTGCCAATATGCATCCAAGCATAAATCTACTCCCTCCCATGCATGCTGTCTACAAACGGGGTACCTAAAAGCACAGTAACAGCAAGAGTGAGTCCAAGACTCAGCAAAGTACATTTAGCAAGACAATAACATACACAACTGTAACTATCATCATCCATCCACAATTCTCAACAATAAACATTTCATATGCTCATGCTATGCAAATTGCTCAAATGCACTTTTCTTTCCTCTTTTGCATATACCGGTATTGCGGAGTGCTACACCCGTCGGTGTTCACTCATTCCCGCATTACCAAATGCGGGGACCCATTGCCCATCATTTTCAGATGGGGACCCATTGCCCATATATTAAATATGGGGATCTCAATGCCCACTCCTGTGGGTATCTCATGCCAACATGCATGATTGATATGAAATGACATGGACAATCCACAATATGTTCTCATAAGAATTATCAATTATCGATCATCATATAAACAATGTGAAATAAACACTTTCATCACGCATAATCATATTAAGCACGCATCAAATCAACCATATTGCCCAACACACAATATCGTACTAAAATTGTACTTGCCTTTTTCCGCTACGGCGCGCGAAGAAGTAAATGATGCGGACATCCTTAGCTATGTTGTTTTATATAGTGTTTTCAATTCATTAAATACTTCAGAACAACATGAGCCTACTAATAGAGTTGTAAAACAACATAAGCTTATCCAACAGGTGAATATGTTCCCTGAATTTCCTTTTAAATTAGTTGAGAATATTATACTACCTAATAGCGGGTCATCGCTTGTTTTCAGGTTTGAAGAAGAAGGTTTATTGGAAGACAAAGAACACGATACTTCTCAAGTTCAAGATGATCTTCACATAAACTCAGAAGGATCTAGCATACACAATATATATATTTGGAAAACTTATCAAGTCTACTTTCCAATGGATCAAACGGCATGTGATTTGGAGCTTTCTACCACAAGTTATGGCTATTCGAGTACATGCTGCACATTCAGACCGACCAACGCGCGAAAGTTGACAAAGTTGATAATTCCGTGGCTTGTACAACTTCTTGGGAGGATATCAAGCTATGCTATGACTTTTCAAAGGTTCACAAGAGTCTCTTTCTCAAGTTTCACATGAATTCAAATCATTTCAATTAATGAAATTGAAGATAGGAAGGTTTGGATTCAATTCGGATTCAGAATCGGAATCAGCATCAAATTCGGATTCAGAATCAACAGGACAGTCCGGAGTAAAACGGTCATAACTTTCACAAACAGAGTCTGATTAGGGTGTTTTTGGGCTTGTTGGAAAGATAACTTCAAGCCCGATCCAATGGATCCTCCCTCACTCCGAAATTCATCATGTATCAAAAGATATGATAGAAACAATGTGACGGTTATAAAATTAGAGTTTTCTTTTTGTTTTAGATTGAGTCGGAATTGGAGTAGGAGTTCTAATTCCGAATGAGAGTAGGAGTAGGGCCTCTTGGACAGCCATGAGGAGGAGAAGGGGCACTATATATTGAGGGTTAGACCCCTATTGTAACCTCAGACCACGTTTAATATATTTTCAAAGCTTTTGCTTGATTCTCCTGTTGTGCTTATAGCCAAAACAGAGGGAATTGGGCGTTGAGAACAAGGGGTCGTTCTTGCTTTTCCGCTGAGAATTGAGGGTTCGACGATCTTCGTTTGTGGTCAGCGAGGATCCAATCAAGTGTGTGTTTGGGTGAATTTTTTATAGAGTTGCAAGTCCGTGCATTGACGCGGGGGATCAGCTGGTGGTTCGTCAGGATACACAAGTTATCGAGAGATTCTACGTCGAGAAGATCGGGCACCCCGTATCAGTAAAGATGGTGCCTCTACTCCGGGACTCCGCCTCATACACAAGAATAGCGCTAACAATAAATACACTGAAAAGAGGACTCCGTTTACGCCCCTTAACCCAACTCCTCAAGACCTAGCGTTCGAATACAGGTTTTACTCCACCTTCCCGACAGTCTAGCAGAAAGGACTACAGGACAACAGCGCTAAAAATAACATAACCTTTACTACACAACTCGGAACGGGGAGATCTTAGACTCTCTGGAATCACGACAAACCCAGCTACAATAATCTAGTTGGGTAAGTCTCCTGATTCGGCCTCCTACTAATTCTTATATTCAGGTGAATTTTCTATCCCTTCAATCTGACAGTCAGAACACAGCGGAGGTAAAAATTCCATAACTTTTGATTGTCAACTCTAAAAATTATTTTCTTTATCAACATGGAAATATTACTAAATTTACCACAAGTTTCGTGTTGAGTGACCTAAGTGATTCAGTCTTTAAATATTTCTTACTGGCCAGACAAGCAAACTGCCAGATCTCGTCATCTCTCCTGGACAGTCACACGAAAACTGCCATAAGTTCTAATCCGTAACTCCAAATCGGGTGATCTCAGTGCCTAAAGAAAGCTAAAATCGAGGGATACAACTTTGTAACAGGTGGTCAGATCAGAAAACGTACGCATCCTACCCAAAACTGACGAGCAACAGCGCTGAACAAAACTGATCTGCTACCTGAAACTACAGTTTGTACCCTTCGGTTATTAGCTCATATTTCACAAACCACTGAAACTAAGAATGTAGTTACACTAGATATATACAAGCTATAAAATTGTGAGTCTAATCCGTGATCGTTTACCTACTCAAACAAATGATCTACCAAAACTGCTTTGAGTTAAAACTGCAGTAGTCCCAGCAAAAAATCTCCCTATCAAAACAAATGATCCTCTCAACTAATTGTCTATCCAACCGTACAAATCAAAGATAAACAAGCAAGTAACACACTGACCGAATTTGAGCCCGATCGGATGTCGTTTGATGCTTCGATCAACGAATTGATGAAGACTGCAAGGAGGAGAGCTGCAGGAGGCGCTACTGAAAGGGAGGAGGTCCGTAATTTGAAAAAATGAGGAGAGGAGGAGGGCGCATGGGGTGATAAGTTAGGTTTGGCTGTCAGTCCCCCTTCTGGGCTGGGCCACTTGGGCCTGTGTCAGAGGCCGCCCAAGGCCTGAGTTCCTAAAAACGGAAAAACACCATTTAAAAAGTTCAAATTCTTTCTCTAATTCAATTGCTCTCTTCCTCTCTCTCTCAAAGTAAGTCGGGGTATGACACCAAGCTTAGTCCCGATCCTCCTCGCCGTTGACCGTCATTGACCTGCAAGTCACCTGCACAGCAATAGAACAAGAAATCGTCTCTGGGAACAAGTTCTTCACAACTTGACCCACGTTAGCTCAAAACATGCAATATGCAATATTAAAGCATTGAAACTCATGCACTAGACATAATCAAAACACAACGCCGCCAAGAAGGCCGGTGAACAAGTGGAAACTGGTCTGACCTCCATACCTGGCCGGTCTGACCGATCTCCAACCGGTCAGACCGATTTTTATGAGCCGGTCAGACCGCCCGAAAAGACTTTGCCAAATTTCCACCTGAAAATCCGAGAACTCTCTGGAATTTTCAAATGAATATAACTTTTGACTGGAAGCTCCAAAAAATATGAGACCAAGTGTAGGAGACTCCCCTCTCTTGTCTACATACTCTATTTTTGGCCTAGCTCCAAACTCACTCAACATTCTGGCCGGCCGATCGCTTCGAAGTGCCGGTCGGATCGCCACACGGCCGGGCTCGATTGCCAAGATCGCCAATGAATCGCCACACACCGGTCGATTGCAAGGTCTTTGCTGTCGACCACTTGAGGTCTGAACAGCCTTGAAGCTTTTCCGAAAATACGAGATTCGGCAAACCAACAACGACATTGCCAATTGACTCATCATCCTAAGATCATGCACATATCCCCCACGATATCCACAATCTCTCCCTTGATGAACACATTGACAATCTCTCAGAAAATTTAAGTATGTGGTTTGAAAAGTAAAAAACTCGCAATTTTCGCGCAAAGGCACAACTTGGTCCATAAGCAAGAGAAAGCCTAGGAAATGACCAAGCTGAGTTCAGAATAGAATAGGTAAGTGAGATAAGGTAAAGAGAGCACAAAAGGTTTTAATTTCCAGAGAACAACAAAAAATCTCACTTAGGTCCATATGAAAGAACAATTATTCCATTTGACCTTTGATCATTGTGAGTCTTCTAGAATTGCAAATAAAAAGCAGAAAAGACAATAAGATCAAGATAATACAATTTAGTTCCCCCTCACTATGATCACCAATTTCCAGAAAATTTATTTTCCCTTTATGGCTCTAAAAAGCTCTAAAATAACATTTTTAACAATCTTTCTCCCCCTTTGACAATGAATTCATCAAGGTGCATGGAAGAAGATAGAGCATGAAGGAATGACTGTTTTTGTTTTTAAAGTTAAGCTAAAGGAGCCATGAAGATTATCCATGAAGACAGTACAAGTATTACACTAAACCATATTATGTGAAGAAGCTATGTTCAATCATGACAAAATATGTACAGCAAAGCTAAGACCAAAATAGCAATAATCTGAGATTGAATGAACTAATAGCATGACAAGTTACTCAAAATCATAGTTTCACTAAAGGTATCTAGATATGAGTCAAGTCATGTCTATAAGCCATACAGAGTCAATGTAGAGCATTATGAGTTCAATTAAGAAGCAAGTTGTTCAAGCATTTAGCACTTTGAGCATTTTGATGAAAATGATTGATTTTATCTTAGTAAAGCAACTCCTGGACTAGGAGCCATCCACAACTGCCTCTTAAGCTTCAACCAATTGTCATTTTTGTTTTCTTAGCATTGTGCTAGATCTCAAGCCTTGCCGCGACCATCTCAAGCATGAAGCTTAAAAGAGTGGTCTAGGTCATCCAAAACTCCCCCTGAGTTCATGCCTAGTGCAATGACAAGCAGTCTCATGAGAAAAAATTGGTGAGATCAGTTTTTTTGCACAGAAAAGCTCATTTTTCATTTGCTTGACTTAAGAATTAACATAGCTCAATTTTTAGCACAAAATAAGTTCAAGACTCAGTTTATCTTATATGACATGGGATGAATCATGAAAGGTTCACTAAAGCAAAACTGGTCACAAGATCCAACAAGTCACGTTTTTATTTAATTCGCTCACAGATAATAAAGCTAGCATGGCAAGGGCTAAGCTAAACACGAAGAGCCATCAAAGAACTCTAGTAAACTAGCACAAGACATGGCATGGTATAAAGTATAAAAACAAGTCATACAAGGATAATAATCAAAGCTCCATAATTTTATATTACAATGTAAGATGTTTGAATTTTAAAATGCATTATGATACAATGAATGCAAAAAGAGCAAACTCTCCCTCAAAACAGGCTAAGAGGACTAACAACCCCTAACTCTCCCCGCAAGGTAGCAAAACGAGAAGAATGAAGAGCTTTAGTGAAAATACCCGCAACCTGTTGCTCAGACTCAACAAAGTGAAGCACAATATCACCCTTCTCAACATGGTCTCTAAGAAAATGATATCGAATGTCAATGTGCTTAGTCCTAGAATGTTGCACTGGGTTTTTGGCAATGTTTATGGTAGAAGTGTTGTCACAGAAAAGAGGAACACTACCAAAAAATAACCCATAGTCCCGAAGAATATATAAGATCCAGAGAACCTGAGAGCAACTACTGGCTGCAGCTACATACTCGGCCTCGGCTGTGGACTGTGCAACAGAAGACTGTTTTCTAGAAGATCAAGAGATAAGAGATGTGCCTAAGAAATGACAAGTGCTAGAAGTACTCTTCCTATCCACTCTACACCTCGCAAAATCAGCATCAAAAAATGTTCGAATAGAGAGAGAAGAAGAAGAATACCAGAGTTCAAAGTCAAGAGTATCTTGAAGATACTTGAAGATGCGACGTACTGCTTGACGATGAGAGGCACGAGGGGAATCCTGAAAGCGAGCGCACAGACATACTGCAAATTGTATGTCCGGCCTCGACGCAGTGAGGTAGAGGAGGGAGCCGATCATACTGCGGTACTCCTTCTGGTCCACGGGCTCTCCATCCTCATCAGGGTCCAGCATGGTGGTTGTGGCAATGGGAGTAGACATTGGCCTACTACTTCCCATGTCGAAGCGCTGAAGAAGGTCCTTTGTGTACCTACTTTGGTGAATGAATGTGCCTTCTTTCAGTTGCTAGACTTGAAGACCAAGGAAGAATGTCAATTCTCCCATCATGCTCATTTCGAACTCCCTGCTCATAGAATCTGAAAATCTGGACACCAAAACATGAGAGGAACCACCGAATATGATATCATCCACATAAATCTGAACCAATAAGAAATCACTGCCATTCCTGAGAGTGAACAAAGTTATATCAACCATTCTCATTTTAAAATCATTGTTAAGCAAGAAACTCTTAAGCCTGTCGTATCAAGCTCTAGGAGCTTGCTTCAATCCATACAAGGCTTTAGAGAGTTTAAAAACATGGTTCGGGAACTTATAATTTTTAAAACCAGGAGGTTGCTTGATAAAGACCTTTTCTTCTATGAAACCATTTAAGAAAGCACTTTTAACATCCATTTGATAAAGCTTAAAACCCTTAGATGATGCAAATGCTAGTAAAATGCGAATGACTTCTAATCTAGCTACAAGAGAAAAGGTCTCTTCAAAGTCTAAGCTTTCTACCTGGGAATAACCTTGAGCTACAAGTCTAGCCTTATTGCGAACTACCAACCCATCCTCACTTTGCTAATTTTTAAAAATCCATTTTGTCCCAATTACATGAGAATCAGAAGGAGGCTCAACTAAGGTTCAGACTTTGTTTCTTTCAAAATTTTCAAGCTCTTCATGCATGGCATTGACCCAAGAGGCATCAGATAAAGCATGGGTGATATCTCAGGGTTCAAAATAAGCGACAAAAGCAGAATGTGCATGAGAATCAGGAGAAATAAACATAGAGCGAGTGACTCGCTCTTGAAGATCCCCAATCATCTGCTCAGGTGGATACCGTCGCTGAATGTGAAGAGGAGCTCCTGGTGCAGAAGTGGCCTCTACCTCATGAGTTGTGGAGGTAGGAGCAGAGCCACTCAGATCGTCGGTGAAGATAGGAGGCAGCTCAGCTGAAGCTGGAGTAGTGGAAGTAGGCTCTCCAATCATCTCAGATGTGACTGGAGGATGGATTGGGTCCTCATCCTCAGAGTCATCGTCGACGAAGATGCTTTCTCGAATTTCAGGAACCTATGTACCTGCAGCATCGGGTCTAGTACCAGGACTAGCCTCATCAAAAGTGACTTCGTAAGTCTCAACAATTTTGTTAGTGTCAAAATTAAATACACGATAGCCACGAGAGTGAGCAGGATATCCAAGAAATATGCCATCAGAACATCTCGATTCAAATTTATCAAAGTTGCCATGTTTAAGAATGAAGCACTTGCAACCAAAAATCTTGAAATGAGAGACTTTGGGCGAATGACCAAATCTAAGCTCAAAAGAAATCTTGTCAATCACAGATATCAAGAAAACCCTATTAGAGATATAACAAGCAGTAGAGATCGCCTCAGCCCAAAACCTTCTAGGTGTGGAATGCTCATCTAACATGGTCCGAGCCATCTCTACAAGGGTCCTGTTCTTCCTCTCTACAACGCCATTCTGCTGGGGAACTCTAGGAGAAGAGAATTGGTGCTCAATTCCCCTATCAGAGCAGAAGGTAGAAAAGGAAGAATTCTTGAATTTTGTCCCATTGTCACTTCTAATGGCTCTCAAGGCTCTAGGAAGATCAACAGCAAGTTTAAGGACCAATTCTCTAAAGAAGCCAAATGCCTCGTCCTTAGAAACCAGAAAATAAACCCATGAATACCTGGAGAAATCATCCACAATCACAAGCACATACCATTTCCCACCGGCTGACTGAACTCTAGAAGGATCAACAGTGTCTAAATGCAGAAGCTGTCCTGGTCCATCAGTCATCACTAAGGTAAGAGGTGGATCAGAGGCAGAAACCATCTTACCATGTCTGCAGGGCGAGCACGCAAGATCTCTAACAGCCTTCAGCCTAGGCAAACCTCTAATCAAATACTTACAACTGACCCTAGAAAAGTGATCAAAGACTATATGCCTAAGTCTACGATGTCACAAAACAAGATCAAGAGAATCAGAGGCTACAAGACATCTAGGACTGGAAGCAGAGGAGGTACTGAAATTAGCACAAAAGATCTTCTCAAACCTGGAGATCTCAAAGACAAGCTCACCCGAGGAATCTAGAACTCTACACTCACCACTTTTAAACCTTACTTCTAGACCCTCATCAAGCAGTTGAGAAACAGATAGCAGATTATACCTCAGCTTACTTACCAAAGCGACGTCCTTAAGCATGAATTTATTCTTGACGCGCACAGTGCCCTTGGCTGTCACGGTCCCGGTAGAAGCATTCCTAAAGGTAATCAATTCATTGCCGGATGCACGTGTGAGGGATGAGAACCATCTAGAATCTCCAGTCATGTGTCGAGAACACCCGGAGTCAACAAGCCATATGTCTTCCTTCCTCGCACGCATTTAACCTAAAAGCACAAACAGAAACATCGTGCCTCAAGATCGGGTTAGTGATAAGAGATCTGGGAATCCAGTACTGAGTCGCACGATGCCTGGGAACAACAGTAGAAGCAGCAGTAAAATGATTAGGAACACAATCATAAGAATGCACACGAGAACCACATAGACCTCTCCGAAACGATCTATCAAAAAATCGGTACTCCCCCTGTCTAGATGCTACTCGTGGTTTCTCCTCACGATATCCTAAACCAGAATGCTGCCTAGACCCACCAAAAGAGTCAACGAAGTCCTCTACGAACCTAGGCCTATGTCTAGTAGTAAAAACAGGCTGCCTAGCTCTAGAGACTACAACAGGTGAAGAAACTCCTCTAATGGTTCTCAAAGCGCTCATCCTCTCTTTTCTCTCAATCTTGGCTCTACGGAAGCAGAACTCAACAATATGGCCGTCTTTCTTGCAGAAGGTGCAATGGTACTTGACCTTTTGAGGGGTCTAACCTGATGAAGCAGAAGCACCTATCTTGGTAGAAAGAGTTTGGACAAAACCTGCAGATCTAAAGACAATCTTAGATGGCTTAGGGGGTTCTACCTCAAACATGCCACTCTTAACAACTCTTGCAATCTTAGGTGGATGGTTCTTGGAATGCTCTAGGGAATTAAAGCCTAGACCACTATTCTTCATACTCACTTTAGATTGGTCAAGAATCATGTTGAGGTTCTTCTTCCCATTAGAAAACCTCTCAAGAGTCACTTTGAGGTAATCGTTCTCTTTGGCTAAATCGTCACATATAGTGCACTCTCTTGACTTGATTGCCTCATCATACTTACCCTTAAGAAGAGCTACTTCAACTTTCAAGGCTTCACAAGACACACAATAGGAATCCCTAATCCTATTCAGCTGCTCCTTAAATTTAACTCTAAAAGCCTTTTGTATCTTATCAACAATTGTTTCAACTTCAGCATGCAAGACACAACAGGTAGAGTCAATAACTTTCTTGGAAGCAGTAATGGTCATAGATTTTTTTAATTTTAGATTTTTTCCTCTAGAGTCTTGTTTAGAGCTTCAATTTCAGTTGTGAGCTTAAGACAATTTTCACATGATGCAGATTTAGAGTACATAACCATTTCTCTCATCTCTTTCATTTTAATCCTATTATTCTTACAATGAGAGCAAGTATGATTAGCATCAAATTTCTGCAATTCTTTCATAGCGCTATCCAATTTTAATTCAAACAAGGCACAGTTAGAGCAAGATAAAGAGATAGCATCTATAGCATTCTCATCAGGAGAAATAGCATTCATGCAAACAGAGCTAGACTTGAGAGATTCTATTTCATCAAGAGCATCTTTCAATTGATTCACAACAGAGGAATGAGCAGATTTTAAGCTTGTCAATTCATTAAGCAAGCTAATGCAGGAATCATAAATATCATCAGGATTAATGGATTTGAGCCTAACAACTTCTAGGTTCAAGTTATCAATCATAGTGTCCTATTTCTTAATCAATTTAACTTGCTTATGCAGTTTCTGTTCAGCAAGAACCAAAGCATGTTTCATATCAACAAGTGAAGGACAAACCTCATCGGGATCGCTGAAAGGATCGTCGTCGTTGGAGGAGTGGATGTCGTGGCTGTCCTTGACCATGAAACACATGCCGGTGAAGTCCTGGGCCTTCTTCTTGCCACGGGAGTCATCCTCGTCGTCCTCCGTCTCTGAGTCCACATCGCTCATGTTAACATTCTCAAGAGCGGCAAGGACCCGGCTGAAAAACTTGTGATAGTTTGTCTTCTCGGGTTTCGCATCCCTAGTTTGAGGACGCCTCCGAGAGTCCTTCTCCTCCTTGCCCTTCAGCTTCGGGCATCGGGAGCGAATGTGGTTTGGCTCACCACACTCAAAGCATGTGACAGGGCCACCTCTCCTTCTGTTCCTCACCTTGTTGTAAACTCTCGAGAATTTGGTGGATAGGAGGGCTAAATCATTCTCAGGTAGTTTCTCCAGTTGCTCATCGCTCAATGAATGCAAAGTTGATAAAGAAAAACCAGATGAGCTTAAATCCAAAGAATCAGATGAACTACCCTTAGATGAGTCGACCACTAAAGCCTATCCATGGTAAGCTCACTCATGACAGTGTTGTCATTGATGGATGTGATCTTCATTCCCTAGACCTTCACATCAAGAGCACCCAAAAGCTGGCGTGCGTTCTCAGACTCAGAGAAAACAAGGTCTACAGCGCGAAGATCATAAAGAATCTTAGAAAACCTTCCCCACAGCTCATCTAAAGACTCACCAGGTCTTTGCTCGATCTTGGACTATATTTTCTTGAGCTGGTTCTGTCTCACTTCCTTGATCACAGTGGAGCTCTCGTGGTAATCACAGAGAGTCCGCCAGATCTCATGAGCAGACCTCAAATGAGCAACACGCTCAAACTCAGATCGGCTAAGGCCCTGGATCAGAAAATTTCGAGCCTTGCTATTTGCCTCCACATCTGGAGTGATCACATCGTCATCAGCTGGCATGACATGAGGATTTTTTACCTCAAACCAAATTGCGTGCCCTTGAGTCTCGATGTAGACCTGCATGCGGGCCTTTCAGAAAGCAAAATCAACTCCATCGAAAATATGTGGTTTGATCGAATACTTGTCAGTCGTCATGGCTCTAAAGACCGGTTAAGATCTATGAGAAGAGCTAACCGGGCTCTGATACCACTTGTAGGACCGAAAGGCGACTAGAGGGGGGTGAATAGATGCTTTCTTAATTTTATCCTTAATCAAATTCAACACGAACTTTTCTTCAATAGCTATGAGAGCTAAGAAGATTAATAAATGCACAGATGAAGCCTTATGCTGAATCCGATTAACCCCTTAAGCAAAAGACCCAAAATTTGGAGATTAAGCTCACTGGGGTGGTCGACCGGCACAATCAAGCGGTCCGATCGCTCGGGCTGTTTGACCGTTGTTGTGAAATCGGTCTGACCGATTTTGTCCAGAACCACTGCAGACCACCCGAAACCAAAAGGAAGATCGGTCTAACTTTTGATTTACCTGATGAAACTTGACCAAATTTGGAGCACACCTCCCTAAGGATATCTGGAACCTATTCCTAGCAACGATTGTCTAGATCCACGTCAAAGTTCTGACCTTTTTAGGTTTTACCAAAGGAGGGTTCAAAACCTAGCAAAATGAAAAACTTGATCCAAATCTTGCTATTGATGATCTAGATGATCCTAGGAGTATTCCCACACATCATAGCAAGGTAAAAGAGGTTAAGAGACCAACAAAAAAAAACCGAATCAAGGAAGTGCCAAAATCATCAAAAGAGAGAGGAAAACACAAGATGCATCATCTTTGAACAAACATCCATAGATTGATTCAAGATGTTGCGTGTTAAAGCCACTCTCTCAAGGAGGACAAGAGCTCAATTCAAGAGCACACACACAAATCACCTCTCTAGAACCTAGCCTCTCCTCTGCTCTCCAAACCCTAACCAAAACTATGGTTTTTACAAATGGAGTGCTTGGGGACTGTTTTGCAACCCCCCTCTATTTATAGTGAGACCTAGGTTCTAGAAGAGTTCACCTAATGAGCTCCCGTAAAGGCCCAATACACACGGGACACATACACACGCATTAGAGTTGAAGCAATCACCTGCTTCACCACATGTAAGTTGATCAGCAGCTCTCATAATGTCGGCATGTCTCTCCCGTCCGAATCCCATCGGAACCTCCAAGGCACTTGCACCGACCCCTCGTCGCTTGATCCAACCAGCTGCAACAAACTGCCCGTTCGAACCATCTTGTCCATTTTGCACCATGCTTGAGTCACACGACTTCACCCGGCATCCAAGATCGTTATGGACCTCAGCTCTCCAAGCTTAGTCCCGATCCTACTCGCCGTTGACCGTCGTTGACCTGCAAGTCACCTGCACATCAATAGAACATGAAATCATCTCTGGGAATAAGTTCTTCACAACTTGACCCACATTAGCTCAAAACATACAATATGCAACATTAAAGCATTGAAACTCATGCACTAGACATAATCAAAACACAACGCCGCCAAGAAGGCTGACGAACAAGTGCAAACCGGTCTGACCTCCATACCTGGCCGGTCTGACCGATCTCCAACCGGTCAGACCGATTTTTATGAGCCGGTCAGACCGCCCGAAAAGACTTAGCCAAATTTCCACCTGGAAATCCGAGAACTCTCTGGAATTTTCAAATGAATATAACTTTTGACTGGAAGCTCTAAAAAATATGAGACCAAGTGTAGGAGACTCCCCTCTCTTGTCTACATACTCTATTTTTGGCCTAGCTCCAAACTCACTCAACATTCTCGGTGGTCGATCGCCCGAGCCGCAGTTGGATCGCCACACTCACGGCCCGACCGCCAAGACTACGGCCGGACGTTACACGCGATCGACCGCCGAAGGTCGCGGCCCGATCGCTCGAGGTCCGAACGACCTTGAAGCTTTTCCGAAAATGCGAGATTCGGCAAACCAACAACGACATTGCCAATTGACTCATCATCCTAAGATCATGCACATATCCCCACGATATCCACAGAGTGATTTTGCCTTTGGCTTACGTGGTGTTTATTTGCAAACTGCGTAATTGGAAGGTGGAAATGTTTTCATGATGAATTTTTATTTTGGATTTGGTCCTTTGGGTGGGGAGTTGGCATTGCTGGGTTGCGATGAGAATTCTTTATTTTCAATTGGGTTCTGTAAATTTTTTTTATTTAAAGTGAGTTTTGTTGTACACCTCTTGTTGAAGGAGGTGCTCCTTGTTTAAGTGAAGAGATCGATTGAGAGGTGGAATAAGAGTTCCGTGTGTTATGTGCAAGTTGCGTGGTTTGGTACCAAAGGGAATGTTGGCCCAAGTTACATTGGTTTGTTTCGGGTAGTTGCGGAAATTTTTGGAAGTTGGTGTATCGCTAGGACTGTCTCGGAACCTTGTGCGGGGTACACGATGTCTTGTATTACCCGGTGTTAGGAAAATATTTGAAATATCCAAAGTTTGATATTTCGTTAGAGCCGTTGATCAACGAGTAAGACCGTGCCCTCGAGTCGTGTTCGTTGAGTGCCTCAAGATGGTCGAGTCGAGTGATGAGGCGTGATACATCAGTTATGTCAAGGTTCTTTGGTCCCATCAGTCCGATAGAGAAGCCACTTGGGAGCGGGAGTCACGCATGCGCAAACAATATACAAAAAATTGTTCACGTCGGGTACACGTCCTCTGTTGTCAGCTACAGTTGAGGTTGTTCCTTCGAGTAGAGCGATTAGTAGAATTCAGGGTCGAATTCTATTTAAGGGGTGGTGGGAGAATGTACTACCCCTACTTACTTTGAGAGAGAGGAAGAGAGCAATTGAATTAGAGAAAGAATTTGAAGTTTTTAAAGGGTGTTTTCGCGTTTTTAGGAACTCAAGCCTTGGGCTACCGGCCTACAGCCTTGGCCCAAGGGAAACTGGCCCAGGAAGAGGGGAGGGGCAGCCAAACCCTAACACATCACCCCCATTCTCCACTCTCTCCTCTCCCTCATTTTTCAGCAACCACCCCACTCCCTCCCCTTTCCAGCCACAGCCTCCTGCAGCTCCCCTCCTTGCAGTCTTTATCAATTCATCGATCGCAGCATCAAACGACATCCGATCGGGCTCAAACTTGGTCAGAGTGTTATTAACTTCTTTATATTCTATTTTTACAGTTGGATTGAATATTAGTTGAGAGGATCATCTGTTTTGATATGGGTTTTTCTGCTGAAAGTACTGCAGTTTTAACTCAAAGCAGTTTTGGTAGACCATTTGTTTGAGTAAATAAACGATCACGGATTAGACTCAAAATTTCAAATCTTTTAGATATCTAGTGTAAATACATTCTTACCAATTTTTGTGCAATAATTAGATGTGGTTTGTGAGATATGAGTTAATAACCGAAGGGTACAGACTGTAGTTTCGGGTAGCAGATCGGTTTTTTGTTGATCTGGTCGCACTGTAGTTTTAAGTTCTTTAATTGCGAAATTATGTCAACACATCTCCCAGAGAGTTGTAGGTATCGTCATTAGCTTTCTGTAGAGCCCTGAATCACTTCATTCGGAGTTGTGGTCTAAAAGTTACGTTGGTTTCTTTACTGCTGTCAAGAGAGTCTCACGAAGAATAGCAGTCATCTTGTTTATCAAGTAAGATTAATTTAGGGGCAGGTTCAGGGATTTCACCCAACATGATTGTTGTAAGAAATTCGTTAAGATTTTCAGATTGGTAAAAATATTGAATTTGGGTTGAACCAATCAAAAGTTATGAATCTTCTTCTACTACAATAGTTTCTGTCTGACAGATTGTAATTGGAGAATTTCATCTCAACATTAGATATAGAAATTGGCCGAATTGGAAAGACTTTCCAACTATGTTATTGTAGACAATTTCATTATGTTTCCAGAGAGTCTAAGATCATGTTTTTTTGAGTTTCGTAGCAAAAGTTATGAATATTTTAATACCGCTGTCCAAAATAACCTCCCGCTAGACTGTCGGATAAATTGAGTAGATCCATTATTTACACCCTGGGTTTTAGGAAGACGGGTTAAAGTGGTGCGAGTAGTATCTTCTTTTCATATCGTTCTTATGTTAGTAATTTAATATTATAGGAGAAGAGGCTTCGGGATTAAGGGTATCATCCTTGCCTCCCAACACGTCGTAGCACGAAAGGCAAGTACAATTGAATTATCGTGATCGATATGTGTCCTCCTGGTTTGATGAATGTGTAATGGATAATTTTGATATTTACTTGGTCACCTTCATAATTGATTTACCATGGTTCTTTGATATTATGTTTATGTTCACCGTATTCATTTATTAATGCAAACATTGTTCATAATTCACCCATGGGAGTGGGTAGTGAAGTCCCGTCATTCCAACATGGGCATGTAAGACCCATCATTCCAATGTGGCAATTTGGATGCCCGTTAGGAAACGTTCTTCAAACGGGCCTTGGATCCCCGTATTTTGGATAATGCGGGCATGGGTGAACACCGACGGGTGTTCACCGGCTATACCGGTATAAGCAGAAGTGAAGAACATGCATTTTCATACTTGCATAAGTTTTCTGTCTTTCTTCTCATGAATTTGAATGATGTGAATGAAATGCGTTTGATCCAGTACTTTCCGTGTTATTCCTTTGTATTTGCTGGGTCATGGACTGACGCTTGTTTGTTGTTGATTCTTTTAGGTACCTCTCGTGCAGACGACATGCATGGGGAAGGGCTAGTGAGTTGATTAGTCGTACACTTCCACGAACAGACCTTAAAGAATAAAATTGGACTATGTTTGTTTTGTATTTGAGTAAACCACTAGATTGATTTATTGGTTTGGCTTCCTTGCCTTCGAAAATTGGTAATATAGTTAATCATGGTAATTTCATTGAAGTCGTTTTTGCTTATAACATGAGATGAAT
Source organism: Hsuehochloa calcarea (assembly GCA_036346395.1). Taxonomy (NCBI): domain Eukaryota; kingdom Viridiplantae; phylum Streptophyta; class Magnoliopsida; order Poales; family Poaceae; genus Hsuehochloa; species Hsuehochloa calcarea. The sequence continues at coordinate 37,953,597 of CM070604.1, read as the reverse complement.
GTTTAAGTTCATTGTTAATAATATTGATATTCGACATGGTTCCTTGTTTGGCTAACTAAACAAAGGAGGTACTATCGAAATTTAGTGAAATGCCTTAAGAGTTAAAATTGTTATCTTAGGTTTTATCTACTTTCTTGTTGTTTTAGTAACATTCCAGGCTTGTGCTGGGTTGTGGTGTTATACTCTGTTAGTCCAGTCGCCCGGAATAGAGCTAAGCCATATAGTGGGATGTTCAGGGGCTGAGTTACTCATAACTGAAGTTGAGTTTCTAGCCAACCTAATTATTCTAGACACCCAAACCCTATGTCATTCTTGGCATAGATTGTTTAACAAAGCACAAAACTGTACTAGATTGTGGCCGAAGAGCTGTAACAATCGAGGACGTCTGTTAGTCAATAGTTTGAAGATCGTATCTTTGAAAAAGGTGCCTATCGTCAGAGGATACTCGGATGAGTTTCCAGAAGAATTACCAGTAATGCCATCAGACCGTGACATCGAGTTTGTCATCGATCTAGTACCAGGAATAGCACCAATTTTGAAAATACCCTATCGGATGCCAACCGATGAGTTGGTACAGATGAAGAAGCAGATTGAAGAACTGGTACAGATGAAGAAGCAGATTGAAGAACTTCTTGAGAAAGGTTTCGTGAAACCTAGTTCATCGCCATGGGGAGCGCCAGTCTTGTGTGTTAGAAAAAAAGGATGGAAGCATGAAAATATGCATTGATTATTGTTCTCTGAATGAGTCACTATCAAGAACAAGTATCTATTGCCCTGAATTCATGATTTGTTTGATCAAATGAAAGGAGCGAGAGTGTTTTCCAAGATTGATCTACGATCATGTTACCATCAGTTGAAGATTTGTCCGAAGGACATACGAAAGACCGCTTTCTCAATGCGATACAGACATTATGAGTTCTCAGTCATGTCCTTTGGTCTGACTAATACTCCTGCTTATTTCATGAACACGATGAACAAGGTATTCATGGAATATTTAGACAAGTTTGTAGTAGTATTCATTGATGATATATTGGTTTACTTTAAGTCAAAAGAAGAACACGCTGAACTCTTGAGGTTAATCCCGGAGAAACTTAGAGAGCATCAGTTGTATGCTAAGTTCAGCAAGTGTGATTTCTAGAAGAAGGAAGTTGATTTCCTTAGTCATGTGATGACAGGCGAAGGAGTAGCAGTTGACCCCGGTAAAGTTAAAGCAGTGTTACATTGGGAGCAACCCAAGACCGTAACTCAGATTCACATTTTCTTGGGAATGGTGGGATATTATCGCCGTTTCATCGAAGGATTCTCAACGATTGCTAAGTCTTTTACATAATTGTTGAAGGAGAAAAAAAATCACTTGAACCCCAGCTTGTGAAGAAAGTTTTCAAGAATTGAAGAAGCGTTTGACTTTAGCCCCAGTGCTAATTCTGTAGGATATTTATAAAGATTTTGATATCTACTATGATGCTTTGCGTTAAGGATTAGGATGCGTCCTGATGCAAGAAGGAAGAGCTGTGGCTTATGCATCAAGGCAATTGTGACCCCATGAGGAGAATTACCCGATGCATGATCTGGAATTAACTGCCGTAGTGCATGATTTAAAGATTTAGCGTCATTACCTCATCTGTAATCACTGTGAAGTATACACAGATCATAAGAGCTTGAAGTAAGTCTTAACTCAGTCTGACCTGAACATGAGACATATAAGATAGTTGGAGCTAATAAAGGATTATAATCTTGGAATCCACTACCATCCTGGTAAGGCCAATGTCGTTACTGATGCTTTAAGCCATAAGAGCTAATGCAATGCTTTGGAGGTGAAAGAGATTTGTTCAGAACTTCTTGAGAAATTTCAGAAGCTGAAGCTAGAAGTGGTACCCGAAGGATTTGTGGCCAGTCTAGAGGTACAGTCTACTTTGGAGAAGCAGATTCGTGAAGCTCAACCAAAACATTCTGTGTTTTCGGACATCAAGCTCAAAATGGCAGAAGGAAAATTCAAAGATTTCAGCAGAGATGATCAAGATATATTGTGGATCAATGGACGCATCCGCGTGCCAAATTTTCATGATTTGAGGCAGCTAATCTTGAAGGATGTCCATGATTGAAAGTATTCGATTCACAGTACTAAGATATACCAGGATGTTAAGAATAAATTTTGGTGGCCAAATTTAAAACGGGAAGTCACAGAGTTCGTTGCCTTATGCGACATATGTCAGAAAGTAAATGTAGAACATCAAAGACCAGCAAGTTTGTTACAACCCCTGAAGATTCCAGAGTAAAAGTGGGGAGAAATCGGAATGGATTTCATTACCGGTTTACCCAGGACTCAATCGGGTTTTGATTCGATTTGGTAATAGTTGATCGTTTGACTAAACTTGCCCATTTCTTGCTAGTCAAAACCACTTACTCAGGAGATCGTCTTGCAGAGTTATATATGTCATGAATTGTCAGTTTACATGGTGTGCCTAAGAAGATAGTGTCAGATCAAAGATCCCAGTTCACCTCGCATTTTTGGCAGAGTTTGCATGAAGCTTTAGGAACTCACCAGAAATTTAGTACTGCTTATCATCCCCAGATAGATGAACAAACTGAAAGAGTCAATCAAATATTAGAGAATATGTTGAGAGCTTGTGCTCTAGTTAATGCTACCAGTTGGGATAAGAGTTTGTTGTATGCAGAATTCTCGTACAGCAACAGTTATCAAGCCAGTCTACAAATATCACCATTTGAAGCTTTGTATGGTCGTGCTTGCAAAACCCCTTTGAATTGTCAGAAACAGCTGAATGTTTGGTATTTGGACCAGATATTATTCGAGAAGCAGAAGAACAAGTGTCTATGATAAAATAAATATTAAAGATAGCCCAGTCGAGGTAGAAGAGTTATACTGATAACCGTCGTCGTGACCTCAGCTTTGAACTAGAAGATTTTGTTTATCTTCGAGTTACTCCACTCAGAGGTGTCAAAAGATTTCATGCCAAAGGGAAGCTTGCCTCTAGGTATGCTGGTCCGTTCAAGATTTTAGATCACCGTGGAGAAGTAGCGTATCAGTTAGAGCTACCGCAATCATTAGCAGGAGTGCATGATGTCTTTCATGTCCCGCAGTTGAAGAAGTGTCTTCACGTGCCAGAAGAACAAACCCCGTTGGATTCAATTGAGTCGAAAGAAGATCTCACTTATAAAGAGTAGTCAGTCAAGATTTTGGATGTCACGGAGCGTCGTACCAGAAGCCAGACCGTTCGTTTTTGCAAAGTTCAGTGGAGCAACCACTCAGAAGTAGAAGCAACGCGGGAGCGTGAAGAAGCGCTGAAAGCCGAGTTTCCCAGCCTTTTCTCTAGCTAGGTTGAATCTCAGGGTCGAGATTCCTTTAAGGGGGGAGGTTTATAACATCCTAATTTTCTGAGCTTTTAAAAATCTTTTATTAGTTAGTAGTTGAAAATTCACCTTTTGGATTTTATTTGAATTTTAATTAAAGCTTAATATGGACTTTCAATATCAATTTTTTTTAATATGATTGATTCCAGCATCAATAATTGTCAAAACTATTTTATTTGGATTCTATGTGCTTGGATATATTTTCGAGATTTTTCTAGAATTTTTCTGAGTTCATTTGCTATTTTTAATTGCCATTTGCATTTTCTGTATTTTATAAAAAAGAAAACCTATTTAAAATCTCAGAATAGTAAATGGGACGAAACGCAACCCTATTCCTACTCGACCCATAAATGCAAATTTCAGCTCGGCCTTTCTTCCCACTGACCGCTTTCGCCGTAGCGTCGATTGCAAATCACCGATAGGTGGGGCCCACCTGTCGGGTCTTCGTTCACCTCGCGCTATCATCTTCTCGCGTGAGCCGATGCGTTCATCCACCATTGCTGAGCTCGGAGTTTCACCCGGCAACGGCTGAATCCACCCCGATTTTGTGCGCCGACCATGCATTTTTAAACCCCTTATCTCCCCGCATCCAAATCCGGCCGAACATATCCCGTATCGGTTTCTATCTCCAAGTTAGTCGCGTGTTTTTCTTGAATTTGTTTTGGACTCCACCGCCAATACACCATCCCAGCCTCGCCTGAGCCCCTATAAATAGTCCCCGATGTTTGCCAGCACCTCAGCAACCCAAAGCCCCCACCCTCATCATCCCGAGACCCTAGCACCGCTGCAATCGAAGCTTTAGGTTTTCGGCCGTAGATTTTGTTCTTCGAATTGCGCCATCGCCACCTCGCCGTACTCGACTACACCGCTGAGTTCGCCGTCGTCCGGGCCACCTCCAGAACCCTTCCCTGCCGCCCATTCAAATTCCTAAATTCATCTAAATTCGAGCTCTATTTATCTAATATTTTTATTAATTTTGGATTTTGTTTTATCTCTGTTATTTATTTGTTTTGTTTATTTGTTTCGTTTGCGAGTAGACGTTGATACATCGGGGACTTTTGAAGGAGAAGGAGTGCACCAAGATCAAGACTAATACCTAGACCTATTCCAAGGCAAGTAATACCTTTGATCATATTGGACCCAGTTTCCAAAATAATTTGATTCAAATTATTGTATGTTACTTTAAGTATTTATTTAAATACTTTTGGGTTTAGTTATTAATCCATTTTGTTACATTCACCTTGTTTATTCTTATGTTATGATCTTTTGTCACCCCGGGTTGGTTCATTATTAGTTGGTATTATCGTAGCACCAACGTGGGTTGGTTAGATACGAGTAGATTGTTTAGCCATGCTACGAGTCATCATCTCATGTGAGTTACAAATATAAACTTGACTAAGTGATTATGGAACTATATGATAAAACTGTGTGCGTTGTGTGCTATTACTTGTTGATGGCATGTGGTTCACTTAACCAATAGGGTGAGAAAAGATTTAGACTGAGGCAAGTGTTGGATACTATGTGATATGGTGGAAGCTGTGTGCAAGGAAATATTGGTCTGTGTGACATTAGTTAGAAATTAGAAGTCTTGCCTTGGTCAATTAAGGACTTAACTTTGTGCGCTATTGAACTGGGTTTTTCGTACAACCACATGCCTGGTGGAACGGGCCTAACTTAGTAGGTTATGGAGTCTTAACATTGACAACTCAGGTTGTATGTTAGGCTGTGTGCCAGGGTGGAGGTGTGATTCTCACATCGCGGGACGGTTCGCTGCTTCCCTGTCCAACGGTGTGTGTCGTACCAAGTGCTGTGTGTATAAATTGGACGATGGTAAAGCACATCGAGAGTGTGAATGCTTGAGATGAAGTTTCTGAAAGGTTTTGTTATGATTAGTGCTAGCTACACTGATTATATCGTGTGGGTAAAGTGTACAACCTCTGTAGAGTGTTAATCAGTCTATTCGAATAGCCACGCCCACGGTCGTGGACATGCTCGGGGATTTCACAAGGGGATTAGATTTTCTTAAAATATTTGAGAAGGGAGCTGTGTGATCTAATTCATATGGCTGTGTGAATAACATATTTAGACTGTATGTCCTTTGTGAAAACAAATGCTAAATTATTATTGCTTATTTGGTTTAAATATTATTTTTAATCTATTATTTGTATTCAATTACAAATGTTACATTTCTGTAAAAGAACCACAGAAGCCATTCCTTTGGAATAAGCCATTATCTATAAATTACATTCTGTGGTATGACTTCGAGTATGGTTGTGTACTCATGCTTGCTTCAAACATTCAATAGAAGTGGAGGAGTCTTTACCTACCTATGAGTAGGAGTTCTATGAAGGTGCTGATCGTTACCGTCTTGATCCCATTCGGTTGCCTGTAGTGAATTGATGGGATTTCGCTGGAGTTTAATTTTGTTTCGCTGCTGCTATTTTATTTGCTGCCAGTCCATGAGGCTTAATAAATGTAATCTCGACAATACGGTCAAAACCGTTATTTATTATTCAAATTACTCATTTATGCTATTATTCGTCTTGTGTGGATCGATATGCATCTATGTTGACACTGTGCACTAGCGTGATCCTAGACTAGTGCATTCTACACAGAGGGTGCATAATTACATTTTTGTGTACCAACATCTGGCGCTTGCGGCACATGTATGACGCAACGGGCAAGAGAGGGTGAGAGAGCTGGAGCGCAGGGAAGAAGCACAGTGCTCTCTCCGAGCGGCCTGATAGGTGGGTTTAGGGCCCACATGTCGGCAAGTGTAGGTGCAACAAAGTGGATTGCGGTGCGGCCACGGCGCGGAGCCAGGCCTAGCTGGGCTGCGAGGGGGAAGGGAGTAGGCGATGGCGCGCTAGGTCGAAAGCATGCGGACAGGTCGTGGTGAAGAGGGGGAGGGCTGGGCCGGTAGGGGGAAGCGGCCCGAGAGGAGAGAAAGGGAAGAATTGATTTAAATTTTTAGTTTGGATTTTTAGGATTGAATTTGAATTTGAATTTGAATTTTAAATGCAAATTCTGAGGAGATTTAGCACAACATCTAACTTGTACATTTTTATAATTTCAATTTAGAGAAGGAAGTTGATTTATCATTTTGAATTGCAAGACAAAGCTTTTGGAATTTCTCATAATGCAACAAAAGTTTTTGAAAACCAAGAAATTCATGCAAGGTTTAAATTGTTCAAAATTTGAGCTGTTACAATCATTCATAAGCCACTAACTTGCATGGATGTTTCACTTGTGTCTCGAAACTGGGCAACCGCACATTTTGGTCCATAAACTTCGATAAGTGAGTTAAAGTTCAAATTAGAGATGATATACTAACTCCTTGGCTTAATCTATATTGTCATTTGACTATGTGACCACCTTGTAACTCAATGGAGAATTGATATATTTGGATTTTAACTGAAATTTCACATGTTTTTGGACATATTTTACTAGATTTGTATTGATGTTACTCAGCAATCGCGCGTCCAGACTTTTGTTTGAATAGGGTCGAAGTGCCACATTAACTCACATATACAAATTCACGGAACTATATACATGTGCAATTTTCAAGTTCAGGGGCCTAAACCATACACATGTATGTGCGAGTTTAAAAACCGGTAATGCACTCCAATCCTTTTGATACCAAATAGACTTGACCATGGAGAATCAAATTAGGCAAGCTTGCATAGGGAGGATCCAAAAAAGCAAAACCACGAACGCAAGGCGGAGCATGTCGACACATTATTCTATGCTTCTGGCAACTTTTACATTATTTTTTCGACACAACAAAGTTGTAGTAGGACACTGCAGGTGGCAGTTTGCTGAGAAAGAAAAAGAGAGAAATCAATAAGGCTCACTAATTGAACAAACTGAGGGAAGTGGAAGGAGTTTTAAGCTGTTAGTGGTATAATTAGAAGAGGGACTTAGCCTTTTCTTAGAAGCGCCTTTTACTGTTACTGAGCAATCATACTTGTCACCCAATTTATGTCTTTAGGGGGTGCATGGACGGGGATTGCTTTGGGAATTTCGGTATAAGGATTCCGATCCAATTCCCTCACATTCCAATAGGGAGAAAAATCCCAAGTTTGGAATGATTCGCTCGGGCAAAAAATGTTATCGGTTGCCTTTTTTCCCCAAAAAAAGGGTCGAGGTAATCACAAGGAATTATCATGAAAATGGCATAAAGCGATGGTGGGGAAGGAGCGTGTCCGGTCTCGATTCGATGGCTGAGATTTTTATTTGCATGGTTCTACTCAAGTGCCCATTTATGCACTTAATTACTACGAATGCATAACCATAGCAATGATGAGAATTTCTTTTAGAGTTGCCATTTTTTTTTATTTCGGAGAAGACCGCATTACTTTCTACTCAGATTCTTGATCCAACAATGCATGCATGTAGACCAGAATTCTCCCGGCCGTATTCCCGTTGTCTCCATTTCGGCTCAGTTGAGGGCCACTGGCAGCCATCATCTATGCATCCGGAAACTCTGTTATAATACAGAGAATTACTGTATAAACAGTGATTTATATGTACATATAAAGCACTCAATAGTGGCTCTGCAGCAATTACAGAAGTAGTGGTTAAATACTTAATGTAGCAATTTTGCCGTAGTAAACACTGTATCACAAATATTGTAGCTATTGATACAAATATTTGCTTTGTTGACCGAATAATAGACTACTTTTTTTAATATATAATACCATCTGCATTTGAAAACAATCCATCCCCATGCTAAAGATACTTTTGATGCTTTGCATTTTTTTTAATCGCTTTAGCCGCCTCTCTCCCACGGAATTCGGACACAGTTCCCAAACCAGTGCCCAACTGCCCCCACCTTTGGCAATTCTTTTGTTACAAAGAATCCCCTTTGCTGTGACCATATGTAGTACGCTGTACGCACACAACACGTCCCGACTCCCGATAAAGCCGGGGCTTTCTTTGATGCGTCGAATGATGGTGATTTTTTCCTCCTGTTTTTGGGTTCGAATTTTAACCGAGCCCATTCGTGTTTTTTTTTGGTTTGAAAAATTAGCCCATTCGTGTTGGAAGAGAACAAAATAGCCCACCTAAAAGGATTTTTTATTTAATTTATTTTCTAAAATTATTTTAAAGATAATTTACCCTTAACTTTATTTCCAAGTCTAACTCTTTGACCACGCCTGAACGCGTAGCGTGATAAAACCACGTTGTCACGCTACGAATCTCGGTGTGGCAAACGAGTGCTGTCGTGTCACTCCTCTTAATGTAACATGACTTAACCGAAAAACAAACGCATGTTGGCTCAGAGGAATATCGTGGCAGGTTTGGCCACACCCTGCGGTCAGTGGCCTGACAACACAGTTTGATCACGCCACAGTTCATGGCGTAACTAAAGGAGTCAGCATTAGAAATAAAGTTAGAGAGATATTATCTTTAAAATATTTTTAAAAAATATTTTAAAAATAAAAAATACCCCTAAAAGCCACACAAGAGAGCTGATGATGTAGTTTGGTTTTATACCATCCGAGAAGAAATTCCATGAGTAAAATATACTTACCTATTTTCATATATTTTTTACCTAATTTCATTTTTTCCCCGCCATTTGGCTAATTTCTCAACCTTTCGGACCATTCGGCCCATACTGTGGCATGACCTTACAATTTTAGCAGATTTTACTGTAATTTTTAGTTTAATTTGTTTTTATATTTGTAGGGGTTCACGCAAGTTTATCGTAGATTTATATACTTTAGTTTTTTTTTGTCTTTGTATTTTGTAGGGTTCATCAAATTTAAATTTATTTTTATCTAGATTAGAATAATTATTTGTTTTATTTCCTAGAATGTTTATACCTTATCTTAACTAATAAAAGAAGGAGTTTACTTCCGCGCAATAGGACGATCGTCCCACCCCGGAATAATAACTCGCGCCGACTCCTTCCACCCCTCCCGTGCGCGCCCCACACCCTCTTGCCTAAAAAACCACTAAGGAAATACAGTAGAAAATTGCTGAACAAAACTCTGCGATGTCTGCAATGCCGCCCGCGACGGTGTCGACTAGGTGCACCACTGGGAGCGTTTGGCCTGCACGCAGCATCTGTGCTGCTCATATCTCGGAAGATCCACGAGGGCCAGCTCTGCCGCACGCGGAAGGGGCACTCAGACCCCTTAGTCCTCCTCATCGACGACACCACAGCTGTCAGGGGAGGAGGCGACGTCGCCTTCTTCCTTGCCTCCCACCATAGCCGCTCTTTCGCCCACGTGCACTTGTCCCCCTCCCCATGCCGCGACTCTTAGCTCCTCCTCTGCCTCTTCCCACTTCTACTCGCTCTCATGGAGCGTGTCCTATCTTATATACAATTATTTTTATCAGTTGCAATGCACAAGTATCTAACTAGGACACGATGATATGGGGAATCAATTCATTCATGGACATGTTATGGTTGGTTTACCTAAAAAACATAATTGGTTTTGAGTTATGACCACAAATGTGTGCATGTCTTCAATTATTAGAACTGTTTGGTCTAACTTCAAATGTGTTCATACAATTTTTCAATATAAATATGTGTGTTTTCTTGCTTTGAACAACCGTTTGAGATTTTGTTCAAACAAAATTTGAGTTATGGAATGCAATGCAGAATTGTTTTGTATTCCTGACTATCGAAAATTTTCAGTGAGAGTCGATTCAAAAAGTTTAGCTTTGTATGTACGTTTCACACAATATGAAAATTGTTTCGTTCAAAATATGGAATCTCATTGCAACGCACAGACACCATACTAGTAAGAAGTGATATGTGTGTTGAGTGGTTGGATCTTCGTCCCAGAGCTAAAAAAGTAACAAAAAAATTAACAAGATTTCGGTCACCACATGAATAAGAACAGTGTATAAACTTGTTGGAGTAAAAATACTACGATAGTTCAATAAAATTGTTGCAGTAGTCATTAGTAAATGTTACAATACAAACCTAGAGCATTCAAATATGAATAGAAAGATAAATATGATGCAATTAGAAAATTCTAAAACTACTTCATATTACTTAATTTTAGAATTCAATACGGATTGTCAACTAAAATGCGTGAAATCGATTATATATCGTCATGTTTCCGTAAAACTACCACAATAATTCATACAGACCATCACAATATTTTCCTGAAGCATCTACCAAACATATATATGTCTAGAATGTAGGGATTTCAAAAGAATTTTATAAGCATCTACCAAATATAAATATTCCGTTGCACAATCTTTTACTCCCTAAAATTAAGGGACCACATTATCCCAAGCAAAAGAAAACGGGGAAAAACAGGGATGCCCAAACTTGTCCATCGTTTATTCCCGTCTCCTATTGTGATGGGCAGGGCTCAGGTGGCAGGCGTGTTTGTTCCCTCCCTCGCCACCCTTTTGTGCTTTTGCTTGCTGCCAGAGCGCGAGCATCTTCTTTTGTGTCATTTGCGTCTGACAGGGCCCCAGGGGGTGCCTCCCCTGCCGCTGCCATTTTGGCTCTGGCTTGGCTGTGTGGGGGGAGAGAGAAGGCTGCTGCCTGCCGTGCCGTATGTATGCTTCTCTTGGCCTCACTCTTGTTCCATGTTGGAACATACATTACACGCAGCCGCAGCAGGCACCTTCTCATCCTCTTCTTCCTGCTCCAAAACCTGCCCCCTTCTCACGCTCTGGAGAGGCTTGCCTCCCTTAGCAATGGAGGTGCCTCCTGCTCCCCCCTCCCTGCTGCTGCTGCTGCTGCTGCTCGCCTCGTCCCCTTCAAGCGCCCTCCTCTCCCCCAAGGGTGTCAACACTGAAGGTTTCTTTCTTTCGCTGTTTCTTTTCTCACGTCAGTAACCCTTCTTGTTCTTGTTTCTTTGCTCTTTCTTTTTTTCTCTGTTCTGTATTCTTGTTTTAAACCAATGGCTACGCGGTTCTTTCTTCCATGAAACCAAGATTTCCATTGGTGATGACCGTCTCTGTTTGTTTCTTGCACTGGTGTATGCTGATTTCTGGAACATTTGCAGTGCAAGCTCTAGTTGCGATCAAGAACCTTCTCAAGGACCCCCATGATGTGCTCAAGACTTGGGACCCGACCTCTGCCGACCCCTGTAGCTGGACCATGATCTCTTGCTCACCAGAGAAATTTGTCACTGGCCTGTAAGCATGTCACCTCCCGTTCCATTTGTAGCCGTCTCTATATCGAAGTTATTTTTTTTTCTTCTTCTGCTCTTACCATTGTTCTTGGTTGTTTGAAATTTGAATGATTGATAGGGACGCTCCAAGCCAGAATCTTTCTGGCCTACTCGCCCCAAGCATAGGAAACTTGACCAATCTTGACACTGTGTGAGTGTTCTTCTCATGGACAGCCTTGTCATTACCAGTGTTGTGTTGAGTGTTCCTCTTTCCCTTTTTGACTGGGAAGTCTTATCTTTTTCTTTATGTAGGCTTCTGCAGAACAATAACATAACAGGGCCAATCCCAGCAGAGATTGGCAATCTAGCAAAGCTCAAGACACTTGATCTCTCCAGCAACCACTTCTATGGTGAAATCCCCACCTCTGTGGGCCACCTTGAAAGCCTCCAGTACTTGTGAGTGGAGCTCTACTGTACAAGCCTCTGAATGCTGTTCTCTAGACTTTCCATTTCAGGGCATAGATATACATAGTCATTGTTCTTTTGCCATGTTAAGTTGTGGTCTATTGTAATTTTGATCAGGAGGCTGAACAACAATACCCTTTCTGGTCCATTCCCTTCAGCATCAACTAATCTATCATACCTTATTTTCCTGTGAGTAATTTCTTACTATTTTGTGTTCTTTCTTGAGTTTTTTTATAGTTTGGTTTGCACTCACTGGGCGCTTGTGTTGTGTCTTGCAGAGATTTGTCATATAACAACCTGAGTGGTCCGATACCGGGATCCTTGGCAAGAACATACAAGTAAGGCTCCAGTTTTGGGTTCGTTCTTCTTTGAATAAACATAGTTTTTACCATGGAAGTATGGTGCTTGTAGCAAGTGTTGGATGTAAGGTTGTTCTATTGTTGATTCTCTTGCAGCATAGTCGGAAATCCTCTCATCTGTGATGCGAATACGGAGCAAGATTGTTACGGGACAGTACCAGTGCCAGTGTCCTACAACCTGAGCTCACAAGGCACTCTTCCGCCGGCAAAAACTAAAAGCCACAAGTTCGCAGTTGCATTTGGTTCCACAATTGGTTGCATGAGCTTCCTTTTTATTGCTGCTGGATTCGTGTTCTGGTGGAGGCAACGTCGAAACCGGCAGATCCTTTTCGATGTTGACGGTAAGTGAACTTCAAAACTTAACTGCAGTTCATGCATCATTTTGACTCCTGACAAAGTAAATATTCTTGATGAAACACTGTTTATGATTGGAACCAGGGTTTTCATTACCGGAGGTCATTGGGCCGAAATTTTCAAATCAAAATTTGATTTTTTTTAAATGTTAAAATGAAAAAGAAAAAAAAGTGCGGTTATCAGGGCTCAAACACAAGACCTGCCCTTTCTAAGCCAAGAGACTTACCACCAGAGAACATACGCTTATTTGTTTAGATGTGGTTCTGAATTTCTGTTATATTTGACAAATATCACGTGAATTCGATTTTTTTTGGCCGGTTTGAAATTTAACCAGGGTGGCCCATAGAACCAATTTTCGGCGAATTTCGTCCAAAATTTTGAACCCTGATTGGAATGCATTGTCGATCTATTGCAGACCAGCACATAGAGAACGTTAACCTTGGAAATGTGAAGAGATTTCAGTTCAGGGAGCTTCAGTCTGCAACAGATAATTTCAGCAGCAAGAACATACTAGGAAAAGGCGGCTTCGCAAACGTTTACAGGGGTCAGCTTCCTGATGGAACTCTCGTGGCTGTCAAACGACTGAAGGACGGTAACGCTGCGGGTGGCGAGTTGCAGTTCAAGACTGAAGTGGAAATGATCAGCTTGGCACTGCACCGGAACCTCCTCAGGCTTTACGGGTTCTGCATGACTGCCACGGAGAGGCTACTAGTCTATCCTTACATGTTAAATGGAAGTGTCGCTTCGCGTCTGAAAGGTCAGTATCTCAAAATCCCAATCAGCTCAAATTATTGATAAAACAATAGCCTCAGTTCTCTTAACAAATGATGTAGGATGATTGTTTATCCTATGAACCCAATTGTAGTGCAGTATATGTTCTTTCTCAAACTTTCTGGTCATATCGTGCCGAAAAGAACGGTGTAGAATTGAAGGTTGCAATCCTACAGGCCGAACGTGAAAAGACTTGGAATTGGATTCTTCCCTCGTTTTCTTTCTTTGGACAAAGATTTAGCACAGAGCATACGATTCCTATCAAACCAAATCTTCACTTTATTGTGATCAAATCGTTCCAGGCAAGCCACCTTTGGACTGGATCACTAGGAAGAGGATAGCCCTTGGAGCAGCAAGAGGCCTACTGTACCTGCATGAACAGTGTGACCCCAAGATCATCCACAGAGATGTCAAGGCTGCCAACGTGCTGCTGGATGACTACTACGAGGCTATCGTCGGCGATTTCGGGCTCGCAAAGCTCCTTGATCACCGGGACTCGCATGTCACCACGGCGGTGCGGGGCACCAT